>OY986975.1:16134478-16734478 GCA_963920575.1 Narthecium ossifragum | reverse complement strand
ATCCGCGTCTGATCCCGCGTCGCATTCCATCCGCGGCATTCCGTCGGATCGACGGAATGCCACGATACCTAAAATCCGGAATTAGAATTGTCGGATTCAATTCGGATTCCGGGACTTATTGCAAACCAAACAGCTGAATCAGCTGAATCTGGAATCCGCCCATTCATTTATCCATCTAATCCCTCTCATACACTACTTACCAAACAGGCCCTTAATTGGCATCATCCCGAGCTAATTAAATCCGCTTCCAACCAATCAGGGACTGCGTACAACATCTAAGTTTATGCTTATAGATGTTAATTTCCTATATCAAAATCCAAGTTTTCATAATTATTTTATAGAGATAAAAAATTGATCTAATACTTTACCAATCTCTTGTTTCCATAGCTCTCATAGGATGTGCTATGGCTGAGGCAATGCTGGTGGATCTAATGGTGCACCTGGAAGGTATTGTTTGGGTTATGGGTCTACCCAGGCAGAACTGAACCTGACCAATAAAGTGTGTCCACTTAGCTTAACACTGTTGGTGTAAGGAATTATGTCTAGATTTCATTAATGTTGGCAAATTTTATTGATTTAATCTTTAAATTAGCTAGATTGGCTGTATGATTCATACAAAACTAATCCAAGATCAAGTTGGATCAAGTAGAAACAAATTGACTCAACACATGTCAAGGTGGATTAATAAGTTTAATCGGGATCAAATTGGCTCAAGGGGATCGGACGGTTAAGGATAATGACCTAGCTCTTATATTGAGAGACTCGGGGGGATTGAAGAGGAACCGGGGCTTTAGAGAGGCCGGCAGCAGAGGAACAAAGAGAAGAGGAGAGAGAGGTCTGTGCGGAAGAAAAGAAGAAACAGAGAGGAGAAGAGAGAGGTGGCTGTGAGGAAGAAAGAGAGAGAGAACAGGGAAAGGTAAGTTGGCGCTTGAAGGGAGAGAACAGGGAAACGTGAGTTGGTGCTTGAAGAGAGAGAACATAGAAAGTAGAGTTGATGTTTAGGGACCCTTGGCTGTAACCGTGAGAGGTATTGGTGAGATGCGAGGTTTGATATCTTTGGACTTTGGACTCTAGCAAGGGTTGGGGTTATGAGAGGAAATAAATACTCTGAGAGATAATATTGTGGATTGTGATCGAACGAATCTAAAAGGTAGAGCAAAAGAGTGTTCGTTAGATCGAGCGAGCCGATGAGTACAAATGTGTGAGGCGATTAATCAAGAAAAGCATATTGGCGAGATGCGAGGTTTGACATTTTTGGACTCTAGCAAGGGTTGGGAAGCTCACGTATGAGAGGAAATAAATACTGTGAGAGATAATATTGTGGAGCATGATCAACGAATCTAAAAGGCTGAGCAAAGGGTGTTCGTTAGATCGTGCGAGCAAACGAGTACAAACGTGTGGAGGTAATCAATAAAAAAAAGTAGAGTTGCGGACCGTGATTCAAGAAATCGAGCAAGTGCAAGGACGATGGTGTGTATCTGAGAAGTCAGTACAATGAGTTTTGTTAACTTGTGTAAACGGTACTCTTATTTTTTAGTGGATTGGTTTCGTCAGGTTCTGTATTCGACACGTGATTTTTTTCCATAAGGATTTTTCACGTAAAAAATCATGCGTCTCTTATTTCATACGTGTTTCATTCACTGCTTATATATGTTTCCGTATTTTTCTGGTGGTAGTTTTTCTTTTCAGTTGGATCGCTCATCCTCTATAGGTAAGGGGGGATGAATGATATGACATTGACATAAATAATGGCGGATTGCTGCCTCATGAGACAGCAATTAATGGTTGCACTGATAGGAGTACACGCACTCTAACCTCGCAACAATAACTAAACAAGTCCTCCACTTGGTTTGGACTTTGGAGGGGTGTGAAAGGACCATTATATATATAGTTGGCACTTACCCCCTCACTATTTTAATTATTAGAAAATTAGCAATCACGGAGGCTCTATAACCATATCTGTTTGAATATCATACAACGATATAGATCATTAATAAAAATATTGACTGTGGTTCAGATGTAGGTTCTTCACCAGTTGAATGAGATTCAAACATATTTGGCCATTGGTATGATGATTTGAGAAAGGTGATGGTACATGATGGTCTAAGAGGGGGTTGATTTTAGGCCTTATAAAAGAAAACCGATGATGGAAACCTTGAGAGGAGTCTAATAAAACCGTATGTTTGCAAATGAATAGAGTAATAATTAAAGCAAGTAAATGAAGAATGAGAGATGAGAGTTAGAGAAATTACACCAGAGTTTTATAGTGGTTCGACTAACCTTGCCCACATCCACTTCACTCAAAGGTCCTCCTTGAGGTTCCACTACTTGCAAGACCTCTTACAAGATTTCCACCAAGCTTACGGGTGCTTGGCAACCTATCCATCAAGCTTACGGGTGCTTTGCAACCTTACAATCTCTCCAACTCACTATTGGATCTCTCTCTCAAAATCTATTTCACAACTCGAAGGAGTTTTCTAAAGTTAAGCTCACAAATAAAGAGGATAGACTTGCTATTAAGATTTCCCAATGATCCTTTAGCTCCCCCTTGGCCTCTCCTTAGCACATTGCAAGCTCGCTGCATCTCCCATTTTATAGCTGAGCACCAAAGCCCTCCAAATAGCCTTCTAATAGCTATTTTCTCCCTGTTCTCTCTCTCTCATTCTAACATCTACTCGCATCTCCCTTGTTCTCTCTCTCTCTCTCTCGACGACGTGGATCTGGACGGCGCTCTGACCTGCATGGAGTGGATCTTGACGACGAGAGCCTCCTCCCGCAACCACTAACACCGCCCACAACCTCACCTCCCTCGTCCCCGATGACCCCGTTGCCTTCCTTCCTCTCCTCTCTCCTCTCTCCTTCCTCCTTCCTCCTTCCCCGTTCCTTCCTACTTTTTGGCGGATGGTGACGGAGTCCGACGACGAGAGAGGAGAGAGAAGAGGGAGTCCGACGACGAGAGAGGAGAGAGAAAAGAAGGAACATGTCAACTAAAAACCAGTCAAAATTAACATATAACTAGTTTGTTGTGAAATGCTGATAACGGAGTTAGCCTGTTCGATCAAAATGATCAGTTTTGTAACTTCATGCATTTTTTTTGTAACAGTTAAACTCTGTGGTACTAAACTGCAAATCCTGGAAACTACAGGGTAGCAAAGTGTTTTTTGGCCTTAATTTAACTTTTATTTTCCTTAATTTGAAAATATCTAAATTCATATTTTGGATGCTTTTGTACTTACGGTCGATGTCAGGATCGACTGTGAGTTGACAGTGGATCCTCACTTAGCTAAGTTAGAGCTGAGTTGACGGTTGATTCTAACATCGACCATGGAGTGACATTTTCCTGACAGAGAAGTACGGTCGATGCATGGATGATTGTGAGTAAATAGAGGAGGATGTATGGATTGACCGTGACTTATGTTTGTTCATTTTCTTGAATATTTAAATGTTGGTTTGGAGGGAATGCATTTTTGAATGTCTCAGGTAAACAGACGATGCACGGATCGACCGCGAGCTTTGTTGATCAAGGTTGAAAATTAAAGGTTGATCCAAGTATTGACCCTGAATGCATCATTTCATCACAGAGGCTGACAGTCGATGTGACGGTTGATGCGTGGATGGACCGTGAAGAATGAATGCTACATTTTAAGCTAGACGGTTGAAACGACGGTCGATGCATGGATCGACCGCCAGCATACGCAGAGTCAAAAATAGAGCCCATTACCTATTGCTATTTTTTGTGATCATTTGGGCAAGTTAAATATTTGATTTTATAACTACTTGAGAGTTTCAACCCTTGTAAACATTCTTCAAGTGTAAAGAAGAACCTTGTGGAAGATTCAAAAGTTGATTGGAGTTAATTGTAAGGTTTCCAACCAGCTGGAAGTTTGAAGGAAAACTTGTAAGGAGATTTGCAATTATTGGAACCTCAATGAGGACATTGAGTAAAGTGAACGTAAACCAAGAGTTGAAGTGGACGTAAACCAAGAGTTGAAGTGGACGTAAATCAAGAGTTGGGTGGAACCACTATAAAACAGTGCCATCTTTCTAACTTTCATCTTACCTTTTCTAGAGTGCTTGTTTTAATTACTTTTCATTTCATTTATAACTATCAAAGGTTTAGATTTCTCCTATTTAGGTTTTCTATTTATCAAATTATAAAAAAAAGGTCAAATTCATCCCCTCCTGGACTTTCATTTATCAGATATTATCTTGTTAATGAGTGTAAAAAAATTGATTAACAGGCTTAAATTTTATAACTAACCAGACCAGTTAGGTTACAAACTTTTTATAGTTTATTATTTTCTTAAGGCCTTACATAATTAGCAGATCAATGATGTAATTTTAATGAACGAGCGGATCTAGTTGCCAAGAATGCCAGGTGCATGACCTCTGTTTTGTCTGGTCATGGCCTGGATGGGGAGGTAGATTAGTGTGGGGTGTGTAACCCTTGGCCTTCGGGCTTAGCTGTTTAAAAAAAAAATTTTAGCCGTTAATTACAGTGCATGTGAATGAGATCACATGCCCACTATTGATGAATGACTAGTCTAGTTGATAGAAATTGGATTGAGACAAAAGCATTCAATGATGCTTTGTCTTCATATCATCCCATTTGCCTATAAATAGGCATGAGATGAACGAATGAAGGGGAGTAGTGAGATTGAGCTCCTCTTATGCTCTTATATTGCTTCCTCTCCTTTCTATCTTCTTGTAAATAGTAAGTGTTAAGAGTCTCTCTTCTCATATCCCCTCTTCTTATTATTTTTCTCCTTTCATCTACTTGCAACTAGTATGAAATAACAAGCCTTGATACATTCATAACACGTTATCAACACGAGTCTCTACAGCGTAGAGGAAAGGAGAGAACCAGTCAGGTATATTTTACTGACTATTGCCTTGTAATTATTCTAGTCATTTTCATCCTAACCTAAGTTATACAGTGTTTTGAAGCATATGCTTGTACCTGAAGTACAAGTTATATATATGAAGAACAGACCACTGTGATGCCTGAAGCACACATGGTAAAATGATTATACCCGAAGTACAAAATTAAAAAAGTGCCTGAAGCACTTAATTTGCACCTTAAGTGCAAATCACTGTATTGTGCCTGAAGCACATTATCTCACACCTAAAGTGCAAATTAATTCAGTACCATAAGTACATATATTAATTTCTATTGTTAATATAATACATGAGTTTATATTTGTTTAATGCTTTGATAAATGCCAGTCATTCACTATATAAACTTTTCTGAATGGGTTATTATCAACCCTTCGGGGCCGCCCGAGTGATCAGCGCGATCGCTCGGACTTATGGAATGAAGCGCCCACGGTTCGAATCTGGATCGTTACCGATCCGCGAATAAAAACCGGGGCGAAAAAAAATAAAATTTTTTTTATTGCTATTTATTTTGCTTTAAATTAATTTCTAGCATCTCTCTTGTACAGTCTAACCATGTCTAGCATGAAGCTGGAGTTTCTTCCCCTGGAAGTTACCGGAAGTAACTTCCTGTCCTGGGCACTAGATGCTGAGCTCCATCTGAATGCCACAAATTTAGGGAATGTAATTAAGGAAGAGAATACAGCCACGCAGATTGAAAGGGACAGTGCCCTGATCTTGCTCCGCCGTCACCTTCATGATGATCTAAAAAATGAATACCTCACTGTGCGAGACCCATTAGTCTTATGGAGAAACTTAAATGATAGGTTCCAACACCTGAAAACTATCGTTCTTCCCACTGCCTGGTACGAGTGGTTACACCTTCGCCTCTAGGATTTCAAAACCATTAGTGAGTATAATTCTGCACTTCATAAGATCACCTCCCAACTAGAGTTATGCGGCCAGACCATATCTGAACATGATAAACTTGAGAAAACTTTCTCCACATTCCATGCCTCCAATCTGATTTTATAGCAGCAGTACCGACAACGTGATTTCAAAAAATACTCTGAACTCATTGATGCCCTACTGAAAGCCGATAAACAAAATCAGATCCTGCTGAAAAATCATGAGTCTCGTCCATCTGGTTCTGCCCCATTTCCTGAAGCAAATGCTAATATCCATCGTGGGCATGGCCACGGACGAGGGCGTGGCCGTGGCCGTGGACGTGGGTGTGGACGAGGCCATGGTCGTGGGCGATATAATGATAGGTTCCATTACTACCGCGAAGGAAATAGTGATCCTACTCCCTACCCTAAGAATGATCAAGTAGAAAATAGAAAGAGAAAGGAGCCTGAAGACGGAACCTCCAAGAAGAATGATGATGAATGCTACCGATGTGGGGGAAAAGGGTACTGGTCTCGCAATTGTCGTGCGCCCAAGCATGTTGTGGAGCAGCACACAGCCAAGGGAAAGAAGAAATGTGCTGAAATGAACTTCACAGATTTTGATGGCCAGGTTGATATTCCCCTTCCTTGTAACCCCATGGCGGGTACATCTCTAGATGTATCGGACTTCCTCGTAGGATTTGAGGAATGGATGGACACCTACTAAAATCATGTATTATAGTGTGCTTATATCTACTAATATGTACTTGGCTTGTTTTCTCTATGTATCTTTGAACGTTTTGTAGTTTATGCATATTTCTATGAATGCATATATTGCTCTAATTGTTTCCCAGATGGATAGCGACGCATGTCTTGCAGACAGTGCAATCACAAACACGATCCTCCGAGATCGTAAGTACTTCTCACAATTAACATTGAAAGAGTCGAATGTTAATACAATATCGGGTCCTGCAGACCTGATAGAAGGCTCCGAGAGAGCAACCGTAGTTTTGCCCAGAGGAACAAAACTATCTATTGATGATGCACTATACTCTACTAAATTCAGAAGAAATTTACTCAGTTTCAAGGATTTACGTCGTAATGGATATCATATGGAAACGATGAATGAAACTGGTATAGAGTATTTATACATCACACTTACAGTTTCATGCCAGAAGCATGTACTTGAGAAGCTTCCTGCCCTTTCTTCTAGTCTATACCATATGAAAATAAGACCAACAGAATCACATGTTGTGATGCACCAGAAGTGCACTAATCCAAGTGATTTTATACTTTGGCATGATCGACTTGGTCACCCTGGATCGATGATGATGCGTCGAATCATTGAGAATTCACATGGGCACAATCTTAAGAACCAGAAGATTCTTTCAGCCAGTGAATATTCATGTGCTTCTTGCTCCCAAGGAAAGCTAATATTGAGACCATCCCCTTCTAAGGTCACCTCTGAATCTCCAAATTTCTTGGAGCGAATTCAAGGTGATATATGTGGGCCCATTCATCCTTCAAGTGGACCATTTCGATATTTCATGGTCTTCATAGATGCATCCACAAGATGGTCACATGTATGTCTTCTATCCACTCATAACATTGCTTTTGCTAAACTTTTAGCTCAGATCATTTGGTTACGAGCCCAGTTTCCAGACTATCCCATCAAGACAATTCGTCTTAACAATGCTGGTGAGTTTACATCTCAAGCATTTTTAGATTATTTTGTATCAATAGGGATAAATATAGAACACCATGTTGCGCATACACATACTCAGAATGGCCTAGCAGAATCACTTATCAAACGCATTCAACTAATAGCTAGACCATTGCTTATGAAATCCAAGTTACCTGTCTCAGCTTGGGGACATGTTGTATTGCATGCAACATCTTTGATCTAAGTCAGACCATCTGCATATCATAAATTTTCACCAGTACAACTTGTCTTTGGCCAGCAACCAAATATTTCTCACTTAAGGACTTTTGGATGTGTTGTTTATGTTCCAATTCCTCCACTTCAGAGAACCAAGATGGGTCCTCAGCGCCAGCTTGGTATTTATGTTGGTTTTGACTCCCCTTCTATCATTAGGTACCTAGAGCCTTTAACAGGGGATTTGTTTAAAGCACGTTTTGCTGACTGTCACATTGATGAGTCAGTTTTCCCACCATTAGGGGGAGACAAGAAGAAGCCAGAAACTCAAAATGAAGTTGTATGGAACATTTCGACGTTGTCTCATCTTGATTCTAGAACAAGTCAAACTGAACTCGAAGTTCAGAAGATTATACATTTGCAGAAAATTGCGAATCAGATGCCTGATGCATTTACTGATTCACAACGAGTGATAAAGTCACATATTCCAGCTGCAAATGCTCCAGCCCAGATTGATGTTCTTGAAGAACAATCCGAGGATCATAAAGCATGTGAATCTAAAGCACGCCAGAAGCGTGGGAGATCTATTGGAGCCAAGGATAAGGTCCCAAGGAAAAGGAGGGTACAAGGACAAACTGGCCAGAAGACTGATACCCCTGAAGAGACATCCCCCGAAGAGGTTCATGCACCTCCAGAAGAGGTACAGATATCTGAAAATCATGAGATCTCGATAAATTATGCGCACACTGAGAAAAGGTGGAACAAAAATGAAATTATTGTCAACAACTCATTTGCATATGCAGTTGCTCTTGACATTACTAGAAGTAATGAAGAGCTTGAGCCAAAATCTGTCGAAGAATGTCGGCATAGAGTCGACTGGCCAAAGTGGAAAGAAGCCATTCAAACTGAATTAAACTCATTGGCAAAACGAAATGTTTTTGGACCTGTGGTCCAGACACCAGAAGATGCCAAACCAGTGGGATACAAATGGGTATTTGTGCGTAAGCGAAATGAGAAAAGTGAAATAGTACGATACAAAGTGCGGCTTGTGGCACAAGGTTTCTCACAGAAACCTGGTATAGACTACGAGGAGACGTACTCTCCTGTAATGGATGCAATAACCTTCCGATTCTTAATTGGTTTAGCAGTTTCAGAAAAACTAGATATGCATCTAATGGACGTAGTCACGGCATACTTGTATGGGTCACTAGATAGTGACATTTATATGAAAGTCCCTTAATGACTTAAATTACCTGAAGTAAATAAACCCCGGGATCTATATTCTATCAAGCTTCAGAGATCTCTATATGGGTTAAAACAATCTGGGCGGATGTGGTATAACCGGCTCAGTGAATACCTCCTGAAAGAATGATACATAAACAACCCAGTTTGCCCATGTGTCTTCACTAAAAAATCAAATTCCGGATTTGCTATTATTGCAGTATATGTCGATGACCTAAACTTAATTGGGACTCCTGAAGAACTGACAAAGGCATCTGACTATTTAAAGAAGGAATTTAAAATGAAAGATCTTGGAAAGACAAAATTTTGTCTCGGCCTGCAGATCGAGTACTTTCCAAGTGGAATATTGGTCCACCAATCAAATTATACGGAAAAGGTCCTGAGACAATTTTATATGGACAAAACTCATCCATTGAGTTCCCCAATGGTTGTCCGATCTCTTGACGTGAAGAAAGACCCTTTCCGCCTCATGAGGATGGTGAAGAACTCCTTGGTCCTGAAGTACCATATATGAGTGCAATAGGGGCTCTCATGTATCTTGCAAATTGCACAAGCCCTGATATAGCTTTTGCAGTTAATCTACTGGCAAGATACAGTTCTGCACCAACTCGAAGACATTGGAATGGAATCAAGCACATATTGCGCTATCTCCATGGAACTACAGATCTTGGACTATTTTTCTCAAAAAGTTCAAGACCACAGTTGGTTGGCTATGCAGATGCTGGTTACCTTTCTGATTCACATAAGGCCAAATCACAAACCGCTATATCTTCCTTTATGGAAACACTGTTATATCTTGGAGATCTATGAAACAGACACTAACCGCCACCTCTTCCAATCATGCTGAGATACTTGCCATTCATGAAGCAAGTAGAGAATGTATCTGGCTGAGAAGCATGATACAGAATATTCAAGACAGTTGTGGATTATCTTCAATCAAAAACACTCCAACAATATTATATGAAGATAATGCTGCATGCATCACTCAAATTAGAGGCGGTTATATCAAAGGCGACAAAACCAAGCATATATCACCAAAGTTCTTCTACACGCATGAGCTCCAGAAGAACGGCGATATTGATATTTGACAGATACGCTTCAGCGATAATTTGGCCGATCTGTTTACCAAGGCATTATCGACGACAATATTCAGGAAGCTAGTGCATGGCATCGGAATGCGTCACCTCAAGATCTATTTTGCTGAGCACCAGAAATTCATATTTCCATGAGGAGTCATAATCTTAGAAGGTATTCAAGTACTGTACTATTTTTCCTTCACTAAGGTTTTTCCCACCGGGTTTTCCTTGGCAAGGTTTTAACGAGGCAGTCTCGATAGCCTAATACCTTTCTAAGTAAGAATAGTGTACTCCTTTCTTTCGCTAAGTTTTTATCCTACCGGGTTTTTCTTAACAAAGGTTTTTAACGAGGCATATTTTAGTCATTCAAGGGGGAGTGTTGTAAACTGTGTGCATGTGAATGAGATCACATGCTCACTATTGATAAATGACTAGTCTAGTTGATAGAAATTGGATTGAGACAAAAACATTCAATGATGCTTTGTCTTCATATCATCCCATTTGCCTATAAATAGGCATGAGATGAACGAATGAAGGGGAGTAGTGAGATTGAGCTCCTCTTATGCTCTCATATTGCTTCCTCTCCTTTCTATCTTCTTGTAAATAGTAAGTGTTAAGAGTCCCTCTACTCATATCCCCTCTTCTTATTATTTTTCTCCTTTCATCTACTTGCAATTAGTATGAAATAACAAGTTAGTAGTAAGCAAGTAAGGGGATTACCTATTTACATTTATAACAAATTTAAGACTTTTTTCCTCAGCGTGAATATTAACACCTGCGAAGACCAATACTATCATGTAGAACTATCGGATCCGAATATAAGCTTAGAAGGATCCGATCCGATCCGATCCGATCCGAATGCAACCTTGATCTGACTAAAGTTTGTCCTAAGTCCAAACACGATACATCCAACGCACCCAATGATATCGCACCACGTCACAAATCGCGACGACCCATCCTTAAACCCGAAGCAACTATAGCTCATAGGATTCCCACTCCACTTGTCTGGTCTCCTCCCCATCGCTGGCTGCCACACCTCCGCCCACCGCCCCGGCGGCGCCGCCGACGCCTCTCCTTATCCCGGCTATATATATAACTATGTAAGCCTCCAACTCATATCCTTCAAAAATCTAATCTTTAACCCCCTCTCGTTCACTCTCCGACTCGAATGTTCTACTTCTTGATGGATGTAGCAAGATTGCGGAAGAAAGATTAAAAATCTCAGTCTTTGTGAATAGAGCAGATCCATAGATGGATCTGTTCTAAACTTTGCCGGATTGGGAGAATATTACGTTGATTTTTTGTATCAATAAGGTTGCTATTATATATCTTGTTTGATCGGTGGTGTTTTAGAATCAGTGTTGTTATTGTTTTCTTTGTTCTCTTTTTTTTTTTGCAATCCGCTTCTATGCCATAAAAATTTATTTTTTTGTTGTTCATATTCAGCAGATAAGCGCTGGTTTCGGGAAATTGCTTTCTTTGATCTCTAGGATTGAGTAAATGGGGTATCAGGAGACTTTGGAATTGTATCTAAGCCTTTCGCGCAGAGAGCTTCAGAGTTTGTGTAAGCGCAATAGTCTTCCTGCAAATAGGAGTCATGGCCAATTGGCTGAGTCACTGGCTTCACTTTTTAAGGTAATTTTTTTGTTCTACTTCCCAATTGATAATTGTGTGATCAGTTTTGTCCATTGTTTCTGTATTTTTTTCACATGTATGTCATATGTATGCATGATTTGTATGTGTGCAGCTTAGTCATTTTTGAATTTGATGTTACATAAGCTCTAATAGTTGTAGAGAAGAAAACCTCCAGTCTAGCAGTATACTGCTATGGAGGTTAATTCTGCCAAAGTTTAGGGCCAGAATTCGAAAATTGGAAGAACTAATCCTTCAGTACAAACATCCATCAGTACAGTGCCTTTGTATTGAAGATTTGTAGTATCCTTATTAGTCTAATTAGTTGATATATATGCAACCAAAGAGGAAGGTTGTTAATATGTTGTACCTAAGTACTGTAGGAGCATGTGAAAGAAGAACCAATTGTACTGTGTTTGATAGCTACCATGTGGCCTCTTCAATCAAAGAAAAGGTGTCCAATGATAGAAGGCATTATTTGACTGGATAGTAGGTGCACAATGGTAACCTTACTGGCAGGAAATTTTCACGTAAGGTTTTTTCATGCACACGAAATCTTTTCTTTTCTCTTCCTTCATCACCAATAATTTTGGTTTAATGTAGATCTTCATTTTTATTATAACGCTTTGTCGTGTAGAGTTGGGAAATCTTCATTTTATTTTTGCATAATTCTGGTTTCATGCACACAAAATCTGTTTCATCACCAATAATTCTGGTTTTAGCGTAAATCTTTGTTTCATTCTAGTACTTTATGGTGTAGAGTTGGGAATTTTCAAATTATGGAAAAAATGTATGTGGCATGTTTATGTTGCCGTATGATCTTGTGCAGGCATGTGATACTGATGGACGTGCTGTTTCTGCATGTCCTGATGAGAACCTGAGTAGAGAGGGTTTTGGTTGTTCTACTTCCGCACCTAAAGACACTAGTCTCAAACCTTTTACTCCTGCAAATATGCAAGGGACTACAAAGGTCCAGCCACTTAGTTACCAATGGCATGATAATGGTGCCAAGAGTAGCCCGAGTAAATCCTTTGAGCTGAAAAATCCTATACAGAGACCGATGAATCATGGGACCAACAATTTGAGTCTAATCTCATGCGGAAATAAAAGGGTTGACCAAGGTTCAACAGAAAGTAGAATTGTGTCTTCTGATCAGAATTCTGCAAAAACTCATCCTTCATTTGAATTCTTTGTTATGTCTGAGGATGGAATTGATCTTTGTGTTGATTTGTGTTCAAGCCCATCAGAATGGATCAATAGCTTGAAGGGCGATGTGTGCATCCATCAGAAAGTGGAACACTGCACTTCAGAGTTGCAATGCAATCAACTTAGGGGTTTAGAAGATGCAGATGAAAATGGTAGAGTTTCATCCAGTGGGAATGTTGGAACTGGTTTACCAAGCCATGCTGTTGATATAAATACTCGATGCACTAACTCTTCCTTGAGTTCAGTAGTAAGTGAGAATTGTCATTCTGAGCCTTGTGTGCTAGATGCTACTGTTGTTACTTCCAGATCTTTTGCCTTGACTCCAACTAGCAGTCCAATTGAAAGCTCAAAAGGTCTGGAAGGCAATCACATGGTTTCATCTTCATGTTTAATTGCTTCTTGTGCTGACATCCAAATGGCATCTGATATTGCATCTTGTTGCAGAGACGAAAATATTTTAAGGCAAGAAGCAGGGAAGGATTCATTGAAGTTGAAAAATAGTGACACATCTGTGCATGACACTTCTCTGAAATCAACAAACAAAATGGATGCATCTAGTCCTAATGGGATGAGAAATCTTGACTTGGGCTTTACTACCAACAGTGATGGTGTTGATTCTAGTAATGTAAAGGTTACTGCTTTAGGTGACACATTGGTGGATTCTTCTGGGAAAAATAAACCCTCAACGGCTGACAATGTTCAGGATGATATGGTGTCTATTGATATTGGTAAGATGAGAAATCATGTGGGCTTATTTAAAATATCAGTGGAAGGAGGTCCCGTGGAAGGCCAGCAGGAAGCTGCAGGTTTCAGCGACATGTCACTCCATGGGCAGCTTATATTAGATTGTCCATTGACTGATTCACAATCAGAAGTGGGTTCAGCAGACCATCTAGTAAATGGTCATCAATGTGGCAATCCTGGAAAATCTGCTAATGAGGATCTAATGTCGGCAACAAGTGATGGACAGGTAAGATTCATCTGTGACTTTGTACTGGTTTAGTACCCTAATTGTCACTCTTAAATCAGTTTGATCTTTTGGTATTCAATTTTCCTTGAAATGATTTCAAAGTGCTATTGGTGGGACACAAAAGTGGAGTTTTAGCCAAAGAAATATGTCAAGGGATCTAACCCAAAATGATGCAATCTAAAATCGATCGAATCGAATGATATATTCAAATTGATTTCAACATCGATCAAGTCAAATATAAAATCCAATTTAAAAGCAAGTCGATCTCCAAATCGATCTAAATTCAATAACAGTGCATGAAGCAGCATAAAATTCCCCGCAGCGCTACATTATCTTTGTCAGTCTTATCCATTTATTGAACAATCTGTTCAATTGTGTTCCTCCTGGTGACTTTAAATAAATTTTGGTGGGAATAATAAACCAATATTCATGAAGCAAAAAACTATAGATGCCTGAGTAGAATAGCTAGGCCGAGGACTTTGCAAGCAACAGATAAACTAGTATCATCCGTGGTTTGAAAAGATGGCCAAACCAGATCTGTTTCTGCTGAAATGGATTGGAACCTGAAACCAGTATGGGGCCTGTATGGCCACAGTGTCAGCTGTTTTGACCCGTTTCATACCCATTATGTGCAGTGAGAATCAAGTGGCATGAATGATTTGCTTGCTGTCGAAAGATGCCAATGTTTTCTTGTTATTACTTGTACTGTAACGGATTGTTAGCAATACGTTTTGTGTTCTTTTTCTGATAATTGTGTAGTGTTAAACTTGGAGAAAGCTAGGATGGATGAAGGATTTTTTGCTTGCATAAGCCTTCAATTGTTTGCTGATAATAATAGCACCATAAATAATTTTAGAGCTATGCTGTTAAGTTAGGTAGGTTGAACAACTTAAGCGATGTGGTGGATCTATAAGGAAGCAGCTCGACCATTAGCATCATCAAAGTCTCGGTAGATTGTGGCTTATAGAGTTGGTCCATGCATCACCATTCGTCACTAGTAGATGTTCAACAATTTTATTTGTCCTTTCTTAATTTGAGAGGAATACTCAAATCAGTCTCCAGCCATATCAATCTTAACACAATGCAACCGAGGATAAGGGGTAACTAGATTCCAGATCTCGCTGATCGTGTTTATAGTAACTTAGTAAGTTTTAGATTGTTTTTGATGTTGGCTGGAAAGAAATGGATCACACTCTTACATGAGGTAATGTGTCTGTGCAGGATAGGAGCATTCCAGTGAAGTACAAGGAGAACCTCGAGTAATTTCTTTTACAAAAAAACCTTAGTATCTTCGGAGTTTTGTTTTTCATTCTTATATAATTTGTTTGCTTGGTTATGCAGATGCTCACAATTTCAGAACCCGTTGGGCAGGGCTCTGAAAAGATATCATAGTCAAGAAGTCCCTGTGGATATCCAGAATAAGAAGCAACATCTTCACAGTGATGATGGGACTGCTATGAACCTAATAAACATGAAGAGTTGGCCCAAAGAATCTCAATGTGATACAGTTGTCCTTCCTAGGCGATCAACAAGACTATCTAAAGGTTTATTCTCATCATTTTCTAAAACATCCAACACATGTTCTATAACCTTATAGCTGGTAGAGAAGTCTTTTCCTTTCTCATGTTGATGCATTTCTGTTCTGGGGGAAATTAACAAATGCCATGTTACGCTCTTTTGAAAAATATTTAACGTGTATCATGCTTTTTTAGCGTGTGTTTTGGAAGATTGATTCGTTAATTTTGCTCATCTGTCCAGCATTTCATTTTTGGAAGATTAATAATTCTCACTCACTATTTTGCAGTGTGATCAATCATAGTTCAGCAGCATTCAGTGTTCCGATACAGTTCAAACTCCTTCTCATTGGCACCTAATTCTTTGGCCGGAAATCTGCAGTCAATCACAAACTACGCCAGAGTTGTTGCTACTCTCTCACATGTATATGATGTAGCTGAGCACATTGATTGGTGATCCCATTTCAGAAGCTCTGAGAACACCGTCTATGGCATTAAATGTTGCACCGCCGAGATTTTACTTCTCTATACCTTACTTCCTTCTTGTAAATCTCTGCAAACCGAGTTATGTTTTATACCATGGCAAAATGATCTTCTATTTTCACGGAATACATGCTATTTTGATCTCGTTTTTTCATGTAATACACGTTATTTTAGTTCGTAAAATAAAAGATCAGAACTTGTGTTTGTTTTGCAAGCAGTTCTAAAGCAAATGATTCTTATTGTAATGCTATACAGGTTAGTCCTTGTTGAAGAGCATCTTCCTCATTAGAAAGGCATTTGAAGTTTGGAAATTATTCCAAATGATCTACCGAGAAGCTAGCTTTTCTTGATGAAGAGGGGCTTCCAACAGAACCCAAGCATCTTAGTTGGGTAGACCTTTCTTACAAAGTTTAGAATTTTGTGTCACATTTCACCCGGCCCTCCAAAGCTTTGTTGCATTTACTAATTTCTTGAAAAATTTACATATTACATCCACTTTAGTTTTTATTTTACAATTCAAGCCTGTTTTATGTACGTTTTCGTTACAAAACATGATGCCACTTTCGTGTGAAATCCTTATTTACAAGTAGAGAAAAATCCTTTTTTATAAGTAGAGAATTCGGACTTATAATAAGTAAGGATTCTGAACACAATGGTATGTTTGTAATTAAAATACAAAACTGTCCTAAATTGTAAAATCAAAATAAAGTAGATTTACCATGCAAGTTTTTCTAATTTCTTCCTACGATTTCAAAATCTACATTTTTCCCATTCAAAAAATGAGGTTGGAGCAATACCATAGCACTGAAAATGAATTGGACTCAGATCCGATCGGGTCTTGGACCTCTTGGTAATTAATGTAAGCCTGAAAAGGGATCCGAACTTAGACCCAATCCACACCTGAGCTAGCACGAGCTTAGGAGCGTGTTAGTGCATTTTTTACGCAGCATGCAATGTAGTTTCGTGCGATGTTATATCATGTAAAATCACCGGTAATATCTTGGATTGCATAAAATAGTATTGCTAAAATTGTCTGATTAGGTGAACCAATTAGTGTTGCTAAAATTTGATTAAAACCCTACCAATACAGCATTCCCATTGAATAGTGATCATGGACATATTGTTGCTAACGAACTCGAGCAATGCAACCCGAGTCCGATACCCGATAAGATACGATCGGATTCGGGTGGAGTTGCGGAGCTCCACTAACCCGAGCCTTGCCCGAAACGTTCACTATAAATACCAACGCCATTACTAAGCTGCGCTATAAATCCTGCTCCTCTTTCTGGAAACAGGCGCAAGTTAGTCACCAATTCCGAGAGAGCGCCATGTCCGGGAGGTTGCTGAGGCGAATCTTAGAGGAGCAGGAGCGGCTGGGATCCACCAATCCCGACCTCGATGCTGATCACGGCGGCGACGGCGGCGGCGGGGATGACGACGAGGAGGGAGCCGATTCCCCCGGGGCTGCTGTCGGTGCCGGGCCTTCGAGGAACCTATTTGATCTCCTCGGCGACCAGGTTGGCCTTTCGATCGTTTAGATGATATTGGTTTGTTATGTGAGCATGATTTGTATTTTGATGTTCTTAATGAGCTTTTCGTCGGTTTAATTTGGGAAAAGTTTAGGTTTTATGGGGCTTAAGGTGAGAAGAATGATGAAATTGGTGTGTTAGGGTCGGCGAAGTGGGTGGTGTTGTTTTGTAGTGGATAGTTGCTGCTGTATTGCTTAATATGCACGAGACGGAGGAGAAGCATGAGGATGATCACCTCTTGTTGTGGCTTATGTGAAATTGAGGTACAAATGTGTAGGTGAGCTGGAAGAGAGTTCTTGGGCTTTCGTAATAGGGATATTAGCTTAGGAGAAGCTCTTATACCTCTATTTGAGATGTATCTATGGATGCTTCCTCTTTTTTGGGCTTTTGGAGAAAAATCCAACAGATGGCGATGAGCCAGTTCATGGTGAATGCAAGTCTTTGGTTTTGCAAGGAACAAGCAAGAGATTGAAAATTGCACCATAAATTTTCGATTAGTCAGGAGAAAAAAATGTCTTAGAAAAATATCTAGCTATGATAGACTTTGGTTAATTTAAACCTAGTGACACACTCATAAATTGGTAGACATAAGACATACTTCTATTACTCAACTAAATATTTTATGGTAGGAATGTTTTTTTTTTTTTTTTTTTTGAGTAGAAAAAGGGGAGTATTTGTTGTAGAAATGTTGGGAACCATGAAAACCCTTGTTTTGTATATTCTTTTATGGACTTTGGTAATTATATATATGCCTTTTTATGCAATGCAGTATATTGTGACTGGTTAAGTTCTACATTGTCGAGAGCTTGGAATGCTCTTTGACAGAGTTAATTCACTGGTTGAGGTTTTCTTAATAATTAAGGAGCTGCCTGTTTGATGTTGATATTGCTTATGACTTTCACTGCTGAAGGCCTATGCGCAGACTGAGAGGCATATTGTGTGGATGTTTCTACGATTAACATGTGATAAGGATCTGGCCAGCCAATTTGTCCAGTGCTTAAAACTTTCATATGCTAATATGCCTCGTTTGAAGGCCCAAAAGCATAGGTATGCCTTTGGAGATTGGCACGTGGATAAAGTTCTGGCAGTTAATCAACTTGGACATTGCTTATGATTTTGTTTGCCAACAGCCAGCCTACTTGGAGGCCCAAAGGCACATTTTGTGAATGATCTTTGGTGGTTGGTGCATCGAGAATAAGGGCATAACATATGCCGTGTTGAAGCTTGTAAAATCTACTGATTTTGCAGATCACTATTTGTTGATCTTATCAAGTACTCATTAAACATTTTGGCTAGTGCTGTTCAGGATCCTAAATAAGAACGAAGTCAAGGTTATTTCTTCTTGTTCTAATGTGTGGAGTGTGTATCTATATTCAAGATGTATAATTGTATATAGGAGCGTTTTAAGTGCCGAACGCAGGTTTGGCTGAAACTAGCACCGTACAAGGTCCCTGTTAAGGCACAAAGTGTTTGAAGTGAGTTCCGGGAAAACCACCTCAAACAAATTGTTTCGGGGTTGAAACAAATCATTCAGGTGTGTTTTACTTGAAAGTTGAAACCATCAAAACGAACTTCATTTTGTACTTTATATATTCTAACTTAATTTGGTGTTAGACATCGACTTCTAGCTGTAGTTGAAGTATAAAAACCTAATTCTTCTCCTCCTGACGATCTCTTCCACGATTTTCTTCTCCTCCCAAAGCCAGTTAAATCCTCCTCTCCTCTTGGTGTCAATCGGTGACTTCTTGTCCTCCTCACATCGACATCTCTCTTTCACTCCTCGCCCTCCAATGCCAGTGACCTTCTCTCTCTGTCCTCTGTCTATCTCTTACTCTAACTCAATTTTGTGGTCCTTGATCAACAACCTTTGTGCTGGCTGCAAGACATGCATACCCTGTGTTGGGACTTTCCTTGCCAGTCAAAGGCCGGAAGAGAAATCCTTGGCTAAGATAATATCTTGGCTTACATTCACCAATGATTTTGTTCCTATTATTCTGCTAGATAGCTGCAACCACAGGTGATGCTCACCTTCTTATTACCCAACACAGGAATCTCATCTGTTCCTCTGGGTACATTGAGCTATGCATATCTAGAAAGGAATACATATAACTTGATTGCCATTAGATGCAATAGTAACCTATTACTTGAAAAAAGAACTTGGTTGTCATGTGCAATTAAGTACATTGATCCTACTAACTCATCCTCTATATGGGGTGCTGTTTATTTGCAGGTCCATGACTTTTAACAAGCTACTGCTCATTGCTAACCGCTATCTAGAGATTTCTCAAGTTGTAATTGCCACAATCTAAGTAAGGTGCATTCTATCAGAGGGCTGAGGATATCCCTGACAAGTTATATCTGACGATAGAGAATGAAGGCATGTGGCAGGGTGAGTAACTGAGTTCGGTTGGGGGATTTAGTTGTGTGTTTGTGTGTGGGGGGGGGGAATAGTAGTCAGTTACGTGTCAGGTGGCATGGGGGCCCACTAGTGAACTATAGGGAACCACAGTAAGTCAAAATTGTTGGTCTAATATGTGCCAGAAGCTACAAGGTTTCTCATATTAAACTTTTTGTTGTTTGAAACTAGTTGAAAGTGATATAGGACAAGTGAATGAACAAGAGACTTTAAGATATCAAAGTGTTTTAAAAATACTTGAAAAGAAGGCAATCCAGTCTTAAACATCAAGAATTGAAAATTTCTAAAACCATTGTTGGCCATTTGCTTCATGTATAATGATTAGTTTGACATTAGAACTTCTAAGTTCCTTGCTTTCTGTAGAAGAATGTAGCTTACTCGTTTTGTCATCTCATGACATCTTTAAGTTCCTCAAAGTACCATGATGCACTAAAGGCACCATTAGTTGAAAGCCAGAACTTTGTCTTCAAATATAATGGAACTGAAAGGACGGTGCGGAGAGATCCTTTCTTGTGAAATAGAGATCGACATGTTTCTCCAAATAAAAAAACATGAATGATGGTTTGTCCTTGTGTATTTGAAAGATATATAGAGACGCACTTCCGAAGATGGAAAGTGCGCATGTGTTGTTCATCTTGGATTCATTTTTATGGTGAATTTTCTTTTCGTCTTGTAACTCTTAACGGACGATGAGTATATATTGACATGCTTAATGGAAGATGAAAGAAGCTCAAAGTAAGCTTTCAATGAATGTGGAAAATGATTAAGATTGAATTATGGATCATCTTCATGTTCGATGTAGTTTGGCAAAGATCATTTTCAAAATACTCCATTATGAGTAATTCCAGGTCGTTTCTTGTGATTCCTATTTACTCTTTTGTGGTAGGAGGAAAATTTCAATCTTGAAACTGTAGTTTTTGACATTTCTCTCAGGGTTCCGTGCTTATTTCTTATTTATGCAGTTGATTGTCACTATTTATTTATTTATTTATTTATTTGGGGGCTTCAGTTCATTGTAAGTATTCAATAGTCAATTTGTGGTGCAGGAGGATGAACAGGGAGTCTGTAGTAGAGATATACAAGAAGATTCTGCTGATCAAGGTCAACCTGCAGCCAGGAAATCTTATGATGCAATTCCAGTATCCAATCGTAAATCTAAGAAAAAGAAGAAAAAGAACAATAAGGACCAAAAGACTACAGGAAAAGGCGACGAATGTCTTGATCTAATTCTAGAAGATCTCTCTATTAGCTATAAGCCTTCCACTCAACAAAGTGGATTGGGAAGTAGCAAACCAGTTGGCAATGGGGTTGATGCAATTGTTAAGAAGCACAGTACTTCTTCAATCTTAATGGTAGACCCAAAACATTTGAAAGCAGAAAATGAGCTACGAAAAATTTTTGGTTCAAAAGTTGTTAATTCTTTTGAAAATAGTCAAGGAGGTGGGAGCTCAAGACAAGTACATAGTGGGAGGCGTGCTGCCTTCAATCCAAGGAAAACAATTCTAGTTTCTCCATCAAGCTATTGGCCTAGGTTGGATGGGTCCATGTCCATGGAACATCTGGAATCGAAAGAGGGGATTCATTATTTTAGGTAAGCTCTTATACTTTGTTATTTCTGGATAAACATAGATTTCTGTGTTCTGATTGGGGGGGCAATAGAGGAGGGGGAACTCAATGAGTAAGGTGCAGAATTTGATCAATCATACATATAAACACAATTACTAGAATAAGCAAATTATGGATGAAGAAAATGGGCAATGAAAATCTAGCCTGGAAAAAAGGCATGTGATTGTCCTACAATACCGAAGATACCCTCTAGTGCCGGGGTTCTTGGCACGTGATCTTGAAGGTACCACCCAATTTTCTGATTCCATCATTGGCACGGCTCAGCGAGGTCTCACATGGGCTGTGTTCCTCAGGTTGACAAGATGAAGAAAGCAGGGAAAAGAGAGAGAATTTTAAAAAATGAGTCTGATAGAAGGCATTTAAGGAGGAATAAGTTTTTAAAGCAGGGAGAGATATGTTGACATAGAGTTCATGTCATGCGGTGTGTACATGACACCCACTACCTTCCTATTTAATGGATATTTCTAAGAAGTGTGAATTTACAACAGCATAGAATGAAAAGAGTTACATAGAGATAGATAGATGGACTGAGAGTACATTTCTCGTGTAGTTCGAGGCACATTAGACAAGAAAGATTCAATTTTGAGAACATTTTTTTACTGTGTTTCTGCCATGTTTGAAATTCTTAGTACTGTGGAAAAAACGATTGTCATACTTTACATCTGTGTAGCGTATTAATGCAGGAACTTTTTGCATGTCATGTTATATGGCATTTTTATATGAGTTGTGAAGATGACACATTCTGTTAAAAAACATTGTGATGTTATTTCACTACTTGGATTTTATCCTGCAGTTCTCTGTAGATCACTATCTTCTGTATGGCCTTTGATCTCTATACTCAAATTTAAAACCATCAAGGTAGGTTGAAGCACTTTGGCTATATGCCATCTACTTCACCCACCTTGGGCTGGCTTAATATACTCTAGTTGTATAGCAGTGCTCTTTACTTCTAGTTATTGTATCTTGCAGATATGTACACTCCCCTTCATACAAGCACATACAGGAAGCATTTGAAGCTGCGAAAGCTGCCAATGATCTCAATGCTATAGCAAGCATCTTAGCACACCACCCATATCATGTCGACTCATTGCTGACCTTTGCTGAGATGTTCAAATTTTCAGGAGAGCATCAATCATCAGCTGATGCAATTGCAAAATGTCTGTTTGCATTGGAGTGCGCGTGGCACCCATTATTCACTCCCTTGCAAGGCAATTGCCAATTAAATTACAGCCATGATACAAACAAGCCACTGTTTTCAGCTCTTTTTAGTCACATGAAAAACATGGACAGACGGGGTTGTCATAGATCGGCTTTAGAGGTCTGCAAACTTCTGCTTTCTCTTGATCCGGACGATCCAAAGGGCGCACTTTTTTGCGTTGATTATTTTTCCTTACGGGCACAGGAGTATTCATGGTTGGAACATTTTGCTGAGGAGTATAGAAGAGATAGCTCACTGTGGCTTTTCCCTAGCTTCTCATATTCTCTCGCTATTTGCCGTTTTTACCTTGAGCGTGATAGTGCACCTAGTGATGGCATTTGCCAGGCAGATAAAGCCTCATCAACTGATCTTATGAAGCAGGCCTTGATGCTGCATCCCTTGGTGCTTCAGAAATTGGTTGAAAAGGCCCCTCTAAAGGACTCTATTTGGACCCAGATTCTCAAGCATCCGCTGTTTGGATCAGCCAAGGCTGGAAGCCCTACCTTAGAACACCTTATTAATATATACGTGGAAAGGAACTACATCATGTGGAGATACCCAGAACTGCAGAATTTGTTGAAAGAGTCTGCCTTGCTAGTGATTGAGGCACACAAACAAAATGCCAGTGAATCCAAGGATTGGGCATGTGTTCGGAAAGAGACCTTCTCGTCAGGGAAAAATGAGTAAGTCTATGTACACTTCCTATCATCTTTCACGATAAAATATATGTTCGATCCATACATATTTTTTACCATAAAAGTTTAGATACTTTGAGAATTCATGGATATGAAATATTTTGTTTTTTTTTTGTCTAGCTATTTACAAAACTATGTTTCAGTGCGAAAATATTATCTAGGATGGGGGGAGTTTTGATTATGCAAGTGGTGTTATAACTATGTCTTAAGGGAATCTGAAAACTATGATTAATGGTTACCAGTTACTTGAACTGTTTCAGAATTTGCAATTTTCACTTTGGGTGTTCTCTTGCATATCATTAATTTCTTCTTTTGCAGGTACTCACATCTGTTGGTTTCAGATTTCTCTGATACAGTACCATCACTTCCTCCTGAAGAAATACGACCTTTTATGATGGCACCACAACAAAGGGTGCATGAAGTGCCTGATGGCGAAAGAGAAGCTGTTCCAGAGAGAGCCCATGCCATACGTGAGGTGGCTGGCCGCAATCCTGTTGTTGTGATCTTTGAATCAATGCTTCCATGGGCCAATTATGGGCGCAACGATAATGGCCATCCAGATGATCACGATGATAATGTTGGGCACTGATTAGCATTAAAAGCAATCAAGAATGCTCTGTTGCAGAGTGATCTTTAATGTCTTCCGTCAGTGCACGTTTCTGCTCCATGCAAATAGCTGATCATAGGTGATGTTTCTTTTTGGTTCTACGCAAATTTCATTTCAGTGATATTTCTCCCATCGGGTTTTAATTGCAGATAAATGATGTCTTGTTGGTACGTCAAGAAACTGGAATGAGAATGGAACTTGCAAGTTCCTGGTATACGTAATAAACATGGGAACTTGAATGAGAGTATAAATTTAAGACTAATAACATAGATTTATGAATATATTTATGTATGTATATGTATTTGTATTACGTTGGCTTATTTGGATGAATGATTATTAATAATGAGAGAAATAAATAAGATTATTAATAATGGATGAAAGATTATTAATAAAAAAATATTACCTTGGTTTTAGGTTAGGTAATATTTTTAAGATTGATGCTAGCTGTTTGATCAGTTTAATCAAAGAAAGATGAAAGGTATTCATGTACATTTCATGAATATGAGAGTTCTTGCGTTTGATGGAACTCTGGATTCCTGTATTTGTTATATCAAACAAATTCGGGAATCCAAAGTTCTCTCAAACGAAGGAGCTTCAATCCCGGTTCCTAAATGAAGGCCGCAACCAAACAACTTGAATTCCTTGTTTTAAGGAATTCTCATTTCGGTTCCTGGATGTGCAATCAAACGTGGCCAAATGTGAAATACATCTGTCTGTCTATGACCTTTAGGATTTCTGTTGTAACATGAGCTACACTTGTGGTCGCCTCTGTTTGTTAATGACGAGACTCTGTCAAGAAACTAAATTTAGTTTAGCTTCCACAAAACTAAATTTTGTTCCAAACAGACCACTACTCTGAAGTCATATCTTCCCATCAAAAGACAAATCATCACCCACGGCCAACAAAGTGTAAAATACATCTGTCTGTCTATAAATGTGGAATACATCTGTCTGTCTATGACCTTTAGGATTTCTGTTGTAACATGAGCTACACTTGGTCCCCTCTGTTTGTTAATGACAAGACTCTATCAAGAAACTAAATTTTGTTCTTCTTTCTCAGACTTTTTTTTTTTGACTTTGCATCTTTCCGTGCAGATTTCATTAATTACAGAATTTGCACAAGCGTGGATTCCTTCAGAAGAAACCAATCTATGCATTAGAGGTGTACCATCCGAGAAAAAAAAGAAATGTTGAAGAACTTGTGTTTGGTTGTGAAGAGACTGAGCAGTTCCTTATATGTAGAATCAATGAATGTTGTACCTTGATATATCAGCTATCTTTTGTTGAGCTCTCGTATTCGGAGCATAAACGTATGTTAGACTCAGCTTCTTTTTTCTGGAACAGATAAGCCGAAGCTACAAAACCAGAGTTCACTGGGAACTAACTAACCAAAAGCACCCATCAGCACATCTAAGGCCTCTCCACAAAATCCAAACGGCATGAACTATAAAAGATTTCAACTGAATAAGCCATGCCTCAGAATACTAAAACACCAGAGAAGATCAATAGACGCTGGAGTGGAGCTCACACCAGGCAAGAATTCCACACACAAGAAGCAGGCAGCTTCTTGTGCATCAGCTTCCACAAAAACTGCCGGTGACGACCAAACAAACCATTACTCTGAAATCATATCTTCCCATCACAAGACAAATCATCACCCACGGCCAACAAAGTGTAAAATAAACAACAAACAAGAACCTGATGATGACCTTCTGTACACGAAGGAAAAAAAAAAAAATAGAGTATGTTAACAATATATGTTGTAACTGCCCTAATACATTTCATCCACTTGTTAGATTACATATCGAAATTTACCAACCAAATAGCCTATCTCTACTCACGAAAAAACCAAATAAAATAAAACAATCAAAGAAAATAAATAAATATTAGCACTACATGCAACCATGTTTTTCCTAACTCCCAATCTAATCACATTGTTGGTTCAATTAATACATGATACATACAACCTATCAAATGGAATTTGTATGGGATGTAGGTGATTTTGCACATTTGCATGAGCTTTTGTTGCTAGGAGGTAAGTTCACAGGATTATATGTAGTAGCTTCAGGCATTCTTAATCCATCTCATCAACCTCATTCTCTGCAAGATGAAGAAAAATCCTAGAGTTTGTAAGATTATAGAAACGAAATCTATGAAGCAATCACCTGGAGTATTCACTATTCAATCACCCACCGTAAATTATAGAAGGGAAGTCGAGGTGTGGGATATGCTGGATCTTGTGCCAATCCTCGCCATGGTCCCGCTGAACCCTTCTTTGCAACTCATCGGATATCCCACTTAAATTCAACTTGCTAATGGTCGTCACACTTCGTAGTCCTTCAGGAAGCATGTTCAGGCTAAGGACATTCCGTATGGATAACTCGATCAGGCTAGGCATTGCTCCTGGCTCGATCGTCCACTCCTCTAGAGCTTCCAAGGCATAAATAAACATTTCCTGCAGTGTTGGAAATCCACCTGATGAACAAAACATCTTCTTCCCAACGTAAGCGTCTCTCATGCGAAGAGAGACGAGGTTGGGCAGGTTCTCCAACACTACCATTGGGTCTTGCTCCAGTTTGGAAGAAGACAAACAAAGATAACCAAGATTAGGTGCGAATTGATTACAGGGTGGGAGCTGCTGCGGCTTCTTTGATAATAGTCCTTCCAAATTTATACGACAAAGATGGTGGTGTCTCGAAAATATCGCAAGGACCTCCGTGGGAATTGTTCCATGTTCAGGTTCTGCCGATAGCGACAAGGAGCGAAGGCAACTCAATTTCTCAAGTGATCCGAGAAGCGTCTCATGGTGTACATTTTCAACACCAGTTATTTCCAAAGTTTCAAGGTGGAGTAGCTTGCTGAAATCACTTTCAATCCATCTCCCGGCCCTTATCCGCTTAAATGTCACTAGGTTTGTCAACCCTTCGATGCTGCGGATAGAAGAGCCTTCGAGTTGAGGTTCTACATCCACAAATTGCAAACTATGAAGATTTTTAATTGATGACTCGCAAATCACATTTTTTGATTTAAAGCTCCTATATCTCAAGCATCTCAGATTAATCATATTTTTCATTTCTTTGGGCAACACCATATCATCTAATGGATGATCGATATCAATTACTCTCAACAATCTTAAACCACTAAGGAATTGGCCACCCCCCTTACTATTTGTGAAGCATATCAGGGTACGCAAATTAGGTATCTTCCACATGTCCTCGGAGAGATTAACATATACCTGCTCGTTACGATCACTAATGGCCAGCCGACGGGTTCTTGCCAAATCTGAAGAAGTGGGCAGTTCATCTGCCAGATGGCTTACCACATTTAGCAATCCACTCTCTCTAGCTTCCTCTATGCAAACATCACGTATGAGATCATGAACGCCTATGGAGACAAGTCTGCCACAGTGGTGTCTTTTTTCTTGAATCACGCACCTCTGGATCAATTCATGTAGGAAATCCTCTGATGTGCTCTTCCTAGTTTCTCCTAGTCTCTTTGGTATGAACCCTTCAGCTATCCATAATTGAATTAATCTTTCAATATAAATTTCACAGTCTTCTGGGAAGGCACCAATGTACAGAAAACATGGTTTCAGATAATAAGGCAGCTGTTCGTAACTCAAACGCAAGATATCCAGGCATTCTTTCCCTTCTTCTTTTGCTTGCCACTTGACCTTATTTAACATACTCGACCATACATCAGGCTTCTCAACTTTCGTGGATAAAAGGCCTCCTAAAACCTCCAAGGCAAGCGGCAAACCGTGACAACTTTCTACCAATCTCTCCCCTACATGCTTCAAATCCTCTCTAAAGGTTTGGACATCTCGATATGGGTAAGCTTTTTTAAGGAAGAGCAATCTACTCTCTTCATTGTCCAAAAATCGCAATTTATGGGGAGGGATAGCTGGGTCGGCAGACCTTGCGACATCTTCAATCCGGGTAGTGAAAATCACCCTGCTTCCGTTTCCGATATCCGGTAGAGCTGTTTCGATCCGTCTCCATACTTCTTTCTTCCATACATCATCCATCACAACAAGATACGGTCCTCTCATCTTAAGCGCTTCACAGAGATTTGACTTAAGCTCCTCCTCATCTCCATTTTCATTATTTGTTGTTGCTCCAACTTCTTTCAGTAGTTTCTTTAACAGCTCAAGCACATTGTAAGTTTCAGAGACGGTCACCCAAACGCGTGCCTTGAAGTGTTGTGAGATTTCATTGCTATGAAACACTTTCTTGGCAAGAGTGGTCTTGCCGAGGCCTCCCATACCAACTATAGAAATCACAAATCGACGTTTCTCCTTGCCAAGCAATTGATCAACTATCATTTTCTTCTCTACAGCAAATCCAACCACGCTGCTTTCATCATAATGATGGGGAGATAATCGTCTTCGTGCTTGCAAGCTCTCTCGCATCACCGCAGCCTCAAAACCTCCACTTTCACCTAAATTCACAATACCAAGTGCCGCCCGACGAGTGGAGATCTCGGTGATCCTCGCTTTCAAACTTGCAATCTTTTTAGCAGTATCCCTGCGAGCTTTAGTGGACACAAAGAGATCAATGGAGCTGGCCATCTTCAACATGGGAGATCTTCCGGAAGGGTGGCTTCTGACTCTAAGTAGGAAATTATCAATGACATCTTCTGCCTCATGAGCAACATCTCTGATCTCACGGACCCAATTCTTGACTCTTTCATCGTTTCCCTTTCGTTTTGCATCAGCATCAGCTAGAAAGCAGAGCATTCCCCTTAGCTCCCTCTCCAACCACTCTACATCACCTCGAACTCCAAGAATCGCAGAGGCTTCTCCGACGAGGTATTCGCGAAGTATATTAACCACAGAGGAGACCACAGCCGTTGCCATGTTTCACTCAATTTGGTCTAAAGATGGTTGAAGAATTAGTGCAGATGAAGACAGAGTGTGCATCAAAAATCTAGACCTAACAAAAATATCTGTTTATGTATGCTAATAGCTCAACAAGAACATATAATTTCACATAGATATCTCAACGAAATTGATGATTGCTGCAACATTAGGAGGGAAGAAAAATACATCTTAGCTGGTTTACTTGCAACCTTCAAAAATATACTAAGAAACAAGTGAAATTAAACAGGCAAACAAAAAGGTGATTTTGATTTTAGTCATCCATGCTAGTTATTCAGACGAGAAGCTAGATCACCGCATTCAAAACCCATCATGCTCAAATCAAATCTGCGACATGCTCAAAAGACCCCAAATATTAGCAGTAAGAGCAAAATAGGAGTGTGCACCATCCGAGAAAAAAAAAAGCTTCTGCTATGAGAGATATGCAGCAAGATCAATAGGAACACAAGGAAAAGAAGCAGCAAAAGCAAGAAGAAACTAGAAAGCAAAACTAGTGCATTTTCAGATGATTAACAGACCTTTTTGCAGATACAAATTAGTATTCAAGGATGTGATCTTTTTCTCTGTATGGCTGGATCTCAATGAAATGGCTTCAAGATTGGATATGCTGTGGCTCAAAGCCTCAAACCTCATGGACCTATAGAAGTATTTTAAGGAGTAGAAAAGGACCAAAACAAAGTCATCGTAACATTCTTCATAGGGGGATTTGTCATTTAGTCCTTTATGACACCCCAATTTGTCAAATGGTCTCCTATAAAAGGCTTTAAGTGTTTTACTACCATTTTAAAAAACAAAGATGATAATACCCCTGTCATATATTTAAATATATTCAGGCCCCCACTCCCCCCGCACACCAACCCAACCCGTCGCCGGCCCCGATCTCGCTATCCGTCGCCGCCGATCCCGAGCTCGCCGTCAGATCCTCCTCCTCCTGTCCGATGATCCCGTCCGACCATCTCTTCCTCCTTCCGACCCCGTCCATCGCGATCTCATTCATCGTGAACCCATCACCGGATCTCCTCGTCCGTCGCGATCTCATCCGTCGTGATCTCGTCTGTCGCCAACCCATCACCGGAGCTCCTCTTCCGTCGCCGATCCCGAGCTCGCCGTCAGATCCTCCTCCTCCTGTCCGACGATCCCGTCCGACCATCTCCTCCTCCTTCCGACCCCGTCCATCGCGATCTCATTCATCGTGAACCCATCACCGGAGCTCCTTGTCCGTCGTGATCCCGTCCGTCGCCAACCCATCACCGGAGCTCCTCTTCCGTCGCCGATCCACCCCGTTCGATCATCTCCCCGACCCATCCCGTCCGTCGCGGAGCGCGCGGCGGTCCGATCGCGATTCGAGCTCGCCGTCCGATCCCCCGAAGATCCCGATCCCGAGCTCACCGTCCCGATCCCGATCTCGCCGTCCCGAGACCGAGCTTGCCGTTCGTCGCCAGTCCTCGCGATGTCGTCGCGACATCCATCGGGGGCGACGACCCAGCGAAGGAGTGAGAGGATAGTAGAGAAAAAGCTGGCAAAAGCATAAAAAAATGGGTAGAAAATCGTGGAAATAATTAAAAAATAGAAAATAAATACTTGAATATTGTGAAAAATTGGAAAAAAATAGTGGAAAATAAGGAAATAATGGAAAATATTGTGAAAAATATGGAACTTACTTTTCATACAATATGGAAAGTTACTTTTCATGAAATATGGAAGTTACTTTCCGCAGTAGTTACTTTCCACTGTAGTTATTTTTTACAAATAATGTGTGGAAAAAATCAGTTAGAATACGAAAAATATGTGAAAAATCGAGAAAATTAGTGGGGAAATTACACTTCTCATTTTGTCAGTTACTATTCATTTGCATTATGGTACTTACTATTCATTTTCATTATGGTAGTCACTTTTCATTTTGGAAGTTACTTTTCGATATTGGGAAAAATATGGTAGTTACTTTTCACAAATAATAGCTGAAAAAATAGTGACGGCCCCTTCTCCACGGTAGTTACTTTTCAAATAAATAGGGCTGACTTAAGTGGTAGTTACTATTCATTTTCATTATGGTAGTCACTTTTCATTTTCGGAAAGTAACTACCAAACAATTGACATATGATGGTAGTTACTTTTCAGTATTTGTAGTTACTTTTCAGTATTTGTAGTTACTTTTCAATATTTGTAGTCACTTTTCAATTTTGAAAAAATATGTGCAAAAATAAACTAAAAAAATGCTGGTAATTACTTTTCAATATTTGTAGCTACTTTCCAATATTTGTAGTGGGGAAATTACACTTCTCATTTTGATAGTTACTATTCATTTACATTATGGTAGTTACTTTTCATTTTGGTAGTTACTTTTCATTTTCATTATGGTAGTCACTTTTCATTTTGGTAGTTACTTTTCAATATTAGGAAAATACGGTAGTTACTTTTCACAAATATTAGCTAAAAAATAGTGACGGCCTCTTATCCACGGTAGTTACTTTTCAAAAAAATAGGGCTAACTTAAGTGGTAGTTACTTTCTACAATACTTGTGGTAGTTACTTTCCACAATTTTATTAGTTATTTTCCATGGTAGTCACTTTTCACAAAAAAATAAGTGCAAAAATTAGTTAAAATAAGGAAACTATGGGAAAATCAAGAAAATTAGTAGAGGAATTCCGTTTTGCATTTTTTGAAAATGACAAATAACTTTAGTTTCTACCATACTTGCTTTCCACGGTAGTTACTTTTCGCGGTAGTAACTTTCCACGGTGGTTACTTTTCACCAATAATACGTGAAAAAATCAACTAAAATAAGAAAAATATAGGATAAATGAAGAAAAATTTTGGAGGGCCTTTTTCACGGTAGTTACTTTTCAAAAAAGTATGACTGACTTAATTGGTAGTTACTTTCCACGGTGGTTACTTTTTTTCAATTTTTGTAGGGGAATTCATTTTTCAATATTTGTAATTACCTTTCAGTATTTTGTAATTACATTCCAATATTCGTAGTCGCTTTTGAATTTTGGAAAAATATGTGCAAAAATCAGCTTAAATAAGGATGGTAGTTACTTTTCAATATTTGTAATTACTTTCTAATATTTGTGGTCAATTTTCAATTTTGGGGAAATATATGCAAAAATAATCTAAAAAAATGTTGGTAGTTACTTTTCAATATTTGTAGTCACTTTTCAGTATTTGTAATTACATTCCAATATTCATAGTCACTTTTCAATTTTAAAAAAATATGTGCAAAAATCAGTTAAAAAAATGATGGTAGTTACTTTTTAATATCTGTAGTTACTTTTCAATATTTCTAGTTACTTTTCGATTTGCGGAAATATGTGCAAAAAAAAATCTAAAAAATGCTGATAGTTACTTTTTAATATTGGAAAAATATGGTAGTTATTTTTTAATTTAAAAAAAATATGATAGTTACTAAACAACAATTATCCTACCATTTTTTCTATCTTTTTTTCTCTATTTTCATCATTTTCTCTATAGGTCGCCTGCCCAAGCTTTTTCCTATTTGGATTTTTCCAATATAAAATCCAAGCTCCATGCCGACATCGCCGTCCCCGATGTCGCCGTCCCACCTCCACCCCCAGCTCCATCCGAGCTCGCCTCGGATCCATCCCGCCGTCGCCGTCCCGATCTCGCCGTCGCCGTCCCTACATCGACGTCCTGGAGATTGGACGAGGTGGTGAAGGGTTTGGTGGCGATCTCGCCAACCCACCTCCATCCCAGCTCGCCGCGGATCCATCCCAGCTCTATCCCTCCATCGCCGACCCGATCTCCCCGTCGCCGTCCCGACATCGCCGTCCCGAGCTCGATGTCCCGATCCCGTCGTCCCGAGCTCGATGTCGCCGATCCCGATCCCGAGCGCTCGCCGTCAGTCGCCGATCGCCCGATCCCGTCGCGTCGCCTCCTCTTCTTCGCAATGCCATCCGATCCCGTCGGATCCAACGCGAGGTCGCCGCCAAGCCCATCGCCAAGCACGATGTCGGTCCTATCCTCCGAGCTCTAAGCTCCATCCCATCCCCCGAACTCCATCCCGGCTCGCCGCGGATCCGCACCTCCATCCCAGCTCGCCGCCGTTCGATCCGGTCGTGTCGCCTCCTCTTCTTCGCGATGCCAACCGATCCGGTCGTATCCATGACGAGGTCGCCCCCATCACCACCTCATCCGATCTCTATCGCCACCCCCATCCCCACCTCCGATCCCCCATCCCCATCACCCCCAACATCTACCCGATCCCCTTCACGACCTCCGACGACCTTCTGACCTCCCCCATCACCGACCACCCGACCTCATTCTCTCTTCCCATCCTGATGCTGTCAGCGGCTCGCCGGGGTTCGCCGGAGACTCTGGGAAGATGAGCCGGAGCTGGGAAAGGGATTAAGGATGATAGAAGGGTAGTTTAGACATTAAAATTTACAGTGGTTAAAAAAAAGACTAAATGATTTAACAACTTGTTAAGAGGACCACAGAGCAAATAAGTTCTCCTAATAAGACTAAGTGACAATTATCTGCATTCTTTATAGTACCTAACGATCATTTCTATGTACATATAAGGTATTATTGTTGCATACACCAAGAAGATGCTTGGGTTCCATGACATTTTATAAGGTTAACCTCACCAAAAGATGCTTAGATTCGATGCTAGCTATTATTTAGTTAGTCACTTGTGAGAAAAGTCCATGTTCCAAGTTTGAATCTCATTGCCTAGCTTACGAAAAGGAGTTTGGTTGACTTCATTATATTATCATACCAATGCTCATATGAGTTTAAATCTCATCCAACGCCACATAATAAAGAATAAAATCTTTCGGTGAGATTCAAAAGATCTAAACCATCAGATGAGATTCAAACTAATCTTGACCGTTGGTACGATGGTATAAGCTAAAGTAATAGCTACATTTCAGTTCAAAATTTGGCTCGAGATATTTTTTTTTTTTTGAAGAGTTGAGCCCAAAGGCTAAGTAAGGGATACAAGAGAGAAATCAAAACAGACAAAATACAACAACTAAGTCAAGTAGAAGTCATCAGGAACCTCAGATCCTAGAGCAAAGACCCAGTGTCTAGACCAACAACGGGCTCTCGCAAGCCTACCTAGAACATCCGCTTGTCCCACACAGTCTCGATGCACGGATCTGAAAATCGAGACAACAAAGCGAGCTGAAAGAGAACAAATTTCTCTCAACAATTCACAAAATTGCTCCGGCCAAGTGAACCGACCATTCAAGCAACCAACCAAAAATGAAGCATCAGACTCAACTAAGATATATTCTCTTGTTTAGTAAGTGACCTGAATAAGACTCAAAATTTGAGGTCCAACACAAGAGCAAGACCTAGTTCGCTCATTCTCGGCTTGAAAGCTTGCTTAGTGTTAGGAATTATACATATTTTCACATGTACAATACTAGTACTTTGATATATAATTTGCTAACTCATCGATGGTATCAATAAAGTTTAGGACTTAAATTTGTATGGATGTAACTCATCACAAATCTGGAAAACAAATAATCGAGCTCATGAAGGAGCCGATTGTCAACAGACTCAAGTAATTGAAAACAAGACAACATGAAATTGCTAGCTAGCTGTAACAAAAAAAAATCAGAAAGTAATAAATTAATGGTGTCCAAGTTAATATTGAGTGACCATTAGTGTAAACGAATAAGAAAGAACATGCACCTTTCAGAATTCAAAGTATCGAACACTTGAAAGGCAGATTAGCTAGTGTAGTGCTGTCACAAAGTAACTAGCAAGGAGGAAGAAGAAATTAAACACAATCACTAACACAAAAGGTTTTTTACAGTGGAAAAACCCAACTGGGAAAAAACCACGGGTCCTCTATCGGAGAGCACCCAAACCAAGCATTAGATCTTCAACTATCGCAAAAAAAAATAGATAAGGATCTTTCAAGACTATTTGTCGAATTAGATATGCAACAACATGCCAATAATGACTTGCAAGTAACTTGTTTCAGAGACAAATGTATATGTTAGATCGTGAATTAAATAAAATTTCAAGACATTGACTAGAAAATTAAACAAATAAGTAGTTGGCAAGTTTTTTTTGATTAATTGAGTCGAAGCTAATACAAACTATTACACCAATTCATCCAAAACACTTCTGACATCCTCCAGGACCCATCTAAAGGGGGCTCGAAGTCGACGACACCATTTTGCGATCCTATCAGCCATAGCATTACAAGCCCGTGGAATATGTAAGAAAATAACTGACTCAAATTCCATAACCTCCTTCCAAATTATTCGCGCCAATGCCTCCACCTCCATCGGCCACACACGAAAACTATAAAGGATCTGCACTACTGTCATCGAATCTAATTCAATTATGACCTTCATGATTCCCTCAGATTTGCAACATTGCAAACCCATCACAATAGCCAACATCTCCGAGTGCAGAACATGAGACAAAGCAGAGCCATCAGATACCAATGACCCCATAGCCCAAGCAACCTCATCCTGCATATCGATGCATACCGCACTAATAGCCGTAGTCCCTGACGTTGGATCATATGCACCATCCACTTGCAAAACAAAACCTTCCGGCCTATCTTCCCTTTGCTTCTTCTTCTCATTCTTTTCAGAGAACTCTGTAGCCTGTCGATGAATTCTTCGGATCAAAACATTCGCCGAGTCACCATCCCCTTCAAAAATGATCTTGGTCCTATCCTTCCAGATAATCCAAAGAGCATACCCAATAAGTGTCTTCATAGTTTTGGCATGCTCACGGCTTGAAGAGGAAAAAAAGATCTCCCATATGGTCTTCGGCCTTCCAGCAGGTCTTGGCAGATTGTCTTCAACAACAATCGCAGCAAATTGTTTGTGTATTAACTAAATATATTAGGTGCAACAAAGCTTTCCAAGTGCCCCAAAGCAATGAACCTTGCTTCTTTAAGATATATGAGACTTTTGAAAGTTCCTCAAAGGTTAGGTAGACTATAGAGATACGAGCAATTATACAGATTTATCTTCCACAACCAATGGAATTTCACCAATTATTGATTGTTTTGTACATGTAGAATGAAACAAAGGATTATGGTGCCAGCGGAGTTTTTATTATTATTATTAGTTGAGCCAAAAAGGTTGGGTTACAAAGATGGACTACATTACATAGCATGTTTAGGATTTTAGAACTCGTCATTATATAGTTCCTTATGAATGTTCCTGCTTATTCTGTTGCTTACCCAAGGGACCTCACCTCATGTCATGAAATTCTTGTACCTTTTGCCTTTGGCAATCGGACTGTGTTAACGGCAGAGACATGAACAATCTGCAAATTTTAGTTTGACTTTAAGTGATATGTATCTTTACACAAGCATTTGGCATATCGATTAATAAAAAAAGAAAAGAAAAAAAAGGCCAGAGGTTTCCTAGTATTTATAGTTTAAATCTAAGGACTGGAAATTACTCAAACCACTAATAGACGCCCTAGTTTGGATCCAACTCTGATCCAAATCCAATGCAAACAATTGCCCAGGAATTGGTTTATAGTACCGACTGTTAGAATTCATGTCAGATAAGCGCCCAGCTTTGAGATTTCAAGAAAGCAGAGCTGTGATGGAAACAAGCACATACAATGTCAATATATATCCCATATATGCCAACTCATGATAAATATACTAGCAAGATTTACCAATTGCATTCTAGCAGAGAGTGTGCATTTCTTGGATCAAGTACGGTCTCTGATCTCGCTGGATGCGCTTGAGAGACCTAATATCTAATCGTTGATCATCGCCAAAACCGAACAGGTTATGCTACAGAGAATTGAATGGTAATAGCTTTCAAAAATTCCGAATACTAATAGCTTTAGAAGCACGAGACTGAGCAATTACACAAAATAAGATGGATACACACAATTGAAAGTCTAGGCCCCTTTACTGAATGCCATAAGATAGATGACCATCTCATCAATAACATATAACTGCAAACCTTTTCCCATATAGTTCCTGCAAACCAACATATCTGCAGCTATGCTAGCCATCCCAATCGATTTCCCATATAGTTCCTGAATACAAATTATAACACAGCAAAAAAGTATAAACAATAAAAATCATTTCAGACAAAACTACCCAGCATTGTGATTTCATCAAAATTATTTAACCAAAAGGGAAGGAAACCTCTTACATATCTACATGAAAAATGATAGCAACTCATGATATATATACTAGCAAGACTTACCAACTATAGATCAGTATAAACTACTCAGACACAATTGAGAGAAAGATATGATCATTGTTTTAAATTGGTGTCGAAGGTGAAGGGAGCCTTGGTGTAGGAGAAGTAGGCTGATCCATCATCGTCGTAGTCCTTGGCTTTAACTTGAGGGATGTCTCTGATCTTGGGCCACTCCGGCCCATCCACAAGACACCTGGAGAGCAGGTCGACGCTGCCTTCAATGTACAGCTTCTGCAGAGCGCCGAACTGCAACTGCTGCTGCTGCTGCAATACTCCTCCTGCTGCTGCACTAGTACTAGCAGTATTGGTAGTATTACTGCTGCTTGCTAATAACCACTCTGGCAGGGACTCCATATCTGGGTCAAGCAATTCCAGATGCTGCAGATTAGGAAGATTTGACACTTCCTCTAGCATGGGGCAATGCGCAATTGTAAGCTTCTTAATAAACAGGAGGTTCTTGATCTCTCTCAAGCTGTTGGCTTCTCGTATGTCCACCTTTTGCAACATAACTGCATGATTGATAAGTTCCGTCGGGAGAGACCTCAGCTTCGGACACCTCTTAATGCCGAGGTGTTGGAGGCGAGGCAGTGGTTTTAGTTGCGGCAATGGTAGTCGTAATTCTTGATCTCCCTCTCCAACCCAATGCCATTCCCTCCAGTTTGGCATTTTCCTTAGACAAAATCTATCAAGCTTGGGAAAGGAAGGGAAAGAAAGTTGAGGACCACCATCATTCATGCCAAAAAATAGTTCAGGTCCGATGCTTGTGACTCCCGATGCACCTGAGATCTTAAAGTAATCCAGCAGCGGTAGTTGGCCCAAAGCTGGTGGGAGATGCACAAAGTGATTGCATTTTTTCAACACTATCATCCTTAATGCAGGAAATTGTGGTGACATCGATAACATCCTCATCCAACTAGGGAGCACAAGGCCAAAATAACCTTTAATCTCAAGCTCTTCTAATGATGAAGGGGGACATAGCTCCTCGAATACCTCTTCTATTTTTTTGATGGAGACCTCTGCATGATCAGTACATGTCTCCTCAATCTCTGGGTTGCAAGGAATACAGCGCAAGTGAAGCCTCCGAAGATGGTGTTTGTCCTTCAAAGATGCTGCCCTTGCGTCACCACTGCTGGAGACCCTTTCTAAATTATTTATTGAGAGATGAGTGAGCTTGGAAAGAGATCCCAAATCTTCCAACGTAGAACCCCCACCTTTTTCAACTCGTTCTCCATTCATAGCGGCAGGAAATCCCCAAAGTTCTGTAAGTCGTTGGAGCCTTCTCAGTCCCAATGGCATTCCATTAATTGGAGTGTTTTTGAGAGTAAGGTACTTCAGGTTATGCAGCATGACGATTCTAGCAGGAAGGCGGAATATGTTTTCACATTGGTACAAATATAAGTAATTTAGATGCCAAAGATATCCTATGCATTCAGGTATCTCTCTCAATTTTGTTCGTGAGAGACTTAAAAATCTTAAATGAACAAGATTAGCTATCGAACCTGGCAACTCTTCCAAGGGTGAAAAGGAAAGATCCAAGATCCTCAGACACTTGAGAGATATAAAATCAGTGTATTGAAGTTTTTGAATGCTATGAATCATTAGTGCCCTCAATGATGTTTGCTGCCTGATGATGTTAGTAATGTACTTTACTTCCTCATCTTGTATGAATAGACGACGTGGCTTCATTGGAGAAGAACTAGATGATGACATTATGTCAGTAAAATGTTCTGCGTCTCCACAGAAGCTTTCGTCATGTGCTAGATACTGTGCTAGAGATCTCACAAGATCATGTACTGTGCAAACTAGTTGGTTGTACCAACGAGAATCTGGTTGTAAAAGATGCCTCTGTATTAATTCCTTCCAATACTCTTCTGCCGTCTCCTCCATCGTCAAATTTGGTAATGGCTCCACGAGACTCTCAAAGCACCAAAGTTTTTCAATTTCAAGCTTGTAAACACGACAATCCTCAGGATACAATGCAAGGTAAAGAAAACATGGCTTGAGATAAGATGGTAAATCCTCATAACTTAAGTATAAAACTCCCAAAACTCCTTCAGGAATATTATTGAGAGACCAAAATGGATTTCGAAGAACCTTCTCCCATTCAGAATACCGCATATCCTTTGTACTCAATACACCAGTGACTGCATTGATGGCTAAAGGAAGTCCATCACATTTCTCCACGATTTTCATCCCAATATCTCTCAATTCACGCTTTTTATCACTGTCATCATCTTCCCAGAAAACTGAATTGCTAAGCAACAACCAACAATCTTCGACGGACAACTTCTCCACACTATGAAGATGTATGGCACCAAAGCCTTTGGCTACGCTCATAGATCTGGTGGTGATTATAATTCTGCTCCGATATTCACGACTTTGCAGGGGCTTTCTTAACAAATTATGCCACAATGATGCATCCCACACATCATCCATTACAAGGAAGATTATCTTCTTCCTTACAACTTCGTGAAGCTTCACCTCAAGATTTGCCATATCTTGATTCTCACCAGGATCACCTCCTACATGTTTTATGATCTCCCTTAAGATTTTGGTTTCATTAACATCTTGAGAAACACAAATCCACAAAGGTTTGACCATGTGAAAGTGATCTTGCACCATCTCGTCATTGAAGATTTTTTGGGCGAGGGTAGTTTTGCCGATCCCCCCCATGCCGATGATGGCGAGGGTAACACGCATCTTGTGATGATGATTCTCCTCTAACAGCAACCTCACCAAGGTCCTGGTATCCTTTTCTACTCTTGTGCCCACAAGATCAGGTTCAACCAGAGACGACGTGATTCGTCGACTTGTTAGAGGAGCGGGCCTTCTATTTTGATCATCGGGAGTAATTGGTGTGAGATTGAAATCATTTTTCTCCTTAATGATTTCGTCCAGCCTGGTGTTTAGATTTTTTATTTTGTTTCCAATCTGGTGACGAAATCCGATGCAGGAAATGGGAGACGGGCAACAGTTTACCTGCGAGAAAAATATGGAAATTTTGTCAATGGAGGTGGCAATAAGCTTTCGTGTTGTAAGATAACATGTAGAGGAAAAGGTGACAAGGGTTAAATACACGTATTAGCTGCCCTGATGAAGAAGAGGAGGAGGAGGAGGATGCTGCCGCCAAGCGCTTGCTGTTTTCGATCTTGATCTCGTCAATGATATCGTCGGCATCATACATGAGATCTTTGAGCTCGTTCAGCCAGTACTTGATGGCCTCTTCCTGGCTCTGTCTCCTCTCGGCATCGACGAGCAGGGCACGTATCAGGCCCAGCTTTCTCCGAAGCCTCTTGATCTCGCTGGGCACTCCATGGAGCATGATAGCCTCCTGCTCGCCATATTTAACCAGCACATCGAGAAACTTGGAGACAAACACACTCGGAAGCATTGCCATCTCTCCGACTGATAATATGTATGTACAAGAATAACAATTAAGACTAAGAAGAAACAGAAGAAGGTGGCCGCCGATGAAGATCGAAGAAAGAAGTTGAAGATGAAGAGAATAACAATTCAAGGACCTGATCTTTCTTCTCGTCCTCCTCTCTGGTGGTGATGTCCTTTCCAAGCTGGATCTCAATGAAATGGCTTCAAGATTAGACATCCTATAGCTCAAAAGTCACACCACACCAACCCTACCTATAGAAATATTTTAAAGAGTTACTTAGAAAAGGATCAAAGCAAGGTGATAACATTCTTTATAGCACATAACGATGATTTCTATGTACGAGACATTATTGCATGTCGTATATACCAAGAACATGCTTGGATTCCATGACATTTTATAAGGATAAGCTTACCAAAAGATGCTTGGATTCCTTGCTATTAAGAATTTTTACATATTTTTCTAATGCACAATACTAATATAATAGTTGCTAATTTATCATTGGTATCAATAATTTTTAGTCCTTGTTATTATTATGGATATAACTGATCACAAATCCGAAAAGAAATAATTGAGCTCATAAGAACAAAAGACACACTAAACTATTTTTTTTTAATTCGAATTCATCTACTGTTAAATTCTCCACCAATCAAGCATAATTGGGTAGTTATTTGTTGAATGAGTTAAAATAAATAAAATTAATTATAAATGTAAAAATAATTTACATTCGGTGGTTACATGTTAATCTTTTATGAGCAAAATATAAAAATGAAGTAAGATTTACCCTCATAAAAAGGCTCTTTAATTTGTCATCAGCGGTACAAATAGTAGAACTGCCTCAGATTTAGGAATAGCAATGGGGCAGGTTTCACCAACCCCGTCCCCGCCCTAAAAAAATTTACCCTACCCCATCCACGTCCCATGCCCCGTTGCGGGGCAAGAAGTTCGTCCCATCCCCGCCCCATCTACATTTCCCACATCCCTGCCCCGCCCCCCGCCTACATTCCCCCCATCCCTGCCCCGCCCCGCCTCTGCCCCGTCCCATTTACGATTCTCATTTTCTTTCGACAAAGTTAATAACGCCGATAATTTTTATCACAAATTTGGTAAGTATCATATAAACCAATACAATAGTGTGAATTTTTAAGCGCCACATAGTTAAAAAAAAACAATTTTTCAACTTCCAAGTGTTTCCACTAAATAAGATCATGTCAATTACAAAATGTAAAAATGAACCCCAAATTCAAAAAAAAAAATTAACTTTAGATCTGCTCAAAATTAAAATCGATTAGTTTATACTTTTATTCCTTAGTCCCTTATAATATAAACTAATGGAAAGCAATGCGTCATGGGCCTCGTGGGTATGTGACCATGTAAAGTTTAAGTGGTCGTTAGCTAATATATTATTAGAACTAATTCTTATACCAACATCTTTTTTAGCCATTTGTCTTTGTTGACATCGATTTTAGCTAAGGCTAAGTCAACTATATTTGCAGAAGTCCCCGGGCTGAATCCGCACACACCAAACCCAAATTGGCTCATATACAGTCGAGTCCATCCAAATCTCCTATAGATCCCCGGTTTTGACGGCATCCTATACAAACTGGAGGAATAAGAATATTTTGGTAATTTTACCCATCCAAGGGTATTTTGGGAATTTAAACCAAAATGCATGTCTAAACTCCCACGACACTCCAAAATAGCCCTTACATAGCTTTGATAGCATCCTAAATAAGCTGTGTAAATATAAGGGTGTTTTGATAATTTTCCTCTACACCTGAAAAATTACAGAAAATTCCCTGAGATAAATAAGGAAAAAATCCGAAAATTCAAATAAACCCAAACAAATACCCGACTTTAAATTCGCCTAAGTCCCGGCAAAAATATATGCGCACCACATAATGTGCGCACGTGTCCACGACACGCACAGAAATCGCGTCGCCATGCGTCGCGCTTAAATAACCAAACCGAAAGGGTATTTTGGTCATTTAACCCCAAGGGGGGCGTTTTAGTCATTTCACGCCTTCATGGGTGTGAAAATCCGGAACAGAGATATTTCATCTGCGCCGGAGACATTTCGGTCCAAAATATATGGCCGATAAAAAAGGAGATTTTGGTAATTTACACCCGGCTTGTCCGGGGATATTTCAGTAAATTTCCCAAAGTATTATATTAAATATCGAAATTAAAATTTAAATATGATATTTCAAATATCTGAATAATTCGACAAATATTCAGATAATTCAAATCTGAACATTTGAATTTCAAATTCGAATTTTAAAACAAAATGTCTACCCATATAAAATCAACCAAATCAAATATATATCATACCATATGAGAAATCAGCATCTTCAATTATGGTTGGATTGCATTCTCATATCATATAAAAAATAAAATAAAATCAACATCTCTAAATATAGTGGGATTATATGAGCTATCCTTATATAAAAGGATTAGCATCAATTAGTATCCCATAATCAGGATTCTCTATCCCATATTAACATATTAAGAGATCATCTCTCGTGCCTATAAAAGGAGAGGGTGAAGGCTGGCTGGGTTGGCAAATGGGGGAGGAGAAGGGCTGAAGAAATTAAAAGAAAGGCTGGGCAAAATGCAGAGAGAAAAGGCATAGAGGATAGGAAACAGAGAGCAGAAGGAGAGAGGGCAGGCTCTCGCGCTCAAGAGGGCCCGACCGGCGCATTCTCCCCGCCGTTCCAGCCAGCACCTGGCGCACTTCCTCCGTCGCTCCAGCACCGACCGCCGTCCCTCTCAGACGCTCAGGCAAGAGAAGACCCGGCGCGCCTTCATCGCGGAGCTTCCTCATCAGATCCGCTCCTCACCGCCGTGCATAGCTACGAGGATCTCCGCTCCAAACCCAAAGGCGTCTCCGTCGCCGCTGCCCAACCAGAGAAACCCATCGCCATTCTTCATCCAACCCAAAAGTTCGTCGGATGTTGAAGAACACCGGTGCAAGACACGTTGAAGACCGGTTGAAGAAGACGGTGGAAGGTCAGAGGAAGACGCCGGGTTCTTGTCAAGAGGTTCACATCTTCGAAAGAGAGCTTGGAGGCTTGAAGACGAAGGGGTTCTAGAGGTGTTCCGACGCTGCGCACCACCGGACGGCGTAGATCCAGCCAACACAGCCGGAACCCATCGAGACGCTTGCGTCTCTGGGTCGACGCTGCAAGAGGCTCGTCGATCCTGCGGCTCGAGCTTCAACCTCTTGCTCGTCGCCAGCGGCTTGGACCTACCAGCAAAGGTGCTCTAGCTTGGTTCCTCGCCAGTGACGGAGATCGAGCCGAGGTTCTCTCTCTCCCGGCGGGTTCGAAGACAAGCTTTCCCTGCTTCCCCTGTTCCAGGCGGCACTTCTCCATCTCCCCGACGATCCGGCTGCGTAAAGGCTCAAACCCACTCTAAAGAAGAATATCCGCCGTCGTCTCCTGAAGCCCCGGCGACATCGGCTCCGTCCCAGCAAGGATCAAAGCCTCGTCCCTGCTGCTCGCCGCACGTCCCCTGTTCCAGCCGGCGCCTACGTTTCCTCTATTTCCAGCCGGCATCCTCAAGTTCCAGCTGCTGGTTTCTCTGTTCCGGCCATCTTCTCACCACCGCGAAGCCCAGATCTAGGCGTCCTCAAGTTCCAGCCGCGACTCCCCTGTTTCCAGCGACCAGCATGATCAATGCCAGGTCTTGGTGAACGGCGGAGCTCCATTCCCCCTACCCAACGCGGCTTCCCCTGTTTCCAGCGACCAGCATGATCAACGCCAGGTCTTGGTGAACGGCGGAGCTCCATCCCCCTGCTCGACGCGCGACCCATCTCTCCAGCGTGGAATCCAGTCGACGTTTTTCTGGTTTCAGCCAGCTTCCTCGATGGAGATCGGAAACCAGCTTCGACGCGTGAACAAGCTTCGACGGCCCTGCCTTCGACGCTCGGACAACACAAGCTTCGACACCACCAGCTTCGACGCGTGAACGACACCAGTTTCGACGCTCAAACGACATCCCTGGACTCCAGCAGCCCTGAGGATCTTGCGGCGAAACTCAGAAGACATCTGAAGATATTCTCAGACGGTTTTCATCCAGCCCAGTAGCCTCGGAAAGCTGGTGGTGAATACTCGGATAACATCTGCCCAACTTCAACAACGACTCAAAGTTCCGCCAACAGGGACTCGAAGCTCCGATGACAAAACTCCAACAATATCCTGCATGGCGATGAACATGGTGGTCCAAGACCTCACGTCATTTCATTTTCCTTTTATTATTATTATTATAGAAAAATATTTATTTTTATTGAATCTAGAATCGGAGGTATTCCCTACGGGGATGTAAATGATGGATCTGCCGATCGGCAGATCCAGGGGTGTGGTGCCTACAATTTCCTGATATGAAATTAAAAATTGATTTGCTCGGAAATAAAATAGAGATCTCGTCCCCGCGAGATCGACGTTTTATCCACGAACAGTCTTAAATTAAAGAGTTAGAATAAAATTATTAGAACTAATTTAAAATTACTAAAAAATATATCCGGGCCGGATTGAAAGCGGGGCGGGTTGACCAAAACCCATCCCTGCCCCGTTTAATCCGCCCCGCCCCGCCAACCCAATAATTGCCTCGTTTCCCCGCCCCAAACAGGGCGGGTCAAGCAGGTTACTGGGGAAACCCGGCCTATTGCCATCCCTATTCAGATTCAAATAACAACTGGATTAATAAGCACGGATTAAAAATAAAGTATCATTTTACATATCACCACCTATATTTTATCAATATTGTAAAAAACTACCTGTGTTATTGATTATTGAATCCTGGTACCTTACGTATCGATTTTATTGCAAATTAGTGTTTGCCATGAACTTCTATTTGTGGGCATTAAGTTTGACTTCCTAACCGTAGTGACCTATGTCCACATGACAAAATGACCCTCTCATTGTTAATAATATGTTTATCTAAAAATAGTTAATAATATAGTTAAATGTGGAGATGGTAATATTAAAAAAATAGTTTAGTGTGTCTTTTGTTCTATAGAAAAATACTAAAATTGTATCTAATATAAGGGCATTTTGATCAATTATATTGTTAAAAGTATTAAAAATGAAAATAAATTTTAGATAATTGATGAAAAATAACGGAGGTAGTTTTTTTTTGAATAAAATTGATAAGTGAGATATGGGATGTAATAATCGATAAGGTTGGGTCAGTGTTCCTGTAATATCGATAAAAAAGTACACAGCGATATTTAAAAACCCAAAAGTTTGGATTTTTTGCGATATTGGACCCTTGAAGCTCACATTTGACGGAATCAGATCCCCCTCAAGTTTTTTTGCAACAGAGGACCCCTAGCTATATAAATCCCCATTTTACCCCTCACATTTAATGACAAAATGACAAAATTTTGGTTAAAAATTTACAAAAACATCCCATCCCATTTAATGCGACGGGATGTGTCTTCTTCCCAAAAGTTCTTCTTCCTAAATCCTCTTCCTCCCTCCCGCCGGGCATGGCTCTTCCATTGCCTCCTCTTCTCTTCTTCCTCTCAACTGCCTCATCTTCTCTTCTCCCTAACCACTCTTCTCTTTTATTCTTTCATCTCTCATCCCTTTTCACTGTCTCCACTTCTCTACTTTCACCAAAATAGTTCATCGGAGAGATGAAATAATAACGGAGAAGAGTGGAGATGGAGAAGAGAAGAGGAGGTAGTAGAGAGGGAGAAGAGAAGATGGCGGGAGGAGCCATGCCTTGATATTGTTTGGGTGGTATGCAACAAACCTCATACACATTCATCAATATTGTACACGTACGTATCCTGAAGATACTCGTGAAAAGAAGTTGAGACACGCGTTTTTCAAAAAATACACGTATCGTCATAAAAATATACACGTATCGTCATAAAAAATACACATGTAGCTCCAAAATGACTGTTTTTTACATTACATCAAAAGGTGTACCATACAATACACACAAGATAGATGTAACATCATGCAGCGGATGGAGCCGGTGTTGTACCGGGCACAGCTACAGGACGTACGGGTGCATCGGGATGAATGGGTGCTCTATAAGTCTTCTTGTTGTGCCCAAGTACCTTACACCTTGAACATCTTCGCATTGTTCTCGACTGTGCCTCGCCTTGAGGCGACAACCTTCTCTTCCTGGTGCGTATCTTGCGAGCGAGGCTTAAGATTTGCCTTGTCGGGGTACCTCTCTCCAACATATGGCTCGGGGGCATTCAAAAAGTAGATTGCTTGAGCTTCCGGAGTTTCGAAGTTGAGAACGTACTCATCTACCTCGTCACAGTCAAACATCTCCGATAGTTCCTCGCAGTCGCGACCAGCTACCCAGTCATTAACGGACTCCCACCGGAGGCTGAGGGGTAAGTTATAGAAGCGCGGGTATAATTATAAGATGTGTGTGTATAAAATTCTACATACGTGTCTCAACTTCTTTTCACGAGTATTAATAGGCTACGCGCGTGTACAAAATTTATGAACGTATGTAAGGTCTATGTGCTTTTCACGTGTATTACTAGCTCACACGTAAAAGGACCAAAACATACACGTGTTCCGATTTATACGCGTGCATGAATGCCTGTGGATGCTAGTAATACACGCGAAAAGCACATAGACATCGTACACGTTCATAAATTTTGTACACGCGCGTAGCCTATTAATATTCGTGAAAAGAAGTTGAGACACGTATGTAGAATGTGTACGAGGTTTGTTGCATACCACCCAAACAATATTAAGGCATGGCTCCTCCCGCCATCTTCTTTTCTCCCTCTCCACTACCTCCTCTTCTCTTCTCCCTCTCCACTCTTCTCCGTTATTATTTCATCTCTCTGGTGAACTATTTTGGTGAAAGTAGAGAAGTGGAGAGATTGAAAAGGGATGAGAGATGAAAGAATAAAAGAGAAGAGTGGTTAGGGAGAAGGGAAGAGGAGGCAGTGGAGAGGATGAAGAGAAGAGGAGGCAGTGTAGGAGCCATGCCCCATGGAGAGGGAGGAAGAGGATTCATGAAGAATAACTTTTGGGAAGAAGACACATCCCGTCGCATTAAATGTGACGGGATGTTTTTATAAATTCTTAACCAAAACTTTGTCATTTTGTCATTAAATGCAAGGGGTAAAATGAGAATTTATATAGTTAGGGGTCCTCTTTTACAAGAAAACTTGAGGGCTTTCATTCCGTCAAATGTGAGCTATTCAAGGATCTAATATGGCAAAAAAATCCCCAAAAGTTTAAAACTTAGATGGCTTTTCTGCAAATAGTACCCATTTGATTTCGCTGACCCGGTCCCCAGGGATTTTGTTTGCATATTTCGCTAATTAGTGTCCTTTCCTAGAAAATGCACAACTAAAAAATGGGACGGGTAAAGCCCTAAACCCCCTTCCTCTGTTCCCCTCTTCAATCACACCGCCGACGCTCCGTCTCCGCCGGACCCGATAGCCGTCGAGAGCAGCTGATCCATTGCATCCTCTCGCCAGAGGGGTAGTACTACTGGGAATGGGGTGGATATGGGCGACGGCGGAGGACTTGGCGAGGAACCGGCCGGTGGTGCTATCCCTATACCGGCAGATCCTTAGGAGCCTCAACTCTCCCGCTCTCCCACTCACCCCCTCCGCCCGCCTCGCCAAGAAAGCCGAGGTCCGCACCATCTTCTTGTTCGGATCCGAGGAGCAATCCCGACACAACATCGCCGATCTCATCGACGCCGCCCAGTACTCCATTTCCGTCCTCAATAAGGGTCGCCTCCCATGATCACGATGCGTCCACATCCATCTCATCCCATCATCTCTCTGTGAGCTCCCGCGATTCAAGAAATATATTCGCATTCAACTTGCCCAACTTACTTTTGAGAAAAAGAATACTAGAGAACTTATGCACAACTCAAGAACCAAAATAAGAACAAAATTATTCATTGAAGTAACGTTGCTATACAAGACGAAGTGTTCGGTTTTGTTTTGCATTGATGATTACATGTTGTACTGTACTTTTGTTTTGCATCTTTTCTCAAGGTGCCAAGATATTTTTAATGGACTTGGAAATGAATAGTTTTCTCCCCCCTTTTATGTGCAATGTCGTGGTTTTTTACACAGATTAGTATTATGGTGTGTGCGGTTTTTGATGTAAAACCCAAAGAAAGATAAATAAGTAACTGGGTTGCAGGACTCGAAAGTTCTAATAGCATTGGATACGGTTCAATCCGAACTTAATCAACATAGACATTCAGTCAGGAGAATAAGCTCGAGCTTAATCCTTGTCAATTTAGATTCAATTCACTTAGAGGATTCTATTCTTCCAGCATGCAGGGTTATGTGGACCTGATAAGACCACATAATCTATTTGAAACTCAAGTTCAAATTGATACGTCAAGAAAATAATGCTGCAAAATTCTTCGCCCTTCAGAAAATAATATGGTCATATAGATTTTCGAAAAGCAACTAATGCTGCAAATATTGCTCAGAGTGAAACAATATGTGCTCTACAAATTGCATTGTAGTCATTGTACTTTCTTCACATAATGAATTTGTTAAAGCTGTTTCCATTGCCAATTCAATATTCATTCACAAACTTTTTCACATAGTCGGTCCTATAAACTGAATCTTGCTTTACAGGAAAGTAGAATGTGAATGCATTAAGAACATGGCAACAAAAGGTGTCTTAAGTTTTAGGCTACCAGGCATATTTCCATCCGATCATGCTAATGAAATTTATTTCTACATCTTCGGAGATTGTGAGCCTTTTGTTGTCTAGAGACCATGTATATACAAACAAAGCTTCATCCTTTTGTTGTTCTAGTAAACAAGGTTTCATTTTTCTGTAAATAAAAACATTTCATCAAAGTTGCTAATGCTTTAAGCCAGTTCCCATCAAGTACTGCCAAATTTCATTTGCTACTAGCAATTGTTTTGTCAGCCTCTGCTAATGATTTTGTTGCTGCCTTGTACGTAACCACTTCTATAGTTCACACATTAGCCCTCCTGATTGGCGCATTTAGGACAGTTTTTTCTCCTTTGCTTAGTTAGACAATCAAGTCAGACACCAACCTCATTTCTGTTGTTTCAAGCCCCCATTCTTTATACACTTCTTGGGATGAGAATAATAGTAGTAATATTATTATTGTTGTTGCTTGTTGGAAATCATCTCTCATGGCAGCACATAGTAATAGGAAAACTTAGCTATTGCTATTGTTGCATTGGCCGCTGCCTCTGGAGTTTGACTCACTGCTAACCTAGATGTCCTCCATGCTCCCTCAATAATGAGGGTACGCTTGACACCTTGGCGGCTTGAGACAGGCGCGATAAGGAATTCGCTCTTGAACCTTCTAACTCAACAGTTTTCATCAGGCACGAATCTCTTGACGTAACATGCTAACGCTGAAAGTAGCTCCCATACTCCATCAGTATGCTATCCCCCTAAGTCAAGCCTAGGAACTCCACCTTCACTGTTCGAATGACATGCTGGAAGTACGTCTTCGGGAAGACGCCTTGAAACCCTATTCACATCATTCAGGTGGTTTTTCTTGACGCCTTGACCAACTTCCATTAGTTGTTACCATCACCCTCCAACTGCAAATGTGCGAATTGGACTCGGCTAATATGGTGCATTGATCGTGTTAAGGATCTTTTCTACTTGTTTGAGCCAATACCATTGGTTTAGCTCTCCCGAAACTGGAGAGCATGGTGTGGCCCTCATTATTGATACTGCCATCCGCTTGCGACACGCCACTATTTCGTCGATACATCAGGGAACCTGGGGATCCTCTCAGTCAGCAGAAGTAGCCCGCTTGGCAGGATCTGCGAAAGAAATAAACAGGCCCACCTGCTCTTTACCAAACAATCTAGGCAATTATCATCCGAAATTAACCTTAGTCACTTCAAACTGAGCGTATATGCATGTTAGAGGACTCCATCTGGTCTCTAGCAACTTATATACCTTTGCTCCACTACACCCTAGCAACGATATAGGAGCACACCTAGGGATGTAAGTCAGTACCTAGTGACCTAGAGCCTTAAAATTCGATAACAAATTGTCACGTCTTGATTTTTCACATGTTTTGTCGGCAAGTAGTTTCATGGTTTTAGTACCTTCTGACTTGAGCCTAGGCTTCGGTAGGGTTGTGTGTGTTCTCTTATTGTTTCATGGACAGTATAATGCATCTTCTTGTGTATATTAGTATGTGTATGTGGCATGGATAGATTGAAACCTCAACTCTCGGTAGGGTTTGTTGTGATTTGAACTATGTCCTGGAGGGTCTCTGGTAACTGTTGTTAGTCCGTCGAGTGGACTGATGAGGCTAGGTCTTTGGGCCGGACTAAGATTAGAGATAAGCCCGTGGAATGGACTAGAGACCGCTTGTAAGATAGGATCTAAAAGGAGACAACTAGTGTGGTTCCATGTGATCCATGGAGAATGCCGAGAAAAAGATGGTTACATTAGTGGGTTTCTACGTGAATCCCTGGAGGGTGTTCAGGAAAACGTTGACCCATTGATTGGTTCATTCATGTTGGAGGGTTGCAATGCTATGCTATGTTCTCCTCTTTCATATGTATTTATTTCTGTCAAGCAGAGGCTTTCGGGAGAAAGCAAGCTTCTTGTTGGGAATGGCTATAAATTGCTTGCCAAAGCTACAAAGTTTGGATATGGATTATTTTTAGCGCAGTGGTAAAAGGGAGGTTGGCAGCTAGGATTGTTTTCTTGATTCATATTTATTGTATCTTCTATCTCATTCACTGCAGTCATTTTGGACCCCTCTATTTCATTTTTCAGCATACTCTTTTAGCTGCAGTATCATCAATCGCTTAGCTTACATAGCAGTGCATCATCTTTATTTATCCATTTTGTTGTAAACAGACTTTAAAAGGACGAAGTTGGTGCTTACCATAATTTGCTTTCATCTGTACATTCTTTTTTCCTCTGACATTTAATACCCTCAATCGATCTGTCTCTAATTGACTCTCAATATGCATGGTGGTGTTAAGAGTCCCAAGAAGGTTAATCTGGTCGCTAAACTAGTTCGTGGAATGCGTGTTGAAGATGCCCTTCTTCAGCTACAAGTTACAGTGAAAAGAGCCGCAAAGACACTGTATCAGGTGGAATGAGCTTCTACTTTGCTTCTATGATCGAAAGTTTCAAACTGGTCCATGAGTCTATCTCAATTCTCGAATAAATGGAGAAAACTTGTTACTTGAGCAAATATGTACTCAGGTTTTGCTGGATTCACTAATGGGAAGGTGTTATGGATTTGATTCTTTCTCATTATTGTAGTTTGCCATAGTAAAACGTGTGTGCTGTCTTCAAGTTAAGTCATTCAAGGTATAGGGGTCTTCCTGGATTGCTTGTCATGTTATGCTTTGGAACTGTTGAGTTTGGCTTTAGACTTTATAACTGGTTGGAGATGGGAGGCATGGGGTTCTGGACTACCTTGCTAGTTAGTCCATAACAGGAACTTGTAGGAAGTTGCTATCTTGCTAAAGTTGCCACTCACGAACTCTTGCACATGTAGATACGATAGACTTTCTGGCATGCTTGTTCTTGATTTCGATGGAGGTGTTGATGTTTGACCTGCTGCAGGTTATACACTCAGCTCGTGCTAATGCAACCCATAATCATGGTTTGGACGCCAATCGCCTCCTTTTCGGTAAGTTGGTATCCATTATTCTGCTAGATAACTGCAAGCGCTGGTGATGCTCACCTTCTTATTAGCCAACACAGGAATCTCATGTGTTCCTCTGGGTACATTGAGCTGTGCATATCTAGAAAGGAATACATATAACTTGATTGCCATTAGATGCAATAGCAACCTATTACTTGAAACAAGAATTTGGTTGCCATGTGCAATTAAGTACATCGATCCTACTAACTCATCCTCTATATGTGGTGCTGTTTATTTGCAGGTCCGTGACTTTTAACAAGCTACTGCTCGTTGCTAACTGCTATCTAGAGATTTCCCAAGTTGTAATTGCCACAATCTAAGTAAGGTGCATTCTATCATAGGGCTGAGGATATCCCTAACATGTTATATCAAGTTACTAGGGAATGCCCGTGCCTACGTCACGGATATATAGAGTTTTTTCAAAAAATTTCGGTAGAACCTCACCTGTACCGAGGCAAACCTTATAAGTGCAACATTATCCCTCAAATACAACATTATCCCTCACAAACTGTCCCCGGGGCAAACCTTGTCCCCACAAACTTTACAAACCATAGTATCCTCAAATACAACATTATCCTTCACAAACCACAACTTCAAAGAAAAAACAAAAATACAGATATTCTAATTTCACAATAATCCAACTCCAGGGCTAGCAAAATCTAACCGTTGGTTTTTTCTCTTTTCAACTCTAGCTCTAAGCATTCCCACAACACCACCACCACTTCACTGATGTGTGGCCCTGGATCAGAAAATCCAACAGTTAGATGATTACCATCATCAATCCAAAGTCTTAACAGAATAAGCTTTGATAACATGTAAAAATCTAGTTCTCTAGGGATAACTTATTCCTAAGACAGCCAATATGCCGAAGTTAACTAAGAAACATGTATGTAAAAGAGATAACCCGCAAGCATAAAGAAAAGTCAAGTTCCACTATAGTAGTTGATACCAATATGTCCAACTTTGGTTCATTTTGTTTCAAGTCACAACTTGCCGAAGTTACCTAAGTGATTCATGGTACTCTAAAAACATGTATGTAAAAGAGATTAAGAAAGCTCTAACATCCACCTCGCACGTAACCACCATGGCTTTTCTAACCATCTACCAATAATGCGTCTGAGAGTGTATGTCTCTATCTTGATGGAGAATCGCGCCCGTGGCATCCAAAATACAACCTGCAACAGAATCATGAGAGCATAAACGATTAAAAAATATTGGCAGTATAAATATAATATGTACAGTACATACATTGTTCGAGGTCCAACTAAGCAGGGTCATTCTACTATTATACAACATGTTTTGAGCTTGTGCATTCCAATCTTGCAGTAGAAAAGATTATCAAATAATTATTACAATCAACCAAGACCTCTTGATAAAATATATTCTTGGACGTTTTGGTTCAGTGTTGTAAGTGAGAAAGCTAATATGCTTTACTTACCCCATTTGCAGCAGGTGATGCCGGACGTCTTGATTGTGCCTGAAAATATGGTAGTAACATACTTTATTTTCTGACAGTATTATCTTTATCAAATATTATGTAAATATTTTTTTCCACTCACTAAAGGTGGTTGCATGGCATGAAGGTCATGCTCAGAGCGAATTTCAACACGAACTCTGCTATCGCGTAACATTTCAACAGTTCGTCGGACATTATTATCTTCCTAAGCACTCAAAGTTTATTTAAGAAAATAAGAATTGTGTGGAAGGTAATTACTGCTTTTAAAAAAGTAATAACTTTAGTTTTTACCATAGTAACTCACCGTTCCGAAAATGACGACATGATCTATACTGCCTACAATGATAAGCCTTGGAACAGTGTATTAGTGAGGGCAGAAATAAATCAAACCTTGGCAGTTAGCGAGGGAAATGCACAATAATCTGCTAAAAAAAATTAAAAAATTAGTATAATATTTGACATCATAAAGTATGTTAATTGTAAATAATGTGAAACTTAAATTACCTAATTATGATGATTCTAATTCGACGAAGTAGCATTACAACAAAACCTCAGTATAAACTATATTTGATGTGGAACTGGACCCATCTTCGGGAAGCAAAACACTTATGCGATCAGCAGATGTGCATCTAGATAGCGCCACATACAGTTGCCCATGACTAAAGACAGGTGTGCGCAAATCAATCCCAACAAATCTCACCGATTGGCTTTGAGATTTATTTATTGTCATAGCATATGCCAATCGAATCGGGAATTGACGTCTTGTCATTTCAAAAGGCAGACATTCTGAAGTTGATGGAGTCAATGATATCCTTGGAATGAATACTAAATTCCCAGATTTATCTCCATTTAAAATTAGAGCCTCAATTATGCGCGAAGCACATCTCACAACCATCAATCGTGTGCCATTGCAAACTCCATCCTTTGACGCTATATTCCTCAACAACATTACTGGCCAGCCAACTTTCAACTCTAACTTAAACAACGGTAATCCAACAGGATTCAACGAGTTTAAATACTCATTTGGATACCGATTAGCTATGGTAGAATCAAGTTCATCTTGTGAAATTTTGTCAGCTGTAAAATAAGTAATTGTCTCTCTAGGAAAAACATTTAACGCATATGTATTGATGGAAGTTACATTATCATTACGTGTAGAAAGAATTGTGCGCTCAGTCAAGAAAGTGGAGTCACCGTCCCCACAACATCGAGTTGTGGATAAATCGTATAAAGCAGCTCACGTAAATTTTGACACCTACGGATTGTTGATGGAAGCTCTACAGAATTTTGCGGGTTTGTCCCAATCTACGAATTAAGAATAAACAACCCCAAATCAATGAAATGATAATATTCAACCTACATCACTTGAAAAAAGATAAAAAAAATATTACCTCTGTCAAAAACTTCAAAAAATTTATATTTTCAATGGCAGAGTTATTCAAGCTCATGTTCTGGCGCAAAGTTAGCACATGTACACGACTCCATAGCATAGATTTTCTCAACGATGCACCCATAATTTGCTCGCGCACTCCTTTTGGTATGACAGGTAAAATTTGTCGAAAGTCTCCACCGAGAACAACAGTGATACCACCAAATGGCTTTACACTGTCACAAATGTCTTGAAGTGTGCGATCAACCGCTTCAACACAATGTCTATGTTGCATGGGTACTTCATCTCATATTATTAATTTTGCTTTCCTGAACAATTCTGCTTGCAATGATTGTTTGCTGAAGGCACAGACTGAATTCTCCAACACATCTAATGGAATACAAAATGTTGAATGCGCGGTTCGACCTCCTACCAGTAACAACGATGCAATGCCAGATGAAGCCACGGTAATAACAATATGTCGCGCCCCGACCCGCAGAGCGCACCCGGGCCGGGACACGAGGGGGGAGAACTACAACTACTAGCTTCAACTGGCGGAAACAGTTGAGACTAGACAGATCAGCTGGCGGAAACAGCTGAACAGCACAGAGAAAGGGCGGAAGCAAGCTAAGCAACAACATCTATTATAAAAACATATAATAGAGTACAGGGATCAAGAACAACAGTTCTACAAAAGAAGAGTACAAGGACAACAGTCCACAAAAGAACAACACCCATAGGGGTCTCCTCAAAGACGCAAACGAAGCCATCCTGACCCTCAGACATAGTCAGGAGCTGGCGCGCTGCCGCGGGACGACCGAGGGGGTAACACTGGGACAGATCGGCCACCTACACCTGCAACAAACACAGTCTAGGTAGGCATGAGCAACAGCTCAGCAGGGTCCTACTCTACAACTCCCACACACAAGGGTAAAGCAACCGGACAAACTTTGATGCCAAGTACCGAGGCTTGCCAAGGATCCCATAAATCCCGTCAATAACCCGAAGGGTTCCTGTCTTAGGTGCATATCTTCGATAACGCCACTGCTCAGGGGTGGGCAACTCCGACATTCCCTGACACAGGGTGGACACGACGCAACCAGTAGGACACCCTTCTCCAAGCGGGATCTCCGCACTTGGCGGAACAACCGAAGTTAAGACTACCATCACTCGGTACTCCAAGCAGCAGAGTCAACACAGACCCAACCTACCCTAGCATGTCTAATGCACAGGAAAACAGGGCAGGGTAAAATATGATAAAGCTGTAAACAACCAACACAGCAGGGGCACTTCGGCCCATTTATACTAAACACTCCCAAGGGTCATGACTCCCTCGGTTCACCACAAAGCGGTAAGGACATACCGTCAGCCCATTTATTCTACACACCCCGAGAGGCATCACTCTCTCGGTTCAACCACAAAACGATAAGCATTCATGTATGATCCATAACAAGACAAACCCCGAGGGCAAAACCGTAAAAACCATTTGCATGCGAAGCCCCACGGGCAAAACAACATTTAAACAAGTAAAAACCCTCCTTGCACTGAAGGAGATCGATCTCCTATAGCAGCGAGATCGATCTTCCTCGAGGCGAGGAGCACCAGTCCAGGCCACCCCCGCGGGATCGATCTCCACCCATATGAAGATCGATCTCGTAGGTGACGTAAGACGCAAACCGCACAGACGCTAGCCGCCAAGAGATCGATCTCCCTCCCATGGGATGAGATCGATCTGGATTGGGTCTTCCGGCAACCGGACGGCGAGGAACACCGCCGGAAACCTCCACCATACCTCACCAAACTAGGTGGGCTGGTAGATTTCAGTGCCACGAAGCTACTCAAGGCTTCAAAACCGGAAAACATCAACCCCACAAGGAGAAACATCGAGATCAAAACCCGGATTCAAAACCCTCAAACAAGCCGGAGTCTTCGAGGAAGAACCCTACCTCTTCAACGCAGCTTCGATCCACAAGTCCTAACCCAGGACCTTCCTCGTCTTGCCACGAACCCAACGAGCCTTCAAGCTCCAGGAAAGGTGGCCGGAGGAGGAAGAACGGCGAGCGAAAGCTCTCAGCCGGAACAAGGGAAGAAGCAGAGCCGGGAGAAGAAGAGGAAAGAAGGGGAAGAAAGGAAGGAGGAGGGGAAGGGGTTAAGGCCGGGGGAAAGCCGGCGAAGGCGGGGAAAAGCTGGGGGAGGGGAGAGAAGACTTTCCCTCTCCTAACAGGGGAAGCGACGGCCATCGCCGTGGCCGTCCTCCGAAAGCCACCGCCAACGACTTCCAGGCACAGAGAAATCGACCTTCACGGCCATGGAGATCGATCTCCCTTGCCCAGAACGGCGACCACTAGGCACAGAGAGATCGATCTTCATTGCCATGGAGATCGATCTCCCTTGTCCAAAACGACAACCTTGGGCTAAAACACAATTCCAAGCCAAGGACTACCGAACCTGGTTCCACCTAACCTTTCTAGCAAACACAAGCACCAAACAAGGTCTGTGTGTGCTCAACCAGTGTGAAACAACCCACGAGGCGTAATTTCCCAAAATTACCCCTGATGGTCAACACGAGCCACAGGATAGGAGGGACGGGTCCTCACACAATATGTCCAAGACTGCGGCATTTTGCAGCAATTGTATTATACAAAAAAGTCTTTCCAGTTCCAGCCCTCCCATTCAGAAAGAAGGTTCTCCCCTCGTTTTCAAAAACTGAACACGTGATTGCAGTATAAGCAGTGCATTGTGCTTCATTAAGTCGAGCAACATTAATTTCAGCATCTACTTGTGCATCACTCTGGAGCTGTTGATGTTTCAATATCAATCTGTTACCAACTACTACACTCCAATTTCCACTGGGTACTGGCATGGGCGGGAAATCTGTCAAACTCTTGCCCGATTCCTGAAGCAGCTGATTCAACAAATACAATCCATAATATTTTATCTGAAACTCAGTTGGATTGGAAATGACAAACAATATACGAATCTTGTGTGCAAGATCATCACATATGTGTTCTGAGAATTGATTCCATAACGCATATGGTTCAACTGGAGAGCACTGAATCAGAATAATACTAAATAATCTTCGCAATTGATGTCCAGTGTTCATAATTGAAGCCTCTTCAAGACACTGTACCCATTCACCGTCATCTTCCAAAAGCCCCCGCGCAACACATGCAGCTTTATATGTGTTACACATAACATTGTTAAATGTACGCAAGCATTCAAACGACCGTGAACCTTTGACAACAGTTAGGAGCAACCGCAGTTAAAATCTCTCGCCAGAATTAGGGCTAGCAAAATACATTCTACCAATTGCAAACCCTTTTTGTCTTGGACTCCATAGCTTTTGAGACTTCTTCCAAACGAAATGCTGTGGAAATTCTTGGTAAGTGAATGCACGGGCAGATTCGTTGGTAGCACAGCATGCAAAATAATAAGTTAGAGTGGATTGTTGATGCTCAGCTCTAGAAACAATACTCTCTAACGATTCAGCTGGATTAAAAACAACACGATGCATTCCAGGTAAATGAAGTGCCAATCGTACAACACTTGGAATCTCTTCATGCAGTGGATGACCAAATATTCGTCAAGCAGCGCCTGGCGGTCCAATATAACTCGCATTTAGATATTGTTGTATCTCATCTATCCCTCCTAAAATCATTGTTGTACGATCGTGACCTTTGTAAATGTACTTGTGAATATATTTAACACACCTGAGCCCTGCACAAACTTCCACATTAATATGACAGTTGAACATCTTAGAAAGATACGGATTATATTGAACGACATCTCTGTTATCAACTTCGTGTCCCCTCACGATATGAACACGTTTGTCATCATGACGACAATAGATAGGATATCCATCTTGATCCATAGCAGTTGTCTCCACAAATCCTCGAGGGTAACGCTTGGTGCATTTACCATTTTCCATACATGCTGCTTGAGGGTTTTGAACACCACATGGTCCATGTACCATACAACACTTTATGGTTTCAAATAGTGTAGGATCATCATCGGGGTTTGGAAATTCTGCACATACTATTTGGTCCACCTGAGCACATGTTCGAATTTTGTCTGGGCCATGAAGGGAAAAAAGTGCATGCATATGTGGTAACCCTCGTTTCTGAAATTCAATTGTAAACACATGTGCAACTTTTTTGCCAAACACATGTTTAGTCTTAATTTCATCCATTAATCTCCTTCTCTTCAACTCAAAAACATGTGCAACTAAATCAGGACGATCAGTAGCTTTTTGATGAGGAAACAAAACTGAAGTAATTTCAAGCCAATTAGGATTTGCCGTCATTGTGAGAAAAATGTCTAGATGGTGATTGTATCGCGTAATAGCCATTGAATCTTAAAAGATTTCAAACATATTTCTTGCACTGCCAGAGAATGAAGACGGTAAAATCATTCTTTGCCCAACTTGGTTAGCTCCAAGCCCATCCAAACCAACATCCGACAAACTATGGTACAGTTCAGAACGAAGTTTTCCTTGATTAAGTCTACAATAATTCAACCTATTTTGCTCAGTTGAAACCCAAGCATCCACTATAAACTCTTAAAATAGCTTTCCTGCTCGCAAAATTATTGAATACTCTGTGTGACGCTGAAACAAACGATAACTATAAAACTCCATCTGTGTAAGTCTATCATTTGTATGTCGATTATTTAAAATATCCCACTGTTTCAACCCTTGCTCCCAACCGAGCTCACTATAAGGGAACAATAAAACATAATCTAATAGCAAATAAGCTGGGTGACACTCACTAATTCTCATCAACTGATTATTCCCTTTGAGACGTATGATAATATCCCTCATGCTATCGACCACAAATCCATCACCTGATAATATTATCGAAATCTCATCGACTGTTGGTAGATTATACCGCCGTCGATCGGTCGCTTGATTGTAATGAAGATAAGCAGGTAAATTCTGTCCTGCCAATTCTGATTGATTCAAAATTTCATAAGCCAAAATAAATTTCTTTGAAAAGGCATTCGATTGCAGTAGACAATCTTGAATTATTTTAAGAACGTCCCTTCTCAAATGAGGATTTCTGCGATTGTGAACATCTAACGCAGAATCAGGGTCATAAATGTAAAGTTGAGAGTACATTGCTTCATGCTCTGTTTCTGGTATCAATGATCCTGTTTGATGGCGCAATTCACCATGAATAATGAATGCTGTAGGACCTCTTCCAGTAAATACTCTTGAATCCAAAGTAACACCGAGACTCGTAAAAGCATTAGCTGCATTATACTCTCGACTGTAACGACGAAAGGATTTTGACCGATCATCATTTTCGTCGTATAAAACCTTAAGCATTGGAGGCGGTGTAATAAGCAACGGTAACTGAATCTTTCCTTGAGAACAGCAAGTTCCAAAAAGAGGACTCACTACAGATGACCTTGTCAATTTTTCATCCATCCAATGTAAGACTGAACAATACGGACATACAACAACCATTCGTCCAAGAAAATGTCGTCCAAGATCTATGTGTACCCGAGGATGAACCTCTGCATTCAGAGCTACAACTTCTGATTCATCATCTGATTCGATCACTTGTTCTGTTTCAATTGGCCTACAAATATAAAATTTATTTTCATCTATAAAAGACTATATGAAAATTTTTATTTATTTATCATAAATTAAAAATAAATTACTGATTATTTTCACATTGCGCCGTTATGCATTCGTTTAGATTTGAAGGAATCGTCACCGGAGTTATTCCACGCATAGAATAATCCACCTGATTAGGTTCAGAAGATCCAACACATCCTCCTAATTTCTCACGTTCTCGTCGTGCACGTTGGGCCAAATGCCTATTCGAAATACCAGTAGACGAAGTCCCCGAGGCTTGTACAACCATTGCTCGCTTTGGTGCAGGTTCAGAAAATCCAACACATCCTCCTAATTTCTCACGTTCTCGCCGTGCACGCTGAGCTAACACAGCTTTTGATGGCTTATTATTTAAACTTCCAGCTTCATTTTGTTGATTTTTTTCCCGTTCTCGCCGTGCACGTTGAGCGAACGCAGCTTTTGATGGCTTAATATTATTAATAACAATTATTATTAACAATACAAAAGAACATTAATAAATTTAGCACGCTCCGTAAGCCAAAATAAAATTAAATAAAATGTGACATAAAATAAATACTGTAGTAAAAATCAAAAAACCAACATTCACATGCAAATGACTTACTATGCCAACGACAGTAAGTTGATCATTACTACCATCAGTCATCTGGGTGGATCTACAAATGAAAGAGATACAATCAATGATAACAGTCTGTCTACCTGGATTTATATTATTGAAAATGCACATGGCACAAAAGCTATTGTACTCAAGCGTTGCTTTAGAAGAAACAATACAGAGCATTGCAGAGAAAAGCAAAGCTAGAAAGCAGAAAGTAAAAGCCGATCTCTCAAATTCTATAAATGCGCTTCATTACCAACTCGATCTAGCAATGAAGAGGCTAGGGAATACGTAAAAGCAGAAAGTATCATATCATAAAAGGCTGACCTTGATTCCAAGAATAAGGATTCAGATATAGGCTCTTCCCAACTCGATCTAGCAATAAGGCACTATACATGCGCTTCTACTGCTTCACCTTTTTCTGAGCAAATGAAGAAACCCTGGGCTATAGGAATTGTAAAAATTTAATGCCCTGCTTAAAGTTGCAATCTCAAGTGCATAATAGCATCTCATGTGACTGTAGTTTAGGCACCTTGAAAGGAAAGAATTTAATGTTTTGGTTTCTGTGTCCTCCAGTCCATAGTAAGCTGGATTTACAACCTGTTAGAGATAGTTGTAGTCGCCATAGCGTTAGCAAGCATTCAGCTGGCAATAACTTGGTTAAGAAGAAATATAAAATATTCATCACAACCTTCGAATGAGAACTGATGCACTTCAAATGTTCACCTTTTATACATTGGACATAATAAAAAGAGTGATAATGATCTAGTTGATGGTTATAGTGGGTAATCATTAAAGCCAACACGTTAAAAGCAGCTGCATATGCCATCCCAAATAGCAGCTTTTACCCATAACAGACTTTAAGTGTTGATTAGATCTACCAATGTTATGCATGACTTAATAATCTTTCATGAACTCTATCAATACTTCAGCTATAACCTTCTGATAAACTCTAGGCCTGCTAACCACATGGCATATGCGCTCTCCCTACATGCTCATTTCCCCTATTGCTCCATGTCGATAGGTCTCCCTGAGCTATCTGTCAGATTTAATTTATTACATACTCATAAGATGAGCATGTTACATTCTGTGAGTTTAGATCTGTAGCTTATATGTCACAATTCCATTTGCTTACATTTGAGCTTAATTCACTTATATTCTAACTTATAATGGGTAGTCCGTTCCCAACCAGTAAAAGCAGTTACGTAGAGATTTGAGGATGTCGAGTACCATCATCGATGATCTCAACTAATCAATAAAATACAACTCATTATACTTTAACTCACCAAAAGAATTGATATTAACATTAATGTAATCCTTGAGAAAAAAACCCAATCTATAAACCATTGCACAGTTAGTAACTGGCCTTTTGTAACTTGCGATGCATTTCACATTGGGAAATAAGCATAAGACTGGCAAATTTTAAGTTTGCACAATAACAAAATATTAATCAAACTCGTCCGGAAAAGTGAGACAATTCACATTTAGCACAATGCCATCTTTTGCCTAGTTCATTATTTGGGCTGGGCAATAGTGTAAACTTCATTTCGCAAGTCCTTAGTACAATCTAACTGTGTAGCTTAATCATCCATAAAGTCATAAATTCATCACAGGATTCAATAACCATCTATGTAATGACTCTATCTGATCTTGATGACCCAATCTTCTAAAGAATTGGCTAATATCTAATCTCTAAGCAACATAGTATTACCAATAACAGCAGCAAACCAAACAACTTCAGAATTAGTAAGTTATTGTTGTAAATATTTGTTTAACAGCCTTTTGCCATACGATTCTTATACCATCATCAGATATCAACATTTCTCTATTCTATCAACTTGACATCTAATTACCATCATACATGTCTTCACAGTGATTGGAACCGAAACTCCAGCTTCAACTTTCTAGCTTGAACTTCATGAATTTCATCAACTGTGGCAGTCAAACAGTCGAATAAGTAGTTTTTGCCGAATGTTGCTCTATAACGATGACGGAAAAGGAGATTATAGATTAGATTGATAGACAAAATTGCAAAATGAAAACAGTATTCAAAGTAAGAAATTCTGATCAGATCTTCAAGATAATGAATAATCACCAATCTATCAACGGCCAACAGCCAGAAATACGGAGGAGCACTAATCGCATTATGAGAAAAGTTAGACATAACTGCTAGAGTTATAGCTCTAGCAATAGGTTGACATGCGTTTAAAGAATGAAGTGTGAAATGTGATATTCATAATAAACACGCCAAACCAGCACAAATAATTCCAATCCTTTTCTAATAAAAATCTTTTTCAATAAAAGACATTATGTCACCACCATCCGTTATTGAATCACTAAGATATGATCAAATGTGATATTCATAATACGCCAATTAGTAAAATGAAAAAAGGTAAGCAACTACAAAGATTGTGAATTTTAAGTTCCACAAATCAACAATCAAGACACTTGCCACATTCGGTACCATTACACAGACACAGTGAAGAACTAAACACACAAAATGAGTACTAAAAAACAGATAAGAAATTGGTTTTGAACTTGGCAAACGATGCAATTAAAAAAAATCAATATGATTGGCAGATATGACTACAATGTACTGAAATTGTGTCCTTCATGATTAATGCTCTGCCACCAACTAATTTGACCTCCATGTTTATGATTACTAACATTTCATCTAAAAAGGAGTAGAAGCCTTTGGAAACAATAACCAAATAAGTAACTCACAACAGATCCAAAAACAAAAAGAAGCATAGTCTCTAAGGATTGCATCATATCAAACAGATCCTGGAAGTGGACATTAAAGACCCTGCACAGTGATTGGAACCAAATGAGTTATTCTTTTCTAGCTTGAACTTCATGAATCTACCAGTATTCCATAAGAGTGATTCCATAAGAATCAAATGAGTTAACCCTGCTGAACACATTTATGCTATGATCATCAAGAAATCCTGGAAGTTGCTTATGTACACCAGCCCATAAATAGTAGATGTAGATGAAAAACTTGTTCGACATGTGCTGGAAGCTCTTCCAGAAATGTATGTGGGAGTCAAATGCCATTTATTTTCCTGATGTCCAAGAGAAGTTTGGAAGAAGAGATGAGAGACATAAAGATCCAAATTAGGAAACCAAAGACTAAGATCGCTCTACATCCTTATTCCAGAATACTTAAGAAACATGGGAAGTTTTCCAAAATGCTGAGAAAATCAAAAACTTTCTTTTGGGGCTATACGGTGGAGTTTTCCAGAAAATCAAACATGGGAAGTTTTCCAGAAATGTATATGGTGGAGTTTGAAATTTTTTTATAGTAGCCTATGTTTGATCTAGAGGTACATTTATTTCTAGAAGTACTTGCTAAAAGGAATCGATGCTCGCGACATCAATAAGAGAAGAGAAGGTGGAAAAACCAAAACTAAAAGGAATCGATGCTACAATGCAAACTAAAAAATTGGTTTTTTTATGGCTAAAGATTAGAACTTTGAGAGAGGAAGAACAGTGTGAAAAAACATAGTGCAATCTAGCGTAACATCATAGAGAAGAAGAACTCAAGAGAAAGAAATCAAGAAGAAGAAGAACTCAAGAGAAGAAGAAATCAAGAAGAAGAAGAACTCAAGAGAAGAATAAATCAAGAAGAAGAACTAAAGAAGATGAGAAGAATAACAAAAAAAACCTGTCGGCCAACAAAAACCAATCAAAAAGAGAACTCAAGAACCGAAGAATAAACTTCAAATCGCTGGATCAAAAAGAGTCAAAAAAAAAAGAAAGAAAGGAAAAAAACATACCGTGGATCGACGACGTTCGTGGATCTTGTGGCCGACGGCGGGTTCGGCGAGGTCGGCGAGGTCAGCGAGGTCGGCGAGGTCGGTGGCGGCGTGGGGTGTGGTCGATGGCAGGTTGAAGATGAGAGAGATGGTCGCCTGTAAGGAAGAGGGGTGGGAAGGATCAAAAAGAGTCAAAAAAAAGAAAGAAAAAAAAACATACCGTGGATCGTATGACCGATGGCGGGTTGGGCGAGCTCGACGGCGTTCGACGGCGGGAAGGGCGAGGTCGGCGGCGGCCGGGGCGTGGTCGATGGCGGATTGGGAGAGGTCGACGGTGTTCGACAGCGGGTAGGGCGAGGTCGACGGCGGCGTGGGGCGTGGTCGATGGCGGCTTGGTCGAGGTCGGCGGGCTGGGCGAGGTCGGCGTCGATGGCGGCTTTGGCGAGGTCGGCGGGTTGGAGATGAAGGGGAGGGATGGGTGAGGGATGGGAGAGGCAAAGAGAGAGCTGGTTGGAGATGAAGGGGAGGGATGGGTTATGGTACCCGCTCCCTGTCTCCATTCGCTCTCTCTATCCTGAGCTGGAGAGGGGATGGCAGGTGGAGAGGGGATGGGTGAGGGGGAGAGGGAGAGGGGACGGGGAGGGGACGGGGGAGAGAGGGAGAGAGGGAGAGGGGGCGGGGACGGGACGGGGGAGAGGAAGAGGATGGGGCTCTCCTCTCCGCTCTCTCTTCTCTCTCTCACACATTAATTGTTTTACGACGGGCGTGGGAAAAAATGTAGCTTGGGCGGCTGAAGCGTGGCTTGGGCGGGAGTGAATTTTTCGCTGCGGATCTTAAAGCTGATCATGGAATCACAGCCATTGGATGTGTTTGTAGGCAAATCCTGACCACTCTTTATGTTTTATAGGGGGGACATTTCAAAAACCGTCATTCCTTATATAATAGATATATGACGATAGAGAATGAAGGCACGTGGCAGGGTGAATAACTGAGTTCGGTTGGGGGATTTAGTGGGGGGTGAGAGAGAGGGGAATAGTGGTCGGTTACGTGCCAGGTGGCACGGGCCCCACTAGTGAACTAAAGGGAACCACAATAAGTCAAAATCGTTGGTCTAATATGTGGCAGAAGCTACAAGTTTTCTCATATTAAACTTTTCATTGTTTGAAACTAGTTAAAAGTGGTATAGGACAAGTGAATGAGCAAGAAACTTTAAGATATCAAAGTGTTTTAAAAATACTTGAAAAGAAGGCAATTCAGTCTTATACATCAAGAATTGAAAATTTCTAAAACCATTGTCGGCCATTTGCTTCATGTATAATGATAAGCTTGACATTAGAACTTCTAAGTCCCTTGCTTTCTGTAGAAGAATGTAGCTTACTCGTTTTGTCATCTCATGCCATCCTTAAGTTCCTCAAAGTTCCATGATGCACTAAAGGCACCATTAGTAGAAAGCCAGAACTGTCTTCAAATATAATGGAACTGAAAGGACGGTGCAGAGAGATCCTTTCTTGTGAAATAGAGATCGACATGTTTCTCCCAATAAAAAAACATGAATGATGGTTTGTCCTTGTGTATTTGAAAGATATATAGAGACGCACTTCCAAAGATGGAAAGTGGGCATGTGTTCATCTTCAATTCATTTTTACGGAGAATTTTCTTTTCGTCCTGTAACTCTTAACGGACGATGAGTATAAGTTGACATGCTTAATGGAAGATGAAAGAAGCTCAATGTCAGCCTTCAATACAACAACAACAACAACAACAACAATCTAAGCCTTAATCCCAGGAACTTGGGGTCAGCTATATGGAACCATTTGATGAATGTGGAAAATGATTAAGATTGAATTATTGATCATCTTCATGTTCGATGTAGTTTGGCAAAGATCATTTTCAAAATACTCCATTATGAGTAATTCCAGGTCGTTTCTTGTGATTCCTATTTACTCTTTTGTGGTAGGAGGAAAATTTCAATCTTGAAACTGTTGTTCACATTTCTCTCAGGGTTCCGTGCTTATTTCTTATTTATGCAGGTTGATTGTCACTATTCAATTTTTTTTTTTTTGGGGGCTTCAGTTCATTGTAAGTAGTCAATAGGCAATTTGTGGTGAAGGAGGATGAACAGGAAGTCTGTAGTAGAGATATGCAAGAAGATTCTGCTGATCAAGGTCAACCTGCAGCCAGGAAATCTTATGATGCAATTCCAGTATGTATCCAATCGGAAATCTAAGAAAAAGAAGAAAAAGAACAATAAGGACCAAAAGACTACAGGAAAAGGCGACGGATCTCTTGATCTAATTCTTGAAGATCTCTCTATTAGCTATAAGCCTTCCACTCAACAAAGTGGATTGGGAAGTAGCAAACCAGTTGGCAATGGGGTTGATGCATTTGTTAAGAAGCACAGTACTTCTTCAATCTTAATGGTAGACCCAAAACATTTGAAAGCTGAAAATGAGCTACGAAAATATTTTGGTTCGAAAGTTGTTAATTCTTTTGAAAATAGTCAAGGAGTTGGGAGCTCAAGACAAGTACATAGCGGGCGTCGTGCTGCCTACAATCCAAGGAAAACAATTCTAGTTTCTCCATCAAGCTATTGGCCTAGGTGGAATGGGTCCATGTCCATGGAACATCTGGAATCGAAAGAGGAGATTCATTATTTTAGGTAAGCTCTTATACTTTGTTATTTCTGGATAAACATAGATTTTTGTGTTCTGATGGGGGGGGGGGGGCTGGGTGGGGGCGATAGCGGAGGGGGAACTCAATGAGTCAAGGTGCAGAATTTGATCAACATGCATATAAACACAATTACTAGAATAAGCAAATTATGAATGAAGAAAATGGGCAATGAAAATCTAGCCTGGAAGGCATGTGATTGTCCTACAATACTGAAGATAACCTCTAGTGCTGGGGTTCTTGGTATGTGATCTTGAAGGTACTACCCAATTATCTGATTCCATCATTGGCACGGCTCAGCGAGGTCTCACATGGGCTGTGTTCCTCAGGTTGACAAGATGAAGAAAGCAGGGAAAGAGAGAAAAACTTTAAAAACTGAGTATGATAGAAGGCATTTAAGGAGGAATAAGTTTTTAAAGCAGGGAGAGATATGTTGACATAGAGTTCATAGAGTACATGACACCCACTACCTTCCTATTTAATGGATATTTCTAAGAAGTTTGAATTTACAACAGCATATAATGAAAAGAGTTACATAGAGATAGATAGATGGATTGAGAGTACATTTCTCGTGTAGTTAGAGGCACATTAGACACGAAAGATTCAATTTTGAGAATGTTTTTTTACGTGTTTCTGCCATGTTTGAAATTCTTAGTACTGTGGAAAAAAAGATTATGTCATACTTTACATCTGTGTAGCGTATTCATGGAGGTGCTTTTTGCATGTCATGGTATATGGCATTTTTATGAGTTGTGAAGATGACACATTGTGAAGATGACACATTCTGTTAAAAAACATTGTGATGTTATTTCACTACTTGGATTTTATCCTGCAGTTCTCTGTGGATCACTATCTTCTGTATGGCCTTTGATCTCTATACTCAAATTTTATAACCATCAAGGTAGGTTGAAGCACTTTGGCTATATGCCATCACTGATTAGCATTAAAAGCAATCAAGAATGGTCTGTTGGAGAGTGATCTTTAATGTCTTCCATCAGTGCATGTTTCTGCTCCAATAGCTGATCATAGGTGATGTTTCTTTTTGGTTCTACCCTAATTTCATTTCAGTGATATTTCTCTCCCCTCCCCCCCGGCCTTTAAATGTAGATAAATGATGTCTTGCTAGGATTCAATGCTCTAATACGCAATGTCCCATAATTGTGGAATACATATGTCTGTCCATGACCTTTAGGATTGATTTCTATTGGAACATGAGCTACACTTGGTCCCCTCTGTTTGTTAATGACAAGACTCTATCAAGAAACTAAATTTTGTTCTTCTTTCTCATACTTTTTTTTTTTATTTTGCATCTTTCCGTGCAGATTTCATTCATTACAGAATTTGCGCAAGCGTGGATTCCTTCAGAAGAAACCAATCTATGCATTAGAGGTGTACCATCCGAGAAAAAAAAGAAATGTTGAAGAACTTGTGTTTGGTTGTGAAGGGACTGAGCTGTTCCTTTTATGTAGAATCAATCACTGTTGTACCTTGAGATATCAGCTATCTTTTGTTGAGCTCTCGCATTGGGAGCATAAACCTATGTTAGACTCAGCTTTTTTTTTCTGGAACAGATAAGCCGAAGCTACAAACCAGAGTTCACTGGGAACAAACTAACCAAAGCCACCCCTCAGCACATCTAAGGCCTCTCCCTCATATACCAATTGACACCTCTGTTTCCACAAAATCCAAAGAGCATGAACTATATAAAGATTTCAAATGAATAAGGCATGCCTCAGAATACTAAAAACACCAGAGAAGATCAAGATACGCTGAATTGGAGCTCACACCAGGCAAGAATTCCACACACAGTAAGCAGGCAGCTTCTTGTGCACCTGCTTCCACAAAAACTGCCGGTGACGACCAAACAGATCACTACTCTGAATTTATACCGTCCCATCACAAGACAAATCAACCACGGCCAACAAAGTGTAAAATAGACAACAATGTTATAATTGCACTAATACATTTCGTCCACTTGATTATTAAGGAGAATTCATTCATTTGATGCACTTTCTGTAGCTAGCGATATGTATTACACAGCAAAGCAAAAGGCTTATCTCTACTCACGAAAAAATCAAATAAAATAAAACAATCAAAGAAAATAAATAAATATTAGCATTACATGCAACCATGTTTTTCTTAACTCCCAATCTAATCACATAATTGGTTCAATTAATACATAATACATACGACCTCTCAAATGGAATTTGTATGGGATGTAGGTGATTTTGCACATTTGCATGAGCTTTTGTTGCGAGGGAGGTGAGTTCACCGGATCATATGTAGCCTTAGGCATTCTTCCTCATCCATCTCACCATCCCCATTGTCTGCAAGATGAAGAAAAATCCTAGAATTTGTTAGATTATAGAAACGAAATCTATGAAGCAATCATCTGGGGTATTCACTATTCAATCAGTATATAGAGGATGTGCTCAATCACCCACCGTAAATTATATAATCGATGGTGAAGCGTGGGATATGCTGGATCTTGTGCCAATCCTCGCCATGGTCTGGTTCAACCCTTCTTTTCAACTCATCGTGTATCCCAATGAATTGCAAATGGCTAATGGTCGTCACACTTCGTAGTCCCTCAGGAAGCATGTTCAGGCTAGGGACAGTATCTATGGTTAACTTGATGAGGCTAGGCATCGCTCCAGGCTCCATCGTCCACTCCTCTAGAGCTTCCAAGTCATGGATATACATTTCCTGAAGTGCTGGAAATCCACCTGATGAACAAAACATCTTCCTCCCAACATAAGTGTCTCTCATGTAAAGAAAGACGAGGTTGGGTAGGTTCTCCAAGACTACCATCGGGTCTTGCTCCAGTTTGGAAAAATACAAACAAAGATGAGCAAGATTAGGTGCGAATTGATTGCAGGGTGGGAGCTGCTGCTTCTTCTTTGATAATAGTCCTCTCAATGTTATACGATAAAGATGGCGGTGTCTCGAAAATATCACAAGGACCTCCGTGGGAATTGTTCCATGTTCAGCTTCTGCCGATAGCGACAAGGAGCGAAGGCAACTCAATTTCCCAAGTGATCCGAGAAGCGTCTCATGGTGTATATTTTCTACTCCAGTTATTCCCAAACTTTCAAGGTGGAGTAGCTTGCTGAAATCACTTTCAATCCATCTCCCGGCCCTTATCCCGTTAAATGTCACTAGGTTTCTGAACCCTTCAATGCTGCGGATAGAAGAGCCTTCGAGCTGAGGACGTACATCCACAAATTGCAAATTATGAAGATTTTCTATTGATGTCCTGCAAATCACATAATAGCTCATATATCTCAAGCATCTCAGATTAATCATATTTTTCATTTCTTTGGGCAACAAAACCATATCATCTGATTGACGATCTATATCAATTACTCGCAACAATCTTAAACCACTAAGGAATTGGCCACCCCCCTTAGTATTTGTGAAGCATATAAAGGTTCGCAAATTATGTATCTTCCACATGTCCTCGGAGAGGTTAACATATGCCTGCTCGTTACGATCACTGATCGCCAGCCGACGGGTTCTTGCCAAATCTGAAGAAGTGGGCAGTTCATTTGCCAGGTGGCTTACCACATTTAGCAATCCACTCTCTCTAGCTTCCTCTATGCAAACATCACGAATGAGATCATGAACGCCTATGGAGACAAGTCTGCCACAGTGGTGTCTTTTTTCTTGAATTATGCACCTCTGGATCAATTCATGCAGGAAATCCTCTGATGTGCTCTTGCTAGTTTCTCCTAGTCTCTTTGGTATGAACCCTTCAGCCATCCATAGTTGAAATAATCTTTCGATATCAATATCGTAGTCTTCTGGGAAGGCGCCAATGTACAGAAAACATGGTTTCAGATAATAAGGCAGCTGTTCGTAACTCAAACGCAAGATATCTAGGCATTCTTTCCCTTCTTCCGCCGCTTGCCACTTGACCTTATTTAACATACTCGACCATACATCGGCCCTCTCAACTTTGGTGGATAAAATGCCTCCTACTACCTCCAAAGCAAGCGGCAAACCATGACAACTTTCTACCAATCTCTCCCCGACATGCTTCAAATCCTCTCTGAAGGTTTGGACATCTCGATACGGGTAAGCTTTTTTAAGAAAGAGCAATCTACTCTCTTCATTGTCCAATAATCGCAATTTATGGGGAGGGATAGCTGGGTCGGCAGATCTTGCGACATCTTCAATCCGCGTTGTGAAAATCACCCTGCTTCCGTTTCCGATATCTGGTAGAGCTGTTTCAATCCGCCTCCATACTTCTTTCTTCCATACATCATCCATCACAACAAGATACCTTCCTCTCATCTTAAGCGCTTCACAAAGATTGGACTTAAGCTCCTCTTCATCTCTATTTCCATTATTTGTTGTTGCACCTATTTCTTTGAGTAGTTTCTTTAACAACTCAATCACATTGTAAGTTTCAGAGACGGTCACCCAAACACGAGCCTCGAAGTGTTGTGAGATTTCACTGTTGTGAAACACTTTCTTGGCAAGAGTGGTCTTGCCGAGGCCGCCCATGCCAACTATAGAAATCACAAATCGACGTTTCTCCTCGCCAAGCAACTGATCAACTATCATTTTCTTGTCTGAATCAAATCCAACCACGCAACTTTCATCATAATGGTGAGGAGATAATCGTCTTCGTGCTTGCAAACTCTCTCGCATCACCGCAGCGTCAAATCCTCCATCTTCACCTAAATTAACAATACCAAGTGCACCCCGACGAGTGGAGATCTCGATGATCCTCGATTTCAAACTTGCAATCCTTTTAGCAGTAGCCCTGCGGGCTTTAGTGGACACAACAAGATCAATGCAGCCAGCCATCTTCAACATGAGAGATCTTCTTGTAGGGTGGCTTCTGACTTTAATTAGGAAATTATCAATGACATCTTCCGCCTCATGAGCAACATCTCTGATCTCACGGATCCAATTCTTCACTCTTTCATCGTTTCCCTTCCGTTTTGCATCAGCATCAGCTAGAAAGCAGAGCATTCCCTTTAGCTCCCACTCCAACCACTCTATATCTTCTCGAACTCCAAGAAAGGCAGAAGCTTCTTGGATGATGTAGTCGCCCAGTTTATTCACCACATAAGTAACCACAGGCGATGCCATGCTTCACTCAATTTGGCCTAAAGATGGTTGAAGAATTAGTGCAGATGAAGATAGAGTCTGCATCCAAAATCTAGAGCAAATAAAGGTATCTATTTTTGAAGGCTAATAGTTCATTTTACATAGACATCTCAACCAAAGTGATGATTTGCTGTAAAGAAAGGCAAAAAAAAGGTGATGGCAGTGGTAATAATCTTACATATATGTTAGCTGGTTTTACTTCCAGCCTTAAAATATACTAAGAACAAGTGAAATAAAGAAGCAAACAAAAGGTTGATTTTACACATCCATACTAGTTGTATATCATATAGACATAAAGATCACCGTAGTCAAAACCCATCATCCAAAGATCACATCTGCGAGATGTTCATAAAACCCCAAATATTTGTCGTAATAGCAAAATAGGAGTTTGAGATTCATAAATCTATCGAAATCCACAGGAAAAAGGGAAAAGAAAAAGATGCTTTTGCCATGAGAGATATGCACCAAGAAAAATAGCAAAACTAGGAAATAAGCAGCAAACCAAGAAGAGATTAGAAACCAAAAATAATGCAATTTCAGATAATTAACGGACCTTTTGGCAGATACAAATTAGTATTCGAGGATGTGATATTCTCCTCCTCCTCCCTGGCTGGATCTCAATGAATGGCTTCAAGATTGCATATGCTATGGCCAAAGCCTTGAACCACACCAACCTATTCAAAAATTAATTTTAAGGAGTAGAAAAAGAGACCAAAGCAATGTCATCAGAACATTCTTTATAGTACATAACGATCATTTCTATGTATAGAATACTAGGTGGTGGGCCCGTGCCACCTGGCATGGCTAACTGCCCGCCGGCCCCCACTATCTCATTGGCTTGGCTTGGGAAAGAGTTTTGTTTACCTCATACTATCATGGCAACGGTTCAGATTTGTTTGAATCTCATCCGATGGATCATGTCTTTTCAGCACATAATAATGGATAAAGTCTTTGGGCGAGATTCAAAAGATCTAGACCGTTGATATGATGGTGTGAGGTAAACTAATAGCTACAATTTAACTCAAATTTTGGCTCCAGATAATCTGTTCTCTCGTTTAGAAAGTGACCTGAATATGAGTCAAAATATGGAGCTCCTACATGAGCAAGGCCTAGTTCGCTCATTCTCTCGGCTCAATACTAATTCTGATTTTAAGAACTATACATAATTTCCAATATACAATACTAATACTATGATTTTCTGTTAATTTATCACCTGTATCAATAACTTTTTGTACTTGTTATTTTTATGGAAGTAACTTGATCACACATCTGGAAACAAAAAAAATAATCGAGCTCATGAAGGAAGAAAACAAGACAACTTGTTTATCTTGTTATGCTACTCGAGTTCAAACAATTCAAACTTACGAATACTCTGTAAGAAAAAAATTGAAAGACATAAAATTGCAAGTATTGCAATTATCATTACATGGAGTTTGGAATTAAGCAAGCAAACAAAAGGGTGATTCTAATTTCGGCATTTACTCATCCATACTAGTTATTCAGATAAGAATTAAGCTAGATCACTGCAGTCAAAACCCATCATCCTCTGTGAGGAGATGTTCAAAACACCACGAATATTAGCAGTAATAGCAAAATAGGAGTGTGAGCTTCATATGTCTATCGAAATCCCACGCACAAAAAAAAAAAGGAAGAAGAAGAAAAAGAACAGCTTTTGCCATGAGAGATGTGCACCAAGATTAATAGGAAAACAAGGAAAAGAAGCTGCAAAATCAAGGTAGAAATTAGAAACCACAGACAGTGCTATTTCAGATAATTAACAGACCTTTTCGCAGACACAAAGTATTCAAGGACGTGATCTTTCTTCTCCTCCTCTTCCTCCTCTCTCTCTGGTGGTGATGTCCTTTCGAAGCTGGATCTCAATGAGATTGGCTTCAAGATTGCACATCCTATAGCTCAATAATGCACCAACCCTACCTATAGAAATATTTTAAAATGGCTTAGTAGTTTTGTTGCCGACGCGCTGCAGCAAAGCTGCTTCTTTTCATTGGAAGAAGATATGTTGGGCATCACATGAGGAGCGGCGTGGGCTCTCTTTCCAATCAGATGTTGGAAGTAAAGTATGTGTCATTTTTTATCATTGGTTAGGTGATTCTGCTGTGATTCGTACTCCTTTTTTAATATGGAAGGGTCGATGCCTGTTCTTCTAGAAAATCTGATTGCATGTGAGGGATTTCTTTTGAATAATTCATGAAATGCACATCTATTGAGGCTCTACTTTCATTAGACGTTGGTGTCTCAAACTTTTGACATTCCGCCTGGGAGTTTTGTCCTACACGGAGAGTTACCTCATAATCAGCATATACTACTAGAAAATACATTTTATGTGACAACAATTAACGGCAACACAACAGTTGTTATAAACACTTATCTTTTACGACAACTATTTACGACAATGAACTAGTTGCCATAAATGTTTGTTTTTTTATGGAAAGTAGAAATATTGCCATAATTGGTAACCTTTTTAATGGCAACCTTAATTGTTGCCGGAAATTATCAGCACATTTTACAGTAATTCCATGTGTTGTCATATAATACTATGATATTTAATGACAACTCTTTTGTGACGACTTATAGTGTGTATATTTTATGCCAATTAAACATATTATCATAAAAGAAATAAGGCTTTGACGGCAACTAAAAATGTTGCCGCAATTTCAAACCACTTTCATTACAATATTAATTCTTGTTGGAAATTGCGAGAACATTTTACGGTAAATTCATGTGTTGCCATTTAATGCTATGATATTTAGCTACAAATTATTTTATTGTTGCATATAGTTTGTATATTTTACGCCTATTGAAGATATTGCCAGAAAAGAAAAGTAAGCCTTTTACGGCGACTATAAATATTGCCATGAATTGGAACCTCTTTAATGGCAATGTTAATTGTTGCTGGAAATTGTCAGCTCATTTTACAGCAATTCCATGTGTTGTCATATAATACTATGATATTTAACGGCAAGTCTTTTGCTGCCACTTATAATGTGTATATTTTATGGCAATTGAACATGTTGTCAAAAAAGAAATAAGGCTTTGACGGCAATTAAAAACGTTGCCGCAATTTCAAACCGCTTTCATGGCAACATTAATTCTTGTCAGAAATTGTGAGAATATTTTACGTCAAATCCATGTGTTGCCATTTATTGTTATGATATTTTGGTAAATGCACATACTTCATAGCATATTTTGATAAATGCTATTAAAGATTGAGTATTGATATATAAGTCTATAGAATACTATAAATTTGCGAAGAAGTGTAACATTTAGCATTTGGTGACATTTTATAGTATAATTTATAACATTCTCTTTGCGGATGCTATTAATGCATATTTCATTGCAGATGTTTCTTAGCATTCTTTGATACATGTTATTAAATAAATTAGGTATTAATATTTCATATATAATATGATTTACCGATTACATATATTTATTACTCCATCTCGATTAAACTCGAAAGCTCGACTTCAAGGCTCTCGATAAACAGCTCAAGCATACTATACTTTAGTTGATTGCGAGACGAGGTTGAGAGCTCGATCTTCAGGCTCGAATCCAGCTTGAGCTCGAACTCAAGCTTCTATGTATTGAGCCGAGCTCGAGCTCGAGCAAGTCAAAGCTCGGCTCAAATACAACGAATTTTTTGCCAAAATAGACCTCAAATATTCACTTTTGGCACTTTAAGACCCCATACCATGTTTATTTTGCACAATAGGACCCCCAACAAAAAATACACGTAACGAACATGCGTATAAACGAATACTCTATAACCAACAATGATACGTGTACCCATATATGATATGTATATAACCAGTAATTATACGTGTATTTTTTTATACGCGTGTTTGATGCAGAACAAGAAGATGAACCAGCGCTTCCAAGGCGATCGAGACGCATCCGGTTTCCGTGAGTCCGAATTAGGTCTCCGGACGACTGTGACCATCGGATGGGCATAGCTTTTGATCATGGAGGCCGATCAGGCGTATGAGGTGTCAAAACGACCGGCTCGCCGAGACCTATAAGAATCACCGGGGATCGATAGATCCACCATGACCCAAGGCGTCTCGACCCCAAATTCATTAATTTGATGCCCGAAATTTCACTTTTAGTTAAAAAAACTTTCCTTTTGGCAGTTTTTCCTTAATTAGGACTTTCGATATCTGGTAGTCTCAAGATTAGTTTGATTAGTAGTTTGATTGAGAATTAGTAATCAGAGTCCATCTGCAAGTAGATTTCTCCTTACTTATAAAAGGAGTTTTAGGGTTTGTAGTTGATCATTTTTTTTTATTAATGAAAAGTTGAGTCGTTTTCTCCTCTTGAAAATTCTGGTCTTCTCTCCCACCGAGAGGACGGTTGTCTCTCTCGACGAGAGGCTTTCACCCTCACCCTGCGTCAGTGTTCCTTACGGGTGCGTTTGGCAGCCTTGGATCCGCTGGGATCCAAGGGATGGGGGGGATGCGTGGATCCCACGGACAGGATCCGCACGTTTGGATTGGCCTCGGATCCCAAAAAATGGGATCCGCCGCGGGAGTGGATCCATCTGCCGGATTCCGCATCCCACGGATAGCCAAACAGGCCCAACGTGTATTTTTTGCTGGGGGTCCTATTATGCAAAAAAAAAAAGGTATAGGGTCTTAAAGTGTCATATGTGAATATTAGGGGTCCTATTTGACAAAAAAATCCCAAATACAGCCCCAACTCTAATTCAAACTGATATTCAATCTTATTCTAAGTCAAGTCCAAGCTTATAAATAGAGTGGAGTGACTTTAACTCAACCTTATGTCGTTTCCATTCTTATTCTAACGGAAACCAAATCCTAGAATCGGTTGATTTTTAATCAAATTAGAGTCCTTCTATGACTCGAATTCAAACCACTTCCGGTCTTATTCTAACTCAAACCCAAGTCTAGATTAAATCGGACTCTAATTATGATTCCACTCAATTTGCATCGATCGTCCAGCTCGAATCTGATCTATATCATAAAGTAGAGTCCATTAATTGAAAAATTCATGTTTGCTCCAGCGACCATACGCCAGCTCGTCCCTCTGCCTCCTATTTGCATCCAGAACTCAGCAATCAGTCTCTTCACCCTTCTAACAACTGTATCAACAGCATCACCTATTCCTTCAAATACAATCAAATCTCTGTCTTTCCAGATTTGCCAAATACCATACGCCACCAAAGCTTTCATCTCACCCTTCCTTGAGCTAGCAGATGCCACCAAAATGTCTCTAACTTTCTGAAGACACAATGACCCTGTATACTCACTTCTTCCCACCAAATTATCCAGCACCTCAGAAGCCATCATGTCCCAGCAAAAGGATACTCAGCAATGGCATGACCAATAGTTTCTGGCGCCAAACCACACCGGGGACACTCCGGGCTATCAACCATATGTAATTTCCACAGGGAATCCTCAACAGATAATATTCCTTGTAACATCTTCCATCTAAAATGTTTGATCCTCGGTCCATCCCTCAGCTGCCATATACTGCACCACATTTCCTCTGCAATTCCTTCCTTATTAGGCGGACTACCCTGCTTTAAAAGCAAATAAGCAGAAGCTGTAGTTATATTCCCAGTTGCAGAAATCTTCCACCTCCACTCATCAACATGACCATCATGTCCCACCTGAAATTTCAGAATCTCCTCTACTAGAGAAGAATGAAACCAAGAGTGAAGCTTCTCCACCGGTGGTGGAACAGGATGAGACTAAGGGGGGGGCGAAATCTAAAACAAAATGACTAAATTTTTTTTCTTTTAAATAATGCAAAAAGTACCTTAAAATTACAATATCAAACATTAAGGAATAAAAACAATACAAATATTAAAATATATGTACCGTACTATGTGCTGCGATTGAGAGGTGCAAGATGAATCCTACGCTTTTGTATTTTTTGAAAACGTTGCAAAATGACTTCGTTCTCAATAGTTTAAAAAACTTCCCGCTCGATGTATACTACCATGCAATCATTCATTTAGTCATCTCCGACCTTATTACGTAAATCAGACTTGATAATTTTCATTGAACCACATCTCCTATGCCTATGTGTATGCAAATCAGACTTGAAAATCACATATGTACCGTACTATGTGTTTCACATTTTTCCCTAGCTTCATTGTGAAAACTGTTACGTGCACCAAACATGTTCACATTTTTCTCTAGGTTCGTATGTTTCAATGGGTTTACGCAACCCTGGGTCACCAATAATATCATTCGGATTAATTAAACTAGTTCGACGTCTTTTCGAACTAGTATTCTCTGAAGTAGTATGCAAGTTATGAGTATTAGACGATTCACCACTTGATCCGCTTCGTGGTTTTTTTATCACAAACTTACCGGTTATCTAAATAAAATAAAACAAAAATATAAATAAAAATATGACAATTAGAAATCAAACTAATAAATTATAAATATTTTAGTGGTTTGGGGGGGGGGGTGGGTTCCCGGCATTGCCAGGGGGGCGGTCGCCCCCTCTCGCCCCCCCTGATTCCGCCACTGTTCTCCACATCCCACCCTGCATCACATTGCAGACCACTAACTCTCGCTTCCTCGCAAGCATCTATTCCTGCAAACATAGTGGCATGTACCTTTCAACTAGATTAATTCCTATTGTAATTAGCAAATAATTACTGGCTTATTTGATGATTTTGGCTTTTAAAGCTAAGTGACAACCATGATTTTAATGGTTTAATTATCAAAATAGACAGTAGCAATTAGCAAATTGAGAATTGACTGAACAATCTAGTAATTCTACAACCTTATAAATTATACCTATTTATGGTTATGGTGGTTAATTAAGTAAACATCTGGTCATCAACCTAACTAGCTAGTTGTTTCCAAACCACTCTTAATTAGTTCTAAAATTTGTGTTTCCGAGAGAGGATGCTGGGATGGGATCGGGGAAGGGGGGCGCACAGCGTGGGGCACGGCAGGGGAGGGTCAGCAAGGGGGCACGGTCGACGAGGCCACGCAGTCGTGGGTGGCGCTGCGGTGGTGCGGTCGAGGGAGAGGGCGGCCGGGTCGAGGGTGGTGCGGCCGGGGTGGGCGCGGGCGAGAAGGGACGTGAGAGAGAGAGAGACCGCGGGAGAGAAATCGGGGACTTAGGGCTGGGGTTTTGCTTTAATCTCAGCCCTTGATCAAGGCTGAGATGGAGGGCTCGGATTCAGTGTCAAATGCTGTGTTAAAGGGTGTGTGAGCCGAATGCGCCCCATATATATATATATATATATATATATATATATATATATATATATATATATGATTGGTTTGCTGTGAAATGCTGATAACGGAGTTAGCTCGTTGGATCCAAATTGACCAGTTTTGTAACTTTAGGCATTTTTTGGTAATTTTTAAACAACATGGTACTAAATTGCAAATTTTTGAAACCACATGGTACCAAAGTGATTTTTGGCCTAATAAAAACTAGTCAAAATTAACGCATAACTGGTTTGCTGTGAAATGCTGATAACGGAGTTAGCCCGTTGGACCCAAAATGACCAGTTTTGTAACTTCAGGCATTTTTTGGTAATTTTTAAACAACATGGTACAAAACTGTAAATTTTTGAAACTACAGGGTACCAAAGTGCTTTTTGGCCTATTAATTATAATGGTTTTGTAGTCCAAGGAGTTACGCAAGTTACAGGATGCAAATCCTTTCAGTCAGTAGGTTAGCAATTTAATATATATGCAATATGTATTTATAGGTATGCCAATGTGATACTATATTTACTTATGTTGACAGCAAGATCCAGAGACAGAAGAGAAGCTTGATGGACCAGAATTATGGCGGCGGACTCATCAGAGACCAAATGGAACTTGGGCTAATGAGAGATCATACAATATGCATGATAAGACGTGAAAAGTGCATAAATCACCCTTTTAACTTGGACTTGTTAGTCTCCGAGCAAGGCCTTACTGATGGATTTTATCCTATTACAGGTACAAGTGCCCTCAACGAGGATTGGATCAAGTTCCGAGCTTAAACGATGTCATTCGGGCCAGTTTTTATGAAGAAGATCGATCATGTATTGAAGAAGGATCGATCCTTTGAAGTGCATTAAGAAGGAGCCAATCAGGACACCAACAATCGATCCTATGTCATGAGAGGATCGATCATTTTTGCACATTTTTCCAGTGACAGAACGCAAATTCTAGAGGATCGATCTTCACACTCTGGAGGATCGATCTTCATCGGGGCGCAGCCAGAATTCAAGAAGTGAAAGATCGATCCTTTTCGATAGGAGGATCGATCCTTCACGGGACCAGCGATCACACGAAGCGAATGATCGATCCTCCACCCTATGAGGATCGATCCTTTGGTGCCAGCCGAGCAAAATCAATGGCCCAGATCTAATCCGAGTGGGGGAGGCTTGTTTACTATAAATAGGCCCCTTATGGGGGATTTAGAGAGTCTTCTCTTAGTTTTCTCCAGCCCTTCTAGGTTTCTTTACCCAATTGAGAGGAGGACTTCTTGGAGGGAATCCATGGGAGGGGAGCTTCATCAACCTCCATCCATGGATCCAACCAAGATGAGTAGCTAACTTCCTTTATCTTGGGATTTCCATGTAGTTGTAGGATTCTTTTGTAGTTTTCTTAGGGTTTTGATGTGTATCTTTAGGGATTGATCTATTGTATGGATTTGAGCATTATTTCTCTATCTTTGTACATGGGTTTCATATGATGAATGGATGAATGCCTTTCTTTGGTATGAGTTAGAACTTGTGCATGATAGGTGTTTGTTGTTATGCCCCAATGAGTTGGATGTGCTAGAAACACATCCAAATCTATTGGGAGGATTATTAGCCCTAGATTAGAGATTAGGGATGCTAGAACCATCCCTATCTCTCTAATCAAAGGATCCATTCTATCTTTCTCTTGCATTGGATTCGAGGTGCTAGAACCATCTCGATCCAATGCCCGACTCCATGCAATATCTTTTTCTTGCGACGAATCGATCTTAATCGAAGGTTCGTTAGCGACGATAGAAGCTAATCACTCATTCGTCGACTTTGTGAATGTGATTATTTCCGGCGGATGATCCTAAACCGACTTCCGTTGAGCGATAAGTGAGGCTAACCACCCGCTTGTCGACTTCTTGATTTCGATCGTCCCAATTGGATTACACACCTTAATTCCTTAGGAGGCTACATTAGTACCTACAATGAAATGGAGATCCCAAGACCTCTCTATATTAGTTATATTTCTTTTCACTTAGTTAATTACTTTAATAGTCATTAATCCAAAACCCAAATCATTTTAGCTAGTTGTTTGGAGTTGTCTATTGAATACGTTAGTCATTTCTCATTTCCCTGCGGATCGACCCGGACTCCCGCTAGCTACGTAGTAGTTAGTTAGGATTCGGTATAAATTGTAATCTTTGACGCCCTAGTCACTTTTGACGACGAGTGGTTTGGGCGCGTCAAGATTTTGGCGCCGTTGCCGGGGATTTGTTGATTTGAATTTCTTACTTGATAAATTCCTTCTTTCAATTAGGTTGCTTTACTTTCTTTTATTACAAAATACCAAAAATAGAACGTTGCTTATATTGTATATCTTTTTGTGTTGGTAGGTGAAGCTTCCGAGCGGCGAAGCGACTCATCTACGGGCGAAGATACAAAGTTCTTGGACCAGCCCACTGTAATGTATCTCTTACCTTGTATGGTCCAAGTTCTTATATGTGTGAATGAGTGTGCATGAGGATTCAGATCTGGATATTACATTGCAAGAATTCCTAGATTCTAGGACGTCTTCAAGCATACCCTTGCATAAGGATCTCCCGTTTCCTCAAGCCATGGATGCTCCCAATCCGGACCCCAATCCTAATGTTAATCCCATTCCGGACCGTAGGAGTATGAGGGATTATTATGTCCCTACTACTTTTGCACCTACATCGGGCATACAACAACCCATTGTTCAAGCCGCACATTACGAGTTTAAGCCTCAATTCCTTCAATTCCTTCCAAACTTTCACGGCTTGAGTAATGAGGACCCTTACTTTCACCTCGAGGATTTTCTTGAAAAGAGTTCCACGGTAAAAATTCCAAACTTTACCGAGGATGCTATGAGATTAAAGTTGTTCCCATTTACCTTGAAGGGCAAAACCAAGCATTGGTTAGGATCCCTTGAGCCCCAAACGATCACTACATGGGACCAATTACAAAATGCTTTTCTAGAAAAGTTCTTTCCTATCGCTAAGACTCATGAAATGAGAACCCAAATAGGAACCTTTCGTCAAGAAGATGACGAACCTTTTCATGATGCTTGGGATAGGTTTAAAGAGCTTCTTAGAATATGCCCACACCATCAAATCCCTAAGTGGTCTCTTGTTGATTATTTTTACAATGGCCTTAGAATACTGATGAGTCACAAAATATGCATAATTCACCCATTTAACTTGGCTTTGTTAGCTCTCAAGCAATGCATTTCTAATATCTTTTCATGTTATTTCAGGTACAAGAGTTCCCAAAGAGAGTTGAATCGATTCCGGGCTTAAAAGATATAAATTGCACAAAATCTGCCATATTCGGATTGAACCAGACCCAGTCTGAATTGAATCAAGACCAGACCCAGTCTGAATGGGTCCAGAATTGATCCAGACCCAGTCTGGATTGATCCAGACCCAGTCTGGATTGATCCAGACTTGATCCAGACCCAGTCTGGATGAATTCAGAATATTTGGATCGATCCAACCCAGTCTGGATCGATCCAAACTTATTCTGGATCGATCCAAACCAGTTTGGATCGATCCAAAACCCTTTCCAGGGACCAGTTTTGCAGTTTTTACACATCGGATCGATCCAAAACCAGTATGGATCGATCCAAACATATTCGGATCGATCCGAACCAGACTGGATCGATCCAAAACCCTTTCCAGAGAGCTATGATTCCCAGACCCATATTGGATCGATCCAGAATCATTGTGGATCGATCCAAGTTGTTAGAAACCCTGATTTTGACATCTTGGATCGATCCAAACCTATTTCGGATCGATCCAAAGGTCGCTGACGGGTAAAAATGGACGGTTCGGATCTAATCCGAGGGTCCACGACTTGGGGCCTATAAATAGGGGTTTTGGCTCTAATTTTAGGATCTTTTTCTCCCTCTTTTTCCCTCCTTTCTCCAGCCTTCTTCCCCCTTAGTGTGAGAGAGAGATTGAGTGCTTCAAGGGTTGGATTTTGATGGAGAAGATGGGTAAAGCCTCCTCTTCCATGGAGATCCTACCTAAGATGAGTAGCTAAACTCCTCCTCCTTGGGAATTTTGTGATGTCTTAGGGTTAGATCTTTGATTTCTTTAGAATTCTTCATGTAATGACTCTTGTGATGATGGATTTTGTATGAATTCACATGTAATTCTTAGTTTTCTTCAATGAATGCTTTATTTCTTACAAGTGTATGTAGAGAGATTACATGCTTGTTTAGTCCTTGATTCAATTCCCCAAAGAAGAGGTCATATTAGAATCATGCCTAATTCTAGGGTTTGAATCATAATTCATTGAGGAATTAAATAATCGAATGGTTTCATGATAAATTCTTATATGTAATTACTTGTGAAATAGATGTTTGATAGGTGTTTGATGTAATGTCTCAAAGAGAGGTCCATGCTAGAACCATGGCCAATTCTCCTTGATCTAGGGATAGGATCTTGAGGTGCTAGAACCACTCAAGGCAAGCTATGATCTTGAGGTGCTAGAACCACCCAAGCCATAGCTATTCTATCCACTACTTGGGTGCTAGAACCATCCAAGCCTCATTCTAGAACCATCCAAGCCTCATTCTAGAACCATCCAAGCCTCATTCTATCCACTCAAGGCAAGCTATGATCTTGAGGTGCTAGAACCACCCAAGCCATAGCTATTCTATCCACTACTTGGGTGCTAGAACCATCCAAGCCTCATTCTACCCTATCTACCATTCTTATTCATGCGAAGCCTAGATCTCTAATTAACAATAGGACCCTAAGCCGGCCATTGTTGCCAACAATAGGACCCTAGCCGGCCATTGTTGAGCCATGATCGAATTAAAGCCTTGATCATGGATCCTACCCTTGTGCTAAATGCGATGAGTTGATCCTAACCCGACATCTCATTAGCGACGAGCGATACTAATCCTATGCTCGTCGATCCCTTATCTTGACCATCTCATTTAGAAGTCATGCATCTTGATTTATAGAGAACATCCTTAGACCCTAATTCGGATCAAAAGCCCCTAGGACCTTTATCCTAATAAACCACTTTCTTTACTTGTTTTTAAAATACCTTAGTTAACTAGTTAATCAAAATCATTCAAATTTTATACAACTCTTGTAGAGATCATCTTTGTAATTCAACCATCAAATTCCCTGTGGACTCGACCCGTACTCCTACTACCTACGTTGTAGTTAAGTAATAGTTCGGTATTTTGTTTTATCCGCCTTTGAGATAATTAACGACGCATTTCAAGGCGAGTCAAATACGTCATCAACAAGACGTAGACACCGCTTGTGGTGGGGTGTTCATGACAAATCCCTACGAGGACTCATGGGTTTTATTTGGAAAGCTTGCCATTAATTCCCAAAACCATGCCTACACTTCAAGAAATGTTAGGGAGACTTCAAGTGCTAAGGGACACTCCAACCCGAGAGGATTTTTAGAGTTATCCGAAGCTACCCGTGTTTCACAACAAATCGATACTCTAAGTAGAAAATTTGATCAAGTTCTTGCTCATTCTTTGAATCAGATTCCTACTCCTCCTTCTTCATCGAGTTATCCACCTAATTCTCCATCATTGGGAGAACTTTGCTTCCTTTGTTCGACTCCCGGCCACGTAGTTACCGATTGCCATTTGGCAAGTGAGTACCCGGAGCTCGTGCAAGAGCATATTAATGCGGTCTTCAATCAATCCAAGCCTACTTATGACCCTTATCCAAATGCATACAATCCTAGGCCTCCAATTGCGGGCAATCAAGCCCCAAGCTATCCTCCTAGGTATCAAGCGCCATACTCTTCTAACCAACATCCACAAACTCAAACCACCTATCGGCTACCTCAAGCTCCTCATGCATATCCATCTCAAGTGCCAAGTTATCCTCAATCATCGCATCCGACAAATTGGAATCAAAGGCCACCTGGGCCTTCCTCATACCAAGCTCCCTATCAAGCCCCTCAAGCCCCTAAAGCTCCTAAACGTGATCCTTGTATTGAGGAAAGGCTTCTCAAGGCTTTGGACTCTTTTGAGTCAAGTACCCAACTTTTGCATTCTCATTCTCAATCCATTGCAAAGTTGGAAGTGCAAATAGGCCAATTGGCCAATACTATGGCAAGAAGGGAGGAGGGTAGACTTTCTAGTCAACCCATAGCAAACCCTAAAGGCCAACATTTTATCGATTCCACTCACGAGGAAGTGCAAGCGGTCACTACCCTCCGAAGTGGAAAGATATTCCCTAATGTGGAGATGCCCAAAGACACCACATTAGAGCAAGAGCATGAACCCCATTTATCAACTTCAATGAATGACTCTCAAGCATCACCTCATCATGCCCCTTATGATCCCTCAAGTTCTTTGCCATCTTCCAAGGAAAATGAGCCTATTTCACTCGACCCATTACCAACCAAATCATACATTCCAAGGGCTCCATACCCTCAAGCACTAGTTGATCCTCAAGCCACATCTCAACCTTGGAAGAGTGGCAAATATGAGGAAATGCTAGAACTTTTTAAGAAGGTCCACATCAACCTTCCCTTGTTGGATGCCATCAAGCAAGTGCCTTCTTATGCAAAATTTTTGAAAGACTTGTGCACCCATAAGCGGCAATCCAAATCTCACGTCTCCAAAAAGCTCTTCCTAACGGAGCAAGTTAGCTCTATTCTTCAACTTGATCTACCTCCAAAATTGAGAGACCCCGGTACTCCTACCATTTCTTGCATCATAGGAGATCAATTGATTGAGGGGGCTCTTCTTGATTTAGGAGCTAGTGTGAATCTTATGCCATACTCCTTATTTTATAAGTTTGGCTTAGGAGAGCTCAAGCCGACCTCAATGACCTTGCAATTGGCCGATAGATCTATCAAGACACCACGGGGTGTTCTTGAAGACATTTTAGTCAAGGTTGATAGATGTGTCTTCCCGGTTGATTTCGTTGTACTTGACATGGAACCGGGTGTTAGACATAAGAAATCCATTCCCATCATACTTGGCCGACCTTTCTTGGCCACGGCCAATGCATGCATCAATTGTAGAAGTGGCATCATGACCGTTACCTTCGGAAATATGGAGTTGAAATTAAATATTTTTGATGTTGCTAAACAATCTATGCATGGGAATGAATGTTTTATGGTCGATTCTTTAGTGGATGATGATATTGGTGATGAATGTGCTAATGATGTGATGGTTGCAAATTTTGAGATAGATGATACTTGTGAATCATGTGTCGATGCTTGGAATGATCATGATGATGAGGAATGCTTGAATGAATTACTTGGTAATGATAAAGAGGTTGATGATGATTGTTATGATATTAATCTTTCAGTATATCAACCATTTTATGAAGACATACCCAAGTACGAAGAGGATGTTTATGATATTAATATGCCTATCTATGAAGTTTTTGGTGAGGAGATATCAATTGTTGCCAACTCCTATGATATTAATATGCCTATCTATGAGGTGTTTTGGGAGGACATAACTAAGGTTGATGAGCCAAGTTTGGTTGTTTTCCAAGAAAGGTTATCAATCCCTCATGTTTGTGATGATGAAGGCCAATATATGTTGCCGGCATTAGAGACTTTTGAAATTTTTGATGAGGTCTTGCCCATTCTTAAATGTGACTATATAGGCAATGATTGTGTTACCCCTTGGTGGAGACATGACTTTGATTTGTCGCCTCCTATATCTTTCTCCACAATAATATCTGCCACAACACTATCATTGCTCATCTTGAATGCCACCACATCTCCAGCGTTCATGCATACATTCATTCGGCCTTATAAAACCGTTAATAAAAAATGTGACATCTTTTGTGCTAAAATGGACATAAAGTTAAAATGGCTTGTGATGAAAGAAATGTGGTTTTATCATTGGCATTTAAATAAAGTTCTTCGAAAATGGCTTCGTTATCGCATTTCTAGATGCGACCACCATTTAGAGGGGACATCGAAATTTGATGAGTAAGCTTACATTGTGTCAAGCTAGAGACGGTAAATCAAGCGCTTGGTGGGAGGCAACCCATCCTTTCTTCGTATTTTTCTGAATTTGTTTGTTATTTCTTCTTTGCATGATTGATTGTTTTCTCCATTTTTTGCATGTTTGATTTTGGTGTGTTTTTGAATTGATCTTTGTTGGAATAATTGTGATGTCAAGATGGTATGTTGAATTTGTGGGATGATTGATGTTTTGTTTGGTTTGGAGGGCTGTTTTGGTGGTATTTTAATGACTAAGGAGCCTAGTATTCATGTTTGGGGTGTATGGGGCGTTTTCCCAGGTTTTCAGCCCAGTTTTGCAGTTTGGTACATAAAAGATCAATCCTCCAAGCGGAGAGGATCGATCCTTTTTGTCCGATTGAATGTACGCTGGAACCTGGGGGTGAGAAGATCGATCCTTCCATCCCTGATGATCGATCATTTTTGCGAATTTATTCGTGACAGGGGACTGGTTTTGAGAAGATCGATCCTTCAATCCCTGATGATCGATCATTTTTGCGAATTTTTTTGTGACAGAGGGATGGTTTCTGGATGATCGATCCTTGAGGATGGAAAGATCGATCCTACTCACTTGAACACGTCAGCACGACTTAAGTTGAACCGTTACGATGCTGCCACGTGTCAAAAGATCGATCCTTTGCGGGGTTTGGTAAAAAAATATAAATCCCAGCGGATCGACTTAGGGCTCACAAGCCCTAAGATCGATCCTCCCCCTTTCCTCCCTCGAGAGACGACGGCGCCCCGCCCTCCTTCGTCTCCGCCTCCAGCGCATTTCACCGCCGCCGTCCATCGAGCCGCCGCCTCCCACCTCCCAGTGCCTCCACTACCCCTCCCCTTCACTCCTCTACCCTCAATCGACCCCGGCGCCATCCACATTTCACCATCACCTCCCTTCGAGCCGCCGGTGCCGCCGCAGCCTCCAAGCTCCTCGTCGCCGGCCACCTTCTTCACTCCCCTACCCTCAATAGACACCGGCGCCATCCACATTTCTCCCTCACCTCCCACCGGCGCCGTCGCATCTTCCAAGCTCCTCGTCGCCGGCCACCTTCGTCATCCCCCTTCACCCTAAGGCGACCTTTTCATCTCCACTCACCTCTAATGGGTCGCAAGCCAACCGCCGCCGTCAAGAAGGCCACCGGGAAGGGTAAGGCCACCGCTTCGTCCGCCACACCACCGGCACGCCCTGCCTCCGCACCTTCAGCTAGACCTCCGGCTTCACCATCACCTCCACGCCGAGCTTCCACCCCTCCGGCGTCACCGTCTTCCCCACCAGCCTCACCCACTCAAGCTTCCATACCTCTAACCTCATCGTCCCGGCCAGGAAGGACTCCGAGGGCGGCTTCCACGTCCTCCACACGAGCTCTGGCTGCACCACCCACGGCTCCGGCAACCTCCAAACGGAAGAAGGCAGCTCCAACAAACCCTCGCCAGTCTAAGAAGATCAAGAAGCAGACCCGGCCGTCCACTGCGCCCACGCTCGTCCGAGGTCTCCGTCCAGAGTGGCAGCGGGAGGTAAACCTCGAGTATACATTCAATGTGGAGCACTTTCGTACTGTAGAGCATGCCCAGGACTCCATTGAGATGTTGGAGAACCGTGGTCTTCTTCCTATTTGTACACCTGAGACCACGGTGTACCCTAGGCTGGTTTGCATGTTCTACCAGAACATGACAGCCATCGCCTACGGGGATGAGCGGGATGACGCTGTCGATGGTTACTTCCCCTGCCTTGGCTTCACTTCCATTATTGATGGGGTCGACGTGACCTTGACGGCCAAGGCAATCGGCGAAGTGTTGGCAATTCTGATGTTCTGCCCCGGTCTTCATAAGGTCCGGCCAGAGGAAATATACCAGCATTCCAGCGAGGCTCATCTTGTCCTTAACCCGGATCGCATAGGCGGGGGAAAATTCACACGAGCAGAGCTGTCGCCTCCATTTTGGCTATTCGACGATATTCTGCGTCGAAATGTCTTTCAGAATGGCCATGACCAGTATCGAACTGGTCATTGGTTGTGCGTATTGTGGTTGTTGGCCAAGAATTGGGCGGTCAACATACCTCAGCAGATTCTAGATGACATGTTGCACTTTTACAGCGGGGCAGTCAGAGACAAGACAACGAGCTTTGCCAAGAAGGCCGTGCCGCACCCGTGCCTTATTTCGGCATTTCTATCGAGCCAGGACTTAGTCCCCGAGGGCGAGCCGACCGTTTCCGACGAGGCCCTCCGGTTTGCGCGCTTCGGTGGCCCCACCTGGGGCAAGGTCCTCGGCCACATGAGGAAGGCCGGGGCGCCTGTCTGGCAGCCACGTCCTCGCTGCCCCCCACCTGAGTTCGGACCTGTAGAGCACCCTACCATGGGTGAGATCTATAGGGAGCAGCGGGCGTTCCAGTCCGCAGTACTGCAGCGGCTGGACGAGGTAGACGCGCGTGACGCCGCCCTACGTCAGGACCACGCCGCCCTACGTCAGGACATCGCCGCCCTACGCCAGGACACCACCTCACTTCACTTGGTCGCGTCGACTATCCTCGCCCGTCTCGATGCCATCCACCCACCAGCTCCGCCAGTCACTGCTATTGTGCCTTACCGACCTCTTCACTTTCCAGAGCAGAGACCTCAGGGATGATAGACTGTATTTAGGGGTATTCTGTATTTTCTGGATGGTTAGAGTGGATCTCTTTTTGTGTTTGGAGGGTGGGTAACTTTTTGTATTCCATTGCTCTACTTTTGTACATGGTTGGCATCGATGATAGTGGATATATATATACATGATTTTTTGGTATGGGGGTGTGCCCTGGGTGTGTCTGTCTGTATGTGGATGTATGTATATGGAAATGGATGAATGCTTGTAAATAAAGATGGATGTAGTTACAATTCTGTATTTCAATTTGAATGTAAACATGTTGGATGCAATTGGCATCTTTGTACAGCCCTTGGGCGTATTGAATAAATAGAGGGAATGCTGCCCAATTTTTCTCAAAAATTTATCATATCTATTCTTTGATTTCCATAATGCTATGGGTGGTATTTTCTCTATGTTTTTACAGGGCATACGAGCTTTGGATAGCAACGCAAAATACGACATTTTGACATCACAATAATACGGTTTTTCACGACTAACCTTGACTGTAACTCCTTTCATATCTTTTGTCAAGGTTACATTTTCGGCCGTTTCGTCACAAGGTTATCTCTACACTTTACCCTTCTTCCGTGCTTGAGGACAAACCCGTTTAAGTTAGGGGGTATGATTGCATCATGTTTATAGATAACCTGTGATCGATCTACAGTTAGTCACACGTTTATTTGATTGGTAAATATGCGAAAAAATTTCAACTCTTATGCTAGCCTTTTAACTTGGACTTGTTAGTCTCCGAGCAAGGCCTTACTGATGGATTTTACCCTATTACAGGTACAAGTGCCCTCAACGAGGATTGGATCAAGTTCCGAGCTTAAACGATGTCATTCGGGCCAGTTTTTATGAAGAAGATCGATCATGTATTGAAGAAGGATCGATCCTTTGAAGTGCATTAAGAAGGAGCCAATCAGAACACCAAGGATCGATCCTATGTCATGAGAGGATCGATCATTTTTGCACATTTTTCCAGTGACAGAACGCAAATTCTAGAGGATCGATCTTCACACTCTGGAGGATCGATCTTCATCGGGGCGCAGCCAGAATTCAAGAATTGAAAGATCGATCCTTTTCTATAGGAGGATCGATCCTTCACGGGACCAGCGATCACACGAAGCGAATGGTCGATCCTCCACCCTATGAGGATCGATCCTTTGGTGCCAGCCGAGCAAAATCAATGGCCCAGATCTAATCCGAGTGGGGGAGGCTTGTTTACTATAAATAGGCCCCTTATGGGGGATTTAGAGAGTCTTCTCTTAGTTTTCTCCAGCCCTTCTAGGTTTCTTTACCCAATTGAGAGGAGGACTTCTTGGAGGGAATCCATGGGAGGGGAGCTTCATCAACCTCCATCCATGGATCCAACCAAGATGAGTAGCTAACTTCCTTTATCTTGGGATTTCCATGTAGTTGTAGGATTCTTTTGTAGTTTTCTTAGGGTTTTGATGTGTATCTTTAGGGATTGATCTATTGTATGGATTTGAGCATTATTTCTCTATCTTTGTACATGGATTTCATATGATGAATGGATGAATGCCTTTCTTTGGTATGAGTTAGAACTTGTGCATGATAGGTGTTTGTTGTTATGCCCCAATGAGTTGGATGTGCTAGAAACACATCCAAATCTATTGGGAGGATTATTAGCCCTAGATTAGAGATTAGGGATGCTAGAACCATCCCTATCTCTCTAAACAATGGATCCATTCTATCTTTCTCTTGCATTGGATTCGAGGTGCTAGAACCATCTCGATCCAATGCCCGACTCCATGCAATATCTTTTTCTTGCGACGAATCGATCTTAATCGAAGGTTCGTTAGCGACGATAGAAGCTAATCACTCATTCGTCGACTTTGTGAATGTGATTATTTCCGGCGGATGATCCTAAACCGACTTCCGTTGAGCGATAAGTGAGGCTAACCACCCGCTTGTCGACTTCTTGATTTCGATCGTCCCAATTGGATTACACACCTTAATTCCTTAGGAGGCTACATTAGGACCTACAATGAAATGGAGATCCCAAGACCTCTCTATATTAGTTATATTTCTTTTCACTTAGTTAATTACTTTAATAGTCATTAATCCAAAACCCAAATCATTTTAGCTAGTTGTTTGGAGTTGTCTATTGAGTACGTTAGTCATTTCTCATTTCCCTGCGGATCGACCCGGACTCCCGCTAGCTACGTAGTAGTTAGTTAGGATTCGGTATAAATTGTAATCTTTGATGCCCTAGTCACTTTTGACGACAAGTGGTTTGGGTGCGTCAATGCATGTGAGAACTCATCCATTTGAATTAGTTTACTCATAAACTTATATCTGAAATAGTACAACTAGCATTATTTTCTTAATGAATTTTATTTTTTGTGTCACAGCCCGACCCAGAAAACCCATCCAGGACGAGGCATGAGGGTTCCTATCTCTATTCATCTTCAATTGGCGCGATACAAATGCGGAAAGGACGGATAAATTTAAACAATTTATATTCCAGAGGTGAACCAGATATTCAATTCATATAACATTAGTTGTACTATTCAACATTTGATACAAAATCCTCCAAGGAAAAACATATACATAATCCCAAAAGTCCTCGAAATGTTTATAACATACATATTATCAAAAAGTACAACAATTTATCCTCCAGCAACCTCAAGCACCTCTGGATGTATTCGCGCAGTCAAAGGCCGATCCCACCGGCTCCACTGAAGAAGAACTGGCGCCTGCACCTGCAAATGCAACCCGGATAGGAGTGAGCGATAAGCTCAGTAGGGTTCTACTCTACGGCACACAGAAGGGAGGAAAATAACAACAGTGTTGTCTCCCCGCTCAAGTCTAAGGAATGCCACTGGGTTCCACATCCCCTGCCGACTACCCCAAGGATCCTACTCTTCTCAACCGACCACGCTGGGATATATCAACCAAACACGCTGGGAGGAAACAGAGAACCAGAACCAGTAGGATCACCCTTACCCAGCAGGAAGCCACTGCCTGGGGACCATGTCAGGGGCACCGACAACCATTCTTAGCCCTTGGCCTTGGGAGACCAACACGACCTCTAAACCTCAAGCACTGATCAAATTCAACTATAACACATCCTCGAAATCAGAGATTCAATTATCGTCACGCCCTAAACCTCACTACCCAGCCACGGTCCTAAGGCTAGATCCGAGCTACCCGAGAGGCTCGGATCGGCGACCAAACCATCCCCCGCCTAACCTCATATGCCTCTAATGCACACAATGCGTGAACCTATGCAAACATCTACCCTAGATGTCTCTATATGCCACATCATTAATTATAGGTTCAACAGATATACAATAGCCCTCGGCACTCGCCGGCAAGAGGCTAAGGTTCCACAATTTCTCATTAGCTAGCTAACTGTCACGCCCCGACCCAGAAAACTCATCCAGATCGGGGAGTGAGCGTGACATTTTGAATATAGGAAGAAATGCTTCTCATACTTAATCAGCCAAAATGTTATGCTTCTGGGGAGGATCTAGAGCCACTCACGCCAAAAGAAGCGTTTACACGAGTTGTTGGTCAAAGGTCATGCCAGGCTAAAGGTTGTGGTTGTGGTTGTGGTCCCAAAGGTGCAACAACGGGAAGGAAGAGAAATTTTCAAGAGGGTGAGGAGCAGCTTATTAGAGAGCGTGATATGCCTATGGTGCTCGATTTACTCAATAACTTTAAATTATTGCCGTATTTAGTTTCTTGTGGCAACTTTACTGATATAAGTGACAACATAACGTTGCCGTAAAAGGGCTTTTCTTTTGTAGTATATATATATATGTTTCTTGTTTTAGATTTGACAATGGGTGAAAGTTCTATTCCTGGTGTTTTATGGATTAATTTGTGGCATCTTCCTGTTAGTCCTAAGGTGAAATCTTTCTGTTAGAAACTTCTGCATAATCGGCTTCTTGTTTGTGAAGCATTGTGGTAGATTGGTTATATTGCTGATCGCCTATATCCATTGTGTGATGCGGAGCCTGAAACTCCTTGGCTTTTCTTTTTTTCTTGTCGGATTGCCTCACAGTTTTTGTTCCTTGCTTTGCCAATGTATCGGTGCTTCAATTGGGAGATGATGATCAACCTCTTTGCGAGATCATCAGCGGTGGAAGACACCAGATGGAAGAAGGCGGTTCTTGGATTTAGGCTATGGTCTATTTGGACTGCTCGGAATGATGCGGTCTTTAAAAATACCAAGGTGGAACCCGGGGGTGATCTTTATTAGAGCAAGAAGTCTGGCATTGGAATACTTCTCTTTTTGTAGTCCCTTGTGCATTAAGGGTGGTCCCAGATGATGCTTCTCATAGGAAGCCCTTCTCTTGTTCAGCTATGGTGGATGGTTTTTATGTTGCTGGTGATGCAAATGCTGAAGTAGGTGTAATTATTTTTGATAATGATGGTAGTATGAGAGGTGCAGCATCAGAATCTGTTTTGGCGGCCTTAAGTGATGCGGTTGAGCTTTATGCCATTAAGAGGCCTCTAAGTTTGGCATCTAACCTTGGTCATTCTAGTATTCTTGCGGAATTTGATGCCTGCAGGTTTGCGGTGGAGTGTATAAATGGGAGGCTTAGATGGCCTGTGTAGCTTCTTGACTCTTATAGAGAGGTATATATGTAGCAGGGCGGCACGTTTTGGCATCTCGATGTTTAGATCTGTGCATCAAGAGCTGGTGTGTCCGGCGGATGCTCTTGCTAGATTGGGTAAGCTTCGCCGTTGGCAGAAGAATTGGGTCATTCCTCTAGGATCTCAAACCCTGTAAATTTTCCTTCTATCTGTAACTTATACTAACCCTTGTTGGCTCAATTGATCAGGGAAAAAAGAAAAAAAATCTAAGAAAATATTCAGCGATCCCGCCCGTGATAAAAAGAGATTTAAAAACAAATTCAAAACCCCACTCATGAGATGCCTAGCTCTCGTGAGTTCCCATCCATCCACGAGAGCGCCCTCGCCGTCTCGAGCGTCTCTGGCCCCGTTCCTCCCTCCAGCCATTCCCTTCCTCTCCGTCGCCACCGAGGACGTCGAGAGAACTCAAAGCCCATTCTAATCTGGTGGTAACCGCTTCGAAGATTAATTTTTGAAAAAATAGTGGCACCATGTAATAAATCCAGCATATCATCGTGTCGTGGAATTGAGAAGCGGTATTTTACAGTGATCTTGTTGATCCCTCTGCTATCGATGCACATACTCCACGTGCCGTCCGTTGGAGTAAGAAGCATAGGTACGGCGCAGGGACTATAAGACTTTCTCGGATGAAACCTTTGTCAAGCAAATCTTGTACTTGTCGTCGTAGCTCTTCGTACTCTTTCAGGTTTAGTCGATAAGCCAGATGGTTGGGTAAATTAAGTAGAATCGGAATAGTGGTTACCAGTTACTTGAACTGTTTTAGAATTTGCAATTTTCATGTCTACTTTGGGTGTTCTCTTACAGATCATTAATTTCTTCTTTTTGCAGGTACTCACATCTGTTGGTTTCCGATTTCTCTGATACAGTACCATCACTTTCTCCTGAAGAAATACGACCTTTTATGATGGCACCACAACAAATGGTGCATGAAGTGCCTGATGGTGAAAGAGAAGCTGTTCCAGAGAGAGCCCATGCCACACGTGAGGTGGCTGGCGGCCATGCTGCCTTTGTGCTCTTTGAATCAATGCTTCCATGGGCCAATTATGGGCGCAACGATAATGGCCATCTAGATGATCAAGACGATGATGTTGAGCACTGATTAGCATTGAAAGCAATCAAGAATGGTCTGTTGCAGAGTGATCTTTCATGTCTTCCATCAGTGCATGTTTCTGCTCCATGCAAATGGCTGATCATAGGTGATCTTTCTTTTTTGGTTCTACCCTAATTTCATTTCAGTGATATTTCTCCCTCCGGGCTTTAAATGTAGGTAAATGATGTCGATTCAAAGCTCTAATACGCGATGTCCCAAAAATGTGGAATACATCTGTCTGTCTATGACCTTTAGGATATCTGTTGTAACATGAGCTACACTTGGTCCCCTCTGTTTGTTAATGACAAGACTCTATCAAGAAACTAAATTTTGTTCTTATTTCTCAGACTTTTTTTTTTTTTTTGGTTTTGCATCTTTCCGTGCAGATTTCATTCATTATAGAATTTGCGCAAGCGTGGATTCTTTCAGCAGAAACCAATCTATGCATTAGAGGTGTACCATCCGAGAAAAAAAGAACTGTTGAAGAACTTGTGTTTGGTTGTGAAGAGACTGAGCAGTTCCTTATATGTAGAATCAATGAATGTTGTACCTTGATATATCAGCTATCTTTTGTTGAACTCTCGCATTCGTATGTTAGACTCAGCTTCTTTTTTCTGGAACAGATAAGGCGAAGCTACAAACCAGAGTTCACCGGGAACAAACTAACCAAAACCACCCCTCAGCACATCTAAGGCCTCTCCCTCATATACCAATTGACACCTCTGTTTCCACAAAATCCAATGAGCATGAACTTTAATAAAAGATTTCTGCTGAATAAGCCATGCCTCAGAATACTAAAAACACCAGAGAAGATCAAGAGACGCTGGAGTGGAGCTCACACCAGGCTAGAATTCCACACACAAGAAGCAGGCAGCTTCTTGTGCATCAGCTTCCACAAAAACTGCCGGTGACGACCAAACAGACCATTACTCTGAAATCATATCTTCCCATCACAAGACAAATCGTCACCCACGGCCAACAAAGTGTAAAATAAACAACAAACAAGAACCTGATGATGACCTTCTGTTCAGGAAGGAAAAAGAAAAAAAATAGAGCATGTTAACAATATATGTTGTAACTGCCCTAATACATTTCATCCACTTGTTAGATTACACATTGAAATTTACCAACCAAATAGCCTATCTCTACTCACGAAAAAACCAAATAAAATAAAACAATCAAAGAAAATAAATAAATATTAGCACTAGATGCAACCATGTTTTTCCTAACTGCCAATCTAATCACATAATTGGTTCAATTAATACATAATACATACGACCTCTCAAATGGAATTTGTACGGGATGTAGGTGATTTAGCACATTTGCATGTTGTTGCGAGGAGGTAAGTTCAAAGGATCAAATGTAGCTTCAGGCATTCTTAATCCATCTCATCATTCCCATTCCTCATCCATCTCATCATCCTCATTCTCTGCAAGATGAAGAAAAATCCTAGAATTTGTTAGATATTATAGAAACGAAATCTATGAAGCAATCATCTTGGGCATTCAGTATTCAATCATTATATAGAGGATCTGCTCAATCACCCACCGTAAACTATAAAACCGATGGTGATATGCTGGATATGCTGGATCTTTTGCCAATCCTCGCCATGGTCTCGTTGAACCCTTCTTTTCAACTCATCGTGTATCCCAAGGAAACACAAATGGCTAATGGTCGTCACACTTCGTAGTCCATCAGGAAGCATGTTCAGGCAAGGGACATTCCATATGGTTAGCTTGATGAGGCTAGGCATTGCTCCAGGCTCCATCGTCCACTCCTCTAGAGCTTCCAAGTCATGGATATACATTACCTGAAGTGCTGGAAATCCACCCGATGAACAAAACATCTTCTTCCCAACGTAAGCGTCTCTCATGGAAAGAAAGACGAGGTTGGGTAGGTTCTCCAACACTACCATTGGGTCTTGCTCTAGTTTGGAAGAAACCAAATAAAGATAAGCAAGATTAGGTGCGAATTGATTGCAGGGTGGGAGCTGCAGCTTCTTTGACAATGGTCCTCTCAATCTTACACGACAAAGATGGTGGTGTTCCAAAAACATCGTAAGGACCTCCGTGGGAATTGTTCCATGTGCACGTTCTGCCTCGAGCTCCAAGGAGTCGATGCAACTCAATTTCCCAAGTGATCCGAGAAGCGTCTCATGGTGTACATTTTCAACACCAGTTATTCCCAAACTTTCAAGGTGGAGTAGCTTGCTGAAATCACTTTCAATCCATCTCCCGGCCCTTATCCTGCTAAATGTCACTAGGTTTGTCAGTCCTTCAATGCTGCGGATAGAAGAGCCTTCGAGTTGAGGAAATACATCCACAAATTGCAAATTATGAAGATTTTCTATTAATGACTTGCAAATCACATTTTTTGATTTTAAGCTCCTATAACTCAGGAATCTCAGATTAATCATATTTGTCATTTCTTTGGGCAACACCCAATCATCTAATATACCTTTGATATCAATTACTCTCAACAATCTTAAACCACTAAGGAATTGGCCACCCCCCTTAATATTTGTGAAGCATATCAGGGTACGCAAATCAGGTATCTTCCACATGTCCTCGGAGAGGTTAACATATGCCCCCTCGTTACGATCACTAATGGCCAGCCGACGGGTTCCTGCCAAATCTGAAGAGGTGGGCAGTTCATCTGCAAGATGGCTTACCACACTTAGCAATCCACTCTCTCTAGCTTCCTCTACGCAAACATCACGTATGAGATCATGAACGCCTATCAAGACAAGTCTGCCAAACGCGTATCTTTTTTTTTGAATCATGCACCTCTGGATCAATTCATGCAGGAAATCCTCTGATGTGCTCTTCCTAGTTTCTCCTCGCCTCTTTGGTACGAACCCTTCAGCTATCCATAGTTGAATTAATCTTTCCATAGGAATGTCTTGGTCTTCTGGGAAGGCACCAATGTACAGAAAACATGGTTTCATATAATAAGGCAGCTGTTCGTAACTCAAACGCAAGATATCCATGCATTCTTTCCCTTCTTCCGCCTCTTGCCACTTGACCTTATTTAACATACTTGACCATACATCGGGCCTCTCAACTTTCGTCGATAAAAGGCCTCCTAAAACCTCCAAGGCAAGTGGCAAACCGTGACAACTTTTTACCAATCTCTCTCCTACATGCTTCAAATCCTCTCTAAAGGTTTGGACATCTCGATATGGGTAAGCTTTTTTAAGGAAGAGCAATCTACTCTCTTCATTGTCCAATAATCGCAATTTATGGGGATGGATAGCTGGGTCGGCAGATCTTGAGACATCTTCAATCCGGGTAGTGAAAATCACCCTGCTTCCGTTTCCGATATCTGGTAGAGCTGTTTCGATCCGCCTCCATACTTCTTTCTTCCATACATCATCCATCACAACAAGATACCTTCCTCTCATCTTAAGCGCTTCACAGAGATTAGACTTTAGTTCCTCTTCATCTCCATTTTCATTATTTGTTGTTGCTCCAACTTCTTTGAGTAGTTTCTTTAACAGCTCAATCACATTGTAAGTTTCAGAGACGGTCACCCAAACGCGAGCTTCGAAGTGTTGTGAGATTTCATTGCTGTGAAACACTTTCTTGGCAAGAGTGGTCTTGCCGAGGCCACCCATGCCAACTATAGAAATCACAAATCGACGTTTCTCCTTGCCAAGCAACTGATCAACTATCATTTTCTTCTCTGCATCAAATCCAACTACGTGGCTTTCATCATAATGGTGAGGAGATAATCGTCTTCGTGCTTGCAAACTCTCTCGCATCACCGCAGTGTCAAATCCTCCATCTTCACCTAAATTAACAATACCAAGTGCACCCCGACGAGTGGATATCTCGGTGATCCTCGATTTCAAACTTGCAATCTTTTTAGTAGTAGCCCTACGGGCTTTAGTGGACACAACAAGATCAATGCAGCTGGCCATCTTCAACTTGGGAGATCTTCTTGTAGGGTGGCTTCTGACTTTAATTAGGAAATTATCAATGACATCTTCTGCCTCATGAGCAACATCTCTGATCTCACGGACCCAATTCTTGACTCTTTCATCGTTTCCCTTTCGTTTTGCATCAGCATCAGCTAGAAAGCAGAGCATTCCCCTTAGCTCCCTCTCCAACCACTCTATATCTTCTCGAACTCCAAGAAAGGCAGAAGCTTGTTGGATGATGTAGTCGCCCAGTTTATTCACCACATAAGTAACCACAGGCGATGCCATGCTTCACTCAATTTGGCCTAAAGATGGTTGAAGAATTAGTGCAGGTGAAGACAGAGTCTGCATCCAAAATCTAGAGCAAACAAAGGTATCTATTTTTGAAGGCTAATATTCATTTACATAGACATCTCAACCAAAGTGATGATTTGCTGTAACGAAAGGCAAAAAAAAAGGTGATGACAGTGGTAATAATATACTAGGAACAAGTGAAATAAAGTAGCAAACAAAAGGGTGATTTTACACATCCATACTAGTTGTGTATTATATAGACATAAAGGTCACCGTAGTCAAAACCCATCATCCAAAGATCACATCTGCGAGATGTTCATAAAACCCCAAATATTTGTCATAATAGCAAAATATGAGTTTGAGATTCATAAATCTAACGAAATCCACAGGAAAAAAGGAAAAGAAAAAGAAGCTTTTGCCATGAGAGATATGCACCAAGAAAAATAGCAAAACTAGGATATTAGCAGCAAACCAAGAAGAGATTAGAAACCAAAAATAGTGCAATTTCAGATAATTAACGGACCTTTTTGCAGATACAAATTAGTATTCAAGGATGTGATCTTCTCCTCCTCCACCCTGGCTGGATCTCAATGAAATGACTTCGAGATTGCATATGCTATGGCCAAAGCCTCAAACCACACCAACCTATACAAAAATATTTTGAGTAGAGAAGGAGACCAAAGCAAAGTCATCAGAACATTTTTTATAGTACATAACGATCATTTCTATGTATAAAATATTATTGTTGCATATGCCAAGAAGATGCTTGACATTTTATAAGGATAACCTTACCAATAGATGCTTAGATTCGATGCTAGCTATCAAGTCACTTCTCAGTACAATCGATGTTTCATGTTTGAATCTCATTGCTTGGCTTGGGAAAGAGTTTTGTTTACCTCATACTATCATGCCAACGATTCAGATTAGTTTGAATCTCATCCGATGGTTCATGCCTTTTCAGCACATAATAATGGATTAAGTCTCTGGGTGAGATTCAAAAGATCGAGATCGTCGGCTGAGATTCAAACTAATTTTGACTGTTGGTATGATGGTCTGAGGTAAATAGCTGTAGTTCGGCTCGAAATTAGGCTCTAAATATGTTCTCTCGTTTAGAAAGGGACCTGAATATGAGTCAAAATATGGAGCTCCAACATGAGGAAGGCCTAGTTCGCTCATTCTCTCGGCTCAAATAGCTTGATTAGTTTTAAGAACTATACATAATTTCCAATATACAATACTAATACTCTGATTTTCTGCTAATTTATCACCTGTATCAATAACTTTTAGTACTTGTTATTTTTATGGATGTAACTTGATCACACATCTGGAAACAAAAAAAATAATCGAGCTCATGAAGGAGACGATTGCCAACAAGCTCAAGTCAGTGAAAACAGGACAATTTGAAACTGCTTAAACTCGCTTACAGATCAATTTGTTTATCTTGTTATGCTACTCGAGTTCAAACAATTCAAACTTACGAATACTCTGTAAGAAAAAAAATTCAAAGACATAAAATCGCAAGTATTGCAATTATCATTACATGGAGTTTGGAATTAAGCAAGCAAACAAAAGGGTGATTCTAATTTCGGCATTTACTCATCCATATTAGTTATTCATAAAAGAAGCTAGATCACCGCAGTCAAAACCCATCATCCTCTGCGAGCAGATGTTCAAAAAACCCCAAATATTAGCAGTAATAGCAAAATAGGAGTGTGAACTTCATATATCTATCGAAATCCCACAAAACAATAAGAACAAGAACAAGAAAAAGAACAGCTTTTGCCATGAGAGATGTGCACCAAGATTAATAGGAAAACAGGGAAAAGAAGCAGCAAAATCAAGAAGAAATTAGAAACCACAAAGAGTGCAATTTAAGATAATTAACATACCTTTTCGAAGAAAAAAGGTATTCAAGGACGTGATCTTTCTTCTCCTCCTCTCTGGTGGTGATGTCCTTTCGAAGCTGGATCTCAATGAGATTGGCTTCAAGATTGCACCAACCCTACCTATAGAAATATTTTAAAGAGTAGAAAAGGACCAAAGCAAAGTGATAACATTCTTTATAGCACCTAACGATCATTATTTCTATGCATGAGACATTATTGCATGTCGTATAAACTAAGGCCACTCTGGTTGCACTATTCATCTAAGAACGGGAATGAGAATTTAACGTGTTTGGTTGGAGCCTCCGTTTAGGAACCGGAATTGACATTCCTGTGTTTGAGGGAGTTTTGGATTCCCGAATTTGATATGGGAATCCAGAGTTCGCTCAAACGCATGAACTCTTATATTCATGGAATGTATATAAATACCCTTCATCTTTCTGTAAATAAACTGATCAAACGGTTAGGATAAATCTTAAAAATAATATTATTTATTAATAATCTTATTTCTTTTTCTTATTTATTAATAATATTTCAAATAATATTAATAATCTTATTCCTCTCTCTTATTTATTAATAATATTTCAAATAATATTAATAATCTTATTTCTTTCTCTTATTTATTAATAATATTTCAAAGAATATTAATAATCTTATTTCTTTCTCTTATTTATTAATAATATTTAAAATAATATTAATAATATTATCTCTCTCTTATTTATTAATAATATTTAAAATAATATTAATAATATTATTTCTCTCTTATTTATTAATAATATTTCAAATAACATTAATAATATTATTTCTCTCTTATTTATTAATAATATTTCAAATAACATTAATAATCTTATTTCTTTCTCTTATTTATTAATAATATTAGGAACTCTCATAATAATAATCTTATTTCTTTCTCTTATTTATTAATAATATTTCAAATAATAATCTTATTTCTTTCTCTCATTATTGATAATCTTTCATCCAAATAAGCCAAGGTAATACAAATACATCTACATACATAAATATATTCGTAAATCTATGCTATTAGAGTAAGCGGTATTTTGGCCTTTAATTTATATTCCCATTCAAGTTTCCATGTTTATTATGTATACGAAACATTTGCAAGTTCCATTCCCATTTAAGTTCCTTGACGTACCAAACAATCACAATTTCTTTCGAGTTTCAGTTCCCATTTTCAATCATGTTTCCATTCTCATTCTCATTCCAATTCCCATGGCAGCAAAACGTGCTTATTGTTGGTTGCTGGGCGCTGCAAGCCTTGGTTGCGGGGCAGATGGGCTGGAGGGCCAGGCTGCAGGCCCAGGGCCAACGTCACCCCCTGGGGTCACCGGGGTTGGCCTGGTCCGCTGGGTTGAGAATGAGGCCCTAGGGCAGGGTGGGTTGCGGCCCGACCTAGGCAGCGTGCTGCGCTGCCAGTGGTGCTGGCGGTCGATTTGTCGGGTCGACCGCGGCTTCATGGTAAAGGTATATGGGTGCCTTCTACTATCACTCCAGTGTTTTGGTACGAGTGGTTAGCTCGTGGATGCTGAACCGACACTTGGATTCCATGCTATTAAACCTCACTCATCAGTATAGTAAGTCATTATACTTTGCTTAAGAATAGGCATAGCTGCCGTTCAGCTAGAAATTTGGCTCGAATAGCTTGATTAATTTTAAGGATTATACATATTTTCCAATGTAAAATACGAGCACTATGATAATTTGCTAATTCATCACCAGTTTTAGTAGTTGTTATTTTTATGGATGTAACTGATCACAATCCGCAAAAATAATTGAGAGGTGATTCTATATGCACCACCCCAGTGGTTACTAGGTACATTATATTTTTAATTAATCCCTAGATTACCCCATCTCCTTCTTAATTAGGCAACGATGGTGGTTGTAAGGAAAGATGTCAGGAACAGGCACACAAGGATAGGTTTGGATACGTTGGCTAACATACCAAACCTCCTGATGTACCATGTATTATACATAGAAATGATACTAGGTTGACGCTAGTGCTTCGTTTGATTCGGGGTTAAGGGGAATAGGGTTAAGGGGGTTAGGGGTTAGATGGGGTTAGAAAAAGTGGAGTTAAGAAATAAGGGTAATAAAAAATAGAGAGGAATGAGATAGGTGGAATAATGATAATCCGATAATCATTACTTTGATGTTTAGGTAAAAAATAGAAATAAACGGACAAAGTGATTATCCCCCCTATCCATCAATCGAACGAGGGAAGTGGGTCAGCTCTTTTTCGACCTGACATGGCACCCCAAATGCGAGTAAAATACTCAATTTAATGTGGTCGACGTCGCTTAATTGGGCAGCGAATTCTTTTGTATTTTGATGTGATAGGATTGTTTTTATGAGTGGTGCTCTCGATTGGTTTCACACATATTTGTTTGCAATTTCTACGGATAAACTATCTCAATCTCTGTATATTGATTATAGGATGGTGCTGTTTTCCGTATTCTAAGTTCTTTTGATATGATATTATCAAGGTATTACTGTCAACATCTGGGAGCCAAACAAGTGCCGAAATCAATTCGGAAACATCTGAGTGGGAAATTGAAGGTTCTTTTGATATGATATTATCAAGGCATTTCAGTGCTGTAATTTCAGATTTATTGCAAATTCAAGAATCACATGTTTATGTTTGGTCTTCATATTGGGAATAGTAACTGTAGATGCAACTATTGGAGTTTTGATCGATTGTTCTTCGGAGTGTTGGCTGGCGCTTTTGCTCATGGAGCCTATTTGGTGTATCCTTTTTCCGTATTTATTTCTGTGGATGTATGCCAATTTATAAGGTCTATTTCCGTTGTTCTAACTGTGTTTTTTATATGGTTTTAAATCATTTCGTATGCTTAATATCCCATCATCCATAGAACTCTTCTTTCCTCTTGTTATTTCTCTATTTTCTGTATCCGAGATCCATTTTAATCACTTATTGGAATTGAAGAGTAGTGAGCATGGGTAAATGGGTTGGGAGAGGCTGCTCTTTGTTAATCCAAAGCCACCATCAGTTCTGAGGAGGAGGCCGGGTGTGGGATTATCATTCAGGGGTTATCAAACCCTGATTCAAGAACTAGCTGGCTGGGTTCTTGAAAACTGATCCTTTCCACATGAATCCACATGGATTCTTGATTCTTTTGTTACATGGCAAATGTTTTATTATTTTGGATGACACTTCTCCAGGAATAGTGAAAATTAGTGGGTTTTCATTTGGCGGGATCGATTGTATGAATTGCATAGATCTTCCCCTTTGGTGCTGCACACGTGCTAATATTGATGCAAAAAGTGTTAGAGTTGGAATTTTTTGATATTCATGGGTGAGTTGTGAGTTGATCTTGAGTTCTTGGTTACTTTTTGTCAAAGAAGAGCCTGAAAGATGAAATTGGTACCGAGGGTTCCATGCACAGGAGCGCTTGGCTCGTAGCCTGCGCCTCAATTATAACGAGCCAGTAGCCAGTAGCTCTGATTGCTACTCAGGTAACTGTCGACAATTCATGAGGGTCATTATCCCAGTCTTTTTCACTATTTGTTGTTCTTGCTAAAGCACTCTCATCGTTCTCTCTCTTTTTCTCTGCTCTCATTGTTCTTGGTTGTCATTATACTTTTCATGCAGCTTTTGCCATGAACATTGATTTATGAAAGGCTCTTGTTAAGAGTGATTGTTGTCCTTGATTTTGGTATTGGAATTTAGAGAACTTGGAGGTGTGTTGGTATTTCGGCCACCCCTTCCGCTCATCGATTGAGGAAAATTAAACGGCAGCACCCTTGAATGTCTTCCCAAAATGCTCGAATGGCGAGTCCCCCTCGATGTCACCTTGGCCAACATCATGATTGACGAGTACGGGAAGCTGCCAAATAGGAGTTTGATTTGTAGCATTGATTTGTAATTGTTGATTTGTCGCGTTCTTTATATCTGGATGTTAGGTTTGATCGGTTTCAGAGCGAGACTAGAATTAGGAATTGGAGGGCAAGATGAGCAAGGTGTTCGAAGGGTATGAACAGTACTGAGATCTCAGCCTCGCCCTCCAAAAAGTGTACCTCGGCCGGGCTTCTCAATGGAGGTCGGACATTGCAACCTTCCTACCTTTTGTTGAATTCAATTTAATTATTTGTGGAATGCTCTGTTTGTTGAAATTGTGTTGCAAAAATCTCAATTTCTTTGTTTAATCCATTATTAAGTGAGATTGGAGATGTGGTTATATGATTGTTATAGACATTAAGATTATAAGGTTTAGGATCTGAATGACTGAATGTGTGACGATGGCGGTGTTTTTGATGAGTTATAAGAGGGATGAGTTGAAACGTTATAAGAGGGATGACTAATTTATTATCTTTTAAGCATATCTTGATTCCAGGATTTGAAGAAAAACTTACTCCTGAAGTTCTTTGTTACGGATGAAATTATTTTCCTCAACTGCAGTTATATCATGTAGTTAAAAATCACCAAGATTAGATATTTCCCGGCATTTTTGCTTCATACGTAATAGTTCATATCATCAACGTCATATGATGTATATATTGATAGAAGAAGTTCAACATTCAGTTGGTACTTCAAAATTCCATCTGTTTGATATTTTCATGTGATCAATTCTTTACTTGGAGGAGATCGATGGATCTTGTTGTACTTGCAAGAATGCTTTTAGTGAGCTGTTTCTTTTGGAAATAATCTTCATTTATGGCCCCATAAATCTATGTCTCACAGCTGTTCTTCCATTTTTGTTATCCAATTTCAAATTGGGTTTTAATGAAATATGCTTCTTTTCTAATACTTTGTTCCCTTTATCAACCATCAATTTTCATTGATTGGCGCACAGACAAGCAAAGGAGTTCTACACCATGTCATCAGGTGGAAACAACTGATGTGCAAGCTAGGAATCTGGGATGTTTGGAGCTAATTAATATATTGTAATGGAATAGCATGGACAAAGAAAGGAGTAGATAAGTGGTATAGTTTTGTCTTTACATTATTTTATTTTATTTTAAGGCTAAATTTCACATTTGCTACCTGTAAAATATGCTAATTACAAATTTAGTACCTGAGTTTTTGATAATTACAAATTTGGTATCTCAAGTATCTTAAGGTACCAATATAGTACCTACCGTCAGCTGCCGTTTAACTTAGTTGACGGTATTCCGCTCACGTGATATCACATGAGCGGTTTTGTTGGGTTCCCGCATCACGAACATGGTTTTCCGGCGAGCTCCATCTTCTCCGACGAGCTCCATCTTCTCCGGCGACCACCCTTTCGTTGGGAAGATCCTCTTTCATATATGTACCGTACTATGTGTTTCAAATTTTTCTCTAGCTTCATTGTGAAAACTGTTACATGCACCAAACATGTTCATATTTTTCTCTAACTTCATATGTTTCAATGGGGTTACGCAACCCTGGGTCACCAACAATATCATTCGGATTAATTAAACTAGTTCGGCGTCTTTTCGAACTAGTATTCTCTGAAGTAGTATGCAAGTTATGAGTATTATACGATTCACCGCTTAGTCCGCTTCGTGGTTTTTTTTATCACAAACTTACCAATTATCTAAATAAAATAAAACAAACATATAATTAAAAATATGACAATTAGAAATCAAACTAATAAATTATAAATATTTTAGTTGATCCGCCACTGTTCTCCACATCCCACCCTGCATCTCATTGCATACCACTAACTCTTGCTTCCTCGCAAGCATCTATTCCTGCAAACATAGTGGCACGTACCTTACAACTAGATTAATTCCGATTGTAATTAGCAAATAATTACTGGCTTATTTGATGATTTTGGCTTTTAAAGCTAAGTGACAACGATGATTTTAATGGTTTAATTCTCAAAATAGACAGTAGCAATTAGCAAATTGAGAATTGACTGAACAATCTAGTAATTATACAACCTTATAAATTATACCTATTTATGGTTATGGTGGTGAATTAAGTTAACATCTGGCTATCAACCTAGCTAGCTAGTTGTTTCCAAACCACTCTTAATTAGTTCTAAAATTTGTGTTTCCGAGAGAGGATGCTGGTAGCGGGGAGGAGAGGAGAGGAGGCCGGGATGGGATCGGGGAAGGGGGGCGCACAGCGTGGGGCGCGGCAGGGGATGGGAAGCAAGGGGGCACGGTCGGCGAGGCAACGCAGTCGTGGGTGGCGCGGCGGTGGTGCGATCGAGGGAGAGGGCGGCCGGGTCGTGGGCGGTGTAGCCGGGGTGGGCGCGGGGGAGAAGGGACGCGAGAGAGAGAGAGACCCCGGGAGAGAAATCGGGGACTTAGGGCTGGGGTTTTGTTTTAATCTCAACCCTTGATCAAGGCTGAGATGGAGGGCTAGGATTCATTGTCAAATGCCGTGTTAAAGGGTGTGTGAGCTGAACGCTGATAATGGAGTAAGCTCTTTGGATCCAAAATGACCAGTTTTGTAACTTCAGGCATTTTTTGGGAATTTATAAACAACATGGTACTAAACTGCAAAATTTTGAAACTACATGGTACCAAGTGATTTTTGGCCTAATAAAAACCAGTCAAAATTAACGCATGACTGGTTTGCTGTGAAATGTTAATAACGGAGTTAGCCTGTTGGATCCAAAATGACCAGTTTTATAACTTCAGGCATTTTTTGATAATTTTAAAACAACATGGTACAAAACTGCAAATTTTTGAAACTACAGGGTAGCAAAGTGCTTTTTGGCCTATTAATTATAATGGTTTTGTAGTCCAAGGAGTTACGCAAGTTACAGGACGCAAATCCTTTCAGTCAGTAGGTTAGCAATTTAATATATATGCAATATGTATTCATAGGTATGCCAATGTAATACTATATTTACTTATGCTGATAGCAAGATCCAGAGACAGAAGATAAGCTTGATGGACCAGAATTATGGCGGCGGACTCATCAGAGACCAAATGGAACTTGAGCTAATGAGAGATCACACAATATGCATGTGAGAACTCGTCCATTTGAATTAGTTTACTCATAAACTTATATCTGAAATAGTACAACTAGCATTATTTTCTTAATGAATTTTATTTTTTGAATATAGGAAGAAATGCTTCCCATACTTAATCAGCCACAATGTTATGCTTCTGGGAGGATCTAGAGCCACTCACGCCAAAAGAGGTGTTTACACGAGTTGTTGGTCAAAGGTCATGCCATGCTAAAGGTTGTGGTTGTGGTCCCGAAGGTGCAACAACTGGAAGGAAGAGAAATTTTCAAGAGCGTGAGGAGCAGCTGAGCGTGATATGGCTATGGTGCTCGATTTACTCAATAACTTTAAATTATTGCCGTATTTAGTTTCTTGTGGCAGCATTACTGATATAAGTGACAACATAACGTTGCCGGGCTTTTCTTTTGTAGTATATATATGTTTCTTGTTTTAGATTTGAGAATGGGTGAAAGTTCTATTCCTGGTGTTTTATGGATTAATTTGTGGCGTCTTCCTGTTAGTCCTAAGGTGAAATCTTTCTGTTAGAAACTTATGCATAATCGGCTTCTTGTTTGTGAAGCATTGTGGTAGATTGGTTATATTGCTGATCGCCTATATCCATTGTGTGATGCGGAGCCTGAAACTCCTTGGCTTTTCTTTTTTTCTTGTCGGATTGCCTCACAGTTTTTGTTCCTTGCTTTGCCAATGTATCGGTGCTTCAATTGGGAGATGATGATCAACCTCTTTGCGAGATCATCGGCGGTGGAAGACACCAGATGGAAGAAGGCGGTTCTTGGATTTGGGCTATGGTCTATTTGGACTGCTCAGAATGATGCGGTCTTTAAAAATACCAAGGTGGAACCCGGGGGTGATCTTTATTAGAGCAAGAAGTCTGGCATTGGAATACTTCTCTTTTTGTAGTCCCTTGTTCATTAAGGGTGGTCCCAGATGATGCTTCCCATAGGAAGTCCTTCTCTTGTTCAGCTATGGTGGATGGTTTTTATGTTGCTGGTGATGCAAATGCTGAAGTAGGTGTAATTATTTTTGATAATGATGGTAGTATGAGAGGTGCAACATCAGAATCTGTTTTGGCGGCCTTAAGTGATGCGGCTGAGCTTTATGCCATTAAGAGGCCTCTAAGTTTGGCATCTAACCTTGGTCTTTCTAGTATTCTTGCGGAATTTGATGCCTGCAGGTTTGCGGTGGAGTGTATAAATGGGAGGTTTAGATGGCCTGTGTAGCTTCTTGACTCTTATAGAGAGGTATATGTGTAGCAGGGCGGCACGTTTTGGCATCTCGATGTTTAGATCTGTACATCAAGAGCTGGGTAAGCTTCGCCGTTGGCAGAAGAATTGGGTCATTCCTCTAGGATCTCAAACGCTGTAAATTTTCCTTCTCTCTGTAACTTATACTAACCCTTGTTGGCTCAACTGATCAGGGAAAAAGAAATCTAAGAAAATATTCAGCGATCTCGCCCGCAATAAAACGAGATTTAAAAACAAATTCAAAACCCCACTCACGAGATGCCCTAGCTCTCGTGAGTTCCCATCCATCCACAAGAGCGCCCTCGCCGTCTGGAGCTTCTCTGGCCCCGCTCCTCTCTCTCCAGCCATTCCATTCCTCTCCATCGCCATCGACGACGTCGAGAGCACTCAAAGCCCATTCTAATCTGGTGGTAACCGCTTCGAATATCAATTTTTGAAAAAATAGTGGCAGCATGTAATAAATCCAGCATATCATCGAGCTGTGGAATTGAGAAGCGGTATTTTACAGTGATCATGTTGATACCTCTGCTATCAATGCACATACTCCACGTGCCGTCCTTTGGAGTAAGAAGCATAGGTACGGCGCAGGGACAAGGACTTTCTCGGATGAAACCTTTGTCAAGCAAATCTTGTACTTGTCGTCGTAGCTCTTCGTACTCTTTCAGGTTTAGTTGATAAGCCAGATGGTTGGGTAAATTAAGTAGAATCGGAATAGTGGTTACCTGTTACTTGAACTGTTTCAGAATTTGCAATTTTCATGTCTACTTTGGGTGTTCTCGTACAGATCATTAATTTCTTCTTTTTGTAGGTACTCACATCTGTTGGTTTCCGATTTCTCTGATACATTAGCATCACTTCCTCCGGAAGAAATACGACCTTTTATAATGGCTCCACAACAAATGGTGCATGAAGTGCCTGATGGCGAAAGAGAAGCTGTTTCAGAGACGTGAGGTGGTTGGCGGCCATCCTGCCATTGTGCTCTTTGAATAAATTTGAATCAATGCTTTCATGGGCCAATTATGGGCGCAACGATAATGGCCATCTAGATGATCAAGACGACGATGTTGAGCACTGATTAGCATTGAAAGCAATCAAGAATGGTCTGTTGCAGAGTGATCTTTAATGTCTTCCATCAGTGCATGTTTCTGCTCCATGCAAATAGCTGATCATAGGTGATGTTTCTTTTTAGTTCTACCCAAATTTCATTTCAGTGATATTTCTCCCTCTGCGCTTTAAATGTAGATAAATGATGTCTTGCTAGGATTTAAAGCTCTAATACGCAATGTCCCATAAATGTGGAATACAACTGTCTGTCTATGACCTTTAGGATTTCTGTTGTAACATGAGCTACACTTTTTTTTTAATGAGATGATCCCGAAGGCTAACAGTACAACATGTTACAGACTACTAAAAAAAATCATCGAGGGTACGCAGCCCCTTCGAACAGGACCAAGTCAAACCAGAACGAGAGCTCCTACAATAGCAGGCCACAGTATCTGCATCATCATTACATGATCTAGGGATAAAATAAAAAAAAACAGAGTCAAAAGCCAACGCAGCTAACCATATCTCCTTAGCTAAAGTTTCAACCTCTCGCCCTAGTGTTGGGATCATATAGCTGTTCCATCTCCTCCATGATGAGCATGAAATGTATATAAATTAACCCTTTAATTTACCATTGTTAGTCTTAGAGTAAGGTATTTCTAATAATCTTCATGATATTTCAGGTACAAGAGCCCTCTACAAGAGTTAGATCAAGTTTGGAGCGTAAATGAGCCTATTCGGGCACATTTAAGTACATGGGTCAACTTCAAAAATTAAAGTGTACCTTTTCAAGAACAATCAGATGATGTGTCATATATTATTCGAAAGCTCTGTAAGTGAAGTTTCGGGAGAATTTTACGGTTTGTGATTTGGAGTTTCCTAGAGAAAGTTACAGTATTTTTAGTACCAATGACGCAGTGCTGAATGACAAAAGAGATAATACGCAGGAAAGATGACTGATCTTCTTCCCCTATGAAGATCAATCTTTGTACTGTAGCAGAGATGACAGAGAGCGATGTTTTAAATGATCGATCTTCTCCCTATAGAAGATCGATCTTCCTCGGGCGCAACCAACTATACAGGATGAAAAGATCGATCTTCACCCCTAGAAGATCGATCTTCACCCCTAGAAGATCGATCTTTCATTGCCAGTTAAGCAAAATGAAGGGCCCAGATGTAATCCGAAGGGGAGAAGCTTGAGGGCTATATATACCAAACTTAGGGCTCTTATTAGGGGATTCTTTTGGGTGGTTGGAGGCCAAGGAAAGGAGCAACCCTAGCTTGGGAAAGAGGAGAGCTCTCACCTCCAAGGGAAGGGATTGAAGAAGAGAAGGATGATCCAACTCTCCTCCACATCTCCAACTTTGAAGATGAGTAGCTAACCTCCTATCCTAGTGGAATACCATGATGTATTATGTTTTTATTTGTAGTTTTGTTTGGATTTGGATGTTGTAATCCTTATAAGACAAGTTGTCTGGATTTGTTCTTTATGTCTATCTTTGTATTGGATTCTATTGTTGAATGGATGGATTCCTTGATTTGCATAAGCTAGAACCTTATGCCCAATAGGTGTTTATTGATATTCCCTAATGAGTAAGCTATGCTAGAACCATGGGCACTTGTGTTGAAAGGAGTATGGACTCTAGGTTAGGGCTTGTAGGTGCTAGAACCACCTGAATCCACATCTAGCCTAGCCTCCATTCCATCTTTCTAATGTATTGGATGCGATGTGCTAGAACCACCTCCATCCATTGCCATATTCCATACAACCCCATTCGTTGCGACGAGATGATCCTAACCTGACCTCTCGTTAACGATGATCGAAGCTAATCCCTCGATCATTGACTTTCTAGCATACACCTTTTGCGACGGATAGTCCTTACCCGGTTATTCGTTAGCGATGACCTTTGTTAGCAACAAGGTAGTCGATGTTATAGTGCCTCGATAGGATTGCACATCTTGATCCATTAGAAAGCTACGGTTGAGCCTAATCCGGATTGGGATTCCCTAGGACCTCTCTCTATCCATTGAATAATTTACATGCTTTCTTAGTTTCCTTATCATAAAACCCAAAAAAACTTTTCTTTTATTATCCTTATAAGAACACTTAGATTAGGCCTAGTAGTTTAATTGTTTCCTTACGCATTCCCTGTGGATTCGACGTGGACTCACCGCTAGCTACCCCCAAAGTAGTTAGTCAGTAGTTCAATTATAAAGTTGTAATTTTGATCGGGCGTGTCGGCAATTCCAGAAAATGATCTTCATGAACACCGCGAAGCCGGTTGCGTGACCGGAGCGGAGAGATACCTTCTCTTCTTCTCAGGATTATCTTCCACATCAACCATCCTAGCTCCCTGCAAGTCATCATGATGATGATGCATAATGCTATATTTTTACCCCTTAATACATAGCCTCTTGTGCTTATTTGGTACCTAAATACACTCATTATTCTTATATTTTGATTTAGGATGCAATTGAAGTCTTTAAGTTCGAAAAGAAGCTGAAAAGAGTATATGGATAAACTTGAAAGATTAAACTGTACCTGCTCATGAAGATCCAGATGATGTACCATATTTGGTTGGAAAGCTCTTGAAGTCTAGTTTCGGGAGAATTTTACGGTTCGTGATTCAGAGTCTCCTACAGGAAGTTACGGCAATTTTAGTACCAATGGTGCAGTCTGGATGGCAAAACAGTAAATACTCAGGAAAAAAGGATCGATCTTCAATGATGGAGAGATCGATCTTATCATGACGTAATGAAGAGATCCAAGCTGAAGGAAGAAGGATCGATCATGCTCCTAGAAGGATCGATCTTTGTTGTGAATTAAATCCTGACAAAGAGTACACTTTTAGATGAAGCAAGGAAGGATCGATCCTCCTTTCACTCGAGTATATTGAGAGAATCGCCGATGCAAAGGATCGATCTTACTCCTATCCAAGGATCAATCCTACTATCCATCCTACTGAGAAGGATCCATCCTACTATCCATCCTACTATCCAGCCTACTGAGAAGGATCGATTATGCTTCTATCAAAGGATCGATCTTCCTCGGGCATAGCCAGAAATTGAGGATTTTGATATCAAAGGATCGATCTTACACCTATGGAAGGATCGATCTTACCTTCGCAGTAAAGAAAATTAACGGCTCAGATCTAATCCGAGGATGGAGACACTTTGGGCTATAAATAGGACTCTTTCTAGGGTTTGAGGGGGATTCCTAGAAACCTTTGGCTGCTATTCTCTACTCTTATATTTTTCTTAGGATTTTCTCCAGATTATTGGAATCTTTTGAGTATTGTTCTTGATGGCCTTGCGTGGCTAAATCTTGATTCTTGATCAAGAAAACGGAAACCTCGCAATCAATGAAATTGTGAGATCTAATCTATTTTTATTGTTCAGTTTATACTTGAGTATTGAATATTCTTCTATGATTATATTCATGATTATCTTATTCAATTGCTAGGAGACCTACTAGTATATTATTCATTGCGATCTACTGCTAGGTTGGATATCAAATCCGTAATTGTTTGATCCCTCTAATCTGCGAAACAACTAGGATCTAATGATTTACTGCTGATCAGAGATTGTTAGATCTTAGGAAGAATATTCGACTAGATTAAATGCAACCGCGTGTGCTTGTGTTGTTTAGCTTCATCGATCTCTCTATTCTTAATGCGGCTACTGGATTAAATCTACAACGCGTGTCTTAAGTTGTTCAGTAGTTAGGTTTGATTGGATCGCTTGTTTCCAATTAACTATGATTGAGGAGAGCTTCGAATTTAATTCGAACGGTGAATATTCGAGGTATGAATTGATATATATTTGCATCAATGATCAGTTGTTGGATTTCGATGGTGGATGTTGACTTGGACTAAGATTTGTTCTCTTGATTCAATTGGATTCTTCACTTTAGATTGTTTCTTTACTGTTTTCATTACGCTAAAACTAGGCTAAACACTCTTCGTGGGATCAACTCATACTCGTACTACTACATTTATCTTAAAGAGTATTGGTTTTACTTTTGAGTGCCTGCGACAGCACATCAAATTTTAGCACTGTTGCCAAGGAGTGATTCTTGTTGATTTTTGTGCTTATTGTGATCTTTATTTCATAAAAAAAAAGTGTTTACTTTGTTTGTTAGTGCTTTAGCGTAGAATTTTTATTTATCTTCATTACTCTAGACCTTTTCTTGATTTGTTTTTCTTGGTTATTTAGAGTCTTCTTAACTGTTTATGAGTATAACTCGATCTTTCAATCAAGGCAAATTGCAGTACGATCCAGAGATAGAAAGAACTTTATACAGGTTAAGGAGGGAAGCTCGGATAAATTCTGAGGAGAACGATTTGGCTCTTGATTCCGTATTTGCTAGTGATTCTGAATTAGAAGAGGAGGAAGTCATGGCCGAAAATCAGACTGTGAAAGAGCTTGCAGCCCCAGATTTGAATCAACATCCCTTATGCATTACATTCCCTACTTTGGATATTGCTACTACTTTTGAATTGAAATCTGGACTAATACATCTCTTACCCACTTTTCATGGACTTGCAGGTGAGGATCCTCACAAGCATTTAAAGGAGCTTCATGTGGTGTGCAAAAATATGAAACCCATGGGGGTGACTGAAGATCAAATCAAATTGAGAGCCTTCCCGTTTTCTTTGAAGGATTCGGCTAAGGATTGGCTTTATTATTTACCCTCCGGGAGTATTACTACATGGAACGAGATGAAGAGGTTGTTTTTGGAGAAATATTTTCCAGCCTCAAGAGCGGCCAACATTCGAAAAGAGATCTGTGGTGTAAGGCAGCACAACGGAGAGTCTCTACACGAGTATTGGGAACGTTTCAAGAAACTCTGTGCAAGCTGTCCCCATCATCAAATTAGTGAGCAATTACTTATCCAATATTTTTATGAAGGCCTACTAACCACTGACAGGAGTATGATTGATGCCGCTAGTGGAGGAGCTTTGGTGGATAAAACTCCTGAAGCTGCGAGGAACTTGATTGCGAATATGGCGGCTAATTCTCAACAATTTAACACTAGGCTTGATTCTTATTCAAAACATGTTAATGAGGTAAATGTTTCATCTCTTGAACAACAGATTGCGAGTCTAACTTCTCTTGTTCGTCAATTGGTTGTAGGTAATATGCAAGTAGCGAATGTTTGTGGAATTTGTTCGGTGGCAGGACATCCAACCGATATGTGCCCAACTCTTCAAGAGGAGCCCAGTGAACAAGTGAATGTTGCAGGTAGTTTTCCTGGACTACCGCAAAGGAAGTATGATCCTTATTCAGACACGTATAATCTGGGATGGAGGGATCATCCCAATCTCAACTATGGGAATCCACAAGTACATCAACCCGCGACCCAAAACCACCCAATTGGCTAGCAATATCAGCAATATAGACAGCCATACCCCCCGAGACCCCAACCAAACCCAACTTCTAATTCTGATATGTCTTTAGAAGATATTGTTAAATCCCTTGCTACTAATACTTTGCAATTTCAACAGGAGACAAAACAATTTCAGCAAGAGGCAAAGGCCAGTATTTAAGGTTTGGAACATCAGGTGGGATAAATGGCTACTGCAATTAGCAAGCTGGAGGCGCAAAGTTCGGGAAAATTACCCTCTCAAACGGTAATAAATCCAAGAGAAAATGCAAGTGCAATCGTTTTGAGAAGTGGTAAAGAAGTTCAGATTCCAGTAAAGGACATTCCTGCATCGTTGGAGCAAGGAAAAGAGCAAAACATTGTTGCTGACAAAGACTTTTCAGATGACGATGATGCACCAAAGCGTAAGTTTCCACCTCTTTCTGATTATAAACCAGTACCTCTTTTTCCTCAGCCTTTAGCAGGATCTAAAAGAGACGGGCAAAATAAAGATGTATATGAGACTTTTCACCGATGCGAGTTAAATATTCCACTCTTAGATGCCATTAAACAAGTATTTCGTTATGCTAAATTCTTGAAAGAATTGTGCACAAGTAAGAGGAAACAGAAACTTTAAGGATGTGAAAAGGTGAGAGTAGGTGAGAATGTTTCTACAGTTATTCAAAGAAAAATCCCTGCAAAGTGCAAAGATCCTGGTATGTTCACTATCCCATATACAATTGGTAACACTAAATTTGAAATGACCATGCTAGATTTAGGTGCTTCTATCAATGTCATGCCATATTCCATATATGCTTCTTTGAAACTTGGACCTTTGAATGAAGCTGGTGTTGTGATTCAATTGGCTGACAAATCTAACGCTTATCCTAAAGGTGTAGTTGAGGATATTTTTGTGCAAGTTAATGACTTAGTTTTCCCTGCTGATTTCTATGTACTTGATATGGAGAATGGTGATCATACTACTCCTATTTTGTTGGGAAGACCTTTCTTAAAGACATCCAAGACTAAGATAGATGTTCATAGTTGCACACTTACCATAGAATTTGATGGTGAAACTGTTAAGTTTAACATTTATGATGCCATGAAATATCCTGCTGATGATTGTCTTGTGTATTCTATTGATGTGATTGATTTTTTATCACAAGAAGTTTTTGAACTTGATAGCAAAGGCGAATTGGAAGTTGCTATTAGTAAATCTCTTGAGGAAGAAAATGAGGAGCTATCTTTGAGCACTAATTTGTAGGAAACTGTTGCAGAGCTGAATGATTTTTCAACACTTCAGCAATTAGGTAACGATTCTTATAGTCCATTACCTGTTTCTAATGAGAAATTATTACCTTCTGTGTTGCAAGCACCCATTCCAGATCTGAACCTCTTCCTAATCATCTCAAATACACTTTTCTTGGAGATGGAGGAGTGCCACCAGTGATTATCTCCAATAACCTGAGTGCACCACAAGAAGAAAAACTTGTGCAGGTTCTTAAGAAGCATAAGATAGCTATTGGTTGGACAATTGCAGACATCAAGGGAATCAGCCCGAGTACATGCATGCATCGTATCTTACTCGAAGAGGGAGTGAAACCTTCCCGTCAACCACAAAGAAGGTTGAACCCGTCCATGATGGTTGTAGTGAAGAAGGAGATCCTCAAACTTCTTGAAGTTGGAGTGATCTATCCTATTTCGGATAGCACTTGGGTTAGTCCAGTCCAAGTGGTTCCTAAAAAGACAGGAATAACCGTGGTGAAAAATCAAAAAGATGAGTTAGTTCCCACCCGTGTTCAGAATGGGTGGAGGGTTTGTATAGATTATATAAAATTAAATGCCATAACCCGCAAGGACCACTTCCCTTTACCTTTTATTGATCAGATGCTTGAAAGATTAGCTGGTCACTCTTATTATTGTTTTCTTGATGGTTATTCAGGTTATTTTCATATTGCAATTACCCCTCAAGATCAAGAAAAGACGACGTTCACGTGCCCATTCGGAACTTTTGCATATCGTCGCATGCCCTTTGGCCTATGCAACACCCCAGCCACTTTCCACAGGTGTATGGTTAGTATATTTTCAGATTATATTGAGCATATCATAGAAGTTTTTATGGATAATTTTATACTTTATGGAAACTCCTTTGATAATTGTTTACATAACCTTACACTTGTTCTTCAAAGATGCATAGAAACTAACCTTGTGTTAAATTCTGAAAAATGTCATTTCATGGTTGAACAAGGTATAGTTTTGGGTCATGTAGTTTCATCTAAAGGAATTGAGGTTGATAAAGCTAAAGTTGATGTTATTGAATCTTTACCTTATCGCACTAGTGTGCGGGAAGTTCGTTCTTTTCTTGGACATGCAGGTTTTTGACGCACCCAAACCACTCGTCGTTAAAAGTGACTAGGGCGTTGAGATTACAATTTATATCGAATCCTAACTAACTACTACGTAGTTAGCGGGAGTCCGGGTCGATCCGCAGGGAAATGAGAATTGACTAACGTACTCGATAGATAACTCCAAACAACTAGCTAAAATGATTTGGGTTTTGGATTAATGACGATTAAAGTAATTAACTAAGTGAAGAGAAATATAACTAATATAGAGAGGTCTTGGGATCTCCATTTCATTGTAGGTTCTAGTGTAGTCTCCTAAGGAATTGAGGTGTGTAATCCAATTGGGACGATCGAAATCTAGAAGTCGACAAGCGGGTGGTTAGCCTCACTTATCGCTCAACGGAAGTCGGGTTAGGATCATCCGCCGGAAAGAATCGCAATCACAAAATCGACGAATGAGTGATTAGCTTCTATCGTCGCTAACGAACCTTCGATTAATATCGATTAGTCGCAAGGTAAAGGTATTGTATGGAATCGGGCATTGGATCGAGATGGTTCTAGCACCTCGAATCCAGTGCAAAAGAAAGATAGAATGGATCCTCTAATTAGAGAGATAGGGATGGTTCTAGCACCCCTAATCTCTAATCTAGGGCTATTCATCCTCCCAATGTAATTGGATGTGTTTCTAGCACATCCAACTCATTGGGGCATAACAACGAACACCTATCATGCACAAGTTCTAACTCATACCAAAGAAAGGCATTCATCCATTCAACATATGAGATCCATGTACAAAGATAAAGAAATCATGCTCAAATCCATATAATAGATCATCCCTAAAGATTACACATCAAAAAACCCTAAGAAAACTACAAAAGAATCCTACAACTACATGGAAATTCCAAGAGAAAGGAAGTTAGCTACTCATCTTGGTTGGATCCATGAATGGAGGTTGATGAAGCTCTCCTCCCATGGATTCCCTCCAAGAAGTCCTCCTCTCAATTGGGTAAGAAAACTAAAAGGGCTGGAGAAAGGACTAAGAGAAGCTCTCTAAAATCCCCCATAAGGGGTCTATTTATAGTAAATAAGCCTCCCCCACTCGGATTAGATCTGGACCATTGATTTTGCTCGGCTGGCACAAAAGGATCGATCCTTGTAAGGTTGAGGATCGATCTTCCTCTTCCGTGTGATCGCTGATCCCGTGGAGGATCGATCCTCCTATAGGGAAGGATCTATCTTTGCTCTTGAGTTCTGGATGCGCCCCGATGAAGATCGATCTTTTAGTAGGTGGAGATCAATCCTCTAGAATTTGCGCTCTGTCACTGAAAAATGCGCAAAAGTGATCGATCCTCTCAAGACATAGGATCGATCCTTGTTGTCCTGATTGGCTTCCTTCTTAATGTACTTCAAAGGATCGATCCTGCTTCAATAAAGGATCGATCTTCTTCATAAAAACTGGCCCGAATGACATCGTTTAAGCTTGGAACTTGATCCAATCCTCGTTGAGGGCTCTTGTACCTGTAATAGGGTAAAACTCGTCAGTAAGGCCTTGCTCGGAGACTAACAAGGCCAAATTAAAAGGGTGATTTATGCACTTTTCACGTCTTATCACACCCTCTAACTTGAACTTTGCTAGTACTCGAGCAAAGCAAAAGAAAAAATAACTTGAAGGAAAAGAGAAGAAATAAGAAACTATTAAAGAGCAATCCCCCGATCAACAATTAGTCACTTCTCAAATAGCTTTGGTTCCTATGCAATCAAGATTCATTCATATGCACACATAGATTCGACTGTATAGCTCCATCCATCAACCCATAGTACAAGTAAAATGCAAGCGAATAATTTCATCAATAGCATCATTCAAACACTTCCAAGCACTTGACCAAGATCAAAGCTCATCTAAGCAATCTGTGTTGTGAGAGTTGCTACTCAAGTATTCGGGGTCTCATAGTCATTCAAGTAGGGTTCCAATCAAAACTAGACATCCTTAGCGTTTTACACCGGTCGAACAAATGACAAGTTTTATTTAAAATAAAATCTTTGTTCTTTTCTTTCTTTTTTTTTCTTTTCCTTTTTTTTCTGACTAAAACCAGTGGTCGTGCAATGCCATGATCCCTTAGGCTTTCTATTAGGCCCATGTAACGAGATTTGGGCCAGTGGCTCCTCGGTCAGATGACCTAAAGGCACTAGGTGTTGAGGCACCCCTCGGGCTTAATTTCCCGAACCTAGCAGGCCACGAATCACAGCTGACCATGGCTTTTATTTGATAATAGCGTGACCGTGCAATGTCTTGATCCCTTAAGCTTTCTACTAGGCCCATTTAACGAGTGTTAGATCAATGACTCCCAAGCCAGATGGCTTTGGGGCATTAGGTGTTGAAGCACCCCTCGGACTTAACTACTCGAGCCTAGAAGGCTACGAATCAAGACTAGTCACTTTTTTTAACCTGGCTCTCAGCCTCTAACTTGGCTTCGAACCCTACTACAAGTCATCTCAATCGAGTGTAAATAACCTTAGACCTCCAATCTATCATGGTCCCCCAATTAAACACTACTTGCCCCCTCATACAAGTGTACGTGCACATGTGGATTGGATCACTTAAATGTCCTTAATGCATGGCAAGAAGAATTAAAGTAGAAGAATAACACTACTCATGAAATGATTTGCCAAATTTTACAAAGCATGAGAATCAAGATGAATTATGCAATAGTCATCCATGCTAGCATAAGAGTTGAAATTTTTTCGCATATTTACCAATCAAATAAACGTGTGACTAACTGTAGATCGATCACAGGTTATCTATAAACATGATGCAATCATACCCCCTAACTTAAGCGGGTTTGTCCTCAAGCACGGAAGAAGGGTAAAGTGTAGAGATAACCTTGTGACGAAATGGACGAAAATGTAACCTTGACGACAGGTATGAAAGGAGTTAGGGTCAAGGTGAGTCGTGAAAAACAGTACTGCTGTGATGTCAAAATGTCGTATTTTGTGTTGCTATCCATAGCTCGTATGCCCTGTAAAAACATAGAGGAAATACCTATCATAACATTATGGATATCGAAGAATAGAGATGAAAAATTTCGAGAAAAATTGGGCAGCATTCTCTCTATTTATTCAATAAGCCCAAGGGCTGTACATAGATGCTATTTGGATCCAACATTCATTCAAATTGAAATACAGAAATGTAACTACATCCATCTGAGGGCGTGGCAGTTTTGGTAAATGTTTCGGCGAAAGATATCGTCGATGAACCACATCTGAGGGGGCAGCTCTGCCCACACAAATTTGCCCTCTCTTGTGCGATCTGGGTGGAGAAACAGCTGGGCATCAACCTCACGAGGCAGCTCCTCAGGGGTGGCTCGGTGGAGACCAGGGGAGTGGCGAGGGACACCCAAGAGGGCAGCCACGTCCCGGGTAGTGAATGTGATATCCTCGCCGTCAATGATCGAAGTGAAGCCCAAGGCCCGGCTCGGGGCATCACTAGCCTCGTCCCTCTCATTACCACAGGGAATGGCTTTCATGTTCTGGTAGAACATGCAGGCCAGCCGTGGGTATACCATGGTAGAGGGGGTGCAAAAGGGCAGCCAGCCGCGGGCTTCCAGTGTAGCGATGGAATCTCGCGCGTGCTCGATCGTGCGGAAGAAGGAGACGTCAAAGGTGTACTCGAGGCTTACCTCCCGTCGCCACTGCGGATCTAGGCCTCGAACGTCAGTGGGCGCAGTGGAGGGCCTGGAGCGCTTCTTCAGCTTCTTGGATCGGCGAGGATTGGATGACGAAGGGGTAGCGGAGGCTTTCCTCTTGGAAGTTGTCGGAGCTGTAGACGAAGTGGCGGGGGCACGCGTGGCACGGACCGGCCGTGTAGAAGGAGAAGGTGAATCAGCGGCCGGCCCAGAGGAAGATGGAGAGGATGCCGGCTGCGAGGATGGTGTGGAAGAAGCTTGCCCGGCTGGAGAGGAAGAGGAAGTCACAGCCTTGCCCTTCCCGGCGATCGTATTGATGGCGGCGGTGTGCTTGCGAACCATGAAGCTGAGGATGGCAGCAAGGGGGAACTGGATCGGCCAGCGGTGGTGGCTTTGGCCAGTGGAGCTCGTCGGAGGCGAAAGGATCCCGCCGATCACGGAGATGTGAGAGGAGGTGGGGTAAATGTGGACGACGGGAGCTCGATCGAGAGGTGAAGGGAGGTGAAGGGTGGTCGCGGACACCTTGGGAAGGTCGGCGGCGGTGAAATCCGGCCGGAGGAGAGGGTGGCGCAGCGGTCGGAGGCGGCGAAGAAGGGATGTGGCGTCCGGGCGAACAGGGGAAGGGGAAGAGAGGATCGATCTTAGGGCTTGGGGCCCTAAGTCGATCTCCCGCGGCTTTATATTTTTTTAACCATCCCCGCAAAAGATCGATCTCCTGAAAGAGCAAGATCGATCTTTTGAACACGTGGCAGCATCATGACGGTTCTCACTTAAGTCATGCTGACGTGTATAAGTAAGTGAGATCGATCTTTTTATTCTGAAGGATCGATCATCCAGAAACCATCCCTCTGTGACAATTAAAATGTGCAAGAAAGATCGATCCTTAGGTGATACATGATCGATCACCTAAAACCATCCCTCTGTCACAATTAAAATGTGCAAGAAAGATCGATCCTTAGGTGATACATGATCGATCATTTTCACCCAGGCTCCAGCTTACCTTCAATCGGACATAAAGGATCGATCTTCACCTCTTGGAAGATCGATCTTTTGTGTACCAAAATGCAAAACTGGGCTGAAAACTTGGGAATTCGCCCCACACACCTCAAGCATGAATACTAGGCTCCTTAGGCATTAAAATACCACAAAACAACCCTCCAAACCAGACAACACATCAATCATCCCATAAATTCAACATACCATCTTGACATCACAATTATTCCAACAAAGATCAATTCAAAAACACACCAAAATCAAACATGCAAATAATGGAAAAAAAAACAAGGGATTTTAACAGTTTGGTACCCTCTAGTTTGCCTTATTATAACTCTGGTACCCTATAGTTTTAGTAATATCAATTTAGTACCCTAACCTTTCAACTATGTACGATCTAGTACCAATGTTCAGACGCCATTAGTCGCTGTTCACCCAAAACCATTCACATGCGGCACACGTGAGTGGTTTCCATTCTCTCCTGCCATATAGACGGTGGTATTGATGCTTCCCTCCATTCTCTAACTGCCAAGACAGAGGGCTTAGGGTTTCAAGTTGAAATCCGGCGTTTCATGTTGAAATCCGGCGATCAGAGTGGTGCTTCGTCGGAGATCATGCCAGGTATGGTAGTTTAGGTGTCCTATTGTGCTCTATTGGTTCCTCAATTGGCCACCTCCATGGCGTCGTCCTCGTCGCAGGGGAGTTCCGGAGCTAATGGTAGCTCCATCTCCTCCTCGAGAGAAAGTGGAGCTGTATATCAGTGTTTTTGTGGGTATAAGGCCTCTTTGAGGACTTCATGGACAACTAAGAACCCTAGAAGAAGATTCAGTTGCTGTCCGATCCCTAAGGTACTTCAGTTCATAAGTGTCTTCCATTCCATAAATTTAAATGCAGCAATTTTTTATGTTTTATTTTGTTTACTCTTGCAGAATCATGGGGGCTGTGATTTTTGGGTTTGGTTTGATGCAAACACATGTGCTCGTGGTAGGCAGGTGGTCAGTGAGTTGAGGGATAAGCTGAAGAATGGAGAGGCAATGCTTGAGGATTGTCAAAAGAAGGTGGAGTCACTGCTGGAAGAGATTACCTCAAGTAGGGAGAGAGAAGAGCAGGCCATGGCAGAAAACCTAAGCATGAGGAGTTGCTTGGATGATAAAGATAGAGTTGTTGTAGTAATTGAGCTAGAGAACAAGAAATTGCATATTAGGTCTAGGATGTATCTCAGTTTCCTGATGTTGTCATGTATTGCAGGAATTATACTGCTTTGTTGTTGTCTCAAACTGTGAAGCAGAGCAATGTATTTTTGATGCTCTGTTCTGTCCTGTTCCAGTGCAATGTAACTATGTAACTCTATTCTAATATAATGTAATCTGAGATGTTGCATAAATTGAGACTGGCTAATTGATTACATTCATCACAGCACTGGGATGTTGCACAAATTGAGATATTACATTCATCACAAAACTGGGATGTTATATTCATCACAGCACAAAAATAACTGCTGGTTACATTCATCACAACAGAAAATTGGGATGTTACATTCATCTCATCACAAAAATAACTGTTGGTTACATTCATCACAACAGGTCCTGATTGAGACTGGTTACATTCATCACAGCACAAAAATAACTGCTGGTTACATTCATCACAACAGAAAACTGGGATGTTACATTCATCTCATCACAAAAATAACTGTTGGTTACATTCATCACAACAGGTCCTGACTAAGACTGGTTACATTCATCAAAGTACATAATTAGATGCCACTACTACATAAAATTAGAATCCCCAAGTCTTAATTGTTTGTCACCATCACAGTACAAAAAAACAATTGTTTGACACCACCACAGCTGGGGACATTACATAAAAATGTTCCAAATGTCCTAATTGATTCTCATCATCACAGCAGGTCCTGACTGAGACTGCTGCTTTCTTGTTTGTAGCTCTCCACCACTCTGCCCGGGTCCTGACTGAGACTGGCTACTACTATGTTCACTTGGCTGGGAGCCAAAGATTTGACTTGGTTGTGACCCATAGATGAACTGCAAACAAGATAGAGTAGTCAATAGAACCAATTTGAACTGCAAACACTTACACTTTCAGGTTGTGTAACTCTTCCTATAGTCCCAGCAGCTCCTCTTCTTCCTCTTCCAGCACCTCTTCTTACACCTCCAACTCCTCTTCCAGCTCCTCTTCCTACACCTCCAGCTCCTCTTCCTACACCTCCAGCACCTCTTCCTACACCTCCAGCTCCTCTTCCTACACCTCCAGCACCTCTTCTTCCTCTTCCAGCTCCTCTTCCTACAGCAGCAGCACCTCTTCCTACACCTCCAGCACCTCTTCCTACATCTCCAACTCCTCTTCCTACAGCAGCAGCACCTCTTCCTACACTTCCAGCACCTCTTCCTACATCTCCAGCACCTCTTCCTACACCTCCAACTGTTCTTCCAGCTCCTCTTCCTACACCTCCAGATGTAGCTGATGTGCCAACAGGGCCAACTGATGCCTAGCCAGTAGTTGATGTGCCAACTAGTGGTCCTTCATTGGGTTTAGGGGCTGGGGGCATTTTGCATCCCCTTTTGTTGTGCCCCCAACCCCAGCAATTCCTGCATCTGATTGTAGTATATTTCCTCTTCAATTTGCTAGATTCCTGTGGCTCATCTGGTTGCCTCCTCCTGAGTTTCTTTGGCCTACCAGGAGGCCTTCTATATTGAGGAGGTAGTATTGGGTCTCCATGAGCCTTAGGTCACATTCTTTGGCCATTCAATGGTCTGATCAAGTTGATGTAGCTTGCTAGGTGCTTGTCTCTCTTATACCAGTCATCAACAAAATCCTCAACCTTCAGCCTTGCATGAAATATACATCAGATGGCATGTGCACATGGAATACCAGTCAACTGCCAATAATTACAGCTACATGACTTTTCATCCAGGTTTACTGTGAATCTATCCAGTCCTTGAGTTCCAACTTCATACAAAATATCCCCAGACCATGTGCATGAACATAACCTAGCCTTGTCCTTCATCCTCTCCAACTAGTTGTGAATATTTTTCCCAAAATCAGTGGTCTGCTTATGGATCTCTTCCCTCCTTTTCGTCATCCTGGTCATGAGCCCAACTCTAATATCCTCAAACATTTTCAGAATTGGCTTCTCTCTTGCACTTTGAATTAAAGAGTTGAATGACTCAACCAGATTATTTGTTATGCTATCATTCTTAGGGTAACATCTGATAGCATGCTTACACCAGAACTTGGTATCCAATCCCCTCAAGTAGATGAATGCTTCTTCATCTTTAAGTCTGATATCATTCATGATCCATTCAAAATCTTCAACAACTGTTGCATGAGCTGCCTCCCACATCAGCTTCTTCAACTCCTCACCCTTGAACCTCTTGTAGAAATTCTGGTAGAGGTGCCTAACACAGAACCTCTGTTCTGCACCTGGCATTATTCTATCAACAACATGTATAAGTCCCTACAACATGTAAACATTAGAACAAACATTAGAACAAACATTCTGCTGATCACTAAAACTACTTGTATAAGTCCCAGATGTTGAATATGACAGACATTTCAAAACATAAAACATTACAACAATGCTTACCTTCTGCTGATCACTAATAACTGTTATCCCAGATGTTGGTGTGAAGCCAATATCCTCTACAAGAAGCTCCAGGAACCAGGACCAAGCTGCTGTGTTCTCCACTTCAACTGCAGCATATGCTATGGGGAACATCTGATCATTTGCATCCTTGGATACTGCAGCCAGTAGTTGTCCTCCAAATGGTCCCTTGAGGTGACAACCATCCAGCTGAACAACTGACCTACATCCCTCAACAAAACCCTTCTTGCATGCATACAAACACACATACATCCTCTCAAAGTAATATTTACCATCATTGCCCCTGGTTGTTTTTATCTTACATGTGCTGCCAGGGTTGCTTCTTAATATCTCCTCACAGTAGTCCCTCAAGTGTAAATACTCCTCAGCAAAATTGCCCCTCAACTGCCCCAATGCCTTGTTCTTAGCTCTCCTGGCTTGGGCCCTGCTGACCCTCACATTGAGCTCACTCCTAATTTTTCCCACGAAGTTGCCAACAGATATGTCAGGGTTGTGCTTGAGCTCATCCTTGTACTTTCTGGACAACCAACCAGATTTGGCAAACCTATTGTAATGTTGTCTTGTGCATGTGTGTTTGCTATTGAATGTCTTAATCTGGAATGTCCTTGACTGCTGTATGGTTGAGGCATGAAGCCTCCAAGGACATTCTCCCAAACACTCTACTGTTATCCTGTCCCTTGTACTCCTCACAAATTTGATATTGTGCCCACCAGCCACTGCATGCTCCTTGATAAGGTTCCTCAAATCTTCACCTCTGACAAACCTCATGCCTACCCTGAAAGGGGTCTCATTCCCAGGCCTATCATCTCTGTATAATGGATACCTAACATGCTCATCTTCATCTAAGGAACCATGGACACTGACTTGTTCATTAGAAGGACATTGATCCTCCACATGATCTACTCTCTCCTCATGACCTTCTTCCATATGATCTGCTCTCTCTTCATGCCCTTCATCCTCATGATCCCCAGGCTCTATGTCCAAAAGGCTGGTGTCAATGTTTGCTTCATAAGTGAAGTCATCATCATCATCATCAGTGTTATCCATTAGTTCATACATACTGCTTTCACTAGATGACTCTGGAGGTTCAAGCTGCTTCAGACTTTCAATGTCATCTGTTGGGGTTGCACCACCTCCTTGGTCAACATCAGGGTGGTCCACATAGACATCTATCTCATTGATGTCAATCTCCTCCTCTCTAAACACAGACACCATCCCAATGACATACTTGTCAGTCATGAGTTCCTTCAGCCCCTCAACAGTTAGCTCATGACCTACCTCTGGCTTTGCATACCATATAGCCTTCCAACCAGGGTACCCCAGACTTAAGATAAAATCATGAATGTCAAAAATACCCAATCTATCAGGACCACAATTATCCACCATGTCCACATCCCCACCAACATATTCAACTTTAGGGGAGAATTTGAAATAACCCCCATGATGCAATCTAATTGTGAATGTGAAGTCCATCCTGTACAATGCAACTTGATATAAACATGGACAGAGAGAACAATTGCTATCATATATATAGATGTTGCTAATAGGGGCTTCAATTACTTTACTATCAATCACTATGTTATATATGTCACTAGACAGGGGCTTCAATGAAAGATGACATATATGCATAATGGAGATCATGGATGGCCATATATGCTTCAAACAAAACAGAACACACATACACCAAAAGAACCAAATCATGGATCATCGGGCCAATCAAAAAATAAAGTAAAGCCTAAACTAAACAATGACATTTACCCTACCATAAACAAACACTCAAGAATCTAGGTTCATCGGGCTCAAACAAAAGAAATAGGGAACCCATGGAATAAAGTAAATCGTAATGTGATGTTGGAGTGTGTGGACGGCCTATACCTGTAGGCGAAAACCCCGACAAGGCCCGACGGAAGCTGTCGATTGTTCTCCGGCGAGCGTCGCAGGCGGGGGGACCACGAAGAACCCTAGCCTAAACCCCACTATGAGCCAACTAACCGGTGGAAATGGATTAAATACGCTCACGTGCGTTGCACGTGAGCGGTTTACTGTATGGGGGGCTAACACCGTTTGGGCGTTTGTCCTGGTTTCGAAAGATAAGGGTACTAAAGTAGATTACTAAAACTATAGGGTACCAAAGTTATAATAAGGCAAACTAGAGGGTACCAAACTGTTATGCAAAGAAGAAATAACAAACAAATTCAGAAAAAATATGAAGAAAGGATGGGTTGCCTCCCACCAAGCGCTTGATTTACCGTCTCTAGCTCGACACAATGCAAGCTCACCCTGTAAATTTTCGATGTCCCCTCTAAATGGTGGTCGCATCCAGAAATGCGAAAACGAAGCCATTTTCGAAGAACTTTATTTAAATGCCAATGATAAAACCACATTTCTTTCATCACAAGCCATTTTAACCTTGTGTCCATTTCAGCGTAAAAGATGTCCCGTTCTTTATTAACGGTTTTATATGGCCAAATGAATGTATGCATGAACGCGGGAAATGGGGTGGCATTCGAGATGAGCAATGATAGTGTTGTGGCAAATATTATTATGGAGGAAGATATAGAAGGCGACAAATCAAGGTCATGTCTCCACCAAGGAGTAACACAATCATTACCTATGTAATCATATTCAAGACCGGGCAAGACCTCATCCAAAACTTCAAAAGTCTCTAATGCCAACAACATATCTTGACCTTCATCATCACAATCATGAGAGATTGATAAACTTTCTTGAAAGGCAACCAAATTCGGCTCATCAACCTTAGTTATGTCCTCCCAAAACACCTCATAGATAGGCATATTAACCACATAGGAGTCCCCGAAAATTGATATATCCTCACTAAAGACTTCATAAACCGGCATATTGACATCACAAGCATCCTTCTCATAATTAGGGATGTTTTCGTAAAATGCTTGATATACCGGAAAATTAATATCATAACCACCATCATCAACCTCTTCATCATTACCAAGTAAATCATTCAAGCATTCAACCTCGTCATGGTCATTCCATACATCAATCATAAAACATTCTTTTTCGCATGCATAATGCTTAGATGCATAAAAAATGTTAAGCCGTATCTCCATGTTGCCAAATGTAACGGTCATGACTCCATTCCTACAATTTATTAAAGCGTTGGCTGTGGCAAGGAATGGTCGACCTAGAATGATGGGAATGGACTGTTTATGCCTTGGTCCGGGCTCCATGTCTAAGACCACAAAATCGACCGGGAAAACACATCTATCGACCTTGACTAGTATGTCTTCAAGAACACCTCGTGGTGTCTTGAGAGATCTATTGGCCAATTGCAAAGTCATCGAGGTCGGCTTGAGCTCTCCTAAGCCAAATTTACAAAACAAGGAGTAGGGCATAAGATTCACACTAGCTCCTAAATCAAGAAGAGCCCCCTCAATCAATTGATCTCCTATGATGCAAGAAATGGTAGGAGTGCCGGGATCTCTCAATTTTGGAGGTAGATTGAGTTGAAGAATAGAGCTAACTTGCTCAGTTAGGAAGAGCTTTTTGGAGATGTGAGATTTGGATTGCCTTTTATGAGTGCACAAGTCTTTCAAAAATTTAGCATAAGAAGGCACTTGCTTGATAGCATCCAACAAGGGAAGGTTGATGTGGACCTTTTTGAAAAGTTCTAGCATCTCCTCATACTTGCCAATCTTCCAAGGTTGGGATGTAGCTTGAGGATCAACTAGTGCTTGAGGGTATGGAGCCCTAGGAATGTAAGCTTTGGTTGGCAATGGATCGAGTAAAGTAGTCTCAGTTTCCTTGCAAGATGGCAATGGACTTGAAGAATCATGAGGGGTATGATGAGGTGATGCTTGAGAGTCTTTCATTGAAGTAGACAAATGAGGGTCATGCCCTTGCTCTAATGTGGTGTCTTTGGACATCTCCACATTAGGAAAAATCTTTCCACTCCGGAGGGTAGTGACCGCTTGCACTTCCTCGTGAGTGGAATCGACAAAATGTTGGCCTTTAGGGTTTGCTATGGGTTGACTAGGAAGTCTACCCTCCTCCCTTCTTGCCATAGTATTGGCCAATTGGCCCATTTGCACTTCCAACTTTGCAATGGATTGGGAATGAGAATGCAAAAGTTGGGTACTTGTCTCAAAAGAATCCAAAGCCTTGAGAAGCCTTTCCTCAATACAAGGATCACGTTTCGGAGCTTGAGGGGCTTGATGAGCTTGATAGGGAGCTTGGTATGAGGAAGGCCCAGGTGGCCTTTGATTCCAATTTGGAGGATGAGATGATTGAGGATAACTTGGCACTTGAGAGGGATATGCATGAGGAGCTTGAGGTGGCCCATAGGTGGTTTGAGTTTGTGGAGGTTGGTTAGAAGAGTATGGCGCTTGATACCTAGGAGGATAGCTTGGGGCTTGATTGCCCGCAATTGGAGGCCTAACATTGTAAATATTTGAATAAGGGTCATAAGTAGGCTTTGCTTGATTGAAGACCGCATTTATATGCTCTTGCACGAGCTCCGGGTACTCACTTGCCAAATGGCAATCGGTAACTACGTGGTCGGGAGTCGAACAAAGGAAGCAAAGTTCTCCCAATGATGGAGAATTGAGTGGGTAGCTCGATGAAGAAGGAGGAGTAGGAATTTGATTCAAAGAATGAGCAAGAACTTGATCAAATTTTCTACTTAGATTATCGATTTGTTGTGAAACACGAGTAGCTTCGGATAACTCTAAAAATCCTCTCGGGTTGGATTGTCCCTTAGCACTTGAAGTCTCCCTAACATTTCTTGAAGTGTAGGCATGGTTTTGGGAATTAATGGCAAGCTTTCTAAATAAAACCCATGAGTCCTCGTAGGGATTGGTCATGAACACCCCACCACAAGCGGTGTCTACGTCTTGTTGATGACGTATTCTAAGACCATTATTGAAATAATCAATGAGGGACCACTTAGGAATTTGATGGTGTGGGTATTTCCTAAGAATCTCTTTAAACCTATCCCAAGCATCATGAAAAGGTTCGTCATCCTCTTGACGGAAGGTCGCTATTTGGGTTCTCATTTCATGAGTCTTAGCGATAGGAAAGAATTTTTCTAGAAAAGCACTTTGTAATTGGTCCCATGTGGTGATCGTTTGGGGCTCAAGGGATCCTAACCAATGCTTGGCTTTGCCCTTCAAGGTAAATGGGAACAACTTTAATCTCATTGCATCCTCGGTAAAGTTTGGAATTTTGACCGTGAAACTCTTTTCGAGAAAATCCTCAAGGTGATAGTAAGGGTCCTCATTACTCAAGCCGCGAAAGTTTGGATGGAATTGAAGGAATTGAGGCTTAAACTCATAGTGTGCGGCTTGAACAATGGGTTGTTGTATGCCCGTTGTAGGTGCAAAAGTAGTAGGGACATAATAATCCCTCATACTCCTACGGTCCGGGATGGGATTGACATTAGGATTGGGGTCCGGGATGGGAGCATCCATGATTTTAGGAAGCGGGAGGTCCTTATGCAAGGTTATGCGTGAAGATGTCCTAAAATCTAAGAATGCTTGCAAGGTGATATCTAGATCCGAATCCTCATGCTCACTCATTCACACATATGAGAACTTAGACCATACAAGGTAAGAGATACATTACAGTGGGCTGGTCCAAGAACTTTGTATCTTCGCCCGTAGGTGAGTCGCTTCGCCGCTCGGAAGCTTCACCTACAAACACAAAAAGATATACAATATAAGCAACGTTCTATTTTTGGTATTTTATAATAAAAGAAAGTAAAGCAATCTAATTGAAGGAAGGAATTTATCAAGTAAGAAATTCAAATCAACAAGTCCTCGGCAACTACGCCAAAATCTTTGACGCACCCAAACCACTCGTCGTTAAAAGTGACTAGGGCGTCGAGATTATAATTTATACCGAATCCTAACTAACTACTACGTAGTTAGCGGGAGTCCGGGTCGATCCGCAGGGAAATGAGAATTGACTAACGTACTCGATAGATAACTCCAAACAACTAGCTAAAATGATTTGGGTTTTGGATTAATGACGATTAAAGTAATTAACTAAGTGAAGAGAAATATAACTAATATAGAGAGGTCTTGGGATCTCCATTTCATTGTAGGTTCTAGTGTAGCCTCCAAAGGAATTGAGGTGTGTAATCCAATTGGGATGATCGAAATCTAGAAGTCGACAAGCGGGTGGTTAGCCTCACTTATCGCTCAACGGAAGTCGGGTTAGGATCATCCGCCGGAAAGAATGGCATTCACAAAGTCGACGAATGAGTGATTAGCTTCTATCGTCACTAACGAACCTTCGATTAAGATCGATTCATCGCAAGGTAAAGGTATTGTATGGAATCGGGCATTGGATCGAGATGGTTCTATCACCTCGAATCCAATGCAAGAGAAAGATAGAATGTATCCTCTAATTAGAGAGATAGGGATGGTTCTAGCATCCCTAATCTCTAATCTAGGGCTATTCATCCTCCCAATGTAATTGGATGTGTTTCTAGCACATCTAACTCATTGGGGCATAACAACGAACACCTATCATGCACAAGTTCTAACTCATACCAAAGAAAGGCATTCATCTATTCAACATATGAGATCCATGTACAAAGTTAAAGAAATCATGCTCAAATCCATACAATAGATCATCCCTAAAGATTACACATCAAAAAGCCCTAAGAAAACTACAAAAGAATCCTACAACTACATGAAAATCCCAAGAGAAAGGAAGTTAGCTACTCATCTTGGTTGGATCCATGGATGGAGCTTGTGAAGCTCTCCTCCCATGAATTCCCTCCAAGAAATCCTCCTCTCAATTGGGTAAGAAAACTAAAAGGGCTGGAGAAAGGACTAAGAGAAGCTCTCTAAAATCCCCCATAAGGGGTCTATTTATAGTAAACAAGCCTTCCCCACTCGGATTAGATCTGGACCATTGATTTTGCTCCGCTGGCATAAAAGGATCGATCCTTGTAAGGTAGAGGATCGATCTTCCTCTTCCGTGTGATCGCTGATCCCGTGGAGGATCAATCCTCCTATATGGAAGGATCGATCTTTGCTCTTGAGTTCTGGATGCGCCCCGATGAAGATCGATCTTTCAGTAGGTGGAGATTGATCCTCTAGAATTTACGCTCTGTCACTGAAAATGGCGCAAAAGTGATCGATCCTCTCAAGACATAGGATCGATCCTTGTTGTCCTGATTGGCTTCCTTCTTAATGTACTTCCAAGGATCGATCCTGCTTCAATAAAGGATCGATTTTCTTCATAAAAACTGGCCCGAATGGCATCGTTTAAGCTTGGAACTTGATCCAATCCTCGCTGAGGGCTCTTGTACCTGTAATAGGGTAAAACTCGTCAGTAAGGCCTTGCTCGGAGACTAAAAAGGCCAAGTTAAAAGGGTGATTTATGCACTTTTCACGTCTTATCAGTTTTTACTGAAGATTCATCAAGGACTTCTCCAAAATAGCATTACCGCTATGCACGTTATTACAAAAGGTCGTGGTCTTTGAGTTCGATGAGACATGCTAAAAGGCATTTGATAAAGTGAAAGAATTGCTGACTTCTACCAAAGTTATTCAGCCCCCCGACTGGAGCATTCCTTTCAAAATAATGTGTGACGCAAGTGATTATGCGGTAGGCGCTGTTTTGGGCCAAAAGATTGGAAAAGGTTCTCATGCAATTTACTATGCTTTCAAGACTTTGGATGATGCCCAGAGAAATTATTCTACAACTAAAAAAGAACTTTTAGCCGTTGTGTTTGCTTTAGAAAAATTTCGGTCTTATTTACTTGTACTAAAGTCATTGTTTACTCTGATCATGCAGCTCTTCGTTATTTAATGACGAAGATGGAGGCAAAGCCGAGATTAATGAGATGGATACTTCTCTTGAGTGAATTCGATTTGGAGATAAAAGACAAAAGAGTAATAGAAAATCGAGTCGCAGATCATCTGAGTCGTCTAGTTCATGTGGAGGATGAACCTCATCTGCAGGAAACATTCCCTGATGAGCAACTGTTCTCCGCAAATGTGACTTTACCATGGTATGCGAATATTGTGAATTATTTGGTTACGAATATGTTACCTTCTGACTAGTCTAAGGCTCAAAGAGATAAGCTCAAAAGTGATGTCAAATACTGTGTGTGGGATGACCAAACTTATGGAAACATTGTGCCGATCAAATAATAAGGAGGTGCGTTCCTGAAAATGAAATTAGTTATATACTCACTTTTTGTCATTCTTATGCTTGTGGAGGTCACTTTGGAGCTAAAAGGACGGCAAGAAAAGTGTTAGAATGTGATTTCTATTGGCCATCCTTATTTCGAGACTCATACTCTCTTTGTAAGTCTTGCGAGAATTGCCAAAAGACAGGTAATATTTCCCAACGGAATGAGATGCCACAAACCCCCATATTATTTTGCTAGATTTTCGATGTTTGGGGCATCGATTTCATGGGTCTGTTCCCTATATCTTTCGATTATGTTTATATCCTACTTGCTGTAGATTATGTCTCAAAATGGGTGGAAGCTAAAGCTATCAGGACTGATGATTCTAAAGTAGTTGCATATTTTATCAAGTCTAACATATTATCTAGGTTTGAAATTCCAAGAGCTTTCATAAGTGATCGAGGCAAACACTTTTGCAATTGGACTGTGGAGGCGTTGCTAAGAAAGTATCATGTGACCCATAAGGTGTCAACCACCTATCATCCGCAAACCAGTGGGCAAGCGGAAGTGTCAAATCGGGAGATCAAGTTCATCTTTGAAAAGACAGTAAATCCAAATAGAAAAGATTGGAGTTTGCGTTTGGATGATACTTTGTGGGCGTATAGGACTGCATATAAGACACCCATCGGTATGTCTAAATTTAGTAGTGACTAAATTTAGTCGACAACAGCTGGTGAGATTTTGAGCCTTTAAACTGACACATTCATATCAGTCTCACTATTTCCTTTCATGAGAGATATTCTTCCATGGATTTGTTTATCTAGAACTTATTTTGATTCTATTCGAGGTCACATTGACACATGTATACATGAACATGATTTAGGCCATCTTTGTTATAAGCTACATAAGCCAAATAGCCTACATTGTGATTAAATTTTCCTTTTACTAAACACCTTTGAGCTTTATTGACTTCATTGTTAACCCACATTATAAGCTTTAAACCTGAAAAAACAATGATGTTACCCAAGCCATAAAACTAGTGGAGCATTGATCATCATTATGATATGTATGGGTGTGCAAGTTTCAAGTGTGGGGGTGTTTGGATTTGTGGTATGGCTATGAAAAAAATAAAATAAAGAAGAAAATGAAGGAGGAAACTGTTTCTCATGTTATAATATGTGTTTATGAATCCTCCTAATACTCCAATAAAGGGGTGTATTTATGTAGCAGTTCTACAAAGGTGGAAGTATTATATGTCTTGAGTACTTTAAAGCCAAGTTGAAGAAGTTGCTGAATGGAGTGATTGATTGTACATGTCTTATTGATGCATTTTTGCTCCATTAGTTCCATTGGCTTTTGAGCTACATTCCTAAATATTTCTCACCATGATCCTAGACCCCATTACATCCTTTTGAAGTCCTTATGATTCGTGTTATGCATGTGATCCCAGTGGTGGAGAATAAGAAGATATGCAAGCTTATGGTAGATTATTTTCATTGTAATGAATTTGAGTGAAATGCATATCCTTCAAACACATGAGAGTTGAGTGTTTATTTCGTGAGGGTCTACTTATTTAGTATACTTCATATTCAAGTGAAAATGCTTACTGATCGATTTTTAAGTTGTCTAAAAATATTTGTTCATGATATGTTATGAGTTGTGAAGAGTTTGATTGTTCTTTGTTGATGGCGTTGCAACCTTGATATGTTGAGTAGAGTGAATTTTAGTTTTTCCCGAGGACGAGCAAAAGCTAAGTGTGGGGGAATTTGATGATGATGCATAATCCTATATTTTTACCCCTTAATACATAGCCTCATGTACTTATTTGGTATCTAAATACACTCATTATTCTTATATTTTGATTTAGGATGCAATTGAAGTCTTTAAGTTCGAAAAGAAGCTGAAAAGAGTATATGGATAAACTTGAAAGATTCAACTGTACTTGCTCATGAAGAACCAGATGATGTAACATATATGGTTGGAAAGCTCTTAAAGTCTAGTTTCGGGAGAATTTTACGGTTCGTGATTCAGAGTCTCCTACAGGAAGCTACGGCAATTTTAGTACCAATGGCGCAGTCTGGATGGCAAAACAGTAAATACTCAGGAAAAAGGATCGATCTTCTATGATGGAGAGATCGACCTTATCATGACGTAATGAAGAGATCCAAGCTGAAGGAAGAAGGATCGATCATGCCCCTAGAAGGATCGATCTTTGTTGTGATATAAATCCTGACAGAGAGTACACTTTTAGATGAAGCAAGGAAGGATCGATCCTCCTTTCACTCGAGAATATTGAGAGAATCGCTGATGCAAAGGATCGATCTTACTCCTATCCAAGGATCGATCCTACTATCCATCCTACTGAGAAGGATTGATCATGCTTCTATCAAAGGATCGATCTTCCTCGAGCGTAGCCAGAAATTGAAGATTTTGATATCAAAGGATCGATCTTACACCTATGAAAGGATCGATCTTACCTTCGCAGTGAAGAAAATTAACGACTCAAATCTAATCCGAGGATGGAGACACTTTGGGCTATAAATAGGACTCTTTCTAGGGTTTGAGGGGGGATTCCTAGATACTTTTGACTGCTATTCTCTACTCTTATATTTTTTTTAGGGTTTTCTCCAGATTATTGGATTCTTTTGAGGATTGTTCTTAATGGCCTTGTGTGGCTAAATCTTGATTCTTGGTCAAGGAAACTGAAACCTCGAAATCAATGAAACTATGAGATCTAATCTATTTTTATTGTTCAGTTTATACTTGAGTATTGAATATTCTTCTGTGATTATATTCATGATTGTCTTGTTCATTTGCTAGGAGGCCTAATAGTATATTATTCATTGCGATCTACTGCTAGGTTGGATATCAAATCCGTAATTGTTTGATCCCTCCAATCTGCGAAGCAACTAGGATCTTATGATTTACTGCTAATTAGAGATTGTTAGATCTTAGGAATAATATTCGACTAGATTAAATGCAACCGCGTGTGCTTGTGTTGTTTAGCTTCATCGATCTCCCTATTCTTAATACTGCTACTGGATTAAATCTACAGCGCGTGTCTTAGGTTGTTCAGTAGTTAGGGTTGATTGGATCGCTTGTTTCCAATTAACTATGATTGAGGAGAGCTTCGAATTTAATTCCAACGGTGAATATTCGAGGTATGAATTGATATATATTTGAATCAATGATCAGTTGTTGGATTTCGATGGTAGATGTTGACTTAGACCAAAGTTTGTTCTCTTGATTCAATTCGATTCTTCGTTTTAGATTATTTCTTTACTGTTTTCATTACGCTAAAAACCCCCATCTTTGTTCATGAAGCACGAAATTAGGCTAAACACTTTTCGTGGGATCGACTCGTATTCGCACTACTACATTTATCTTAAGGAGTATTGGTTTTACTTCTGAGTGCCTGCGACAACACATCACATCGCTCCACACTTGTCACGCCCCGACCCAGAAAACCCATCCAGATCGAGGCGTGACAGTTTGGTATCAGAGCAGGCTGTAGATCCCAGGGATAGGATTAGGCTTGCGGTTGAGATTTTGAGTGTGGAATGGGATAGTTCTAGGTTTAGAATATCCTTGCATGACTGTTTGCGAATGCGTGTGATGTGCATTAGTTAGGTTGATCGCTGTTGTGTTTTGGTTTTCGGCTGTGTCGTGACGCCTCAAGGGGAGGTGTGCACACACACCGGCGCTGTCCGTTCCCTCGCCTGACAGTGTATCTCCCCCCGTGCTGGAGATGAGCGAGTAGGGAACAGGACGTGTGTCGCCTTTATACTCTTGAAATCCCGAGAGGTGGACCCGTTGTGGTCCAGAGGCGATGTTGGAGATCCTTCGACAGTAGAGGACTGATTGAAGGAGGTGTCCCGGATCCCGAATATCTCAGACATCCTGGAGTATCGCTTGTTTGGGAAGCCGTTGTTTTCTTGCCTTCCCAGAAAGTGATGCTTAGTGGCGCTTGTCGGGGCCACTAGGGACACTATTGGTTGAGTGTTGGGAACAGTTCGCGTACTGTTCTTTGGCACCTACCCTTGAAGGGTGGTGTAGTTGGGAGTACCTTCCTCTGTTCTTGGTACTCGCACCGCGTGACAGTGCGCGGGCTGGTTGGATCATCTGGCTCGGTATGCTGGGGTGACAGCGGGGGACGCCCTGGACTGTACTCCGGATACTAAGACAGATGACTTGAGGGTTGACACCGGACTATCAGTCGGTGGTCGTGGTGAGTTTCGGGGTTGTCGTTCCTGCTTCTGGGGAACGACAGGGCAGCCGTTGGTAGAGGCAGTGGTTTCAGCTTCAGCGACAGCCGTAGCAGCAACAGCGTCGTGCCAGTTCTTTGAGTGGTGACCTGGACCGCCAGACTGAGAGGGAATCCACAGTGTGCTCGAGTGCTAGCCGCCGGGTGCCTTTCCGCTGACGATGCTGGTTACGAGGGGCGCGAGACGCTTACCGCAAAGCAGTTAGGCGTGACGCACGGCGTGGAGCAGAGCAGTGGGTTGATGCCTTAGCTGGGGCAGGTACCTATGGCAGACGCGGGAATTCAGATTTCAGATAGAGCCTTGCAGGAGACGAGACAGTGACCGGTCTTACCAGAGTTTCAGGCACTTCTTGGCAGGGAGCACCTTCAGCAGCAGCCCGTTTCAGAGCCGCCTTCCTTCAGATTTCAGCTTCAGCCATCAGCTTTCAGAGTGTCTTGCGGCTCGTGGTTTTCTTGTAGCTCTGGGTGTTTCTCCCTTTTGACTCGTCCCGATGTAGCTGTGTTGGCTTGGGACTGGAGTCGGGTGTGGCTTTGGGAGTAGCCACTGATTTGGGACAAGAGCTTGGGTTGGTTGCTCTTGTCGGGGCGTTTGCTAGAGGTTGGAGACCTCTAGGTGTTCGTCGCCCACGTGTGGGACACGTTAGGGTTTGACGGCTTTCTCGGTTACGTCAGTTGGTCGCATACCGAGTTGTGCTTCTTTGGCCGTGGGAAGGTGTCGTGGGTACACCTGACGGCGTTGTCTTGCTCTCGTTGAAGGTCGCGGGTTTGTGATCCTTCTGGTTGTCGAGAGCTGGGGTTTGTTTACTAGTCTATGGTGAACTCCTCCCCCTTGTTGTGAGGGTGCTCGGGAGAGCAGGTTTCCCTCGTGTTGTTTGTGCAACCGTCCTTTTTAGGAGCTTTCAGGATTTTCCACCTTCGCAGAATTGCCGAGTTTGGACTCGAGGTTCGTTTGGGATAATTCAGCAAGTCTTCAGTGAGCGCGTCGCAGAGACCTTAGGGCCAAGTAGGCCGAGCTTTAGTTGGGGCAGATGCAATCGTCGAGGACGGGTGTTCGCTCGTCCAGACCGTGAGCAGCTGGACCGCGTGCAGTAGTTTTCGCTATCTCAGCAGCTACATCAGTAAGTTGCCCCGAACCTTCCGTTCTCCGAGGAGTACGTGCCCGTTGCAGTGCATCGCCGAGATACTCGTCAGCTCAGAGTTTTGTCGACCTTCTCGTTGGTCAGACTTCGTACCAGCTGCAATCAGATAAAGATTCGGGATTGCGACATCTCGAGGATAGCTTTCAGTACGAGATACGAATTGTGTCAGCGGCAGACAAATTAGTTGATCCAGCTGAGCTCAAAGCAGATATGTGACGGCAGAGGTCGAAGACTGTATTCAAGATTCAGCAAAGGCATCTCCATGACCGCGAGACTGTTGACCAGATTGACTAGGAGACCGGAGGTCTTGTCTTAAAGTCACTACGTCAGTGCCTTTAAGGGTGATAGCAACTGGTAGTTGCTAGAAAGGTCTCGACCTTTCGGGTATATCACCTTTCTGTTTAACCCAATGTCGTAGATGTTACCTCGAGCAGATGGGCCAGAGAAATTAGAGCATCTTTAGTGGCAGTAACAACCCGTCATTGGCGGAGATGGAGGCAGTCATCCAGTTCGGACAGCACTCTTACCCCTCAGAATATGTCAGTCCAGAGTGATGGTGATGTGAAGTGACGACACGAATCTTACGGAGGTTCATGTCCTGATTGATGTCCAGCGTGTAGATGAGAGGCAGACAGCGTCAGCAGGCAGAATGTTGTGTTTCAGAGATCGAGCCTCAGTTCCAGAGTTGTGCAATGATGGAGTTAAAACGTCCTACTCCTTTCCCTTGTTGGCCACCTCGGAGGCATGGTGATATGTTATGACCGTCGTCAGCGCTGGTAGCACGAGGTGCAGACTTCGTCCCCACTACTTCACCTATTAGGAGGTGAAGGTGGAGCATCCGCAGATAGCAGACCCATTGCAACCTTTCTAGGGTCAGTGGAAGTAGAAACACATCATGGCGGGTGTCACCATTAGATTGTAGAAGGCTCAGAGAGAACAATGCAGATCTTAGATGAAGCATGGGTTGTCGATGCAGATATCAGACGACAAGATCATACATCAGGGTGGGCTTTGCCTACTAAAGTAGTTGACAACTCAGCACTGACGTTGCACCGTTTGAGGCAGAGTGTGGCTTCTCACGTCGTCTTTCTACATGTTAGGCAGGCTTTGCAGAGGTTTCGTTACTGATCCAGATACCGTCATCCAATCTTTTGTTTAGAGAGTTGACGCAGATCAGATTTAAAGATTTCTGACAACCCAGTGGCATTGATTGTTAGAGTTTGCAGTTGGCGACAGAGTGCCTTTTTGGTTGATACGACGCAGAGGTTCTGACAGTCTGACAGCGGTAGCGTCGAGGAGGCGTAGTTCAGTTACGTCGTTCATAGTCAGACTCGATGATTCGGCCTTGGGCCAGATACATTGCACAAAAGGGTAGTCAGTTCAGATGATTGGCATGAGAGACCAGTCACGTGAGACAGGAGAGTTCCGTCAGAATTAGCCCCTTTGAGGTGCGGAGGTGTTGTAGGGGTAACTTGGGAGCGCTGGAGGCGCATGTGCAGTTGTCCCAAGTGGTTCTCAACCCGAGGTGTTTCTATGTCTTGTGTGGCCGTTACGGGTGTTGGTGCCTAGTGGTTTAGGTTACTGGCGTTGATGCCCGGTGCCTTGTGTGGTTGCTCGGTTTATGAGCTTGCTAACCTTTCTTGTTTTGTGAAGGGGTGCTTGTTTTGCTTATTTGTTTTCGACCCTACTCTTATCGAATTTCGGGACGAAATTCCTTTAAGGGTGATAGGTAACTGTCACGCCCCGACCCAGAAAACCCATCCAGATCGAGGCGTGAGCCATCTAAACCTATTTACATCATCAATTGGCGCACAAGTATATAACTGCTATTAATTTAAACAATTTAAATCCTCAAATTCATGAAAATTTTGACAGAATCACCTTTATAATTATAACACAGGAAACCTGTACATTTGATAATTTTACAACTAAGACAAAATGATCAATCAATACATTCCTCAAATGTCTACATTAAAGAACGTTACAACATTTCTCCAATACAATTAAATTAAAAATCATACAATCATATCCTCGAATACATCATGTTATACATCGATTTAGACATCAATTTGTACATCATAAATTAAAGCTGAAAATTATCTGTTGACGAACTCCTCAACGCTCCAAGTCCTCGATCTCCTCAAAATACCGCGCCATCTTCTAAATGAACACCTGAAAGAAAGAACTGCATCGACCTGCATCGCCGATGCAGCCCAGGTAGGGTGAGCAACAATGCCCAGTAGGGTTCTACTCTACGTCGCACAGAAGGAAATGGGAACAACTTTAATCTCATAGCATCCTCGGTAAAGTTTGGGATTTTGACCGTGGAACTCTTTTCGAGGAAGTCTTCTAAGTGATAGTAAGGTCTTCATTACTCAAGCCGTGAAAGTTTGGAAGGAATTGAAGGAAGGCTTAAACTCGTATGTGCGGCTTGAACAATGGGTTGTTATATACCCGAAGTGGGTGCAAATGTAGAAGGGACATAATAATCCCTCATACTCCTACGGTCCGGGACGAGATTGGCATTAGGATTGGGGTCCGGGTTGGGAACATCCATGACTTGAGGAAAAAGGAGACCCTTATGCAAGGGTAGGCTTGAAGATGTCCTAGAATCTAGGAATGCTTGCAATGTGATATCTAGATCTGAATCATCTTCATCAGTCATTCATACATATAGGAATTTGGACCATACAAGGTCAGAAATACATTACAGTGGGCTGGTCCAAGAACCTTGTATCTTCGCCCGTAGATGAGTCGCTTCGCCGCTCGGAAGCTTCACCTACAACCACTAAAAGATATACAATATAAGCAACGTTCTATTTTTGGTATTTTGTAATAAAAGAAAATAAAGCAATCTAATTGAAGGAAGGAATTTATCAAGTAAGAAATTCAAATCAACAAATCCCCGGCAACGGCGCCAAAATCTTGACGCGCCCAAACCACTCGTCGTTAAAAGTGACTAGGGCGTCAAAGATTACAATTTATACCGAATCCTAACTAACTACTACGTAGCTAGCGGGAGTCCGGGTCGATCCGCAGGGAAATGAGATTTGACTAACATACTCGATAGATAACTCCAAACAACTAGCTAAAATGATTTGGGTTTTGGATTAATGTCTATTAAAGCAATTAACTAAGTGAAGATAAATATAACTAATATAGAGAGGTCTTGCGATCTCCATTTCATTGTAGGTTCTAGTGTAGCCTCCTAAGGAATTGAGGTGTGTAATCCAATTGGGACAATCGAAATCAAGAAGTCGACAAGAGGGTGATTAGCCTCACTTATCGATCAACGGAAGTCAGATTAGGATCATCCGCCGGAAATAATCACATTCACAAAGTCGACGAATGAGTGATTAGCTTCTATCGTCGCTAATGAACCTTCGATTAAGATCGATTCCATCGAACATATCATGGGCTATGCCTATATTATGTGCATTTGACATTAACCATATCATGAATAAAGCGTACACGCATTTACTCTAACATAGCATGCTTAGAATGGTAGCATACATAAATAGAAATACTCAAAATCCAACACGAATGGTAGCAGACCTATAGCATGCTTATTTCGATTTCATAAAGGATAGCAACTTGCATAAATGAGACCTAGAGATACACATGCATAAAATCTCAGCCTAAAGCTTACAGAAAATCCGTAGGAAATCATGCGATAATTTTAAATACTTATACGAACAATATATAGCTTATATGGCATGAAAAACATAGAATTAGGATAGTTCACCATAAATCATACAGAAATCAGAAAAACATGAAATGAGAGCCATCTGAACGTAGACTCGAAGGTCTACAATTCTTGTGAAGGAAGCATCACGAGATTCCACACGGAATAACATCAGCTTTGGGAAGAAGCTGGCTGGGTGCTCAGGACAGGGACTGAAACCATAAAATCTGGGAAGAACTTTGATCAAAGCATCTCAAGGTATGATTGAATTCGTCTGAGATGGAATCTAAGCTCAATGAAGCATCACATAGGAGAGGAATCCAAGCCATCGAAAACCTATCGACAACTACCCAACACCCAGTCCCAAAACAGAAATCATGAGAGCTAAAGGATCAGCAGTTGATCCAAAGGAAATCCGGCCATCGCAGTGATCAAATCCAACGATGAATTCCCACCATAACTCGTAAAGCTCGCTGCCATTCAGAAGGGACGATTGAAGAGGTTCACATGCACCCAGCAACCCAAGGACAGAGAAGAAATTCAAACCTTCGACAGGCCAAAAACAGAGGAAACCAAAGAGAATCCGACAAACCACCACCTTAGCTTCAAAATCCAGAAAACCAAAAACAACACGATGGCAGCAAGGAGAGGAGAAAGCATCGATAGGGAAAACAGGGCATAGTAGTGCATACCATCAGGGGAGAACATGGGAGAAATCTCGGAAAGAAACCTGACGCGCCCAAACCACTCGTCGTTAAAAGTGACTAGGGCGTCAAAGATTACAATTTATACCGAATCCTAACTAACTACTACGTAGCTAGCGGGAGTCCGGGTCGATCCGCAGGGAAATGAGATTTGACTAACATACTCGATAGATAACTCCAAACAACTAGCTAAAATGATTTGGGTTTTGGATTAATGTCTATTAAAGCAATTAACTAAGTGAAGAGAAATATAACTAATATAGAGAAGTCTTGGGATCTCCATTTCATTGTAGGTTCTAGTGTAGCCTCCTAAGGAATTGAGGTGTGTAATCCAATTGGGACGATCGAAATCAAGAAGTCGACAAGAGGGTGATTAGCCTCACTTATCGCTCAACGGAAGTCGGATTAGGATCATCCGCCGGAAATAATCACATTCACAAAGTCGACGAATGAGTGATTAGCTTCTATCGTCGCTAACGAACCTTCGATTAAGATCGATTCGTCGCAAGAAAAAGATATTGTATGGAATTGGGCATTGGATCGAGATGGTTCTAGCACCTCGAATCCAATGCAAGAGATAGATAGAATGGATCCTTTGATTAGAGAGATAGGGATGGTTCTAGCATCCCTAATCTCTAATCTAGGGCTAGTAATCCTCCCAATGTCATTGGATGTGTTTCTAGCACATCCGACTCATTGGGGCATAACAACAAACACCTATCATGCACAAGTCCTAACTCATACCAAAGAAAGACATTCATCCATTCAACATATAAAATCCATGTACAAAGATAGAGAAATCATGCTCAAATCCATACAATAGATCATCCCTAAAGATTACACATCAAAACCCTAAGAAAACTACAAAAGAATCCTACAACTACATGGAAATCCCAAGAGGGAGGAAGTTAGCTACTCATCTTGGATAGATCCATGGATGGAGGTTGATGAAGCTCCCCTCCCATGGATTCCCTCCAAGAAGTCCTCCTCTCAATTGGGTAAGAAACCTAGAAGGGCTGGAGAAAGCTAAGAGAAGACTCCTCAAATCCCCCCTAAGGGGTCTATTTATAGTAACCAAGCCTCCCCCACTCGGATTAGATCTGGGCCATTGATTTTGCTCGGCTGGCATCAAAGGATCGATCCTCATAGGGTGAAGGATCGATCATTCGCTTCGTGTGATCGCTGGTCCCGTGAAGGATTGATCCTCCCATAGGAAAGGATCGATCTTTTCTTCTTGAATTCTGGCTACGCCCCGATGAAGATCGATCCTCCAGTCTGTGAAGATCGATCCTCTAGAAGTTGCGTTCTGTCACTGGGAAAATGCGCAAAAATGATCGATCCTCTCATGCCATAGGATCGATCCTTGTTGTCCTGATTGGCTCCTTCTTAAAGCACTTCAAAGGATCGATCCTTCATCAATACAGGATCGATCTTCTTCATAAAAACTGGCCCGAATGACATCGTTTAAGCTCGGAACTTGATCAAATCCTCGTTGAGGGCACTTGTACCTGCAATAGGGTAAAATCCATCAGTAAGGCCTTGCTCGGAGACTAACAAGGCCAAGTTAAAAGGATGATTTATGCACTTTTCACGTCTTATCAAAACCATAAGGGGAGAACAGGGCATAGCTTGTAACCACGGGAAAACAAGGATGCCGGAAACAGAGCAAAGAAACAGGGAAGAGATCCCAACGTCTCACGCACACAAACATCCAATCCCGATGCCATCCTATGGCCTAATCTATGCTAGTAGAGTCTAAACCAAGTTTAGGCTAGAACCCTACCTCTGGCGTCGAGCTCGTGTTCTCCTTCCTCTTCTCCGGTCGTGAGTCATCCTCTCCGTCCTCGTCGGATCGCGATCGCCATCAAACGCGGGTCGCCGGCCACTCCTCTCCAGCAGCCGCGGTCGCCATCACCATCGCCAAGCTCCCCACCAGCCGCCGTCGCCGTTGCCCAACTCCTCTCCGGCCGCCGGACTCTCTCTCTCCCTCTCGATCGGCTGGGTCACGGGTGGATCTCTCTCTCTCTCTCTCTCGAAGTGGATCGCGGCCGATCCCTAACAAGAGAAGAGGATGGGATTTAAGGGTTTACATACTAATAGTTTAAAATTAGATCATGACTGTCCGATCAACCGGATTTGATCCTAGCCGCTCAGATCTCGATCCTTATGATCTAACTCAGATCCTCCGATCTGGGTACTCTTACTGGTCTAATCAAACACATATATCACCACAAGGCAGTGTGTGCGCTACGCGTGTGTGGAACCAACTCCGCAAGAGTAATTTACCAAATTACCCCTGGAGCTGCAACGATCAGCGGGGATCGCAAAGCAAGGCCGACTGGATCGAACCAACCGAACCATACCCTCGACCCACGCGATCGGACCGGATTGGAGGTACGAGTCCTTACAACACTTCACTCCAGACCTCTTCATCCCCGCAATCGTCGTCAACCCCCTCAGATAGCTTCTCAAAACATCACAGAGCCTCGTCGTCAGGGAGAGCCGATGTCAACGCTTTGTTCATATGGACAACAGCTTGGGAATGAACTACCTCAAGGGCTTCATTAGATAAATCCAACAATGGGTTCTTGGTGGGCTTCTCAACCGGTCTATACTTGGACTGCCTGGGCCTATTAGCCCATATCTTCTGCAATGCCTCCCCTAATGGTGCTCCTAAAATTACATCAATAAGCCCATTAGCACTCAGCTCAATAGCACCTTCTACTATATAGATTGGCCCAGCAGCATCCGCAAAACCTCCTGGCCCAGCACCTTTCCCTTTAAGGCCTCGTTTGGTTCAGGGATAAGGAATCCTTATCCCGGTTTAAGCCCAGTTTATCCCGGTATTGCAGCCAAACACCCTTTAATCCACACTTCTATTCCCACTTTTCAACCAATCATTACTACTTTTTCTCTTCTTTTCAATCAATCACATCAACTTTATCCCTACTTTTTCACTTTTCAACCGATCATTAACCAATCATTACTACTTTATCCCTGCTTTTCAACCAATCACACCTACTTTATCCCTACTTTTCAACCAAATATTACTACTTTATCATTACTTTTCAACCAAATATCACACATAGCCCACTACTTATCCCTGCATTCCAATCCCTATTCTCTCCAATCCCAGAATTGCTTATCCCGCAACCAAACACACCCTTATTATTTGGCCCGGCAACATCTGGCCCACCACATCTAGAGCCCAAATCCTTCCCCTTGTTTACTATGCGAGACATCTACGTACCACCAAGAATTCCAGAGCCTTCTCCCTTGGATAAGTGTGCATAGCATCCTCTTTTGTCTTCACCCTTCTTCCTCCCCCAATACCTCCTTGCTTTATCCCTTATCCTCCGCCAGGCCCTTCTCTCGCCCTCTCTACACTTGGTCCCCTCTGTTTGTTAAGGGAAAATCACATGACACCCTAGCCATTAAGAATATAGACGGCGTCAGGCGGATGTCCCACATTATGACGAAAAGGAGACTGTAGGGACTTAATCGAAACTTATAAAAGATTAGGGACTTAAACGTTATTTCGATGAAAATTGAGGGACGAAAAATGTAATTGTCCCGTTTGTTAATGACAAGACTCTATCAAGAAACTAAATTTTTTTCTTCTTTCTCAGACCTTTTTTTTTGGTTTTGCAACTTTCCGTGCAGATTTCATTCATTAAAGAATTTGTGCAACCGTGGTTTCCATTAGGGCATGTTTGGTTCCTATGAAGTGGCTCGGAAGTCACTTCAAAAAGTGACTTCCGAGCCACTTCAGGTGTTTGGTTGCTCGGAAGTGGGGCTGAAGTGACTTCAGCCCCACTTCCAAGTCACTGTAGCCAAAGCTGCCATTTCCCATTTTGACTTCCGGTCTTTTTGGCCTGAAGTCGCCTGAAGTCGTTTGAAGTGGCATTTGAAGTAGCATTTGAAGTGAGAAATAATATTAATAATATTATACTGTAATAAAATATTAATATAAGTAGGTCTCACATATCACGTATCACCTCGTGACTGGTCCACGTCATCCAAAATAATATTATTTCTAATAATTTAATTTAAAAGTTATTAAATTATTAATATTTTAAGATTAAAATATTATTTTAATGTTTTAATTTTAATATTTTAAGTATAAAATAATGTTAATAATATCATACTGTAATAAAATATTAATATAAATGAATCGCACATGTCACGTGGCACCTCGTGATTGGTCCACGTCATCTAAAATAGTATTATTTTTTAATATTTTAAATAGGGAAATTATTAAAATATTAAATAGTTGGGGGTGACCATATCCCACTTCAAACACCAACCAAACACCAGAACGTAGAAACCCCCAGAGGTCACTTCACTTCACTTCATTTCACTCCCCAGAAGTCACTTCACTTCCGCTCACTTCTCAGCAACCAAACATGCCGCAGAAAGCAATCTATGCACTAGAGGTGTACCATCCGAGAAAAAAAAGAAATGTTGAAGAACCTGTGTTTGGTTGTGAAGAGACTGAGCTGTTCCTTATATGTAGAATCAATGAATGTTGTACCTTGATATATCAGCTATCTTTTGTTGAACTCTCACATTCAGAGCATAAACCTATGTTAGACTCAGCTTCTTTTTTCTGGAACAGATAAGCCGAAGCTACAAACCAGAGTTCACTGGGAACAAACTAACCAAAACCACCCCTCAGCACATGTAAGGCCTCTCCCTCATATACCAATTGACGGTTTGACACCTCTGTTTCCACAAAATCCAAAGAGCATGAACTATATAAAGATTTCAAATGAATAAGCCATGCCTAAGAATACTAAAAACACCAGAGAAGATCAAGATACGCTGAATTGGAGCTCACACCAGGCAAGAATTCCACACACAAGAAGCAGGCACCTTCCTGTGCATCAGCTTCCACAAAAACCGCCGGTGACGACCAAACAGACCACTACTCTGAAGTCATATCGTCGCATCAAAAGACAAATCACCCACGGCCAACAAAGTGTAAAATAAACAACAAACAAGAACCTGATGATGACCTTCTGTCCAAGAAGGAAAAATTAAAAAAAAAGAGCATTTTAACAATATATATATGTTGTAACTGCACTAATACATTTCATCCACTTGTTAGATTACATATTGAAATTTACCAACCAAATAGCTCAAGTATTAAAGTGGAGGAGGGAAATTAGATTATTAAGGAGAATTCATTCATTTGATGCACTTTCTGTAGCTAGCGATGTGTATTACACAGCAAAGCAAAAGGCTTATCTCTACTCACGAAAAAATCAAATAAAATAAAACAATCAAAGAAAATAAATAAATATTAGCACTACATGCCACCATGTTTTTCCTAACTCCCAATCAAATCACATTATTGGTTCAATTAATACATAATACATACGACCTCCCAAATGGAATTGGTACGGAATGTAGGTGATTTTGCACATTTGCATGAGATTTTGCACAATTAATTCATTATTGGTTCACTAAATAAATATTGCAGTAGCTTCAGGCATTCCTCATCGATCTCATCATTCCTCATCCATCTCATCATTCAACCTCATTCTCTGCAAGATGAAGAAAAATCCTAGAATTTGTTAGATTATAGAAACGAAATCTATGAAGCAATCACCTGGAGTATTCACTATTCAATCACCCACCGTAAATTATAGAAGGGATGTCGAGGTGTGGGATATGCTGTATCTTGTGCCAATCCTCGCCATAGTCCCGCTGAACCCTTCTTTGCAACTCATCGGATATCTCACTTAAATTCAACTTGCTAATGGTCGTCACACTTCGTAGTCCTTCAGGAAGCATGTTCAGGCTAAGGACATTCCGTATGGATAACTCGATCAGGCTAGGCATTGCTCCTGGCTCGATCGTCCACTCACTCCTCTAGAGCTTTCAAGTCATAAATATGCATTTCCTGCAGTCTTGGAAATCCACCCGATGAACAAAACATCTTCTTCCCAACATAAGCGTCACTCATGCGAAGAGAGACGAGGTTGGGCAGCTTCTCCAACACTACCATTGGGTCTTGCTCCATTTTGGAAGAAGACAAACAAAGATGAGCAAGATTAGGTGCGAATTGATTACAGGGTGGGAGCTGCTGCTTCTTTGATAATAGTCCTCCCAAATATATACGACAAAGATGGTGGTGTCTCGAAAATATCGTAAGGACCTTTGTGGGAATTGTTCCATGTTCAGCTTCTGCATATAGCGTCAAGGTGCGAAGGCAACTCAATTTCCCAAGTGATCCGAGAAGCGTCTCGTGGTGTACATTTTCAACACCAGTTATTTCCAAACATTCAAGGTGGAGTAGCTTGCTGAAATCACTTTCAATCCATCTCCCGGCCCTTATCCCGTAAAATGTCACTAGGTTTGTCAACCCTTCGATGCTGCGAGGGCCTTCAAGTTCAGGAAATACATCCACAAATTGCAAATTATGAAGATTTTCTATTGATGACATGCAAATCACTTGAATGCCCCGACATCTCAGGCATCTCAGACTAATCATATTTTTCATTTTTTTGGGCAACACCCTATCATCTAATAGACCATTGATATCAAATACTCTCAACAATCTTAAACCACTAAGGAATTGGCCACCCCCCTTAATATTTGTGAAGCATATCAGGGTACGCAAATTACGCATCTTCCACATGTCCTCGGAGAGATTAACATATGCCCCGTCACTACGATCACTAATGGCCAGGCGACGGGTTCCTGCCAAATCTGAAGAAGTGGGCATGTCATCTGCAAGATGACTTACCACAGTTAGCAATCCACTCTCTCTAGCTTCCTCTATGCAAAGATCACGCATGAGATCATTAATGCCTATGGAGGAAAGGCTGCCAAACTCGTATCCTTTTTCTTGAATCATGCACCTCTGGATCAATTCATGCAGGAAATCTTCTGATGTGCTCGTCCTAGTTTCTCCTGGTCTCTTTGGTATGAACCCTTCAGCTATCCATAGTTGAATTAATCTTTCGATATCAATGTTGTAGTCTTCTGGGAAGGCGCCAATGTACAGAAAACATGGTTTCAGATAATAAGGCAGCTGTTCGTAACTCAAACGCAAGATATCGAGGCATTCTTTCCCTTCTTCCGCCGCTTGCCACTTGACCTTATTTAACATACTCGACCATACATCGGCCCTCTCAACTCTCGTGGATAAAAGGCCTCCTAAAACCTCCAAGGCAAGCGGCAAACCGTGACAACTTTCTACCAATCTCTCTCCTACATGCTTCAAATCCTCTCTAAAGGTTTGGACATCTCGATATGGGTAAGCTTTTTTAAGGAAGAGCAATCTACTCTCTTCATTGTCCAACAATCGCAATTTATGGGGAGGGATAGCTGGGTCGGCAGATCTTGCGACATCTTCAATCCGCGTAGTGAAAATCACCCTGCTTCCGTTTCCGATATCTGGTAGAGCTGTTTCGATCCGCCTCCATACTTCTTTCTTCCAAATATCATCCATTACAACAAGATACGGTCCTCTCATCTTAAGTGCTTCACAGAGATTAGACTTTAGTTCCTCTTCATCTCCATTTTCATTGATTGTTGTTGCTCCAACTTCTTTTAGTAGTTTCTTTAACAGCTCAAGCACATTGTAAGTTTCAGAGACAGTCACCCAAACGCGAGCCTTGAAGTGTTGTGAGATTTCATTGCTGTGAAACACTTTCTTGGCAAGAGTGGTCTTGCCGAGGCCTCCCATACCAACTATAGAAATCACAAATCGACGTTTCTCCTTGCCAAGCAATTGATCAACTATCATTTTCTTCTCTACAGATAATCCAACCACGCTGCTTTCATCATAATGATGAGGAGATAATCGTCTTCGTGCTTGCAAACTCTCACTCATTGCTGCAACATCAAGACCTCCACTTTCACCTAAATTCACGATACCAAGTGCAGCCCGACGAGTGGAGATCTCGGTGATCCTCGCTTTCAAACTTGCAATCTTTTTAGCAGTATCCCTGCGTGCTTTAGTGGACACAAAGAGATTAACACAGCTGGCCATCTTCAACATGGGAGATCTTCTTGAAGGGTGGCTTCTGACACTAAGTTGGAAATTGTCAATGACATCTTCTGCCTCATGAGCAACGTCTCTGATCTCGCGGACCCAATTCTTGACTCTTTCATCGTTTCCCTTTCCTTTTGCATCAGCATCAGCTAGAAAGCAGAGCATTCCCCTTAGCTCCCTCTCCAACCATTCTACATCACCTCGAACTCCAAGAATCGCAGAGGCTTCTTGGATGAGATATTCGCGAAGTATATTAACCACAGAGGAGACCACAGCCGTTGCCATGCTTCACTCAATTTGGCCTAAAGATGGTTGAAGAATTAGTGCATATGAAGTTAGAGTGTGCATCAAAAATCTAGACCTAACAGAAAGATCTATTTATATATGCTAATAGCTCAACAAGAACATATAATTTCACATAGATATCTCAACGAAATTGATGATTGCTGCAACATTAGGAGGGAAAAAAAATACATCTTAGCTGGTTTAGTTGCAACCTTAAAATATACTAACAAACAAGTGAAATTAAACTGGCAAACAAAAAGGTGATTTTGATTTTAGTCATCCATACTAGTTATTCAGACAAGAAGCTAGATCACCGCAGTCAAAACACATCATCCAGAAATCAAATCTGCAACATGTTCAAAAAACCCCACATATTAGCAGTAATAGCAAAATAGAGTGTGAGCTTCATATATCTATCGAAATCCCACAGAAAAAAGAGAAGAAGAAAAAGAACAGCTTTTGCCATGAGAGATAAGCACCAAGATTAATAGGAAAAGAGAGACAAGATGCGGCAAAAGCAAGAAGAAATTAGAAACCACAAACAGTGCAATTTCAGATAATTAACAGACCTTTTCGCAGAAAAAAGGTATTCAATTAAGGACGTGATCTTTCTTCTCGTCCTCCTCTCTGGTGGCGATGTCCTTTCGAAGCTGGATCTCAATGAAATGGCTTCAAGATTAGACATCCTATAGCTCAAAAGTCACACCACACCAACCCTTCCTATAGAAATATTTTAAAGAGTTACTTAGAAAAGGATCAAAGCAAGGTGATAACATTCTTTATAGCACCTAACGATGATTTCTATGTACGAGATATTATTGCATGTCGTATATACCAAGAACATGCTTGGATTCCATGACATTTTATAAGGATAAGCTTACCAAAAGATGCTTGGATTCCTTGCTATTAAGAATTTTTACATATTTTTCTAATGCGCAATACTAATATAATAGTCGCTAATTTATCATTGCTATCAACAAGTTTTAGTTCTTGTTATTATTATGGATATAACTGATCAATAATCACAAAAGAAATAATGGAGCTCATAGAGAAGCCGATTGCCAACATGCTCAAGTCGAGGAAAACAGGACAACCTGAAATCGCTTAAACTCGCCTACAGAACAACTTATTTATCTTGTTATGCTACTCGTATTCAAACAATTCAAACTCACATTTCTCTCAGAGTTCCGTCCTTATTTCTTATTTATGCAGTTGATTGTCACTATTCTTTTTTTTTTCTTTTTTTTTGGGCTTTAGTTCATTGTAAGTATTCAATAGTCAATTTGTGGTGCAGGAGGATGAACAGGAAGTCTGTAGTAGAGATATACAAGAAGATTCTGCTAATCAAGGTCAACCTGCAGCCAGGAAATCTTATGATGCAATTTTAGTATCCAATCTTAAATCTAAGACAAAGAAGAATAAGAAGAATAAGGACCAAAAGACTACAGGAAAAGGCGACGAATCTTTTGATCTAATTCTAGAAGATCTCTCTATTAGCTGTAAGCCTTCCACTCAACAAAGTGGATTGGGAAGTAGCAAACCAGTTGGCTATGGGGTTGATGCAATTCTTAAGAAGCACAGTACTTCTTCAATTTTAATGGTAGACCCAAAACATTTGAAAGCAGAAAATCATGAGCTACGAAAAAATTTTGGTTCAAAAGTTGTTAATTCTTTTGAAAATAGTCAAGGAGGTGGGAGCTCAAGACTGAAAGATGTGAAGACGATGGAGAATTGTCTTTGGTCAAAAGTAACCAGCCATGTATCCATTGATATATTTATATAGACATATACATATGAAGAGATACATATAAAAGCAAACTAACAGATGGGTACAAACCGAGTGGGATAAACATTAACTAAGACCCATCATTATCTATAGGCTCAGTAGAATCTAAAAAAGATAAGCATTTCTTAACACCCCCACTCAAACGAATGGGGAGCTGTATCACCATGAGTTTGCGCATCAGAATCTGAAAACGAGCAGAGGTAAGGCCCTTAGTGAATATGTCCCCAACTTCATCAGAGGAAGAGATAGACCGAAGACACACATCCCCATTTAGAACTTTCTCCCGAATAAAGTGAAAATCAACCTCTATGTGCTTGGTTCGAGCATGAAACACAGGAATAGAGGCGAGTGATATTGCACCTTGATTATCACACCAAACGATTGGAGGAGAAAAGAGTGGTAGATGAAGATCACGAAGAAGCATGCAAAGCCAATATAGTTTCGCGACAACCATCGCTAAAGCACGATACTCGGCTTCACAGCTAGAGCGGGACACAACCGTTTGTTTCTTGGCACACCAGGAAACTAAGCACGGACCAAGAAAAACACCATAACCAGTTGTGGAACGTCGATCGTCAGGGTCTCCAGCCCAATCAGAATCACAATATGCCTGCAAGTTAAGCGAGCCACGAGTGAAGTATTGTCGCGCCCCGACCCGCAGAGCGCACCCGGGCAGGGGGCGAGAGGGGGATGAAAGACAGAACCTACATCTACTAGCCTCAACTGGCGGAAACAGTTGAAGCTAAACAGGATAGCTGGCGGAAACAGCTAAACAAAGAGACAAGGCGAAAGCAAGCTAACAACATCTATTAACATCTATTACAAAACATATAATAGAGTTAAACAAGGTTTCTACAAAAGGGTTCTAGTACAACAAACTACAGTTAACAGTATTCAAAAAAGTTACACCACCCACATGGGTCTCCACGAAGGCACAACAGAAACCCTCCTGACCCTCAGACATAGTCAGGAGCCGGCGCGCTGCCACTGGACGACCGACGGGGTAACACCGGGGAGGAGCTGACACCTGCACCTGCAAACAACATAGTCCAGGTAGGTATGAGCGAAAGCTCAGCAGGATCCTACTCTACGACTCCCGCAAGAAGGTTGAAACAACCGGACAGGCTCTGAAGCCAAGTGCTGAGGCCTGCCAAGGACCCCACAAAACCCGTCAATAACCCGAAGGGTTCCTGTCCTAAGTATGCCCCTCCGACAACCACTGCTCAGGGGTGGGCAACTCTGACAATCCCTGTCACAGGGTGGACACGACGCTACTAGTAGGACACCCTCCTCCAAGCGGGATCTCCGCACTTGTCGGAACGACCGTGGTTAAGACTACCATCATCTCCCAGCACTCCAAGCGACAGAGCCAACGATCCCTGACTCCCAACCAAAGCTAAGTCTTACCAGGGTTCCATCGATCTCATCGACACCCACCACTTAGCATTTGGTCACCGGAGTACAGGGGACAAACCCACCCAAGCTAGCCTAACATGTCTAATGCACAGGAAAGCAGGGCAGGATGAATATTAAAGCTGTAACAAGTAATCATACAAGGGCACACCTTCAGCCCATTTATACTAAACACTCCCGAGGGTTATGACTCCCTCGGTTCACCACAAAGCGGTAAGGGCATACCGTCAGCCCATTTATTCTACACATCCCGAGAGGCATCACCCTCTCGGTTCAACCACAAAGCGATAAGCATTCAAGCATGATAAGCATCACAATAAGCCCCGCGGGCAAAACCGTTAAAACCGTATACATGCGAAGCCCCGCGGGCAAAATGGCCTCGAAAACACCTTCAGGCACAAGTCGGATCGATCTGACATACCAGTTAGATCGATTTGACTAGCCTCGGATCGATCCGAGCAACCCGTCAGATCGATCCGAGCTCTACCAACAAGCAGGCTCTCAGAAAGCGGCCTCGGATCGATCTGAAACCCCATCAGATCGATCCGATGACCCTTGGATCGATCCGATCTCCAGTCAGATCGATCCCAAGCAGTCCTCCGGCCAACGTCGACGGCGCTCCTGGCTAGAAAACACCACCAAACCTCACCAAACTTGGAGGGAAGGTAGCTCTGGTACTCATGAAGCTACTCATGGCTTCGAATCCAAAAACCAACATCGAAACATGGAGATTATATCAAAACCAAACTCGGATTCAAAACCCTCTCAACAGCCGAATTGTAGAAGTAGGAATCCTACCTCAACGGAGCTGCTTCGATCCACGAAGCCAAGCCTAGGATCTTCCTCACGCCGCCACGGTCCCAACGAGCCTTCAAGCTCTAGAAACGGTGGCCGGAGGAGGGAGAACGGCGAAGGGGAAGAAGCTCAGCCGGAAACAGGGGAGAGAGCAGAGCTCGCGGAAGAAGAAGAAAAGAAGGAGGAAGAAGAAGAGAAGGAGAAGGGAAGGAGAAGGGGATAAGGCCGGGGGAAAGCCAGGAAACCCGGGGAAAGGGGAGGAGGAAAGTCCTCACCTCCCTCTGACAGGGGAAGCGACGGCCACGGCGATGGCCGTCCTTCGAACTCCACCGCCAACGACTTCCAGGCACAGGATGATCGATCATCCCTGGCAAGGATGATCGATCACCTAGCAACATGATCGATCTTCCCTGGCAAGGATGATCGATCATCTAGCAGCATGATCGATCATCCCAAGCAAGGGTGATCGATCATCTCTAGCCAAAAGCACACACTTGGGCAAAAACACAAGCCCAAGCTCAGACCTTCCGATCCGGGGTCCACCTAGCCATTCTAGACAAACACAACCACCAAACAAGGTCTGTGTGTGCACACAAGGTGTGAAACGACCGACAAGGCACAATTTCCCAAATTGCCCCTGTGGTCAGCAACGAGCTAAAGGAAAGGAGGGGCGGGTCCTCACAAGTATAGTCTTTGATTGATTGTCCCTTTCAAATAGCGTAAGACACGCTTAGCCGATTTCAAGTGATCAAAGGTTGGTGAGTGAAGGTGCTGGCACAGTTGGTTGACGGAGTAAGCTATCTCAGGTCGTGTAAGAGTACAATATTGAAGAGCGCCAACAATTTGTCTATATTCAGTGACATCAGGTAGTGGCTCGCTTGAAAGAGAGGATAGTTTTGCACCTGCAACACAAGGAGCAGGATATGGCTTTGCTCCTATCATCTGAGCGTGGTGCAAGAGATCAATGATGTATTTACTCTGACGTAGATGAAGACCAAGAGCATCCCGAGTAGCTTCAATGCCAAGAAAATAATGAATCTCGCCAAGATCTTTAAGAGCAAAGTCCAAACTAAGGCGAGAAATAAGAGAACTAATTGCACTCGGGTCAGATCCAGTAATTAACAAGTCATCCACGTAAATAAGAATAAAAAGATGAAGATAATCTTTATGATAAGTGAATAAGGAAGTATCCACTTTAGAGCCTTGAAACCCCAGATCAAGCAAGCTCGTAGAGAGACGAAGAAACCAGGCTCTAGGAGCCTGTTTTAGGCCATACAAGGCCTTTTGGAGAGGGCAGACATATTGAGGGAACTCCGGATCCACAAAGCCTTGAGGTTGCTCAGTATAAACCTCCTCATGCAACGTCCCATGCAGGAAAGCATTAGAGACGTCGAGTTGTTTGATGGTCCAACCGAAATACACTGCAATAGTAAGCACAACACGCACAGTTGCCGGCTTAATCACCGGACTAAATGTTTCGGCGAAATCCAGCCCACTCACCTGCTCATACCCTTTTGCCACTAGTCTTGCTTTAAATCGATCGATGCTACCATCCGCCTTTTGTTTGATCTTGTATACCCATCTCGTCTTTATGACATTGTGACCATGAGGTCGAGGAACTAACACCCAAGTCTTGTTAGCAAGAAGTGCTTTGTATTCGGCCTCCATAGCTAGCTGCCAATCTTTTGAAACACAAGCCTGTGAGTATGATTTTGGTTCTTGAACATCCAAAACAGCAGTTAAGGCTTGGAGAGGATATTTGGTAGAATAAAATAGTTTAAAATCTGGAAAAGCTTTGGGACGGAGGGTTCCAGTCTGTGACCTAGTAACCATTCTTTGGAGTGGTGAAGATAGTGGAGATTGGTCAACCGGTGAGGAGGAAAGGGTATTTAATTGAGGAGATGCAATTGTGTGGGAAGTATGAGATGTAGAGGTTTCAGGTGAGATATATGGCTCAGGAGTTGTAGCAGAGATAGGGCTTGAGAGAGGTGAGGGTGGCTCGGGCTGGGATGTGGGATTAGTGAGAGGTTCAAGTGTTGCATGAGGAATAGAAAGTATAGGTGGATTCGTGATATAAGGCATACCTGACGTAGGAGTTCTCATGCTTGCCGAAGAAGATCGAGAGAGCCACATCCTAGCTGGGAAGAGAGTCTCATCAAAGACAACATTGCGAGACAAATAGACCTTGTGTGAGACGGGATTGAAGCATTTATACCCTTGGTGATTGGGAGAGTAACCAAGAAAAATGCACTGCTTGCTTCGAAAGGCGAGTTTGTCAGTCGCATATGGTCGTAATAGTGGATAACATGCACAACCGAAAGTTCTTAAAAGTTGATAATCAGGGCTACGACCGAAAAGCTTACTAAATGGAGATTCATTAGCTAGGAGAGGAGTTAGAATCCTATTAATCAAGAAAATGGCAGTCATGAAAGCCTCTGTCCAATAGGTTTTAGGAAGAGACGATTGTGTTAACAGTGATAAACCAATTTCCATAACGTGCCGATGTTTCCTCTCAGCTAGACCATTTTGCTGAGAGGTGTGGGGGCACGATAGTCTATGATGTATTCCGTTAGCACGAAGAAAATTTTGAAATTGATGGGAAATATACTCTCCTCCGTTATCCGACTGAAATTGTTTAATTTTGCATGAGAGCAAATTTTCAGCAAGAGTCTTAAATTGAGCAAAGCAAATAAAAACATCGGATTTATTAGCAATAGGATACATCCATGTAAATCGGGAGAAGTCATCAACAAAAAGAATATAATATCGATAGCCATTTCTCGACATCACAGGAGACACCCAAACATCCGAATGCACTAATTCTAGAGGGGATGAAGAAACTCGCTGAGACTCACCAAACTGCAGTTTATTGGCTTTTCCTAATTGACACGAATGACACACTTGTTTGAAGCTAAGTGATCCATCAACTGGTAATTGAAATTGCTAAACCAGATTGGAGGTGACTTGAGAGGAGGGATGACCAAAACGTGTGTGCCACACGAATCAAAAGAGAATTCTAAGGAAAAGCCCTAATACATCATGAAATTCCCAAGGAGGAGAGATTTAGCTACTCATCTTGGGTAGGATAGCCATGGAAGAGGAGGCTTCACCCATCTTCTCCATCAAAATCCACCCTCAAAGCCCTAAATCCTCAAGGATGAGAGGAGAAATCTCCAAAAACTAAAGGAGTAGAGAAGGCTGCAGAAAGGAGGGAAAAAGAGTGGAGAAAAAGATCCCAAAATAAGAGCCAAAATCTCTATTTATAGGCTCTAAGTCCTGGACCCACGGATCAAATCAGAACCATCCATTTTTACCCGTCAGGCGACCTTGGATCGATCCGAAATAAGTTTGCATCGATCCAAGATGTCAAAATCTGGGTTTCTAACAACTTGGATCGATCCAAAATGGGTCGGGATCGATCCAAGATATAGCAGAGAATCATAGTTCTCTGGAAAGGGTCTATGGATCGATCCAATAACAATTTGGATCGATCCATTATGTACCAGAGAATCATGGCTCTCTAGAAAAGAAATAGGAATCGATCCATTACAGATCTGGATCGATCCAATATATACCAGAGAATCATAGCTCTCTGAAAAAATAATATGGATCGATCCATTATAGATCTGGATCGATCCAATTTGTACCAAGCTCTCTAGAGAAATATATTTGGATCGATCCATTAAGGATTCGGATCGATCCAATATGTGGCAGAAAGTCTGGCTCTCTGGAAAAGGGTCTGTATCGATCCGAACCACTTTGGGATCGATCCAAAAATCCCTGGATCGATCCAAATAAGGCTGAATCTATATAATTGATGTCTTTTTGGCTCGAAATCGATGCAACTCTCTTTGTAAGCTCTTGTACCTGAAACCATATGAAAAGATATTAAAAATGCATTGCTTGAGAGCTAACAAAGCCCAGTTGAATGGGTGAATTATGTATATTTTGTGACTTATCATACCTCCAACTTGAACTTTGCTAGTCCTTGAGCAAAGCAAAAACAAATAAAATCTAACTAGCCACTTTCGTACGACTCACGATTGCACTTAGCATGTGCAACAAGCCGTTAAACCCCTAGGTTTACCCTAGAGGACGAGTGTTGTCTCGTGAGGGTTTACAGTGATGATACCCACAAACATCCCATTTACAATCAAAATGCCAAGAAACCATACATCAATTCATACGTGATCTATATTTACTCCAATGTCAAATAATAGAATCATGTGCATAATGATACCCTTCACGTCACACAAGTATAAGAAGTATGCTAATCAAGTTATGGTTATCACCCTTCAAAGGCTTTAAAACACTTAATATAATTAGAGTATAGTCAAGGAATCCAAGTGTAGGATGTTACCGCACAAATATTTGAGATTTTCAAAATCAACCAAGTAAGGCCCAATCTGATTCAGTCATCTCAAGTATTTCACATGTTTGCTAAAATATAACATGGTTGCTCTTTATACTTTTCTCAATTAGTGTGCAACCGTGCAATGTCATAATCCCTTAAGCTTTCTTTTAGGTACTTGTAACGAGCTTTGGGTCAATGGCTCCCAAACCAATTGGCTTTAGGGCATTAGGTGATAAAGCACCCCTCGGACTTAATTGCTCAAACCCAAAAGGCTACGAATTATAACTAATCATCACACATATTCTCTTTCTTTTTCTCTTATTTTTTCATTGGTATGCGACCGTGCAATGCCATAATCCCTTAAGCTTTCTTCTAGGCCCTTGTAACGAGCTTTGGGTCAATGGCTCCCAAACTAATTGGCTTTAGGGCATTGGGTGATAAAGCACCCCTCGGACTTAATTGCTCGAACCTAGAAGGCTACGAATTGTAACTAGTCAACATACATATTTTTTTCACTCCTAGGCCGTTTGACGCGAACAATACACGTTGTTACGCACATTGCCCGGTTACTAAGCTTTCGGATTTCCCTACACGAGCATTGCCATTTTTTATTAACCAAAACATGCTTCCTACCTTCGACTTCTGAATCCTTCAACGTACCAAACTCAATTTGACTAATCAACCCCTCATAAGTGTGTGAATATAAAGTGACGATGAATTACTCAACCAACTTTAACATGTAGCAAGCGGGTTAAAGTAGATGAACAATAATATCCACATCATGATTAGCAAATCCTTATAACTATGTGAAGTTTCGAATATATCATACAACAATCATCCATGAAGGGTGCTAGAGTTGAATTTTTCACATAATCATTGATGCAAGAATTTCGCATTCGAAGTGTAAAATAAAAAATATTAATCAATGGTTATCATGCGTGTAATGCATACCCCCAACTTAAACGGGATTGTCCTCAAGCACGATTGAAGGGTAAGGGAAAGAGATAACCTGGATTTAATGTTTGAGAACCGTATAAGACGTTCAACCTTGCAAGGCAAATTGCACATTTGTGAAGCATAGGAGTAATGAACAAAACGAGAGAAATGAATTAAGTAAAGATTGAGGATTGAGTTGAGAATAGGATAAGATTGTAGAGGAGCAGTGGCTTGGTCCAATATCCTGAAAACACAAAGGAGATAGAATTGGCATGAGTAAAAAAAAATTGGACAACACCTCCCTTGTATTTTAGATGAGGTCACTGCTTACATATTTGACAAATAAAAACTCCTCTAAAGAAACACATTATGCATAACAAAGTCAAAGAAATCCACCTTCAATCAAATACACATTTTACATTCTCCACATTCTTATAACCATACAACACAAAGGATAGCCACCATCTTAAGAAATCAAATTCACAAACATATGTAATGAACTTGAGTCATTCATCCAACCATCTAAACATCCATACATCCATCATGTATCACAAAATACAAATCATATACAACCCTGACACTATGAACCAAAAATGTGGCATTATGCCTAAGCATTAGTATCCACCAAAATGTACAATCCAGTCATGTTGTTAGCTACACATAAAAGCTCTACAATCACTCTGAACTCTCAGTCTCACTCGACATAACTGGCTGCACGGCTGCTGGAGTGGGGGTCTCGTCTACTGGTGGGTCCTCCGGTAACGTGCTTAAGTCCTCCGTCTGCGTGGAGTCGAGACTGTAGCTGGTCCTGCCGGGCACAGCTTTGCCAAATATGCAAGTATCGTCCGCAGCTCATGTTGTGTCTACTGCTGAAAATAGTGTAAATCCGTCTTGATAGCACTTAATGAATGATCAACCTCCTCTAATCTCGCATTCATGGTAAGCCGCAAATCCTCTAATTCAGAGGTTGACTCATCCTCTGAAGGGGGTGGTGGGGCCTGTGGAGCAGGCTCAGATGCTGAGGGTGGAGGAGGAGCAGATGGGATAGATTGGGGAATAGCTGGTGGAACAGGCTGCCTCTTAGCTAGGATGGAGGCAATCTCCTGTTGAGCTTTGGCCATTTTAGAAATGACCTTGCTCCAGGTATTTTGGCCAAAGAAAGAGGAGGATGGAGCTTCCATGGTAGGTTCATCAGAAGGGAACCAAGGTTGACGCACAAGGAAATCAGAAATAAGGCAAGTGTGAGGAAATGGCTTCGTCTTGTTCTTGTTATCAGCATTTTTAAAAAAATACTCCATGTCATTGAGAATTAAAGATGGAAAAGGAAGGGAAACATCCGTAAGGATACACCACAAAACCCATAACCAATCGCGTGTACGACGTTGAGGGTGAGCTGTCTGAAACACATTTCGTCGTAGAACATCATCGATAAACCACAATTGTTCACCTAGTTCACGTCGATAGATATCGCCAGTGTAAGCTCGCACCGGAACGACCTCAGAATCAAACCACCCTCGAACGGCATCGTATCGGGTACCAGGGGATGATATAGGGACATCTAAGATGTCACTGATGTCCTTAGGTGTGAAAACAACACGATGACCCAGAATTGAGGATGTGAACCCTGGACAATTGGTATCCTCTGCCGAATTTTGTGGAAGAATAGTCAAGTTTTGATAAAACAGCTGGATTAACCTAGGGTAGATGATCCTAATTGGTGAGCAAATCCCTAAAGCTAGGTGTTTTTCCAAAAATTGAATAGATTCCAATGACTGTGCGTGAGTGCGGAAGAAAGGAATATCAAATTTGAACTCAAATTCAAATCCACGATTTTTCCAAAAGTCAAGGATAACTTCACCAGTTGCCTCCGGCGCTGAAGACCGGCTGCGCTTGTTTAGGGGTTGAGGAGGAGGTGAAGAAGATGTGGATGGTCTTGCCGAGGAAGAAGCACCCGGAGCCCCCCGTTTGGTAGCTGCTTTCGTCGACCTTGGCTTCTTGCTCACGATCTTCTTTGGACCCATAGAAGAGAGAATGGCTGCCGGCTGTGTGGTGGAGGAGCACTGGTAGTTAAGGACGTCAGTATCGCCGGAGATGGGAGAGAAGAAAAGAGAGAGGGTGTCGGAGAAAGAATGCCCTACTAACGCTTAAACGCCCTTTAAGTGTGTTTTCAGTGGAGTGTGGATCGATCCAATAAGGACTTAGATCGATCCAAACACGTGTCATGATCGCAGATGGTAACTTGAGTGACGTGACAAGGATCTGGATCGATCCACTCTGGATGTGGATCGATCCAAACGGTGATAGAGAGGCCCCTCTGGGAGGTCATGTTGGATCGATCCAAAAAGGATTTGTATCGATCCGAACACATGGTTCCGGATCGATCTATTATATTTTGGATCGATCCAAATTGTTCCACCAAGTAATGTGCCTACTGAAAGATAAATGTGGATCGATCCAAAATAGACGTGGATTGATCCAAACAGTGACAGAGAGTATGCCCTGGGAGACCGTTTTGGATCGATCCATTAAGGATTTGGATCGATCCAACGTGTGTTTGTGGATCGATCCAATAATTATGGATCGATCCACTTTGGAGCGCGAATTTTAAAGCATCCTGGAAATTGTATAAAAAATACAAGATTTCACTCGAAGATGAATTCTAAGTTCTATTTCACTCTACTTCTCAATCATCCATGAATAATAGACCATTACAATCACAATTATAACTCACAAATGCATTGACTCAAGATCAAACACATATACACTTTTCACTCAAACAACAATGAGATTTACCGAATTGAAACCACTACAAAACAAGAACAAACAATCAAGCATACAAAGAAAAGTAAAATATGCATGCATTCAATCAAACATATGACAACAAGCAATCATGCAAGTAATAAAAGTTGGGTTGCCTCCCAACAAGCGCTTAATTTAACGTCTTTAGCTAGACTCAATACAAACATATGTCATATAATAGCATCGACAAATTCTCGAAATAAGCCATCTCCGTATGGCTTTACTCACATGCCAATTGTCATACAAAGTTTCCATTAAAGCACACCATTGTATTGTTTTACCAATTTTGGCCCGAGATAAGTCAAAATCTCGATCAAACATATTATTTGGTCCGAAGAGTTTATGCAATATCAAAGAAAATGGCTTGAGATCCAAAATTGGAAATTACATCGTATTGTATGATGTTGGAATGACAATTGTAGTGGATGAGAACTCCCATGGATGTCTCCACCATGGGATCACACAAATATTGTCTAACTTATTGTGTTCATTGAAAATAGTTAAAATCCCATCCAATCCTTTACAAGCATTCGAGGCCGGTAAAATATCAAAGCACATCTCATAATCATCATAGCCCCCATGCAAGGCATCAAAAATCGACACACTATTTTCACATAAAATTTCATCAAGATTATGAGTATTGTCATGAAAGACTTCATAAACCGGTAAATTAATATCGCCTTCATCATTATTCAAAGTAGATATGTCTTCGTAAAAGGCATCATAAACCGGCAAATCAATATAGCATAAATCATTATCAATGTTAGACCTATCCTCATAAAAAGTTTGATAAACCGGTAAAGCAATATCACATACGTCATCATCAAGATTATGCATTACCTCGTAAAACGCTTCATAAACCGGCAAAACAACATTATAACATGTAGGAGACCTCAACTAATGCATGCATTCATCAATCAATGTATTGTCTTGATCATGAAAAGTTAGAGGATCCGGCTCATTTACAAAAATATCAAAGGCCGGTAAAAGATTATCTAAGCTATTAACGACCGGAAAAGCCTTTTTACATACATCATTATTGTATGCATTACTATCATTGGAACTATAATCATCACAAACATTGTCATTAAAAGCAATAGGCATTAGCTCATTCATACATCCATCAACATCATCATAATATGAATCAATCGAAGCAACTAGTTGTCCAACTTGGATTTCTAGATTGGCTAATGATTTTGAGTGTGAATGTATAAGTTGCCTTTGTTCCTCGAAAGTTTCAAGTGCATTAAATAATCTTTCCATTAAAGCCGGATCTCTTTGTGCTTGTGGTGGAGGGGATAAAGGTGGCTCATACCAATGATAGGGTTGAGAAGGATGCGTCGGTGGAAACATAGGTGCACAATCATAGGTCGGTGTGCTCATATAATAAGATTGATCGTTAGAAAGGTAGTAACCTTGATATTGCCAATCAAAGTAAAATGAATCTTCAGCCATATATAACAATCAATGATCACACCCAAAAGATAGAGATACTTTACAATGGGCGGGTCCAAGAATGTTGCGTCCGTCGTCTTCGTAGATCGTTGATTCTTTTCACGGCGATCTCTTCCTATCAATGCAAAGATATAGCAATGTAAGCAAATATCTGGGTTTCTAACAACTTGGATCGATCCAAAATGGGTCTGGATCGATCCAAGATGTAGCAGAGAATCATAGTTCTCTGGAAAGGGTCTATGGATCGATCCAATAACAATTTGGATCGATCCATTATGTACCAGAGAATCATGGCTCTCTGGAAAAGTGATACGACTTGAAAAGTGTCCTGGTTTAACAAGTCTAACCAAAATTACAATATATTCCGGTGCTCTACTTTAACTACTAAGAACTAGTAGATAGTGGAGAGTCTGAGTCGAGTCCACAGGGATTTAAGGGATTTAAATCAAATACTTAGCAAATCTCCTACTAATAAGTTGAGAAAAGATTTAGAATTGAAATTAAACTAAACTTATACTAAAGGATTGAAGAATATGAGAGAAAGGACCATAGGATTCTTAATCAGTAACTAAGGATCTACCAGATTTTCCAAAGATCAGGGCATGCGCACACGATAAATGGCTTTCTAAAAGTTGATAAGTGAATGGCTAGTTCTCCTTATCACTCGGCAAGTTCTGTTTAGGATTCCTTGTCGGCAAAAACAATTAACGAAATATTAGTGACCGAATGATTAGTTACGTTCACTGCTAATGAACCCTCTTACTCAGATGAGTTCATCGCAAACAATGCCATAGAAATGGATTTAGGTGTAATATCGAGATGACTTCGCATCTCGATAGCCGGAACTACAAAGATAAGATGCATGAAGGATTAGGGATGGAACGTAGTGGGACTAGCACTACTATAGTGGGACTAGCACTATACAATCCCTAATCACGAATAAGATTTCATCCGAGATATCATGGGACTAACATGATCCTCTTATTTTGATGAATCCAATCCACGCCCGAACATACACAAGCTCTAGAATCAAGTGCACGCAAGAACGATCCAAACATCCAGCGAGAAATCAACACCAAGATATAGGAAAATATAATCAATCCATAAAAGCCAAATAAACGTGTATACAAACCCTAGATCTAAGAAATCCCTAGTAAAAACCCTAGTTACATCATAAGAATCCCATGGCTAGGGTTTTAGCTACTCATCTTCAGGGGATAATCCATCGGTAGAAGTTGATGATCTCCTCCCGCCATGGATCACCTCCAAAGAATCGTCGAAGAAAAAAGATGTAGAAAAGATAGGAAAACTCTCCCCAAAAACGTCTGGAAAAAGCCCCCGAAAATCCCTAAACAATGACTACTTATAGTCCAAGAAACAACCTCCCACGGATTATATCAGAGCCGTCGATCTTTGCTTCTGGCCGCGTCCGATCGATCCAACTCTTGGAGTTCGATCGATCGTACTCCTTAAGTTCCTGATGTTGCGAGTAACGCCCGAGCTGGATCGATCCAACTCTTTGAGTTCGATCGATCCTACGCCTTTACTTGCTGGTATTCCCGTGCTGGATCGATCCGTCTGTCGAGTCCGACCGATCGAACCATTGTTGTTGAGCTACATCCCGCGCTGGATCGATCCAACTCTTTGAGTTCGATCGATCCTACGCCTTTGTTCATTGTCCCTTCGTTGGCTGAGTTGGATCGATCTAACCTGCTGAAGCCAATCGATCCAACTTGTCAAAATCGCCAAAATACCATTATTTTAGCTCCAAAGTTGATCTAACTCGTAGGAGGGTCTGTTATACCTGAAATGGAATAAAAGTAGTCAGTCCAGCATTGCTCGGGGCCCAGCAAAGCCAAATTACAAGGGTGTTTTGTGCACTTTTCAAGTCTTATCAAAAAGAAATAGGGATCGATCCATTACAGATCTGGATCGATCCAATATGTACCAGAGAATCATAGCTCACTGGAAAAAGAATATGGATTGATCCATTATAGATCTGGATCGATCCAATTTGTACCAAGCTCTCTTGAGAAAGATATTTGGATCGATCCATTAAGGATTCGGATCGATCCAATATGTGGCAGAAAGTCTGGCTCTCTGGAAAAGGGTCTGTATCGATCCGAACCACTTTAGGATCGATCCAAAAATCCCTGGATCGATCCAAATAAGGCTGAATCTGTATAATTGATGTCTTTTTGGCTCGAAATCGATGCAACTCTCTTTGTAAGCTCTTGTACCTGAAACCATATGAAAAGATATTAAAAATGCATTGCTTGAGAGCTAGCAAAGCCCAATTGAATGGGTGAATTATGTATATTTTGTGAGTTATCACACCCTCCAACTTGAACTTTGCTAGTCCTAGTTCCCGGCAACAGCGCCATTTTTGACGCGCCTCGAAATATGTCGTTAAATATATCAAAGGGGGACAAAACTATTTACTGGACTAATAGTTAACTACAATGTAGTTAGTGGAAGCACGGGTCGAATCCTCAAGGAATTGGATGATTGAATTAGCTAATGTGATATAATCTCTACAATGATTGTAAACAATATGGTTCGTTGAGTTTTCTAACGAAAGTATTCTAGAAGACTAAAAAGGAATTTTATCAAGGAAGAATTCCTATGGAATTCCAATCCGAATTAGGGTTTAAATATTATCTCTACGAATCAAGATAAAATGACACTCAAGGGATGGTCTAAATTGGAGATCGGCGAACGTAGGATTAGTATCGCTCGCCGCTAATGAGATGTCGAGTTAGGATCATCTCATTGGTGAATTACAAGGTTAAAATCCATGATCGAGGCTTTAATTCGATCATTGCTCAACAATCGCCGGGTTAAGGTCCTATTGTTGGCAATTAATCAAGGCTTTGTATGAATAAGGTCTTGGATTGAGATGGGTTTAATACCTCAATCCCATCCCTCTTCTAAGTCAAGAATAGTGGGTAGGATAGCTTTGGCTTGGGGTGGTTCTAGCACCTCAAGATCCTATCCCTAGATTAAGGATTCATCCCCTAGAATGGCTATGGCTCTAGCATAACCTCTTCTTTGAGGAATTGAATCAACCATCTAGTAGGCATCATCATATTCTCAAGCAATCACATGCAAAACAAGGTAATCAAACCATTCGATAATAGAATTCATTGAAGAAATATAGAATCACATGAGAATTCATACAAAAACCATCTCATAAGAGTCATTCCATCAAGAATCAAAAGAGAATTCTAAGGAAAAGCCCTAATACATCATGAAATTCCCAAGGAGGAGAGATTTAGCTACTCATCTTGGGTAGGATAGCCATGGAAGAGGAGGCTTCACCCATCTTCTCCATCAAAATCCACCCTCAAAACCCTAAATCCTCAAGGATGAGAGGAGAAATCTCCAAAAACTAGAGTAGAGAAGGCTGCAGAAAGGAGGGAAAAAGAGTGGAGAAAAAGATCCCAAAATAAGAGCCAAAACCTCTATTTATAGGCTCTAAGTCGTGGACCCACGGATCAAATCAAAACCGTCCATTTTTACCGGTCAGGCGACCTTGGATCGATCCGAAATAAATTTGGATCGATCCAAGATGTCAAAATCTGGGTTTCTAACAACTTGGATCGATCCAAAATGGGTCGGGATCAATCCAAGATGTAGCAGAGAATCATAGTTCTCTGGAAAGGGTCTATGGATCGATCCAATAACAATTTGGATCGATCCATTATGTACCAGAGAATCATGGCTCTCTGGAAAAGAAATAGGGATCGATCCATTATAAATCTGGATCGATCCAATATGTACCAGAGAATCATAGCTCTCTGGAAAAATAATATGGATCGATCCATTATAGATCTGGATCGATCCAATTTGTACCAAGCTCTCTAGAGAAAGATATTTGGATCGATCCATTAAGGATTCGGATCGATCTAATACGTGGCAGAAAGTCTGGCTCTCTGGAAAAGGGTCTGTATCGATCCGAACCACTTTGGGATCGATCCAAATTGTTCGGATCGATCCAAATAAGGCTGAATCTGTATAATTAATGTCTTTTTGGCTCGAAATCGATGCAACTCTCTTTGTAAACTCTTGTACCTGAAACCATATGAAAAGATATTAAAAATGCATTGCTTGAGAGCTAACAAAGCCCAGTTGAATGGGTGAATTATGTATATTTTGTGACTTATCATGTACCCCTAAAAACATTGAAAAAATGTTAACCATGCCCTTGAGTTACTTCTCAGTGAATAAATAAGGAATATTCTTAACACTGTTGATGGCATCATGGCAAAAGTCACTTATGTAGGGGTACATTTGTAATTAAGTAACTTTATATAGGGGTACATTTCTAGTTAAGTAACTTTGTATGGTTAATTAACTTTTCCCCCCTGATTAGATTTATACCGCGGTTAAGTTAAATGGATTGATGGACTTAAACTGAGGGGTATGTTTAATATTTTTTTAATGTTTTCAGGGGTACATAGGTGAGCCTAAAGAATGTAGGGTACATTTATAATTTAAGAAGTTTTTGGGGATTTAAAAGTAATTATCCCGGATTTTGGTAACGTCTCACCAATTGAAAGTGCATCCTTAAGTAAATCATGCAGCATATCAATTGACTTACTGCTCCACTTATTGATTGTCTTCAAATGAAGTAACTTGGTGAGGAAAGATAGCTTCAAATACTTTTGACAGCCTGGATATAGTTCACATTGCGCATCCCTTAATGATTGAGTGAACTTATGTGGATCTACATCGGGCACATCAGCATCTTGTCTGTCAAATATATTATCTTCAACATAATACAAATTTTCTCCAGCAGAGATATCCTCCAGTATATCTTGTACATAATTTGTATCTGGAATTTCATGATTCCCCATTCCTCTAATACTTTCCCCAATATTAGGATTCAAAGTCGAAGACTCGCCATGAAATACCCACTGAGTGTAACTTTTAGCGAATTTTTTGCCATATTGGACCCTTGAAGTTAACATTTGGCGGAATGAGACCCCCCCTCAAGATTTTTTGCAACAGAGGACCCCTAACTATATAAATCCCGATTTTACCCCTAGCATTTAATGACAAAATGACAAAAGAGCAATGTTAACATTCTGATTTTGGTTAAAAAATTACAAAAACATCCCATCACATTTAATGCGATGGGATGTGTCTTCTTCTCAAAACTTCTTCTTCCTGAATCCTCTTCCTCCCTCCCGCCGGACATGGCTCCTTCATTGCCTCCTCTTCTCTTCTTCCTCTCCACTGCCTCCTCTTCTCTTCTCCCTAACCACTCTTTTCCTTTATTCTTTCATCTCTCATCCCTTTCCACTGTCTCCACTTCTCTACTTTCACCAAAATAGTTCACCGGAGAGATGAAAGAATAAGGGAGAAGAGTGGATAGGGAGAAGAGAAGAGGAGGTAGTGGAGAGGGAGAAGAGAAGATAGCGGGAGGAGCCATGCCTTGATATTGCTTGGGTGGTATGCAACAAACCTCGTACACATTTGTCAAAATTGTACACGTACGTATCCTGAAGATACTCGTGAAAAGAAGTTGAAACACGCGTTTTTCAAACAATACACGTATCGTCATAAACAAATACACGTGTAGCGCCAAAATGACTGTTTTTTACATTGCATCAAAAGGTGTACCATACAATTCACACAAGATAGACGCAACATCATGCAGCGGACGGAGCTGGTGTTGTACCGAGCACAGCTACAGGACGTACGGGTGCATCGGAATGAATGGGTGCTCTATAAGTCTTCTTGTTGTACCCAAGTACCTTACACCTCGAACATCTCCGCATTGTTCTCGACTATGCCTTGCCTTGAGACGACAACCTTCTCTTCCTGGTGCGTATCTTGCGAGCGATAGCTTAAGGTTTGCTTTGTCGGGGTACCTCTCTCTAACATATGACTCGGGGGCATTCAAAAAGTAGGTTGTTTGAGCTTCCGGAGTTTCAAAGTTGAGAACGTACTCATCTACCTCGTCACAATCAAACATCTCCGATGGCTACTCGCAGTCGCTACCAGCCACCAAGACATTATCGGACTCCCACCGGAGGCTGACGGGTAAGTTATAGAAGTGCGGGTATAATTATAAGATGTGTGTGTATAAAATTCTACATACGTGTCTCAACTTCTTTTCACGAGTATTAATAAGCTACGCGCGTGTACAAAATTTTTGAACGTGTACGAGATCTGTGTCCTTTTCGCGTGTATTACTAGCATGCACACGCGTTCATGCACGCGTATAAATCAGAACACGTGTATGTTTTGGTTCTTTTACGTGTGTGAGCTAGTAATACACGTGAAAAGCACGTAGACCTCGCATACATTCATAAATTTTGTACACGCGCGTAGCCTATTAATACTCGTGAAAAGAAGTTGAGACACATATGTAGAATTTTATACACACGCATCTTATAATTATACCCGCGCTTCTATAACTTACCCCTTAGCCTCCGGTGGGAGTCCGTTAATGACTGGGTGATAAGACTTGAAAAGTGCACAAAACACCCTTAGAATTTGGCTTTGTTGGGCCCCGAGCAATGCTGTACTGACTACTCTTATCTCATTTCAGATATAACCGGTCCTGCTATGAGTTAGATCAACTTTGGAGCTTAAACACTGTATTTTGGCGATTTTTAGCAAGTAAGATCGATCGAACTCAACGGGAGCGATCGATCCAACCAGCGACGGACAATAAGCAATAGCCAGATCGATCGGACCCGGCATGACGGATCGATCCAGCATGGGATCTAGCGTAATAACATGTGCACGATCAATCCAACTCCAATGACCCGATCGATCCGGCTCGGGCGTACTAGCAATTAAAAGAGCCAGATCAATCCAACTCCAGGGAGCGATTGATCCAGCTCGGGCGTTACTCGCAACTTGAGAGTCGGATCGATCCAACTCCAAACGACGGATCGATCCGACGCGGCCAGAGGCAAAGATCGACGGCTCAGATCTAATCTGTGGGAGGTTGTCTCGGGGGCTATAAGTAGTCGTTGTTTAGGGTTTTTAGGGGGCTTTTTGGCAGACATTTTTAGAGGGAGCTTTCCTACCTTCTTCCATCTTTTCTTCGACGATTCTTTGGAGGAGATCCATGGCGGGAGGAGTTCACCAACTTCCATCGATGGATTACCCGCTGAAGATGAGTAACTAAAATCCTAACCATGGGATTCTTATGATGTAACTAGGGTTTTTACTAGGGATTTCTTAGATCTAGGGTTTGTTTACACGATTATTTGGCTTTTATGGATTGATTCTACTTTCCTATATCTTGGTGTGGATTTCTTGCTGGATGTATTGATTGTTCTTGCTTGCACTTGATTCTAGAGCTTGTGTATGTTAGGGCTTGGATTGGATTCATCCAAATAAGAGGACCATGCTAGTCCCATGGTATCTCGGACGGAATCTTCTTCGTGATTAGGGATTGTATAGTGCTTGTCCCACTACGTTCCATCCCTAATCCGTCATGCATCTTACCTTTCTAGATTCGGCCATCGAGATGCTAAGTCATCTTGATCTTACACCTTAATCCATATCTATGCTAGTAGTTGCGATGAATTCATCTGAGTAAGAGGGTTCATTAGCAGTGAACGAAACTAATCATTCGGTCACTAACATTTAGACAATTGTTCTCGCCAGCAAGGAATCCTAAACAGAACTTGTTGAGTGATAAGGAAAACTAGCCACACTTATCAATTATTAGGAAGCCATTCATCGTGTTTGCATGCCCTGATCTTAGGAAGACTTGGTAGATCCATAGTTACTGATTAAGAATCCTATGGTCCTTTCTCTCATACTCATAAATCCTTTACTATAAGTTTAGTTTAATTTCAATCTGCAACCTTTTCTCCACTCATTAGTAGGAGATCTGCTAAGTGATCAATTTCAATCCCTTAAATTCCTGTGGACTCGACTCAGATTCTCCACTATCTACTAGTTCTTAGTAGTTGAAGTAGAGCCCCGAAATATTTTGTAATTTTGGTCATACTTGTTAAGCCACGACACTTTTCAAGTCGTATCAAAATTTTGGCGCCATTGCCGGGGATTTTTACGGTGTTTTGAGTTGTTTACTTAGTATAGTTCCTTGCTTATCAGTTATTTATTATATAAAAGACCAAAAATAGTTTCCGTATTAATATTTCCATATCTTTTTGCGATCAGTAAGTGAAGAACAAAGCGGCATCCTTCCGAGCGGCGAAGGAGCGAGCGCCAACAACACATCATCGAGATTGCACTGTTTGTATTTCTAAACCTTGGATAATCTTTATGATGTGTGGATGAGTAATGATAAGGACCCAGATCTTTCTCTCACGTTGAAAGAATTCTTTGCTTCTTGTTCTGCATCACATAAATTGTCAGTTTCTTCCCCTACTCATTTAGTCATGGATAACCCTGAGGACAATCCTGGACCTAATGACAATCCTAACCAACCTGAAAACCAGGGTAGAAGGGCCATGAAAGATTTTTATGCTCCAACCTCTTTCACTTCTAACTCCTGTATTCAACCTCCGGTAATTGGAGCGGCCCATTATGAGATTAAACCACAATTTTTACAATCCTTACCAACCTTCCATGGCTTATCTCATGAGGACCCCTACAATCATATAGGAGAATTTATTCTGATTAGTTCTACAGTAAGGGTAAATAATTTTACCGAAGATGCTTGGAGACTTAAATTATTTCCTTTTACCCTAAAAGGTAAAGCCAAACATTGGCTTTCTTTTCTAGAACCTCGATCAATCACTACATCGCCTCAATTACAAGCTCAATTTCTTGAGAAATTTTTCCCGATTACCAAGACCAGTGACCTTCGCCATGAAATCTCCTCCTTTAGACAAGCCGACGATGAAGCATTTCATGAGGCTTGGGATCGTTATAGGGAACTCCTTAGGAAATGTCCCCATCACCAATTTCCTCAATGGGCCGTAGTAGAGCATTTCTACAAGGGTCTTAAGGAAAAACATCAATTAACTATAGATGTTGCATGTGGGGGAGTTTTCATTACCACCCCCCTTGACGATTCTTGGAGGCTCTTTGAAAGGCTTGCTGAAAACTCTCAACATCACGCCACCTACTCTAGGAATAATCGCGGGCCTTCCACCCAATCCAATCCTCGAGGAATTCTTGAATTAAATGAGTCAACCCGTCTTGCTCAACAGGTTGATGCATTGAGTAGGAAACTAGATCACGTTCTTACTCAAACAACAAATCAGGTGGATTCATCTATTCCTCCTACGCTTCCATCGTCCGGAGAAATCTGTTTCTTCTGTTCTGCTCCTGGTCACGATGTCACTGAGTGCCATTTGGCATGTCATTATCCTGAGTTAGTACAGGAACACATTAATGCCGTTTATGGTCAATCTAAACTAGCTTATGATCCTTATTCTAATTCTTACAATCCAGGTTTAAGAGATCATCCAAATTTTTCGTGGAGAACACCAAGCCAACAACCAAATTCTTTTAATTCTAGGCCATCCATAGGTGCTCAAACTACGAATTATCCTCCAAAATTCCAATCATCATATCCTACCAACTCTCAAGGCCAAACTTCGTCATTCTGACCTCCATATCGGCCTTTCCACAATCAAACATCTCAATCTTGGGGAAATAAACCGTATGTACCTCCCCAGAGTCAAGGACCCCAAAATCACTCAGCTCTTCATCCACAGCAACAAAATCAAGGTCCACACAACGATGAGTTGACCCAATTAGTACACTCTCATTCTCAAACTCTGGCAAAGATAGAGGCCCAATTGGGTCAATTGGCTAATGCATTGTCTAGGAGAGAAGATGGACAGTTACCGAGTCAGTCTATTCCTAATCCCAAAGGCCAACATCATGTAGACTCATTGCATGAACAAGTACAAGCTGTGACTACCCTTCATAGTGGTAAAACTTTTGTCAACATTGAGCAACCTGAAGGAACCACAGATAATCAAGATTTACATGCATCTCATTCTCAAACATCATTAGACAATAATTCACATGCATCAAAGGAACCCAGTTCATCTTCTGACACTCCACATTCAAATCCTCACGACTCCAGTGAAGATTCATAGGCGTCACCACACATGACATCATTTAAGGAGAAAGAACCAAATCCCACAACATATATTCCTAAGGTTCCTTTTCCTGAAGCTTCAGCAGATCCTACATCCACTCCATTCAGAAATTCAAAAATAAATGAGATGATGGAGGTGTTTAAAAAAGTGCATATTAATCTTCCTTTGCTTGATGCCATCAAACAAATTCCATCTTATGCCAAATTTCTCAAGGATCTTTGCACACATAAACGACAGTCTAGGTCACATGTGTCTAAGAAGATTTTCCTGACCGAGCAAGTTAGCTCAATTCTTCGACGTGATCTTCCTCCTAAGCTCAAGGATCCTGGCACCCCCACAATCTCATGCATTATAGGAACTCACACGATTGATGGAGCACTACTGGATTTGGGTGCAAGTGTCAACCTCATGCCTTACTCCTTATATTCTAAGTTTGGTATAGGAGAATTGAAACCTACGACCATGACCTTACAATTAGCTGATCGATCTATTAAGACCCCAAGAGAAATCCTTCAAGATGTGGTTAAGGTGGATAGGTGCGTATTTCCGGTTGACTTTGTAGTGTTAGACATGGAACCTGGAGTGCAAACTAAAAAATCAGTCCCTATAATCCTTGGCTGACCCTTCTTGGCTACAGCCAATGCTTGTATTAACTGTAGGGATGGTTTCATGACGGTCACATTTGGGAATATGGAATTACGTTTGAATATATTTCAAGCTTCAAAGAATCATGCGTATGATGATAACTGCTTTATGGTTGATACCTTGGTTAATGAGGATGAGGTAATTAGTTCTATTGATGATGCATTACCTGTGTTGTTGTTGAATGGTGATACTCCGTGTGGGAGGTTTGAGAATGGTTGTCACACATCTATCGTGATTGAAGACGAGGTTTTTGAACAGTATTTGTCACATTTGCATGAAGATGTTTTGAGTTCGGATGTAGTGTTTCCGGTTGTGAACAATGAAAAGAATGATTTGAATGATTTTGGGTCGGTTTTCAAATTTGAAAATGACAACGTTTTAAATGATTTTAATGATCTTGATGTCATTACTGATGTTTGCGGTATTTCCTGTAAAGAGCCTCTCCTTAAGCCTTTACCTCCTACATCCTCAATTCCGGCTGTACCTTCTTTGATCACACCATCATCTTTGGAATTGAAAACGTTGCCCTCCAATTTAAAATATGCCTTCCTTGGACCTGAGTCTACCCTTCCAATAATTATCTCTTCTGCATTAACCATTGATCAAGAGCATCTATTACTCGGCGTCCTTAAACTGCATAAAAGAGCTATAGGGTGGTCCATTGGTGATCTTAAAGGCCTTGATCCTTCGATTTGCATGCATCGCATACTCTTAGAGGATGAAACTAAATGTGTACGGGAGATGCAACGCCGGCTCAACCCTCTTATGAAAGATGTTGTAATGAAGGAAGTAATTAAACTTTTAGACGCAGGGATCATTTATCCGATCTCAAACTCTAAATGGATTAGCCCTACTCAAGTCGTTCCTAAAAAATCTGGAATCACAGTGGTTAAAAATGACAAAGGTGAGGATATCCCAACTAGACAGACCACAGGGTGGAGAGTTTGTATCGATTATAGACGTCTTAACGCTTTAACTCGTAAAGATCATTTTCCATTGCCCTTCATTGACCAGATTTTAGAACAATTATCAGGCCAAGCTTATTATTGTTTCCTTGACGGCTACTCTGGGTATAATCAAGTGGCCATAGATCCTAATGATCAGGAAAAGATAACCTTTACATGTCCTTATGGAACATTCGCATATCGTCGCATGCCCTTTGGCCTTTGCAATGCTCCAGCGACATTTCAACGTTGCATGCTTGCTATCTTCGGGGATATGATTGAACAGTTTCTAGAGATATTTTTGGATGACTTCTCTGTGTTTGGCCAATCTTTTGACTCATGCCTTGAAAACCTATCCAAAGTCCTTACTAGGTGTGAGAAAACTAATCTGGTGTTGAGTTGGGAAAAGAGCCATTTTATGGTTACAGAAGGTATTGTTCTCGGCCATGTAATTTCATGCAGAGGGATTGAGGTAGATAAAGCTAAGTTAGAGCTTATTTCTAAACTTCCGCCTCTTTCGTCAGTGCGTCAAATTCGGTCATTCTTGGGCCATGCCGGGTTCTATTGGCGATTTATTAAGGATTTCAGTAAAATCTCCCGACCGTTATGTGCTCTATTGGTTAAAGATGTTCTCTTTGTGTTCGACAAGCCTTGTCTTAGTGCCTTTAATATCTTGCGTGAGTCGCTCTCTTCAGCGCCTATTGTCCATTATCCTGATTATAACCATCCTTTTGAAATCATGTGTGACGCGTGTGATCACGCTGTAGGTGCTGTTTTGGGACAAACTATCGATAAATTACCTTGTGTCATTTACTATGCTAGTAAGACGTTAAACGAAGCTCAGGTAAATTACACGACTACGGAGAAAGAGTTACTTGCGGTGATCTTTGCCTTAGAAAAGTTTCGTTCTTATCTTCTTGAATCTAAAGTTATAATTTTCACCGATCATTCAGCCCTTAGACATCTTGTTTCTAAGAAAGAGCTTAAACCTCGATTAATCCGTTGGATTTTGCTTCTCCAAGAGTTTGATCTGGAATTATGAGATAAAAAGGGAGCGTTAAATGTGGTTGCCGATCACCTGTCTCGTCTTCCTGTCGATGTCATTAATGATTCATCCCCGATCGATGATACCTTTCCTGATGAATATTTATTAGCTGTTGATCAAGTACCAAAACCGTGGTTTACACACATCGTAAATTATCTGGTTTCTGGATTCACTCCTGCTCATTGGAATAAACTAGATCGAGATAAATTCTTTTCGAAAGTCAAATCCTACGTATGGAATGATCCCATTTTCTTTAAGCACTGTCCGGATCAGATTATGAGATACTGTATACCTGAATATGAAATTATCTCCATTCTGACTTCATGCCACTCTCATGCATGTGGAGGACACTTTTCTGGCCGTAGAACCGCAGCAAAGATTTTTCAGTCTGGTTTTTATTGGCCCTCGATTTTTCGTGATGCTCACAGTTTTTCAAAAGCTTGCGTTCATTGTCAACAGTTAGGTAGTATTTCGCATCGATATGAAATGCCTCAAAATCCGATTATTGAATGTGAAGTATTCGATGTTTGGGGTATTGATTTTATGGGCCCGTTTCCTCCTTCGAATGGCTACATCTACATTTTATTAGCTGTTGATTATGTTTCGAAATGGATTGAAGCCATAGTGACTAAGACCAATGATCACCGAGTCGTTGTAAAATTTCTTCATTCTAACATTTTTGTTCGGTTTGGTCATCCTTGAGCTATTATAAGTGATGGTGGCTCACATTTCATGAATAGGTATTTCCGTCACACGCTCGATAAATATAATATCTCCCATAAGGTTGCCACCCAATATCACCCTCAGACCAGTGGGCAGGTAGATGTGTCTAATAGGGAGATCAAACGCATCCTTGAGAAAGTCGTACGGTTGGATAGAAAGGACTGGTCCATGCGATTGAATGAAGCGTTATGGGCATATAGAACGGCATTTAAAACACCCATAGGGATGTCCCCATATCGGATGGTCTATGGTAAGCATTGCCGCTTACCAGTGAATCTCATGGATAGAGTGTGGTTAACTATAAAAGAGGTTAATTGGTTACCTACGGGTCAGAGTTCTCGTCTGCTCCAACTCAATGAGTTGGAGGAAATACGTAATGACACCTATGATAATGCTCTTATCTATAAAGCTCGAATGAAGGCGTATCATGATAGGTTCATTAATCAGCGAACTTTTAATGTGGGGGATAGAGTGTGGTTATTTAACGCTAGATTACGGCTTTTCCCAGGAAAACTGAAATCTAGGTGGACCGGGCCATTCGAAATCACTCAAGTTTTCCCTCATGGGGTTGTTAAACTCTGCCATCCTAACTCTGATTCCACCTTCAAAGTGAACGGCCAAAGGTTAAAAATATAGATAGAAAATCCTCTGACCTTAGAAGCCACACAACGGTTGCATGAACCAATTCCTGACTAATTGCGCTGTCATTTGGTCGAGCTAGAGACGTTAAACCAAGCGCTTGATGGGAGGCAACCCATCCGTTATGTATTTTTCTTTCGTTTGGTTTCTTTCAAGTTTTATTTGCATGCTTGCGTCTTTTCTACTTATTTGTGTAGTTGATTTTGATTGTTTGATAATGTTGTCATCGCTGCAAGTGGATGGTCGTGTTAATTGTGAGCTTAGGGATGTCCGTGCTTGAATTCTTATGGCCTGGAGAGGTCCATATTTTTACAGGGATCGTAGCGGCTTAATTCCCATATTACTTTTGCATTTTCTCGCATTTCGGTTCGACCGATCGATCTAGCCAAGTAAGACGGATTGATCCTTCTTTCCGTCAAGCATATTTTTTCTTCATACCGTAGTTGGATCGATCCGTCCCATTGGGTTGGATCGATCCGAGGTGTGTCTTTAATCTTGACAGAACATGGTGTTTTCGCCTCACCATCACCTGATCGATCCGTCTATCCCTCCGTCTTGGCTTTACTCCTGGCTATAGTCGGATCGATCCGGTCTTGGGAGAGGGATCGATCCGTCTTGTGCATTTAATCGTGACAGAGAGTAGTGTTTTTGGCACTGCACCTTCCGATCGATCCCTCTATCGCTCCGACGATGTGTGAAACTAGTTGCGAGAGTTGGATCGATCCGGCCTCGCGGGTCCGATCGATCCGAGGTGGGTATTTATTGGTGACAGAGAGTGGTGTTTTTGGCCTTGCACCTTCCGATCGATCTCTCTATCTGTCGCTCTCATTGAGTTTAGTTGAATGAGCCCGATCGATCCTGCTCAACGAGTTCGATCGATCGGGCACATTTATTACCTATTTGTCATCCGATCGCACCGATGCGACCACATGGCGCTGGATTGATCTACCTATTCTAGGCCGATCGATCCTGCTCGAACCTTTCGAAACTTACATCTTTCGCGCCGCTGCCGTCGCCGTCTTCAACTCGGACTCTATTCCGAGTTGATCCATACCTCTTCGCCGCCTTTTTATTCTCATCCTTACCTCAACTACGATTCCTACCGAGTGACCTAGTTCGATTTTTGTTGTTCCGCAGCTGTCGTAGTCCATCCCATCTTCAGCGTCCGGCTTGGGAGCTCCACCATCGTCTCTGCTTCCGGCGTGTTCCTCCAAGCGATTTTAGCGTTCCGGTAAGAGTCCCACTCGTCCTCTTCATATCTCCTCCGCATGTTTTCGTCTCTTGTGTGTATGTCTCCGGTGGAACCCATGGTTTTTGCCATGGCTTCCGACCAATGACGCCGGTGACCATTGCCGCCGTCCTCCGCCTTCTTCTCGCCGTTTCAATGTTCTTCTAGCCTGTTGTTATGCATGTTAGCCTTCTCTTCTCCCTTCACCCGTTATCCATAGTTTTCTTGAATCTTTCCCCCTCCTCTGTTCCAGTCAGTGGAGTTCTTCCATCACTCCGTGATGGATCGATCGGCCATTGCTAGTCCGATCGATCCTGCCCTATCCAGTCATTCGTCTTCTGTCTTCTCTTACCAATGATCTCGGATGCAGGGTTACTCTCAATGTCTACTTCCAGCCACGGGTCGTCGGAGCCCGATTTTGAGCCAGGTTCTCCGTTGTCTCAAGCTTCAATGTTCTCATCCGATGATGACTTTGCCGATTCAGCCGACTCGAGCCGACCACCGTCTCCGCCGGTAGTCTCCTGTTACCCTCCTCGGGATGTCCCGACCCTATTTATCCTGCCGGTTCAGTTATCGAATATCCTGTTGGTGTTGAGTTTCTTGGGCCGCTACCAGATCCTGATCTCTTTGCCTGTCTTGTTTATGCTATTCAGCATGACCCCGACCTCGAGGATCCGTGGGTCGCTTTCCGATTGCCTGATGGGTACTCCGTCGTGGTACCTTCACGGTCTCTGATCGATCCTGGGCTTTTATCGCCAGCACTTTCGCCACCAGGGTGCCCATATGCCTCAGATGATCCTGATCGCCCACTATTCCGGTGGTCATGCGGGGATGAGTCAGAGGATAACGAGCTGGACGATGACGACCTCATGGATCTGCTGGAGGAGTTAGACGACGACGAGGACGAGGACAACGACAAGGACAGCGATGACTAGATTTTAGGACAATCGTATTTTCCTTTCTAGGATTTCTGCTTGCTGCTTTTCTAGGTTGAGTTGTTAATTGCTAGTTTATCCTTTTTGCATTGCGGATTTTATCTTTGCAGCTTTGTTTTGTTAGTTCATCAATAAACGTGGGATTCGGTTGCTTGGATATATTGTTTTAATTTTTGTGATGCACCGTGCATGCCGCGAATGCTTTGCATAACTGCCGTCCTTGTAGGGGAAAAAATCCATGAGTTCCAACTACTAAAACGTGGTTGGCGGGAGTCGGATCGATCCGACCTATATAGACCGATCGATCCCCCTCACTTACCGCATTTTACGTTGTGCATTGGCCGTTTGCCGCGTGGACTTCGATCGATCCAACCCCAACGGACGGATCGATCGACGTCGCGTCGTTTGGGGTTTATAAGCGGGGTCCGATCGATCCTAGGGCATGATCCCCCTTCGATCGATCCACCTTTCCTCCCTTCCATTTCGCTCAGAATCCGTCGATCCTCGTTCTCCCTTCCGACCGGTCCTTGGTCTCCCCTCCGGCAAGACCTCCTCACCACCATCCTCACCCACACCACATTCCCTTCCTCCGGCCTCCTTCCCCACTCACGGCCTCGCCGTTTCCTCCAAACCCATCCCACCTCTCCGCCCACGGTTCCTTGCTTTCCGTTGATCGTCGCTGTCACGCCCCGACCCAGAAAACCCATCCGGACCGGGACGTGAGGGTCCTAAACTCTAAATCAAACGGCGAAAGCCTCTCCTTTTAAACATCAATTTAAAACCTGGTGCATGATTACAATATTCACAATTAATTTAAACTATCCTATCATCAAATCATAATACAATTTAACTTTAAAAAGATATAATAATGATTCACGTCATCTAGTACAGCAACCTCTTATCAATTTACATCAAATTGATATACAAATATATATCTCCTTCAAATTACAATTTATACATTTTAAAGTTGTACATTAATTGAATATAATAAACTGATGATATCCTCGATCTCACGCACCACCAAGGGGAGTACCGCCTCCAACACCGCAACCACCTGAAAAAGAAGGGACTGCATCGACCTGCATCGCCGATGCAGCCCAGGTAGGAGTGAGCAACAAAGCTTGCTAAGTAGGGTTCTACTCTACGGCACACTGAAAGGAGGAAAACAACAACAGTGTTGTCTCCCAGCCTAAGTCTAACGGATGCCACGGGTCCCATAACCCACCGATGTCCCAAGGGCTCCTGTCATGAACCTCTCTCTTGGTCTCTCTACCAAGATCACCCTAAGCACTGACAGGGGAACGGAACCATGCAGGATCACTCACCCTTACCCAGCAGGGATACCACTGCCTGGGGACCACGTCGGGAACTCCTCGGTTGCATCCTTAGCACTTGGCCTTGGAAGACAGCACGACCTCTAGACCTCAAACAATGTAATATTCCAGTCCGACTACCTAATAATCCTCGAATGATATCAAACAATCATCATTGATAACAATCACGTCCTAATCCTCGACTACCCCAAACCCCAGCCCTAGGGCTAGATCCGGGCTACCCGAGAACCCCGGATCAACGATCGAAACCATCGTCTACCACCTAGCCTGATGCTTCTAATGCAAACAGATGCATGTAATGCTCAAGCACAGAGATACAGGAATAGCAGCATGCAACAATATGCCAAGACACCATACACGGGCTAGGCGAAGCGTCAAGCTTGCCGGAGGGTAAACATGCATAAAGCAGATAAAGGTTAAACTACAATTATACAATATTATGACGGCTCCCACGGACCGTTAGCAAGCAATTTCTACAACGGGGGCACAATCCCGGCCACACAAATGATAATCAAACACACTTGCAATTAACATCAACTAGGGCACACATCGGCCCATTTAATTAGCTAAACATCCCAAGGGGCACAACCCCCTTGGTTCAACCACAAGCTAAGCATACATGTAAATAAGCATGACATGTGATTAATTGCTAATTAAACAAGGATGATTTATATCTAATTAGACATGCCGAAAATCAAACAATTAATCATCTAAAAATAACCAATTAAAACATGCTAGCCATCAAGATCTCTAGGAATACCAATCACATGAATCCTGAAGAATCAAACATGATAAAACATCAAAAATCCACCGAAAAACACTATTCAAGGCTGGCGGTCGATCAACGGATCGACCGTGAAAGACCTAAGGTTGACGGTCGATCAGCGGATCGACCGTGAGGGGTGATTTCGCTATTTTCGGGGCTCACGGTCCATCCGCGGATCGACCGTGAAGAAGCTGGGGTTGACGGTCGATCAACGGATCGACCGTGAGAGTTTATTTTGCTGATTTTCGGGCTCACGGTCGACCTTGGAGACCTCACGGTCGACCTTGGAGACCTCACGGTCGACCGTGGAGACCGCGACGGTTGATCCACGGATCATCCGTGGCACTATTCATCAGCAAATCTGCTCCGACACAGTTTCGTATACAAATCACCAAAACTCGTAGAAAAATCGGAAAAATATGAAATCAATTGGGTTTGAAAGTAGACTCACAGATCTACAACTCTTATCTCTCATAAAAATCCAAGATCATGCATGTACAAGCCGGAAAACTCGCCGCAAGCCGGCTGTTCTTCAAGAACAGCAGAAAACCGGAAATCCGAGATTTATCATGCTAAAATCCTACTTAAATCTTAACCAAAGTTCATGAAACTTAAATCAGAGACTAAATTAAGCAACATGTATTCAACAACATAATTTTATCACAATCTAACGGCTAGATTTATCTAAACCCATTAATTAATGCGTGTAGGTAGAACACCTACCAGACTGCGCATTCCTCGGTTGATTCCCCGCGAGTTGATCACCAACAAGGTTCCAAACCACACCAGCAGCCTTCCTCTCGTTGCCACGAATCCAACAAGCTTTCAAGCTCCCAAAATGGTGGTCGGAGGAGGGAGAACGGAGAGAAGAAAGCTGGCTGCCCGGAAAGAGAAACAGAGCAAGCTCTGCTTGCGGGAAGAAGAAGCAGCCAGGGAGAAGAAGAAGAGAAGGGAGAAGAGGAAGAGAAGAGAAGGAGAAGCTCAGGGAATCTCAGGGAAGGTGAGGGAAGGTCGGGGAAGGTGGGAGAGGTCCTCTCTTCCCTGACAAAGGAGGACGACGGGAGTTGAACTGCTCTGCGCAGTTCAACTGCCCTGCGCATGAGTCCGATCGATCGCTCCTTGGAGCGACCGATCGCTCAAGGGCCGTAAGCTGCCCAAAAGCAAGCTTCAGCGCGCCCGAGCTGGGATCTTCCTATCCCGGGTCCATCTAGCCATTCTAATCAAACACTAACACAAACAAGGTCAGTGTGTGCACACGCGGGTGTGAAACTGACCAACCGGGAGCATATTTACCAAAATGCCCCCGGGGTCAAAAACAGCGATGCGATCAACCGATCGCATCCCAGGGCCAACCGAGCCAAACCACAAAGCCAGGCCCTCGACCTAACGCGGTCGGACCGGGTTGGAGGTACGGGTCCTCACAGTCGCCGGCGCCGTTCCTTGTATTCCTCCCTACCATGGTGCGTGCGAAGAATGTCACGAAGAAGGGCCTCGGCGGTAAAGGGAAACCCGCCGCCGCTTCTTCTTCCACCCCTACTGCCAGACGCCTCCCCTTGGCTGCGGCTCCGACGAGTGCTTCTCCCGCAACATCCGCTTCTTCGCCGGGATCCTCTTCTTCTCCACCTCCGTCACAGCCGGTCCGTGCCTTGAGAGCCCCACCAGCGTTGTCTCCGGCTGCCACTCCTTCATCCAGCAAGCGGAAGGCATCCGCTGTGGCTTCTTCCTCCCAACAACCTCAGCGACCAACCAAGCGCAAGAAGTCCCAACCGTCGACTGCTCCGACCGATGTCCGCGGCCTTCATCCTCGCTAGCAGCGCGAGCTCAACCTTGAATTCACCTTCGACGTCGATTTTTTCCGCACGGTCGAGCACGCCCAAGACTCCATTGCGACCCTTGAGCGCCGGGGTCTCCTACCTGTGTGCACACCCAGCTCCACTGTATACCCGCGGCTGGTTTGCATGTTCTATCAGAACATGCAACCTATTCCTTTTGGGGATGCGCGCGACAAGGATACATCCCGCCGGTACGCGTCCTGGGGATTTACTTCCATGATCGACGGTGTAGAGGGATCGTTGACTCTCCGGGCGGTCTGCGATGCATTGTCGATTCCGAAACGCTGCCTGGACCTTCACCGAGCGACGGTTGACGAGCTTTACATCCATGAGTCCGACGCTTACCTGTTTCTTCATCCGGGCCGTCAGCACGTCGACACCTTTGCTCGCGCTGAGCTGCCACCGCACATGTGGCTGACCGATGATGTCCTGCGGCGGAACCTTTTTTAGATGGGGCATGATCAGTATCGGTCTGGGGATTGGCTCTGCATGCTGTGGCTGTTGGCCAAGGATTGGGCGATGAGTATCCCGCAGATGATCTTGGAGGACATCGTCCAGTTTTATCAGAAAACGGTGCTGGATATGCGACCAAGTTACGACGACGCCGCCTGCCCACATCCTCGGCTTATCTCCGCTGTTCTAGAGCGCCAGGACCGAGTTCCCGAGGGGGAGCCAACCGTGTCACTGGATGCACTCCAGGCGGCACGATTCCGTTCAGCCACCTGGAGCAAGGTCCTCGGTCACATGAGGAGAGCCGGTGTTTTTCTCCGCCAGCCACGTCCCAGCCGCACGCATCATGCACCAGAGTACGGGCCGGTCGACCACCCTACCTTGGGCGAGATGTATAGAGAGTTCCATGGCGAGTTGGCGCGCCTACACCAGCGTTTGGACGCAGTGGACCCGCGCGATGCCGCTTTCCATGCAGACTTCTCGGCCTTCCGCGCGGACCTCTCCTACATCCGGGCGCGTCTTGACGACCTTCACCCGCCTACGCCTGTGCTCGCTATCGTACCTTATCGCCCACCATCTTACCCTGAGGCCCCACTCCACCATTTGACTTTTGTGGTGGATGGACTCACTTTTGTACTAGCGTGACATTTTATATACATAGCTTTTTGGCTTTGGGGGGGTGTATCCTGGGAGTGCGGGACGCTGATTGTGCTGGTCTATAGCTGTGTGTACGTGGATGAATGTGATTGATCATTGTGTCTTGCAGGTGGTAGCTTCGGGTAGTTTAATTTTTCTTCCCTTGTCTGATGAATGTTGTATCACCCTTGGGCTTATCGAATAAATAGAGGAAATGCTGCCAAATTTTTCTCCAATGTTCATGCCTATTCCTTACATTCCATACATGCAATCATGGGGTATTTCTTCTATGATTCTACAGGGTATATATGCTATCGCATGCACAGTGGGGTGCCATCCCGCCATTACTTGGCTGCTCACGCCTAACCTCGATATGCAATTCTGCTTTTCTTTGTATCTTCAGGGTTATTTTTTTCGTATGAAGCATCGCAGGTTATCTCTATCCTATAGTCTTTGCTTTCTTTTTATACCTTAGTGTAATTGGGGACAATTACATTTAAGTTGTGGGGTAGAATTCGAGGAATTCATATTTATTTATTTTATGATAACCGAATTTTATACATCCCTTATAACGTGTCAGAAGAAGGAAGTTATGATAGTTATTGATGAAGATGCATCATTTAGAATATTATTCAATGAGTTATTCAGAAATTCATATGTCACATAAAATTCAGTAAATTTAACTTTGCATGACATGAGTTCTGTACTTTAACACTTTTACTATGATTTAGGGATAACTTGACATATCCTATTGCAATTGAGCACTTTCACATGGGGATGAGTTGAAGTTAGATTCTGAGCATGAAACTAGGATAGATATATGATTTTAGGACATGTCACAGAAGATACATGGACACATATAGTTTCTGTCCACAAAGAGTATATGTGAATGAAAAGTGAAAGGATTCAACTTAGTAACCGGGCAATGTGCCTAGCCAGCATGTTGTTCGCGTAAAACGGTTGAGTTGCCTAACACTGGGAGAAAGGATTTTCGACTTAGTAACCGGGCAATGTGCCTAACCAGCGTGTTGTTCGCGTAAAACGGTCGAATGTCCTAACAAAAAAAAAAGAAGAAGTTTTCAACTTAATAACCGGGCAGGGTGCCTAACCAGCATGCGGTTCGCGTAAAACGGTTAAAGACCCTTGTGAAAAAAAAAAAGAGAAAGAAAAAGGACAGAGATTGCTATGTGATAAGTGGAAAATATGTGCTTGCTTATAATTGTAATTTTGACTGGTGGAATGTTTGAATATAATGGATATTCTGATACATGTGAAACCAATTACACACACTGGAGAGTCAGTTATTGTTGAACCATGATTAAATATGTTGAAGTGCTGGAACTATGCTTTGACTGGTTCTTATTTACTTTATGTTTATATGACTATGGAGTGAAGAATAGATTCATTGATAGAGATTCTATTTAGTGCATTTGAAATAATGAGTATTATAGTGGAGTTTTGATGGCATGTTAAAGGGGATGTATAGGTGTTTGTGGGTATCATCACCGGAAACCCTCAGGAGACTATAACTCCTCCAATGGGGCCACCCAGGGGTTTAAAGGCTTGTTGCACATGCTAAGTGCAATCGTGGGACATACGAAAGTGGCTAGTTAGATTTACTGCATTAATTTTAAATTTTTGTTTGCTTTGCTCGAGGACTAGCAAAGATCAAGTTAGGGGGTGTGATAAGACTTGAAAAGTGCACAAAACACCCTTGTAATTTGGCTTTGTTGGGCCCCGAGCAATGCTGTACTGACTACTCTTATCTCATTTCAGGTATAACCGGTCTTGCTATGAGTTAGATCAACTTTGGAGCTTAAACACTGTATTTTGGCGATTTTTGGCAAGTCAGATCGATCGGACTCAACGGGAGCGATCGATCCAACTAGCGACGGACAATAAGCAACAGCCAGATCGATCGGACCCGGCATGACGGATCGATCCAGCACGGGATCTAGCGTAATAACATGTGCACGATCGATCCAACTCCAATGACCCGATCGATCCGGCTCGGGCGTACTAGCAATGAAAAGAGCCAGATCAATCCAACTCCAGGGAGCGATCGATCCAGCTCGGGCTACCCGATTGAGTAATTCCTAGGTAACTACTTCATTGATTCGAATTGATCAACCTTTTATTTCTAAACTTTGTTAGTTTAGATAAGGGTTAAGTACTTTTTACTACCCTCAACTTTGGCTAATACGTAATCTGCTACCCTATATTTTATAAAGGTACTTTTTGGTACCCTAATGTTTTCAAAATGTACAAAATGATGCCAAATCCCTAACGCCATCACATGTACTAGCGGCAAACCTTATTTGACTAATTTTGACTTTTATTTACGAATACATTAATGACACGTGGACTTATTGCGATCTCCCTCCTCCGATCCGCTCCCTTGATGGACTTATTGCAATCTCCTTCCTCCGATCCCCTCCCTCGATGAACTCGTCGCCAATCTCCTTCCTCCAATCCGGGGGAGGTGGCGACGGTAGCGGTGATGGTGGCATGTGGAAAAGAAGGGCGTGTTGAAAAAAAGGGTCGCCACACTCTCCCCCTCTATCTCTCTCTTCGTGGTCATCATCGTCGTCGAGCCCTCGTCATCTCGTCCATGCAGTTATCTTCCTTCTGCCACCGTCGCCGCCGGCCATGCAGAAAGCGTCGTCGAGTTCTCGATGGATTAGGTTCTCTCTTTGATTCTCTCTCTACCCGCCCCCCTCTCTCTCATTCTCATGTTCTCTCTCTCTTGCCACGTGTCATTAATGTATTCGTCAATAAAAGTCAAAATTAGTCAAATAAGGTTTGTCGTTAGTTCATGTAACGGCGTTAGAGTTTTAGCATCATTGTGTACATTTTCAAAACGTTAGGGTACCAAACCATACCTTTTTAAAATATAAGGTAGCAGACTTGACATCATTGTGTACCTTTTCAAAACGTTATGGTACCAAAAAGTACCTTTTTAAAATATAGGGTAACAGATTGCGTATTATCCAAAGTTGATGGTAGTAAATAGTACTTAACCGTTATTTAATAGTGTAGTGATTGAATAAGGATTATAAATTTGAGGGGAAATTAGCTTTTGATACCCTCTATTTTCAAACTTTTACGATCTGGTACCCTCTAGTAAGAAAATGTGACTTTAGTACCCTGAGATTTTCAAACCGCGACAAATCCCAGACGGCGTTAGTCCCCCTTAATAGAAAACGCTCACATACATGGTGTTTACATGTGGCAACACGTGATGAGGAGAGAGAGAGAGGGAGAGAGAGAGAGAGAGAGAGAGAGAGAGAGAGAGAGGTGGTGCTCGCCAGCCGTTCATCCATCTACCCATCCCGACGTCCTCGTCGGCAGCCGTACGTACTGCACCACCAGTCACCCCTCCACTTCACTGCCAACCTCCTCATCTCTCCACCAACCTCTCTCTCCATCCAAGCTCCCAACACCATCGCAGTCACCACTCTCCTAGCATCACCGTCTTCTCTATCACCGCCGCACCTACCTGCAATCCCGGCAGCAAGCCACAACCAATGAAATTCACCATCTCCTCCATTCCCGGCGCCCCCAAGCTCCGCTCGTCGCCTAACCCCCCATCCCCTACCTCCCTTGCTGCCTCAAACCTCGACCAGCCTCACCACAACCCTCCTCCTCGACGGCACCTGCCTGAGCTAATGAGTTCTTCACAAAGGGTGAGAAGCACTTGTTGTTTGAGATCCACCGCCATAAGACATCGTCGAGGTCGTCAACGTTGTCGCCGCGCTCGCTGCCACCGTTTCCTATGCACCATCACCACTTCCCAACTCACCATGATCATGAGCCATTGCTCTCGCCACCGAGAGGTCCGAGACTACTACTCTGTAGCACTAATACTAGTAACAATAATAACAGTACTAAGAATGAGAGCTACTACATTGGAATCCATGGAGGAAATGGTAATGATGGTGGTGGTGGAGGCGGAGGAGCGGTGGCATACGTTGATGGAGGAGAATGAGAGGATGCGGCGGAGCAATGTGGCATTGATGTCAGAGCTAGCGCACACGCAGTGGCTCTACAATGATATCATCTACTTCGTCCAGAATCATGTCCGACCCGTCGCACCGAGCTCGACAGTGTCGACGCCATCTCCGCTTCTCGTGTCCAACTCCTCTGATGGGTTTTACCAGATTGGTCCAGACGGCGAGCGAGGTTTGTTGCTTGGGGAAGACTGGGTTCAGAGGGAGACGATGAGGATGAAGCGGTGGCAGGGTGACTACCTAAGGGAGATGGCCGGAGGTGACGGGGTTCGGTGGTAGAGGATGACAGGAGATGTGGTCGAGTTCGCCGGAGATGGTGGCCGCCATCTTCTCACTCTTTCTAGTTCTCTCTATCTCTCTCTCTCTCTCTCTCTCTCTCTCTCTCTCTCTCTCTCTCTCTCTCTCTCCTCATCACATGCCACCACGTGTAAACACCATACACGTAAACGGTTTTCTATGAACGGCGACTAACACCGTCTAGGATTTGTCACGGTTTGAAAATCTCAGGGTACTAAAGTTACATGTTCTAACTAGAGGGTATCAGATTGTAAAAGTTTGAAAATAGAGGGTATCAAAAGCTAATCCCCTAAATTTAATATTTGATTGAATTTATAACATTTCAACGACACATTCCCAACACATCAAACCTCTCAAATGGAACTTGTAGGGGATTTGGGTTGTTACTTAAGTTTGACATCGCACATTTGCATGAGCTGTTGCGAGGAGGGTAAGCGCATCCATGGGATCATATCTAGCTTCGCGGATTCTTTAATCCATCTCATCATCATACCCTGCAAGAAGAAGAAAAATCCTAGAATTTGTTAGATTATAGATCGAAATCTTTGAAGCAATCATATGGGGTATTCACTATTCAATCACCCACCGTAAACTATAGAAGGGATGTCGAGGTGTGGGATATGCTGGATCTTGTGCCAATCCTCGCCACGGCCCCGCTGAACCCTTCTTAGCAACTCATCGGATATCCCACTTAAATCCAAATGGCTAATGGTTGTCACACGTCGTAGTCCTTCAGGAAGCATGTTCACGGTACGAACATTCCATATGGATAACTTGATGAGGCAAGGCATTGCTCCAGGCTCCATCGTCCACACCTCTAGAGCTTCCAAGTTTTCGATATACATTTCCTGCAGTGCTGGAAATCCACCTGATGAACAAAACATCTTCTTCCCAACGTAAGCGTTGTGCAGGTAAAGATAGACAAGGTTGGGTAGGTTCTCCAACACGACCATCGGGTCTTGCTCCAGTGTGGAGGAAACCAAAGAAAGATGAGTAAGATTAGGTGCGAATTGATTGCAGGGTGGGAGCTGCTGCTTCTTTGATAGTAGTCCTGCCAAATTTATACGACAAAGATGGCGGTGTCTCGAAAATATAGCAAGGACCTCCGTGGGAATTGTTCCATGTTCAGCTTCTGTCCGTAGCGACAAGGAGTGTAGGCAATTTAATTTCCCAAGTGATCCGAGAAGCATCTTATGGTGTACATTTTCAACACCAGTTATTTTCAAACTTTCAAGGTGGAGTAGCTTGCTGAAATCACTTTCAAGCCATCTCCCGGCCCTTATCCCGGTAAATGTCATTAGGTTTGTCAACCCTTCAATGCTGCAGATAGAAGAGCCTTCAAGTTCAGGAAATACATCCACAACTTGCAAATTATGAAGATTTTTTATTGATGACTTGCAAATCAATTTTTTTGAATTACTGCTCCAATATCTCAAGTATTTCAAATTAATCATGCTTTTCATTTCTTTTGGCAACTCCATACCATCTGACTGACAAGTGATATCAAATACTCTCAACAATCTTAAACCACTAAGGAATTGGCCACCCCCCTTAATATTTGTGAAGCATATCAGGCTACGCAAATTAGGTATCTTCCACATGTCCTCGGAGAGGTTAACATATGCGTCCTCGTTACGATCACTAATGGCCAGCCGACGGGTTCCTGCCAAATTTGAAGAGGTGGGCAATTCATCTGCAAGATGGCTTACCACATTTAGCAATCCACTCTCTCTAGCTTCCTCTATGCAAACATCACGTATGAGATCATGACTGCCTACGGACTCAAGTCTGCCACAACGGTATCTTTTTTCTTGAATCACGCACCTCTGGATCAATTCATGCAGGAAATCCTCTGCTGTGCTCTTCCTAGTTTCTCCTAGTCTCTTTGGTATGAACCCTTCAGCTATCCATAGTTGAATTAATCTTTGGATACGAATTTCATAGTCTTCTGGGAAGGCGCCAATGTATAGAAAACATGGTTTCAGATAATAAGGCAGTTGTTCGTAACTCAAACGCAAGATATCCATGCATTCTTTCCCTTCTTCCGCCTCTTGCCACTTGACCTTATTTAACATACTCGACCATACATCGGGCCTCTCAACTTTGGTGGATAAAAGGCCTCCTACTACCTCCAAGGCAAGCGGCAAACCATGACAACTTTCTACCAATCTCTCCCCGACATGCTTCAAATCCTCTCTGAAGGTTTGGACATCTCGATACGGGTAAGCTTTTTTAAGGAAGAGCAATCTACTCTCTTCTTTGTCCAATAATCGCAATTTATAAGGAGGGATAGCTGGGTCGGCAGATCTTGCGACATCTTCAATCCGCGTAGTGAAAATGACCCTGCTTCCGTTTCCGATATCTGGTAGAGCTGTTTCGATCCGCCTCCATACTTCTGTCTTCCATACATCATCCATCACAACAAGATACCTTCCTCTCATCTTAAGCGCTTCACAGAGATTGGACTTAAGCTCCTCTTCATCTTTATTTTCATTATTTGTTGTCTCACCTATTTCTTTGAGTAGTTTCTTTAACAGCTCAATCACATTGTAAGTTTCAGAGACGGTCACCCAAACACGAGCCGTCTCGAAGCGTTGTGAGATTTCACTGCTGTGAAACACTTTCTTGGCAAGAGTGGTCTTGCCGAGGCCGCCCATGCCAACTATAGAAATCACAAATCGACGTTTCTCCTCTCCAAGCAACTGATCAACTATCATTTTCTTGTCTGAATCAAATCCAACCACGCGGCTTTCGTCATAATGGTGAGGAGATAATCGTCTTCGTGCTTGCAAACTCTCTCGCATCACCGCAGCGTCAAATCCTCCATCTTCACCTAAATTAACAATACCAAGTGCACCCCGACGAGTGGAGATCTCAGTGATCCTTGATTTCAAACTTGCAATCTTTTTAGCAGTAGCCCTGCGGGCTTTAGTGGACACAACCAGATCAATGCTGCTGGACATCTTCAACATGGGAGATCTTCTTGTAGGGTGGCTTCTGACTTTAATTAGGAAATTGTCAATGACATCTTCCGCCTCATGAGCAACATCTCTGATCTCATGGACCCAATTCTTCACTCTTTCATCGTTTCCCTTCCGTTTTGCATCAGCATCAGCTAGAAAGCAGAGCATCCCCCTTAGCTCCCTCTCCAACCACTCTATATCTTCTCGAACTCCAAGAAAGGCATAAGCTTCTTGGATGATGTAGTCGCCCAGTTTATTCACCACATAAGTAACCACAGGCGATGCCATGCTTCACTCAATTTGGCCTAAAGATGGTTGAAAAATTAGTGCAGATGAAGACAGAGTCTGCATCCAAAATCTAGAGCAAACAAAGGTATCTATTTTTGAAGTCTAATAGTTCATTTTACATAGACATCTCAACCAAAGTGATGATTTGCTGTAACGAAAGGCAAAAAAAAGGTGATGGCAGTAGTAATAATCATACATATATGTTAGCTGGTTTTACTTCCAGCCTTAAAATATACTAAGAACAAGTGAAATAAAGAAGCAAACAAAAGGGTGATTTTACACGTCCATACTAGTTGCATATTATATAGACATAAAGATCACCGTAGTCAAAACCCATCATCCAAAGATCACATCTGCGAGATGTTCATAAAACCCCAAATATTTGTCGTAATAGCAAAATAGGAGTTTGAGATTTATAAATCTATCGAAATCCACAGGAAAAAAGGAAAAGAAAAAGATGATTTTGCCATTAGAGATATGCACCAAGAAAAATAGCAAAACTAGGATATTAGCAGCAAACCAAGAAGAGATTAGAAACCAAAAATAGTGCAATTTCAGATAATTAACTGACCTTTTTGCAGATACAAATTAGTATTCAAGGATGTGATCTTCTCCTCCTCCTCCCTGGCTGGATCTCAATGAAATGACTTCAAGATTGCATATGCTATGGCCAAAGCCTCAAACCACACCAACCTATACAAAAATATTTTTTAAGGAGTAGAAAAGGAGACCAAAGCAAAGTCATCAGAACATTCTTTATAGTACATAACGATCATTTCTATGTATAAAATATTATTGTTGCATATGCCAAGAAGATGCTTGACAGTTTATAAGGATAACCTTACCAATAGATGCTTAGATTCGATGCTAGCTATTAAGTCACTTCTCAGTACAATCCATGTTTCACGTTTGAATCTCATTGCTTGGCTTGGGAAAGAGTTTTGTTTACCTCATACTATCATGTCAATGGTTCAGATTAGTTTGAATCTCATCCGATGATTCATGCCTTTTCAGCACATAATAATGGATAAAGTCTCTAGGTGAGATTAAAAAGATCTAGATCGTCGGTTGAGATTCAAACTAATTTTGACTGTTGGTATGATGGTGTGAGGTAAATAGCTATAGTTCAGCTCGAAATTAGGCTCTAAATATATTCTCTCGTTTAGAAAGGGACCTGAATATGAGTCAAATAATGGAGCTCCAACATGAGGAAGGCCCAGTTCGCTCATTCTCTCGGCTCAAATAGCTTGATTAGTTTTAAGAACTATACATAATTTCCAATATACAATACTAATACTCATGAAGGAGACGATTGTCAACAAGCTCAAGTCGGTGGAAACAAGACAACTTGAAACAGCTTAAACTCGCTTACAGATCAACTTGTTTATCTTGTTATGCTGCTCGAGTTCAGAGAATTCAAACTTACGAATACTCTGTAAGAAAAAAATTCAAAGACATAAAATTGCAAGTATTGCAATTATCATTACATGGAGTTTGGAATTAAGCAAGCAAACAAAAGGGTGATTCTAATTTGGGCATTCACTGATGCAGGATAAGAAGATGAACTGGCCCTTCCAAGGCGGTCGAGACGCATCCGGTTCCCGTCAGTTCGAATCAGGTCTCTGGACGACCGTGACCATCGGATGGTCATAACTTTTGATCAAGGTGGCTGATCGGGGCGTATGCGGTGTCAAAACGACCGACTCGCCGAGTCCTACAAGAATCATCGAGGATCGCTAGATCCACCATAACCCAAGGCATCTCGACCCCAAATTCCTTAATCTGATGCTCGAAAATTCACTTTTAGTTAAAAACTTTTCTTTTTTGGCGGTTTTTCCTTAATTAGGACTTTCCATATTTAGCAATTTCAGGATTAGTTTGATTATAGTTTTGAGGATTAGTAATCTGAGTCCATCTGTAGGTGAGTTTCTCCTTACTTATAAACGGAGTTTTAGGGTTTGTAGTTGGACGGTTTTTTTGATGAATAAAAGTTGAGTCGTTTTCTCCTTAAGAGAATTCTGATTGTCTCTCCCGACGAGAGGCTTTCACGCTCACCCTGCGCCATTTACTCATTCATACTAGTTATTCAGAAAAGAAGCTAGATCACCTCAGTCAAAACCCATCATCCTCTGCGAGCAGATGTTCAAAAAACCCCAAATATTAGCAGTAATAGCAAAATAGGAGTGTGAGCATCATATATCTATCGAAATCCCACAAAAAAAAACAAAAAGAAGAAGAAGAAGAAGAAAAAGAACAGCTTTTGCCATGAGAGATATGCACCAAGATTAATAGGAAAACTAGGAAAAGAAGCAGCAAAATCAAGGTAGAAATTAGAAACCACAAATAGTGCAATTTCAGATAATTAACAGACCTTTTCGCAGACAAAAGGTATTCAAGGACGTGATCTTTCTTCTCCTCCTCTCTCTCTGGTGGTGATGTCCTTTCGAAGCTGGATCTCAATGAGATGGGCTTCAAGATTGCACATCCTATAGCTCAATAATGCACCAACCCTACCTATAGAAATATTTTAAAGGGTAGAAAAGGACCAAAGCAAAGTAATAACATTCTTTATAGTAAGTACCTGGCGATCATTATTAATTTCTATGCATGACACATTATTGCATGTCGTATATACTTGGATTCCATGCTATTAAGAATTTTTACATATTTTTCTAATGCACAATACTAATATAATAGTTGCTAGTTTATCATTGGTATCGATAATTTTTAATCCTTGTTATTATTATGGATATAACTGATCACAAATCCGAAAAGAAATAATTGAGTTCATTGAGAAGCCGATTGCCAACAAGCTCAAGTCATGGAAAACAGGACAACCTGAAATTGCTTAACCTCGCCTACAGATCAACTTGTTTATTTTCTTATGCTACTCGAGTTCAAACAATTCAAACGTACAATTACTCTGTAAGAAAACTATTCAAAGACATAAATTGCCCGTATTGCAATTATCATCTCATGGATTCTGAACTTGACTCAAAATACATTAATAGGTCAAGATCACTCTAGAGTAATTTGGTCATTGTTTCTTGGATGGATGGGTTAGAATAATTATAAAAAATGGGTAATTGATAAAAACCCCACTTTAATGAAACATTTTGCTAAAAACCCCATTAGTAAATTTTTTAAGACGATAACCCCATCAGTTAAGCGTTTTAGTTAGTTGTTAACTATAGATAACAAAAATACCCCTATGTAATCTGCCGGCTGAGGTTTGCCGGATCTTGATTGCTGACGAGGAGGGCTCTTCAGAGCGTGGGGCAAGTGCATTTACTTTCGTGGAGGTCTCAGGAGTCGATCCACCGGGTCCGATCGTGGAATAGGGCTTCGAGGTTGTCGGATCTGGAGGCGACGACACGGTGGTTTTGGGTGGAGTTGGTCGACGCCGAAGGAGACGTCGGCGACGGCGGTTAAGGTCACTGGAGGGTCGGGGGATGGAGAGTGATGGCGATTGATGGTGTTTGGACGGAGTTTAGGGTAGCGAGGAGAACTGAATAGAGGTGGTCGGTGGAGAGGGTCTTGGGGGAGATGGCCCGCGTCGGGGAAAGAGGAGTTTGGGGGTGATGGAGGTAGGAGGAAGATGGAAGATATGGAAGTGATTCATTCGGTGGTTGTTGGGAGCAGCCACAGAGGTCGGAGCGACGGCGACAACCAAGGGGAGGGAGCGGCTCGGGTGGGCCGACCCGAGCCATGAACGAGCCGGAACGATGAAGTCCTGTTTCAAAAGTGAGCCGAGTTGAGCCAATCAGATTAAGAGAAGGGAAATCAAGGGAAAAATCAAGAAAATTAGAAAAAAAAATTGGGAAAAATTAGGAAAAAGTGTGAAAAAAATAGACATAAAATCCGAGAAGTGATTTTGTTAATTTGATATCTTCACCGTAGCTCCGAGGTGAGTTGATGGCGAGCCGTGAGCGAGCCAAGGCTGGAGGAGAGAGAAAATCCAAGTAAAATAGGAAAACAAAGGGGAAAAAGGTGAAAAAAAAAATTAAAAAATTGGAAAAATCTCGGAAGTGGGATAGGAAAGGCCAGGGCGGAATATTCATTTTCATCTTTTTGTTCCCGTAAATCATTTTCATCTTTCTGTTCATTTAATTCATTTTCATCTTTATGGATTGCAGTAAACCATTCATTTTCATCTTTCTATTCCCTTTAGTCATTTTCATCATTCTGTTCCTTTGATTCATTTTCATCTTTGTTGATTATAGTGAACCAATCAATTTTATCATAATTGTTCTCTTCAATCTCTATATTCCCCGTTTTGGAGTAATTATGGTAAACCGTAAACACTTGCAGTTAAAAAATTAAAAAATGGAATCAAAAAGATAAAAATGGAATTTAAAAGATGAAAATAGAGTTAAAAAGATAAAAATGCAAGAAACATAAAAATTGGATCGACGACCAAATGAGCTGAATTTTAGGTCGTCAAATTTTCAAATTTAATGTACAATTTTCCAATTTTAGATCTTCAATTTTCCAAATTTTATGTACAATTTTGATGCGTAAATTGTATTTTAATCAAAAATTTCATGTGTGCATCAATTGTAATTTACAAAATTTTGATATTATCGTATTGTTTAATTTTTGACGTTGGCAATTGGATCAATCTGGCTCGATCTAACTTGCAATCAGCTCAGATCTAGGCAGATGGCTCGATCAAATCAATATCGCTCGAGTTAATCTGGTTGAGTTTGGATTGCTGGATCTGCGCCTGATCGGATTGAACTGACATGATCAAATCAGACCCGATCTGGTGGATCGGATCGAGTCTGATCAAATTTGTTCTGACTGGAGCGCTTGAGATCAACTTTTGATGTTGATCGGATGACTGGGATCTGTTAGATCAGGATCGAGCGGCTGAAGCTAGCAGAAGGCTGATCGGACGGCTAGGTGTCACCAGAATTGGATCGACGATGAGGAGGAACATCCAGTCGTCGGTGCCAATAGAGGAGGGGTCGTGGAAGGCTGGGGGTTCGATCCACCGGGTCGGATTGCCGGTGGCGCAGCCATGGGCGGCGAATCTGAGTGGGGCGGAGGTGACTGGGCTTGAAAAGATGAAGACGATGGCTTTGGAGGCGGCTTGGGGCGAGCTCGGTGACAGAGGAGACATCGGGGCGATGAGAGGGGTCTGGATTCGGTGGTGGCGGACCTCGGGGAGGTTGGAGGTGGTGGTAGAGGGTGATGACGGCGCCGACTTGGAGAGAGGAGCTCCGGAGGGGTTTCGTGGATGCAGGGGGTCGGGATCCGACGAGGTTCTGGCTCGGGTCAAGGTTCCGATGGTTGCGGAGGTCGGGCATGTTAGCCCAGATATTGTTTTGATGATGTCAATATATATTTGATGATAAAACAATGATTTAATATTATTATCCCTTAATTCGGAAAGCATTTAAATCATATTTATTGAGTTTTGTACTGACGGTCGATGCGACGGACGATGCATGGATCGACCGTGGGATATGGCGGTTGATGGAAGGATCGACCGCGGAAGCTGACAATGGGAATATAGGCGACGGTCGATGTCACGGTCGATAGGCGAATCGACCGTGCGGTGTGAAGGTCAATGGACCGATCGACCGTGGCCTATGTGACTTGGCTCGAAGATGCGACGGTCGATCGGTGTATCGACCCTGCGAAGTGGTTCTCGCAACAGAGCCTGACGGACGATGTCACGGTCGATGGGACGGTCGACCGTGAGGCGTGACGGTCGATTGGTGGATCAACCGTGGCTCAAGGAAAGTCGACGGACGATGTCACGGACGATGCGACGGTTGACCGTGAGCCCAGAAAAGAGCCGTTAAAGAGCCGTTGCCGGAGAAAGAAATAGCCGTTGGGAGGCTATTTGGAAGGGTTGGAGGCTCAGCTATAAAAGGGAAAGTCCAGCAAACTTGCCAAGGACTTAGAGGGAGCTAAGGGATTATTGTAATAATATTCTAGCAAGTTTCTATCTCTTATTAGTGAGCTAAACCTTTGTAAAACTACTTCAAGTGTGAAGTAGACTTTGAGAGAAAGATCCAATAGTGAGATTGGAGAGATTGTAAGGTTACCAAACACCCGTAAGCTTGGTGGATAGGTTGCCAAGCACCCGTAAGCTTGGTGAAAGCTTGTAAGAGGTCTTGCAAGTAGTGGAACCCCAAGGAGGCCCTTGGGAGAAGTGGACGTAGGCATGGTTGGCCGAACCACTATAAAAATTCTGGTGTAATCTCTCTAACTCTCATCTATCCTTCTATTTATATGCTTAATTATCTGCTCTTATCATTGCAAGCATATTACTTTATTAGACTCCTCCTACTCAGTTTTCCTTAATTGATTTTATTGTTTAAAGCCTAAGATAAGCCCCCCCTCTTAGAGCTTCAGGGTCAGGGTTCCGACGAGGGGAATGGATGAGGGTAGCGCCCGGATCCTACGATGTCACACTCGAGTCGGGGTTCCGACAAGGGCGGAGGTCATGAATGGCATGGTCGGCGGTGGAGTGGGTCGTGAACTGTCGGGGTAGCCGGGAGCGAGGGACATGGACGGATGGTCCACGAGGGGGTGGTGGTGGCGGATGCAGGTGGAGCAATGGCGGGGCGGAGTTGTCGGGGAAGTTAAGCCGACAGGAGGAGAGAGGAGAGAGAAAAGGGTGGGGGGAAAAATAGAAAAGAGTATTTTGGTCTTCTTTTCTAGATTTTGGCTTATTTACTTAAAAAAAAGTGTGGCTGGAGTTTTTGACAAAAATACTAGGGTTTTGAACAAAGAGGAGGCCAGATTTAGGGCTTTGGCCGATTACCCCTCCGTGGTTAAATTTTCCACCAATCATTGTTTGTTGAGTGAGTTAAAATAAATAAAATTGATTATAAATGTTGACAAAATATAAAAATGAAGAAAGAATTACCCTCGTAAAAAGGCTCTTTAATTTGTTATCAGTAGTTCAAATGGTCGAACTGCCTCAGGTTAAAATAACAACTGGATTATTCAGCACAACTGAAGAATAAAGGATTGTTTTGCATATCGCCACATACATTTTATCAATATCGTAAAAAACTACCTGTGTTATTGATTATTGAATCCTATACCTCACTTATCAATTTTATTGCAAATTAGTGCCTGCCGTAGCTTCCATTTGTGGGCATTAAGTTTGACTGCCTGACCGTAGTCAACCTATGTCCAGATGACAAAATGCCCTCTCATTGTTAAAAATATATCTATCTAAAAATAGTTAGTTAAATGTGGAGATGGTAATATTAAAAAAATAGTTTAGTGTGTCTTTTGTTCTTTAGAGAAAAATAATAAAACTATATCTAATATAAGTGTCTTTTGGTCAATTATATTGTTAAAAGTATTAAAAATGAAAATGAATTTTAGATAATTGATGAAAAATAAGTAGTTTTTTACAAATAAAACTGATAAGTGTGATTTGGGATGTAATAATCCATAAGGTTTGGTTAGTGGTCCCGTAATATCGATAAAAAGTAGATGACGCGATATTTTAGAAACCCAAAAGTTTTAGAACTTGATAGCTTTTATACAAATAGTACCCATTTGATTTCGCTGACCCGGTCCCCAGGGATTTTGTTTGCATATTTCGCTAATTAGTGTCCTAAACTGAAAAATGTACAACTAAAAAAAGGGAGATTTGTCTATACGGTCTTAAAAAAAAAGTGGTATTGCAATAGAGCTTCATACCACTGTGGGACGGAAATGCCCCTACTTACCCCACCTAATCCCCCCCTATAAGCCCCAGCCCCCCCTATAATCCCCCCCCCCCCCACCGCCCCCTTCTTCCCCAGCTCCCCATCGCCAATCCAGGCTTCCTCAGCTCCCCGTCGCCGATCTAGGCTTCCCCGGCTCCATCGTTGCCGATCCGGGCTCCCCCGTTGCCCCAGTTACCCATCCGGGCTCCTCGTCGCCCATCCGGCTTCCCCGTTTCCAATCCGGCTTCCCTGTCGCCAATCTAGGCTCCCCCGTCGCCGATCCGCCCCCCCCCTCCCCCCCCCCCCCCCCCCCGCGGCGATCCGATCCAGTCCCCCCGGCGCCGATACGGTCTCCCCGTCGCTGATCCCGCTTCCCCGTCGCCGATCCAGGCTTCCCAGTCACCGATCCAGACTCCCCTGTCACCGATCTAGGGTCCCCCCGCCGATCCGGTCTCCCCTGGTGCCGATCCGGTCTCCCCTGGCGCCGATCCGGTCTCTCCGTCACCGATCCGGCTTCCCCGTCGCCGATCCAGGCTTCCCCGACGCCGATCTAGGCTTCCCCGGCGCCGATCCAGGCTTCCCTGCCGCCGATCCAGTCTCCCCATCACCGATCCAGGCCGCCCCATCGCCGATCCAAGCTTCCCCGTCGCCGATTCAGGCTCCCCTGTCGCCAATCCAGTCTCCCCGTCGCCGATCCAGTCTCCCCGTCGCCTATCCAGGCTGCCCCATCGCCAATCCAGTCTTCCCCGGCTCTCCGTTGTCGATCAAGTCTTCCCCGTCGCTGATCTCCTCCTACGATAGTGACGTCTTTTTTTTATTTTTTATTTATTTTTGTAAAGTAAATTACGTCTCCCACTGATTATTTTTGTAAAGTAAATTACGTTTGCTCCACTACACCCTAGCAACGATATAGGAGCACACCTAGGGATGTAAGTCAGTGCCTAGTGACCTAGAGCCTAAAAATTCGATAACAAATTGTCACGTCTTGATTTTTCACATGTTTTGTCGGCAAGTAGTTTCATGGTTTTAGTACCGTCTGATTTGAGCCTAGGCTTTGGTAGGGTTGTGTGTGTTCTCTTATTGTTTCATGGACAGTATAATGCATCTTCTTGTGTACATTAGTATGTGTATGTGGCATGGATAGATTGAAACCTCGACTCTCGGTAGGGTTTGCTGTGATTTGAACTATGTCCTCAAGGGTCTCTGGTAACTGGTGTTAGTCCGTCGAGTGGACTGGTGAGGGTAGGTCTTTGGGCCGGACTAAGATTAGAGATAAGCCCGTGGAATGGACTAGAGACCGCTTGTAAGATAGGATCTAAAAGGAGACAACTAGTGTGGTTCCATGTGATCCATGGAGAATGCCGTGAAAAAGATGGTTACATTAGTGGGTTTCTACGTGAATCCCTGGAGGGTGTTCAGGAAAACGTTGACCCGTTGATTGGTTCATTCATGTTGGAAAGGTTGCAATGTTCTGCTATGTTCTCCTCTTTCATATGTATTTATTTCTCTCAAGCAGAGGCTTTCGGGAGAAAGCAAGCTTCTTGTTGGGAATGACTATAAATTGCTTGCCAAAGCTACAAAGTTTGGATATGGATTATTTTTAGCGCAGTGGTAAAAGGGAGGTTGGCATCTAGGATTGTTTTCTTGATTCATATTTATTGTATCTTCTATCTCATTCACTGCAGTCATTTTGGACCCCTCTATTTCATTTTTCAGCATACTCTTTTAGCTGCAGTATCATCAATCGCTTAGCTTACATAGCAGTGCATCATCGTTATTTATCCATTTTGTTGTAAACAGACTTTAAAAGGACGAAGTTGGTGCTTACCAGAATTTGCTTTCATCTGTACATTCTTTTTTCCTCTGACATTTAATACCCTCAATCGATCTGTCTCTAATTGACTCTCAATATGCATGGTGGTGTTAAGAGTCCCAAGAAGGTTAATCTGGTCGCTAAACTAGTTCGTGGAATGCGTGTTGAAGATGCCCTTCTTCAGCTACAAGTTACAGTGAAAAGAGCCGCAAAGACACTGTATCAGGTGGAATGAGCTTCTACTTTGCTTCTATGATCGAAAGTTTCGAACTGGTCCATGAGTCTATCTCAATTCTCGAATAAATGGAGAAAACTTGTTACTTGAGCAAATATGTACTCAGGTTTTGCTGGATTCACTAATGGGAAGGTGTTATGGATTTGATTCTTTCTCATTATTGTAGTTTGCCATAGTAAAACGTGTGTGCTGTCTTCAAGTTAAGTCATTCAAGGTATAGGGGCCTTCCTGGATTGCTTGTCATGTTTTGCTTTGGAACTGTTGAGTTTGGCTTTAGACTTTATAACTGGTTGGAGATGGGAGGCATGGGGTTCTGGACTACCTTGCCAGTTAGTCCATAACAGGAACTTGTAGGAAGTTGCTATCTTGCTAAAGTTGCCACTCACGAACTCTAGCACATGTAGATAGGATGGACTTTCTGGCATGCTTGTTCTTGATTTCCATGGAGGTGTTGATGTTTGACCTGCTGCAGGTTATACACTCAGCTCGTGCTAATGCAACCCATAATCATGGTTTGGACGCCAATCACCTCCTTGTCGGTAAGTTGGTATCCGTTATTCTGCTAGATAACTGCAACCGCAGGTGATGCTCACCTCCTTATTAGCCAACACAGGAATCTCATGTGTTTCCTCTGGGTACATTGAGCTGTGCATATCTAGAAAGGAATACATATAACTTGATTGCCATTAGATGCAATAGCAACCTATTACTTGAAACAAGAATTTGGTTGCCATGTGCAATTAAGTACATTGATCCTACTAACTCATCCTCTATATGTGGTGCTGTTTATTTGCAGGCCCATGACTTTTAAGAAGCTACTGCTCGTTGCTAACTGCTATCTAGAGATTTCTCAAGTTGTAATTGCCACAATCTAAGTAAGGTGCATTCTATCATAGGGTTGAGGATATCCCTGACATGTTATATCAAGTTATATCTGATGATAGAGAATGAAGGCACGTGACACGTGGCAAGGAGAGGTTGGGCTGTGGATATCTCTTCCGCTGCTCATCCTCGTTGCCTACAACGCCGTCACCTCATCATCGGCCTCCTCATCACAATCGCCGGGCCCGGTATTGCCGGGCTCGTGGTGGTGATCTTGTTCAGGCTGGCGTACGCGGCGGGAATCGTGTACATCAGCGTGGTCTGGCACCTGGCCAGCGTGGTCTCATGGTGGAGGAGATCCGGGGGCTCGACACCATGAGGAAGAGCCGGACGCTGTTCAACGGAAAGCTCGGCGTCACCGTCCTCATCTTCCTCAAGCTCAACCTCTCCTTCGTCGCCATCGAGATTTGGTTCAAAATGCTGGTGGCGCACAGTGGGCGCTACGAAGGAGGCATCTGGGCGAGGATCGGGTACAAGGCGCTGATGCTCTACCTGCTTTCCATGCTGATCATGCGAGAGATGTGCAGCTGGAGCAGTACTATGGTGCTTGATCTCTTGCTCTGCTTTTGCTTGTATTTTTGTTGATGCGTATTAAAAAATTATCAAAAACGAATTAAACCGGAAGATAAGGATTGGACGATGTTCAAGGTTTGGTCTAATATGTGCCAGAAGCTAAAGGAACCACAATAAGTCAAAATTGTTGGTCTAATATGTGCCAGAAGCTATAAGGTTTCTCATATTAAACTTTTCATTGTTTGAAACTAGTTGAAAGTGGTATAGGACAAGTGAATGAGCAAGAGACTTTAAGATATCAAAGTGTGTTTTAAAAATACTTGAAAAGAAGGCAATTCAGTCTTATACATCAAGAATTGAAAATTTCTAAAACCATTGTCGGCCATTTTCTTCATGTATAATGATAGGTTTGACATTAGAATTTCTAAGTTCCTTGCTTTTTGTAGAAGAATGTAGCTTACTCGTTTTGTCATCTCATGGCATCCTTAAGTTCCTCAAAGTACCATGATGCACTGAAGGCACCATCAGTAGAAAGCCAGAACTGTCTTCAAATATAATGGAACTGAAAGGACGGGGCAGAGAGATCCTTTGTTTTGAAGTAGAGATCGACATGTCTCTCCCAGTAAAAAAACATGAATGATGGTTTGTCGTTGTGTATTTGAAAGATATATAGCGACGCACTTCCGAAGATGGAAAGTGCGCATGTGTTGTTCATCTTGGATTCATTTTTACGGAGAATTTTGTTTTCGTCTTGTAACTCTTAACGGACAATTAGTATATGTTGACATGCTTAATGGAAGATGAAAGAAGCTCAAAGTCAGCTTTCAATGAATGTGGAAAATGATTTAGATTGAATTATGGATCATCTTCATGTTCGATGTAGTTAGGCAAAGATCATTTTCAAAATACTCCATTATGAGTAATTCCAGGTCGTTTCTTGTGATTCCTATTTACTCTTTTGTGGTAGGAGGAAAATTTCAATTTTGAAACCGTAGTTTTTCACATTTCTCTCAGGGTTCCGTGCTTATTTCTTATTTATTCAGTTGATTGTTTGTCACTATTCTTTTTTTTTTTTTTTTGGGCTTCAGTTGATTGTAAGTAATCAATAGTCAATTTCTGGTGCAGGAGGATGTACAGGAAGTCTGTAGTAGAGATATACAAGAAGATTATGCTGATCAAGGTCAACCTGTAGCCTGGAAATCTTATGACGCAATCCCAGTATCCAATCGTAAATCTAAGAAAAAGAACAATAAGGACTAAAAGACTACAGGAAAAGGCAACGAATCTCTTGATCTAATTCTAGAAGATCCCTCTATTAGCTTGTTAGTGTAGAATCCTAACCGTTGACCGGTCAAATAGTCAAGATTAAAATCTACTCCACACTTAAGAATCAGATGATTGCAGTTAAGTTCTACTCCTTCAAACTACGTTCGAACATAGGTGTCAAATTGAATGGAAACCTATATTAGACCTAATTTAATAATCTAATTAATAGCTAATTATCTAGATTAACTTAAAATAGTCTAAATTAACCTATTGAAACATAAATTATCTAATATCAGGAAATTAATTAAAGAAAACTGTAAAGATCGTCTTAAGTTACTAAATCAAGAGAAAACATATTTAAATCTATTCATTAACTTAATCTAACTTAGAAAATAAGGACTTCTAATATTAAATTATCCTAAAGAAATGCAGTAAAAAGAACTTCTAAATAATAAAGAAGAAACCATAACTATCTAAAACAGTAATCTAAACTACATTAAGCAGAAAAGATAAACTAAGTATTGAAGAAACGGAATCATTTTATTGAAAGAAATTAACTTACAGGAACGGAAAACATCTTGAAAGAACAAAAGTAAATCCAGGCACGCAGGCTCTGTGTTTGGTTTTGCGAGAGAGATTACATGGTAAAAGAAGAAGACTATTTATACTAGAGCGGTTGGATAACTTCTGCTGAGCACGTTCTCCGTGATCTTCCGTCTTTCACTCTTGATGTGCCGCGTGTCCTATGTTCTCCGATATTTCCTCGTTTCTCCATTATCATGCTCTGGCCGATGATGGTTGCGTCTGATCGGTGAGCTTGTCTATGTTATGATGTTATCTTTCTTGATCGCCGTTCTCTTTTTGTCCATATCTTCATCGTCCAAAGTTGATGACTTGTTTTTCTCTAGATCATCATCGTTTTTGGTCGATAACCTCTTTGTGTAAAAATGATCATCGTTCTTGGTCGATGACTTTCTTCTTTTGGACGATGATCTTTTACCTGGCTTAGAACATTATCGTTCAATTGCTATTGAAAGGTTCATCGTCCATATTTATTATACTGACATGGCAATCATTGATTGGGTTAGTCATTATTTTGGCTAACATTTTGCCCCCCATACGGTAATCGAGGAGTTTGAATTTATAACGAGATGTCTGCATCTGATGCGATTTGACAGCTTGCTTGATAACCACTAAAGGCTAATCATGATCGTTCTCTAGGAAAACAAATCGCTGCCTCGTTTTCATTCTCTCTCCATATTCCTTAATATTCTGCATTTAATGCGCCGTACTTATCTGACATGCCTAACCTTTTAGCCATACTCCTTTGACGCAAAAGAACTCTATTGGTTCTTCCTTCTTCAGTTAGGGTTTTAGCTCTTCTTTTCTCTCGTCATCGCGGCACTTAGGCTTTCTCCTTTCTCTTGTTATTTCTGAGACGCCGAAGACTTATTCTTCTTCTTCTCCGTCAAGCTTTCCGTTTTCCGCCATGGTTCGTGAACTCAAAGCCGGTGAGTTTGTGCATAAGGAAGCCTGCAAGGCCTATGCAGAATTCAACGAGGTTCTGAGATCAGATGAAGCAAGAGGGACATATCTGATCAGGACCAGTGACTCTTCTTCCAGGTCTTTTTCTCTAGGTCCCTATTTTATTTCCGATCTTCTTCCTTGTCTTTCCTCCGATCTCAAAGCTAGTGTTCATAGTTTTCCACTTTCCGGTGATCTACCCTTGTCTCAAGAACTTAACCTTTCAACTCTTTCTTCTAAGAATCCCATTACGCCATGGCCTTTGACCGATGACAAGTTCATAGGGTGACATAGTAGAATGGTCAATCATCTTGATTCTAAGAGCCCAATTTACTTCTAGACTTTTTTGGATTCTAAAGACCGGTATTTTGGATTTTCTAGACTTGAGCACTAGCTAGGGTTCCTGCTCAAGAGCTCAATTTACTTCTGTCATCGTTCCTTTTTTGGTCGATAGAATATAACAACTTTGTTTTTCCTTGTGGCACTCTTTCCATTACCTTTTTAGACATCGCTCTTTTGACTGGTCTCTCTCTTATCAGCGATCTAGTATCGGCCAATATGGAGCTTTCTTCTCGGGAAACGGCTTTTGATTCTGATAAAAACTATGCCAAACTTGAAGAGACCGATGAGCCACCAAATGCTCGAGAACGATTAGTGTTTATTTATTATTGGCTTTGCAAGTTTGTTCTTTGTCTTCCTGCTAAGAGACCGGTTACGGGTTATATCAATCTTGCCCAAGCTATCGCTTCTGGAAAGCAAGTTTTGTCTCTTTCCACTTTTGTTCTCTCGGCCATATACAGAGGCATTTACCTTATTTTGAGCAATTGAGAGATGGTGGAAGTCTTACTGGTTTTGGCCCTCTTTGGATCGTCCAATTATGGCTTAGAGCCTATTTTCCTGGACTCCACTTACCTCCATCTTTTTCATCGGCCAGAACTCAAGGCCATTTATATCTTTCTTCATCGTTCATTCCTAAATCCCTCCAGCATACTTTTGATTATTTCTATACTTTATCCGATTTTTCTTCCTATCATCCTTTCAACCATAATTCTCACCCAGCTTCTATTCGTCCACTCCTTGATCTGTCGGCCAATCTGGATGATGAGGATAAGAGATTGGCTTGGGCTCGTTTCTTGGTCGGCCGGGACTTACACTTTGACATGTCATGGGGTAAGGCCAACAACAAGTGTGGAGTAGAAGTGTATGCTCTAAACTTTGTCGCTTGCCAGTTTGGACTGAAGCAAGCTTGGTCAGTTCCTCCCTACTTTAGCTTTAATGTAATCGCTAAAGGTCGATGTGTTTTTCATAACATCGATAGAGTAGTTACTGTGGAGAAGAGAGACATAGCGCTTTGTAAGCGATTTAAGCTTACACACTTTGAACCAATTGTCGACGTTGATCCTGTCATCGCCGATGTTTGGAATTCGACTATCAAAGATCGTCTCTTCTCTCAAGACAAGAATGTTGTCTTCAACAACTTTGTTCCTCCCAAAAAGTTGGGACGTAAGAAGGAAGCATTGGAACATGCTGAGGCAAATGATCGACCTCAGAAGAAAAGGAAAACGGCTGCTTCCACTAAGAAGGGTGAGGAATCACCCAAAAAGAGACGTGGAAAGTCTACTGAAGAGACTTCGTCTCGCAAGAAGAAAAGATATCAACTGGTGAATTCGGGATATCCCCATTGGCCGAGAGACCTTTGGTCGAGGAAGTTACGGCCGAGGAAGTAATGGCCGAGGATGTCACGCCCCGCCCCAATTTAAATCCATATTTATCCCAATAATTACTGAAAATTTCGGCATGATCCATGGGCACGGGCGCGTGAGTTCACAATTACAACCTGTCAACAGATAATTTATATACACATCCTAACCATTTAATCACAATCTTTCTCTCTTTACAATCATTCACCACATTCATTTCATGTACATAAGACTTGTAAACATCAAAATACAGGATATGACAACCCAAATTTACAATATACAACTCTTTTTCCAAATTCCAACATATACATGTTTTTCATACATAAATAAAGATGCAGAATACAAAATGACTCCTCTGCACAGTACATGATCTCCATAGGATGCAGTGGTCTCGGGCCTACCTGCACCAAAAACCGAAAACCCAAACAATGAGCTAAAAAGCCCAGTAGGAGTCACCTGACACACTCTAGGACACTGGTGTACACCCACCTATCCTAGTATTGTCGCGCCCCGGCTCAGGAAACCCATCCCGGACTGGGACACGAGGGGGGGGAACCTACATCTACTGACAACCAACAGGCGGAGACGGGTACAATAAATAAAGGGCGGAAGAAAAGTTAACAACTACTATAATAAAACATTAAATACATCAGAGTTGTACAACGTTTACGACATTTACAATTTAACAAAAAGAAATTACATCTTCAGGGGTCTCCGCAAAAGCACACACGAAGCCGTCCTGGCCCTCATATATGGTCGGCTGGCGACGCGCTACCGCAGGACGAAAACCGGGGGGCCACAGGAGAAGCACTGGTACCTGCACCTGCAACAAAACGGTCCAGGTAGGAATGAGCCAAAGCTCAGCAGGGTTCTACTCTACGACTCTCACAAGGAAAGGCGACACCAACTATATTAACTTTATGCCAAGTGCTGAGACCTGCCAAGGACCCCATAAATCCCGTCAGTAACCCGAAGGGCACCTGTCCAAAGTATGTCCTCCGACGGCCACAGGTCAGGGGTGGGCTTGCTCCGACATTCCCTGACACCGGGTGGACAATGACGCTACCAGTAGGACTCCCCTCTCCAAGCGGGATCTCCACACTTGGCGGAACAACCGTGGTTACGACAACCATCTCCCAACACTCCAAGCACAGAGCCAATACATCCCTAAACTTCAGCTCAAAGGTTAAGTCTAACCCGGGAACTCACCCGTCCCAACGTTATCCCCTCAAGGTCCTTACCCAAGTAGACCTCTCCCGTCTCAACAGGGAGGACCCCAACCCAGGTAGGACAATCTATAACGGGGTAACGTTAACCACAACTTAGCATTTGATCATGGAGTCCTAGGGACAACCCCACCCACGATTAGCCGAACATGCCTATCATGCGCACAACACAGACCATTAATAAGGACAGCAGTAAAAACAAGCAACAAGCAGGGGCACGTGATGCGGGAATTATTTCCACACATCTTCTTAAGATTGATTGTCAGATTCAAGTGTTTTACATCATTCCTTGCTCTTTTATCAAGAATTTTAGGTGACTTCTGCATTTACTTAATTCTTGGGAATTTTTGGATAATTGCAGGTATTTAGATATTGAATCATTTGAACTTTGCCTGATGGGAAGAAGCAGAATTCGGGCTAGGCCTGGATGCAATTGAAGACCTAAAGTGCACAACGAAGCTAATTGAGCAATTCTGGACATTCTGCACAGCAGTTAGTAATTTGAACATAACTTCTTCATACAAACTCTGATTGGGATGATCCAGAATGCGTTGGAAAGCTAAGGAAGAGCGCTACAACTTTGATGTTTGGAGTTTTTGCTGATTCAGGCTAAATAAAGACAGAAAAATTGATGAAGCCATCAGACTCGGAATTGCTGCACCTGCACTTGGGTTGGACGAGATTCATTTTTTGGAGTCCAGATTTGATTCATGAAGATCCCAGCTGGGAGCACCACATTTCCTAGTTATATTAGGAGTTTATTTGATCTTTCCTTGATTAGTGGGATTGGCATGTGGTTAACGGAAGAAAGGGTGGACACTTTAGGAAAAATGGATGGGAGGAATAAAGGAGAGAAAGCAGAGAACAGCCAAAAAAGGAGCAGAGAACGGCCAGAAAGAAAAGAGAAGCAGAGAACAGCCAGAGAAAAGAAGGAGAGAAAGAAGAGAACGGCCAGAAAAAGGAGCAGAGAACGGCAGAGAGAAAGAAGCAGAAAAGGAGCAGAGAAAGAAGAGGACGGTCAGAGAGAAAGAAGCAGGACGAGCAGAGAAAGAGGAGGACGACCAGAAGAAGAGGATTAGAGTTTTCATTCTATTCTCTTCATCCTAGTTCTGATTGACGATGTGTATTTATGAAACATTGGTTTTCTTTCTTTCAATCATGAATACCTAGTTTTCTTATTCTAGGGTTTGGATGAAGTCATTGAGTTTCTGATTTGAATTGAGTTGGGTTGTTTAGAATATTCTTGTTAGTTGCAATTTGATGAAATCGTTTCTTTTTCTTGCAAGTTACTGGCCATGACTTGTATGTTTCAGATGTTGAACGAAGTAACGAAAGTTGAAGTTTAACATTAGTTCGTGGTTTCATCAAACCTTGGTAGTATATGTTAGAAATAAATATATGACAAGGTGATTTTTGTTCAAGGATTCCTAAGAGCCCAATGAATCTAAATTAATTCCTGTGATCACGAAAGTAGACATAGAATTAATTTTGGTATTTGAGTTATACCTTGAAAGAGGATTTCACATAATAAAAAAAAAAGGAATTCAGTCATGATAATTAACAAAGTTCTATTTTCAGCAACCAGATTAAAATTCATTAAAGAGATTCAATCGATGAAATCCAAATCCTAAAAACCTTTCATACTCTTCTATTTAATATTTATTTGCTTTCAGTTCAGATTTGTCAGTGTTATATCTCGTTTGGATTGCTTAGATAATATAAGAAATTGGATACATTGGTACTTGAATCATCCTCCTTGTGGAAACGATACTCTTTTTGCCCTATTCTATTTGTCACGACCCATGCATTTGTGGTAGAGTCTAGGGAACATCAAGTTTTTGGCGCCGTTGCCGGGGAGGATTGTTTTCAATATTGATGCAAGTTGTTCTTGTATTAATCTAGGCTATTTTTGTGTTTTGGTTTAATTTATTTTTATATATATTTCTCTTTATTGATTGTATGCAACGCACTGGTCGACTAATTCAACCTTTTGATCCAGAAATCGAGAGAACCTTACGTGCGTTAAGGAGAAAACGAAGGTTGGAGTTGGAGCAAGAATCAGTGGAATATATGGCAGAGGAAGAGAATCAAAGGGTGTTGCGTGACTATGCTATGCCAAATATCAATGGTGCTCAATCTAGCATTGAGAGACCTGCTGTAAATGCGAATAACTTTGAGATTAAGCCTGGTTTAATCCAGATGGTGCAGCAAGACCAATTTGGTGGAGGAGCTGTTGAAGACCCACATGCACACATTGCTCATTTCTTGGAAATATGTGACACAATTAAGATGAATGGGGTAAGTGATGATGCTATTCGGCTTAGACTTTTTCCATTCTCTCTAAAAGATAAGGCCAAGGCCTGGTTAAATTCCAAGGCACCTAGCTTTTTCACCACTTGGAATACTTTGTCTCAAGGTTTTCTAACCAAGTATTTTCCCCCAGGTAAAACTACTAAACTTAGAACTGATATTACTAGTTTTGCTCAGTTTGAGAGTGAGTCTTTATATGAAGCTTGGGAAAGGTTTAAGGAGTTGCAGAGGAAGTGTCCACATCATAGTATTCCTGAATGGCTGATTATACAAACTTTTTATAACGGACTAACACCTTCACTTAGGATTACCTTAGATGCAGCTGCAGGAGGTGCCTTAATGGGTAAGTCGTTTGATGACGCATGTGACTTGTTGGATGAAATGGCTTCTAATGATTATCAGTGGTCTAATGAAAGAGCTATGTCTAAGAAAGCTCCAGGTATGTATGATTTAGATGGCATAAACATGTTGAATGCCAAGGTTGATTCTTTGGTAAAAATCTGTGGTGAGTTAGGTAATATGAATGCTGTTTCTAGCCCTGTAATGACTTGTGAATTTTGTGGAGGAGCTCATATAAGTTCCGATTGTATGCAGGTAGAGCAGGCTCAGTTTGTGTCTAATTTCAGCAGGCAACAATACCAAAATAATCCTTATTCCAGTACATACAACCAAGGTTGGAGGAATCATCCGAACTTTTCATGGAAAGATCAAGATAATACAGGGAGCAGTAATCCGAGACCTTTCATTCCTCCTGGTTTCCAGCCAAGACCTCCTCAACAAGAGGGTAAGCAACCATGGGAGATAGCTATTGAGAAGTTAGCCAATGCTAGTTCAGAGAGGTTTGAGAGGATGGAAGCAAAAGTTGAGCAATTGGCGAGTTCCAACAGAAATGTAGAGTTACAATTGGGGCAATTGGCCAATTCCATCAATTCTCGTGGACAAGGTAATTTGCCTAGTAAAACAGAGGTTAACCCAAAGGAGCATTGCAAGGCAGTTATCTTGAGAAGTGGTAAGCAGCTTGGTCAGGTAAGTGGTGAGCCTATACATGGTGATGAAGAAGATCAGTATGAAGTGAGCAAGAATGTCAGAGAAGAAGTCGATGACTTAGTAAATGCACCAGCTACATTACCACCGGTTGAACCATATATCCCTCCCATTCCTTTTCCTCAAAGACTTAAGCAGAATAAAATGGATCAACAGTTTGAGAAATTTTTAAAAGTGCTTAGGCAACTTCACATTAATATTCCTTTTGCAGATGCCTTAGCACAGATTCCTGCTTATACAAAGTTTCTAAAGGAGATCATGTCAAAAAAGAGAAAATTGGAGGACTTCGGGACCATTGCCTTGACAGAGGAATGCAGTGCGATCATCCAAAATAAGCTTCCACCAAAGCTGAGAGATCCAGGGAGTTTTTCTATTCCATGTACTATCGGTGATGTTAATTTTTCTAAAGCTTTGTGTGATTTAGGTGCTAGTGTCTCGCTAATGCGTTTATCTGTTGCTAGGAGGCTTGGATTAAAGGAGTTGCAACCTACTACCATTTCATTACAGCTAGCTGACCGATCAGTGAAGTACCCAGTTGGTATTCTTGAGAATGTTCTGATCAAGGTAAAAAAGTTCATCATACCGGGTGACTTTATTGTGTTAGAAATGGAAGAAGACACCGAGATCCCTATAATTTTAGGCCGACCTTTTCTAGCCACGGCTGGAGCTGTCATAGATGTTAAGAATGGTTGGTTGACTTTGAAGGTTGGTGAAGAAGAGGTAGAGTTCAATTTGTTTCAAGCTACTAAATATCCTTCTTTTACTGACCATATTTGTCGAGTTGATGTAATAGATGAGGCAACCAAGGAGGTTCTTATATATGGAATAACAAAGGAACCTCTTGAGACTTGTTTAGTGAATGCCGGGACAACTAATGATGATAACATGGAGGTTGCAGAAGTGGCGTGTGCATTGGATGCTACAGGTCCAAAATTGAAGCAAAGAGGTAATCATTTTGAGGATCTTGGTAAGGGTAAGCCACTCCCTCTTCCTTCTAATGTGCAAGCACCAATTTTGGAGTTGAAACCATTACCGTCACATCTCAGGAATGCATTTTCAAGTGAGAATAATACTTTACCTGTGATTGTGAGCTCTTCTTTGTCTGATGTTGAAATTGACAAGTTGATGCATGGTTTGAGATTGAGAAGAAAAGCCATAGGATGGACTATATCAGATCTTAGAGGAATTAGCCCTTCACTGTGTATGCATAGAATTCTCATGGAGGATGACCATAAACCTATTGTTGAAAATCAAAGAAGGTTAAATCCTAACATGAAAGAAGTGGTGAGGGGTGAAGTTCTTAAATGGTTAGATGCCGGAATTATCTATCCTATATCTGATAGTTCATGGATTAGTCCAGTACAGGTGGTACCTAAGAAGGGTGGGATGACTGTAGTGCATAATGAAAATAATGAAATAATTCCCACTAGGACAGTAACTGGGTGGCGAGTATGTATAGATTATAGGAAACTTAATAGTGTTACCCGTAAGGATCATTTTCCTTTACCTTTTCTAGATCAGGTGCTGGAGAGACTTGCTGGGTATAACTATTATTGTTTTCTAGATGGTTACTCAGGGTACAATCAAATCCCTATATCCCCTGAAGACCAAGAAAAGACAACCTTTACTTGTCCTTATGATACATTCGCATTTCGTAGAATGCCTTTCGGATTGTGTAATGCACCTGCTACATTCCAAAGATGCATAATGGCTATTTTTTCTGACTTTGTTGAAAGAATAATGGAGGTTTTCATGGATGATTTTTCGGTTTTTGGATCTTCTTATGATAGCTGCTTGGACAATTTGTCTCAGATTTTGCTGCGTTGTGAGGAAACAAATTTGGTTTTGAATTGGGAGAAATGTCACTTTATGGTGCAGGAAGGTATTGTGCTGGGCCACAAAATTTCAAGTAGAGGTATTGAGATGGACCGAGCAAAAATAGAGGTTATTGAAAAACTGCCACCACCTATCAACGTGAAGGGTGTTAGAAGCTTACTTGGTCATGCAGGATTTTACCGGCGGTTCATTAAAGATTTTTTTAAAATCTCTAAACCTCTTTGTAATTTAAGAAAGGCCAGATCGATCCGCCCAAGGGGTGCGATCGATCCAACTTCCTAGCGTTGAACGATATCCCTCTTCCGCAGGAAGCTAGGCTTGGGTTAAAACTTAAACCCAAGCCCGGATCTTTCGATCCCGGGTCCACCTAGTCATTCTACTCAAACACAAACACCAAAACAAGGCCTGTGTGTGCACAAGCGGGTGTGAAACCAACCAACAAGGCGTAATTTACCAAATTGCCCTTGTGGTCAACGACGCGCCACCGGAATAGAGGAACGGGTCCTCACAAGTATACTGCCCAAGTATGGTCTGGCTAGTATGGGTAAGTCTTACACGCACAGTCGCCGCGTCCGACCGTCAATGCTCGCCCATACCCCTATAGACTCTATACCCAGCCCCAGTATACTAGTATAGGTACAACATCCTATACTAGTTTACTGATCCTAGTATGGTCTGACTAGTCTGGGTAAGTCTTACACGCACAGTCGCCCGTCCGGCCGTCAACGCTTGACCAGACCCCTATAGACTATATACAGGCCTCAGTATACTAGTATAGGCAACACATCCTCAAGACAGATCCTCAATCAGATCAAATCCTCAAGTCATATCCTCAATCAGATCAAATCCTCAAGTCAGATCCTCAATCAGATCAAATTCTCAAGTCAAGTCATCAACATAGTCCCTAGACTCTGACTAGTCTAGCTACAGGACCTGACTAGACCCAACCATAATCCATGTCCTAAGACAGACCTGACATTCCTAGCATGTATGACATTCCTAGCATATCACACAACCATCACAAGGGAAAAACATGCACAACAACACATCATTAGCATAACATAGCAATAATCATACAAATCCTAATAGTAGGTAACTCCTACCTCAAGGAAGCAATCCAAGCGTAAACTCTAAGCTCGGGAACCCACGTCACGCTCAGACACTTGACGGCCGCTCAATCGATCGCCTACAAGAATCAAGATTACGATCAAGTAGAGCTCCAAACGCCATTAAATCTACTAGAATTAGACCGATCTCGAAAAGCCGATCGAAACGGCATGGAAAACGACGAAATCAGTCGTCGGAAAGCTCTGGTGCACGTTAGCAAACAGCTAACCTACACCACATTCACAAGGCACTGACCAGTGCACCCCAACGTGTGCCGCACGCACAGCGTCGCCTTCCTCCCCAAGAAGATCACCGGAGCTCATGCCGGAGCTCCGTCGGATCTCCAAACAAGGTGCTCAAGCACCGAGAAGATAACCACCAGAGGAGGAAAGCTCCTAGCTGTCCCTAGCACGAAGTCCAGGGGGGGTCGACGGCCGTGGCCAGAGAAAGGCCGGCCGGAACCTCGCCGGAAACCATGGCAGGGAGGAGGATCAAGGATCCTCCCACCATGGGAAACGCCCGGACAAGGCTTGGAGAGAGATGCCCCGGACCACGGGGGTCCTTCTCTGGCGTTGCAGTCGCCGAGGGAAGTCCCCGACGTCGTCCATGGCATCTTCTCCGGCGACCCATCGCCGGTAACCGCGAAGCTCCCCAAAACCCAACGGAAAAACGACGGGAAACAAGGGAACACGAAGGGGAGAGAAGCTAGAAGCTCACCTAAGCCAAGAAGAAGACGAAATCCGGCAGGAACCCCACCGGATCTACCCGATTTCCGGCGATCTCCTCCTCTCCTTCTCCCGGTTTTCTTCTCCCTTTCCTCCCTCCTTCCTTCTCCGGCACCGGCGATCCTTCTTCGTCCTCCAGATCTCTCTCTCGATCTCTCTTCCAATCTCTCTCTCTCGATCTCTCCCGATCTCTCTCGAACTCACTCTCCTGGGTTTGGGTTTGTAGCCAAAAAGAAGAGAAGGAGAAGACTAGATTTCTCTAGAAGGGGGTGGTTTTTGCATAAAACCCCCCGCAAAACCTGAAATTACACGAAATGTCCTCCAATTTACATAAAAGCCCAAAAATTTTACTCTTAGGCCCTTACAGAGGAACCTGAGAAACAAGCTCGCTCATCCTCGATAGTGGGAGAGGATGTAGAATCGCCAAATAGCAGGCAAAGTGACCAGTCTGCTTCTGCTTCCAAGTGAGTATTCTTATTCATTCTCTTGTGTTTTTCCATCTTCATATTTTAAACTCACTTTTCTTTGTTTTACAGAGAAAGATCAGACTCCTCTACTCCTTCACATCTTTTATCTCTTTCGGGTTCCCCTTCCAACTTGGGCGAGACAGCTGCCCCTCGGGAAGTTGAGAAGGATCCTATCGCTGTTCCCAGTCAGGCTGAACCCTTGATGGAACAGGTATGTTTCAATTCTTGAAACAAGATTTGTTTTCATATTTGTTCGTTCTCTTTCTCTATGATTTTTTTATCGATCTTTTCTCATTTTGTATTTGCAGATCTCTAGTAAAGAGAAAATCATCATTTCATCGTCCGAAGAAGAAAGACGAGACGATGTTAACGTCGAAGATCTTTTCGACATTCTCAACTTTACTCCAGCTAGACCAGGTTTGTCATCTACTGGCCAGATGCTTGTTTATGGTCCTTATAGTCTTTTGAGGGACCTTGGGGATATTCAACTATCATCTGAAATAGCTCTTCCTGGTGTATCGACCTTACAACTCATGGTCGAGACATCACCTATTCTAGAGCCATCGGCCAGTGGTGTTGAACCCAGCGTTGATGTGCCCCCCAGTACTTCACCAATTAACATTCCCGTCGACACACCTGCTCCAATCCCCATTACATCGCTAACGATAATGGGCGAGAGCGCTTTAGTAGTTTTGCCTACTACAGTTACGCTGACATTGGTCAACACCCCCCAAGTCGGTCCATCCACCTTGACTTCAGATGAGGTATGAATTAATTTTTCACTAGTCAAATTTGTACTTATGATTGCTATCGATCATGACTTCTAATCATTTATAAATTTAGGACGATATAGCTGACTTGGTCAACTTCATCCATTCACTTAATGAATCATGACGAGCTCAACTTTCTGGAAAGCAAACAGCTCCTGATCCTGCGTCTATCCAAAAGGGTCAATATCATGACATCAGACGGGCTCTGGCCGACTGCATGATAATTTTGGACAAACCGCCAGAGGAAGACTTTTCAACATCAGACTATGATACTCTTGAGAGATCGACAGCCGTATTTTTGAAGAATGACTCTGAAGTGTTAGGTCTCTCGGCCCAGGAGGTTGACGCTATCCAAAGCTTAAAGTTGATGATTGAAAGTTTGGATGCGGAAAGGAAAAATTTAACCAACGAGATCGTCCTTGTTGGAGAACGCCGAGAGCGGCGAACACTCCTAAAGAATAGGATCCACAATAATATGAATAAGCTGTCGACGAACTTGGATGCCATCGGCGAGAGAAAATCAGATATTTCCAAAGTTGATGCTCAAATCAAAGAGTTAGAAGCTCAAATCCTTCAGCTCAAAACTCAAAGGAATTATCTTGTCAAAAAGAGTAGGCAAATAGCCCAAGAGAGTAGTAAAGATATGGAAGAGTACAATGCACTTGAAGCTGACTCCTCCAAAGACCGCATAATCAAACTCAACGCTGATCTGGTCAAGAACAAGTATCGGCGTAAAGAAGTCAGAGAAAATATCGCTCGTATCTCTCAACATCTCTCCATGAGGAGATAACTTGTAAATGTTGAATCGTTGGTCGATCATTTTGTAATGAATAAATATTTTGTTAATTGTTATCGTCCATTTTGAGGACGTCGTTCTTCTATACTTTTATTTTACATTGATGGATAATATTTTTTAAGGTATCGACCATTTATCATTGATCGATGTAACCCACCATCAATAGTCCTTAGTTGATATGACTCATTTGGCAATACTTGATCGACCAAATACGGTCCTTTCCAATTGGGTGACCATTTTCCATTCTTTGGGTCATTTCGATCTATGGGTAAGATCGTTTTTCAAACTAAGTTTCCTTCTTGAAAGCCTTTTGATACTACTCTTTTATTATAGATATCGGCCACTTTCAACTTTGTGCCTCAATGTTTTCTAAGGCAATAGCTCGTTGTTCGTCGAGCTCCAAAAGATTGTACATTAATGCCTCTTCATACTCTTCATTAGTTGGGCGATCTTGTTCTAAAACTCTGGGCGATAAAACATTAATTTCCGCAGGTAGAACTGTCTCTTGATCATATACTAATTGGTAAGGCGTGACCTTAGTGCTACACTTAGGTGTAGTTCTATGTGCCCATAATGCTCTCAGTAACCCTTCATGCCATTGTCTTGGGTTATCATTCATCATCTTTCTTATGATTGGCTTGATGGTTTTATTGGACGTTTCAGCTTGTCCATTAGATTGGGCATAGTATAGTGTAGAATTGGCTATGTTAATTTTATACTCAGCCAAAAAATTCTTGACCTTAGAACTTACAAACATTGTCTCTTGATCGGACACAATTGTTTGTGGGATGCCAAACCTACATATGATATTCTCCGGATAAAATTTATCACCTAATCATCAGACACTGTCTTTAATGGGATAGCCTCTACCCATTTAGTAAAATAGTCTATCGCCACAATTACAAATTTGTGCAACATGGACGATGGAGGATATATTTTCCCTATAATATCAATCGCCCAACATCTGAATGGCCAAGGATTTACTATGATCGATAACTCACTTGCTGGTGCTCTCTGGAATGGGCCATGCCTTTGGCATGATTTACACCCTTTTGCATACATGGCACATTCCCTGTGAGGACTCATACCTCCAACCCGATCCGACCGCGTTAAGTCGAGGGTTTTACTTTGTGATTTGGCTCGGTTGGTCTTAGGATGCGATCGGTTGATCGCATCGCTGTTTTTGACCCCAGTGGTATTTTGATAAATATGCTCCCTGATGGTCAGTTTCACACCCACGTTGCACACACTGCCTTTGATTGATGTATGTGTTTGATTAGAACCTTAAGGGCGCTTCCGATCGGAAGATCGGAGCTCAATCGGGAGAGATCGAATCGGACGGCTGTGATCGATTCCAGCTTACTATTTAAACCTTCTCTTTTCTCTTTCTTTCTCTTTCTTCTCTTTCTCTCTTCCTCTCTTCTTATTTGGCTGCCGGAGTGGAGATCCGGCTGCGGCTTTTCGGCGCGGATCCGCGGCGATCGGAGTTGAGGATCTTGTAGATCGCCTGCACGTCTATACATGTAGGTGTTTCTACCCAATTCCTACGAGTTGGTAACCCTAGGATTGCCTTTTTGTGTTTTCTGGCTATTGTATGCATTGGAATGTTTTGATTTTCGGTATTCTCATTCCTTAGCATGTTTAGAAGCTAGCTATGGTTTCAGTTCCGTATTCTTTCGGATGAATTCCGTATTTTTGTCGGTTTTTCGACGGGGTTGGACTCAGATCTGATATTTTACGATTTGAGTTTGGTATTTATTGCATGAATGAATTCCCTACTATCAAATAGACCTTCGTGTAAAGTTTGAATGGATTCCATCGCTGTTTGTTAGATCAAATCCAACAAATTCAGTTTTTCATCGGTTTCGTCGGCTTTCGGGCCATTTGATTTAATTCGGAGGATTTGTGTGAGGACTTGTCCCTCTACCCCTGGGGCTCGTTGTAGACCGCAAGGGCAATTTGGTAAATTGCGCCTTGTTGGTTTGTTTCACACCCGCATGTGCACACACTGGCCTTGTATGTGTTAGTGTTTGTTTAGAATGGCTAGGTGGACCCGGGATCGAAAGATCCGGACTTGGGCTTGAGTTCTTGCCCAAGTTTACCTTTCAGCAAACAAAGGATCGATCCTCTCTGGCTAAGGGATCGATCCTCTTCGTGCCAGAAAGCCTTGTGAGAACGTCATGAAGGATCGATCCTTCCTTCAGGAAGGATCGATCATTTATGAGTCGGTTGGTTTTCTGCTTCGCGAGGACGGCCGCCGTTGGCCGTCGCTCTCTCCTGTCAGAGAGGGGAGACTTCCCCTCCCCTCCCCTCACTTTTCCCCCTCTTTCCCGACTTTCCCCTCCCCCTTTTCCCTCCTTTCTTCCCCTCCTCTTCCTCCTCCTTTCTTCTTCTTCTCTTCTCTTCTCCCCCGAAGCTCTGCTCTTCCCCTGTTTTTTCCGGCAGCCACCTTCCCCTCTTCCGTTCTCCCTCCTCCAACCATCAAATTGGGTGTTCTTTGGCTCGTTGGATTCGTGACAACGAGAGAAAGATCCCTGAAGTGGTTTGGAGGCTTGTTGGTGATCAAATAGCGGGGAATCAGCCGAGGAAAGCGCAGCTAGGTAGGGTTATACCTACTGTGTTCATTTCGGGTTTTCTTGAGATCTAGCCGTTGGATGTTATTTATCCTTGCTCTGTTGGGTTCTTTATACCTGTTAGAATTACTGATTTAAGTTTCATATTAATCAGTTGAGATTTTAGTAGGTTTTATGCAAGATTAGTCTCGGATTTCTGGTTTTCTGCTGTTCTTGAGAAACAGCCGGCTTGCGGCGAGTTTTCCGGCCGGCGAGTACATTCTCTTGGGTTTTGATAAACATAGGAGTTGTAAATCTACTCGTTAGCTTTCCATTCCATCTTATTTCGTATTTTTCCGATTTATGTACGATTTGTTATGAATTGATTTCTGGAGGGCTGCATTGCAGCAATTAAATTGGTAAGTGAGTTGATTAGCGGTTTTGATTTGTATTTTACCGTTGATCCAACCGTTGGATGATTATGATTAGTGGACATGATGATCCTGGTATATACACCTACCGGTAGCTAAGTTGGATCTTGTATCCGACGTCGTTTAGACGTCGGATCGACGGGATCAATTAGCCCCTAAGTAGTGGTTTTGGGTGTTTGAATATAATATTATATTTCGGAATATAATATTATATTATTTACTGTTCATCAGCGGTTTTCGGGGTTGCTTCCCGTTGCAGGAGTTCGCGGTTGACAGTCGTGGTACCGTCGTAATGCCAGGACCCGCTGCGGATCGGCTGGCAGCGGTTGGTGGTACCGCTGCAGCGATCCAGTAGACTTATTTGATGCTTTACATACTGTTGCATGTTCTGCTTCTTATCTGTGTATGTCATAGCATGCATTGTTGTTGTGTGCATTAGTTGTATTGGTTAGGGCGTGGGTGATCCTTGGGTCGCCGTCCCGAGGCTGGAAGCTCGGACTTAGCCCTAGGACCGGGGTTGGGTGGTTTGGACCCGGTTTGAATTGTAGTGCCCAGTCGATTCGATGATAGGCTTAGATGACTGGTGCACTTGTGGCTTGATGATTGTAGAGGTCATGTCGGCCTTGAGTCGGATGCTGAGGTGTAGCCGGTGTCCCATTGTGCTGACCTGTAGTGTCGCCAGTGTTGTTCCTGTTACTGAGTGCCGTCCCTGGGCCTCAGGGACACGCGGTGGGGTTATGGGACCCCTGTATACACCCAGGTCCTACTTGAGGGCGACACTGTTGCGTTTCCCTCTTCCTTCTGTGTGTCGTAGTGTAGATCCCTACTGAGCTTAGTGCTCACTCCTACCCGGGCTGCGTTTTGCAGGTGCAGGCGGCAGTACCTCTTCTGTGGCCCCTACCGGGCAGTTGGTTGGCGGTGCGGTGGCGCCAGGTGGAATCTGAGAGGTGGTGATCCTTTACAGTTTTTATCCTATGTTAATTAGTCTCCTACGGGAGTAATGTTGTATTTTGAATCTACCCCTCTCCGAGGATTTGTATATTAAACCTTTTTGAGTTTTAATCTGTGGTTCGAGGTTTCATTATTATATTGTCTTTTAATTGGGGGTTTTTGATGATTTGCTAAGGAGACCAATAGGTTAGAGGGAACCCTCGCCAGCTTTGTTTTCCGCGTTTTGTAGGTTCCGGTTCGCGTCCCCCGGCCCGGTTGGGCTTTCGCGGGTCGGGGCGCGACAGCTTGGTATCAGAGCATAGGTTGTAGATCCCACGGTTTAGGATCAGGATTCGGTTGAGTTGAGCGTGGAATGGGATAGTTCTATGTCTAGAACATCCTTGCATGCTCCTTTTGATGTGTTATGCTTTTCCGCTTTATGTTGTGCTGCTTTGTCTTGGGTTTCGAACGAGTGAACGCTCGTTTGTTGTTGGTGATTGCGCAGATGTCGGGAGCTCGAGGCCGACCTTCGGTTGATGGTCGGGGTGGGGCACGACTTGGTCGACCTGCCCGACCAGACAGGGTAGCACCTATCAGGGAGGTCAGAGCTAGATGGGCTGAGCCATCACTAGCGACGGTTTCGGTCGCACGGGAGGAGGCCCTTCTCGCCGAGGAGGGGGTTCTCGCTCCGGTCGACGCGCGGACCGCTGTGGTGGTCTTGCTGGGGTTTCAGCAGTATGCCACCCGGTTCACGCATTTGGTCCGTTTCGCGGGGGCAGTAGCAGCAGATCCAGTGGCCAGTGCATGTCAGTTTGAGCAGAGGCTTCGATCAGAGATCAAGCGACGGACCAGTTCTTACCTCTTCCAGGCGTACTCAGCAGTTCTGGACTGCGCCTTGGCAGTAGGGGCGCAGTTGCGAGACGAGATGTGCCGGGCAGTTCCACCGGCATTCTCTACCAGCACACCGCAGAGACCCCAGTTCAGAGGGGGATTCGGCAGAGGGAACCAGCGGTGTCAGCGACGCTTTCGGTAGCGGTCGCAGCACCCGCAGCAGTTCCAGGCACAGTTGCCGAGTCCGCCAGGCCAGTTTCTCCTGATGGCCGGGCCGTCTGGGCAGGCTCCGTCAGGGGGAGGCCAGGGTCAGCAGCCTGATAGCGCGTCGATCACGTGCTTCTCGTGCGGGCAGCTGGGACACTACCGTAGGGACTGCCACTTGCGAGGAGCGCGGGGCGCTGTGCCGCAGGGGAGTCGAGGCGGAGATCCAGTGCTTGCCAGGGGAGCAGTGGCGGGAGCGGATCGGGGGCTGAACCGGGCCGCTCCAGAGGTGGAGGCGGCCAGCGGGGGTGTGTGTTTGCTCTTCCGGGGCGTCAGCAGCCGGGCGCGTCAGTCACCTGCTTCCAGTGCGGGCAGCTGGGGCACTACCGTAGAGACTGTTCCTTGCGAGGAGCGCAGGGCGCTGTGCCGCAGGGCAGTAGGGGCGGAGGGCCCAGTGCTTGGTAGGGGAGCAGTGGTGGGCGCAGGTCAGCGGCTGGACCGAGCTGCTCCAGGGGTGGAGGCAACCAGTGAGGTCGTGTGGTTACTCTCCCAGTGCACGAGCAGCAGGACACCGTACAGCAGTACCAGCAACCGCAGCAGTATCAGCAGGCAACGGCAGAGCCATCCGTGCTCAGAGGGTTGGAGACGAGTTGGCTAGAGGTGGCACAGTCTGTAGATTCACCGATCGGCGGCACAGTCAGGGTAGACCGGGTCTGCCGATCTTGTTCTTTGGAGGTTGGAGGCCTCCGTATCTGTCTAGACCTGCGGGTGCTAGACATGACAGGCTTCGACGTGATACTCGGTATAGACTGGTTAGCATCATACCGAGCTATCATCGACTGTGGTTGCCGGAGGGTGGTCGCTTGGACACCCGATGGGACACAGTTTGTGTTGTTGGGGGATCGGTTTCAGCTGATTCCTTTGCTTGTGGTGTGGGGAAGTGTGGCAGGAGCTTTCAGCCTTGCTGGCCAGCCTGTCCCTGTTTGGGTCAGAGGGAGTGCAGCACAGCAGTTTCCCCAGGATTGTGTGCGACTACACCGACGTGTTTCCCGAGGTGTTACCAGGGCTTCCACCGCCCAGAGAGGTCGATTTTGAGATCGACCTGGTACCGGGTACCGCACCAATCTCTCTCCCAGCTTTCAGGATGGCACCAGCAGAGCAGAGTGAGTTGAGGAGCCAGCTAGACGAGCTTATCAGCAGAGGTTTCATCCGTCCCAGCATGTCTCCCTGGGGGGCGCCAGTGTTGTTCGCGAAGAAGAAGGACGGTACCCTTCGACTTTGCATAGACTACAGGCGGCTCAACAGGGTGACGGTGAAGAACCGGTATCCGATGCCGAGGATCGACGACCTGTTTGACCAGTTGCGAGGATCTTCAGTGTTCTCGAAGATCGACCTCCGCACCGGCTACCACCAGTTGAGGGTTCGGGATTGCGACATCCCGAAGACGGCTTTTTGGACTCGGTACGGCCTGTACGGGTTCGTGGTGATGCCGTTTGGGCTGACGAACGCACCAGCAGCGTTCATGGATCTCATGCAGAGGATCTTTCGGCCTTTCCTAGACGAGTTCGTGGTGGTATTCGTCGACGACATCCTTATCTACTCCCGGTCAGAGGCGGAGCACGAGCGACACTTGGCGACAGTGTTGCAGCTACTTCGGGAGCATCGGCTTTATGCCAAGGCTTCCAAGTGCGAGTTTTGGCTTGCACAGGTGGGATTCCTTGGACACGTGGTGTCGGCAGCAGGGATCTCAGTTGACCCGGCCAAGGTCGAGGCAGTAGTACAGTGGCAGAGACCGAGGACAGTGTTTGAGGTCCGTAGTTTCTTAGGCCTGGCGGGTTACTACAGGCGGTTCGTGCGAGACTTCTCCAAGGTTGTCGGACCGTTGACCAGACTGACAGAGAAGGCCGTCCAGTTCGTGTGGGATGATGCTTGTGAGCGAGCCTTCGTGGAGCGAGGAAGAGGTTGACCAGTGCGCCGGTGCTGATCGTCCCCGAGCGAGGTGTTGGTTACAGTGTTTACTGCGACGCCAGCGGTGAGAGTTTGGGGTGTGTCCTCATGCAGGAAGGCCACGTAGTTTCCTATGGTTCTCGTCAGCTGAAGAACCATGAGAGGAACTACCCGACTCACGACTTGGAGCTAGCAGCGGTGGTCTTCGCCCTGAAGACCTGGCGGCATTATCTCTATGGCGAGAAGTTCTCAGTCTTCTCGGACCATAAGAGTTTGAGGCACGTTTTCACCCAAAGTGTCCTCAACCTAAGGCAGCGACGCTGGATGGAGCTACTGGAGGACTACGACTTCGAGTTGCATTACCATCCTGGTAAGGCAAACGTCGTAGCAGACGCGCTGAGCAGACAGGTGAGAGACACCAGAGCAGCAGTTGTCGGGCTGTCAGCTCGGCAGTGGCAGGCTCTAGAGACGACGGGCCAGTTTGGGCTCGAGTTTGAGGATCGGGGATCCAGTAGCTTCCTCTACGCAGTGCAGAGTATGCCAACAGTCCTTGCCAGAGTGTTAGAGGCACAGCACAGTGACCCAGAGCTCGAGGAGTTACGCACAGCAGCGGCCACGGAGGGCGCAGACGGAGACTGGACAGTATCACCAGACGGAGGGCTACGGTTCCGAGGCAGAGTAGCGGTTCCAGCAGATCCAGTTCTACGAGACGACGTCCTACGAGAGTTCTACCACTCTCATTTTGCAGTTCATCCCGGCGGCACCAAGATGTACCAGGATCTTCGACGACAGTTCTGGTGGCGCGGGATGAAGAGAGCAGTGACGGAGTTCGTATCGCGCTGCCTTACCTGTCAGAAGGTCAAGGCAGAGCACCAGCGGACTCCGGGGTTACTTCAGCCGCTTCCACTAGCTGAGTGGAAGTGGGAGCACATCACGATGGACTTCGTGACCGGGCTACCAAGATCTCGTAGGGGGAATGACGCGATTTGGGTCATCGTTGATCGATTGACCAAATCGGCGCACTTCCTGCCTATGTGGGTGACAGACTCGACGGATTGGCTGGGCAGCTTGTACGTCAGAGAGGTGGTCAGACTACACGGAGTTCCAGTTTCTATCGTGTCAGACCGTGACCCCAGGTTCACCAGCAGGTTCTGGCGCGACTTTCAGGAGGCAGTTGGCACACTCCTGACTTTCAGTACGGCTTTCCATCCGCAGACAGACGGGCAGTCAGAGCGGACGATCCAGATCTTGGAGGACATGCTGAGAGCAAGTGTCCTCGACGCAGGAGGCAGCTGGGAGGAGCACGTTCCCTTGTTAGAGTTTGCCTACAACAACAGCTACCAGTCCAGTCTTGGAGTAGCACCTTTCGAGGCGTTGTATGGTAGGCCGTGTCGTTCCCCAGTGTGCTGGACAGAGGTTGGAGAGGCTTCACTGACCGGTCCAGACATCGTCAGGCAGTCGTCAGAGAGGTTAGTGCAGATCAGGCAGAGGCTTCTGACGGCTCAGAGTCGGCAGAAGAGTTATGCAGATCAGAGGCGACGATCGTTAGAGTTTGCAGTCGGCGACCGAGTGTTCTTGCGAGCATCGCCGTACAGAGGTTCATAGGTTTGGCAGAGGTGGCAAGTTGGCGCCGAGGTTTGTCGGGCCGTTTGAGATCTTAGAGAGGTCGGCTAGGTAGCTTACCGCCTGGATCTTCCTCAGCACATGTCTGTTGTGCACCCGACTTTCCATGTGTCGATGCTGAGGAAGTATCACCCAGACCCGTCTCATGTCATCAGGGTGGATGACATTGAGCTTGAGGCAGACGTGAGCTTTGTTGAGCAGTCGGTTCAAGTACTTGACCGGAGGGATCAGGTCTTGCGGGGCAAGATGATTCCCTTGGTCAAGGTACTGTGGAGGCACAGAGGCACCGAGGAGGTGACTTGGGAGCGCGAGGCGCGCATGCGACAGGAGTTTCCGCAGTTGTTTTCTTCTCCATGTACTTCTTGTCCTGTCCTCTAGTGTAGCTGTTTTATTGTTCCGAGCCCTACCCTTATCGAATCTCGGGACGAGATTTCCTTTAAGGGTATTAGGATGTGAGGACCTGTCCCTCTACCCCTGTGGCTCGTTGTAGACCGCAAGGGCAATTTGGTAAATTGCGCCTTGTTGGTTTGTTTCACACCCGCATGTGCACACACTGGCCTTGTATGTGTTAGTGTTTGTTTAGAATGGCTAGGTGGACCCGGGATCGAAAGATCCGGACTTGGGCTTGAGTTCTTGCCCAAAGGATCGATCCTCTCTGGCTAAGGGATCGATCCTCTTCGTGCCAGAAAGCCTTGTTCTGCTTCGCGAGGACGGCCACCGTTGGCCGTCGCTCTCTCCTGTCAGAGAGGGGAGACTTCCCCTCCCCTCCCCTCACTTTTCCCTCTCTTTCCCGGCTTTCCCCTCCCCCTTTCCCCTCCTTTCTTCCCCTCTTCCTCCTCCTCCTTTCTTCTTCTTCTCTTCTCTTCTTCCCCGAAGCTCTGCTCTTCCCCTGTTTTTTCCGGCAGCCACCTTCCCCTCTTCCGTTCTCCCTCGTCCGACCATCAAATTGGGTGTTCTTTGGCTCGTTGGATTTGTGACAACGAGAGGAAGATCCCTGAAGTGGTTTGGAGGCTTGTTGGTGATCAAATCGCGGGGAATCAGCCGAGGAAAGCGTAGCTAGGTAGGGTTATACCTACTGTGTTCATTTCGAGTTTTCTTGAGATCTAGCCGTTGGATCTTATTGATCCTTGCTTTGTTAGGTTCCTTATACCTATTAGAATTACTGATTTAAGTTTCATATTAATCAGTTGAGATTTTAGTAGGTTTTATGCAAGATTAGTCTCGGATTTCTGGTTTTCTGCTGTTCTTGAGAAACAGCCGGCTTGCGGCGAGTTTTCCGGCCGACGAGTACATGATCTTGGCTTTTCATAAACATAAGAGTTGTACATCTACTCGTTATCTTTCTATTCCATCTGATTTCGTATTTTTCCAATTTATGTACGATTTGTTATGAATTTTTTGCTGGAGGGCTGCGTTGCAGCAATCAAATTGGTAAGTGAGTTGATTAGCGGTTTTGATTTGTATTTTCCCGTTGATCCAACCGTTGGATGATTATAATTTTTGGACATGATGATCCTGGTAGATACACCTACCAGTGCCTACGTTGGATCTTGAATCCGACGTCGTTTGAATGTCGGATCGACGGGATCAATTAGCCCCTAAGTAGTGGTTTTGGGTGTTTGAATATAATATTATATTTCGGAATATAATATTATATTGTTTACTGTTCATCAGCGGTTTTCGGGGTTGCTTCCCGTTGCAGGAGTTCGCGGTTGACGGTCGTGGTACCGTCGTAATGCCGGGACCCGCTGCGGATCAGCTGGCAGCGGTTGGTGGTACCGCTGCAGCGATCCAGTAGACTTATTTGATGCTTGACATACTGTTGCATGTTCTACTTCTTATCTGTGTATGTCATAGCATGCATTGTTGTTGTGTGCATTGGTTGCATTGGTTAGGGCGTGGGTGATCCTTGGGTCGCCGTCCCGAGGCTGGAAGCTCGGACTTAGCCCTAGGACCGGGGTTGGGTGGTTTGGACCCGGTTTGAATTGTAGTGCCCAGTCGATTCGATGATAGGCTTAGATGACTGGTGCACTTGTGGCTTGATGATTGTAGAGGTCGTGTCGGCCTTGAGTCGGATGCTGAGGTGTAGCCGGTGTCCCACTGTGCTGACCTGTAGTGTCGCCAGTGTTGTTCCTGTTACTGAGTGCCGTCCCTGGGCCTCAGGGACACGCGGTGGGGTTATGGGACCCCTGTATACACCCAAGTCCTACTTGAGGGCAACACTGTTGCGTTTCCCTCTTCCTTCTGTGTGTCGTAGTGTAGATCCCTACTGAGCTTAGTGCTCACTCCTACCCGGGCTGCGTTTTGCAGGTACAGGCGGCAGTACCTCTTCTGTGGCCCCTACCGGGCAGTTGGTTGGCGGTGCGGCGGCGCCAGGTGGAATCTGAGAGGTGGTGATACTTTACAGTTTTTATCCTATGTTAGTTAGTCTCCTACGGGAGTAATGTTGTATTTTGAATCTACCCCTCTCCGAGGATTTGTATATTAAACCTTTTTGAGTTTTAATCTGTGGTTCGAGGTTTCATTATTATATTGTCTTTTAATTGGGGGTTTTTGATGATCTGCTAAGGAGACCAATATGTTAGAAGGAACCCTCGCCGGCTTTGTTTTTCGCGTTTTGTAGGTTCCGGTTCGCTTCCCCCGGCCCGGTTGGGCTTTCGCGGGTCGGGGCGCGACAATTTGATCATCCAAAGTTGGATTTCTTAGTGTCATTAGATTCCTCACATCCAATTGCACATGCCTACCAAGTTTGGTTTGATTTCGATATGTTTTGATAGGTTAAATCTAAGAAATTTGATTCCTGGCACTATTCACTCTTCTCTGCCGAGTATGAAGGATCTTTCTCGATCTTTTGTTTGTTAGTGTTCTGCTCCGACTGAAGAAGATCCCTTCTTGACAGAGGGTGTGTTTGAGGAAGATCGATCTTATGGTGCCAGAAGATCATCCTTCTTTCCCAGACAGAACACCATCTTAAGGAAGATCGATCCTTCCTTCCCAGGCAGGGATCACCCATTTAAATGATCGATCATCATGGGTAAGATGATCGATCGTTTATATGTGGATTTGTATAATTGATCCGAATTTGATGTTTTCTTGTGGGGTTTTTCCCGATGATAAGTAGTGATTATTATAATATTTTAATCGGGATTTTAATGGATTTATCCTCGAATTACGCCGTGATTTATATTCCGGATCGGTTTACCGATTTCTACCGATTTTCAAGCAGTTTCCGGATAAAGCATGTTATACTTATATGAATATAGTTTGTGATTGCTCTATCGCTTTCTGGGTAACCGGGGGAGTGACGACCCCCGGGAATGTTTAATATAAATGGGCCGGAGGTGTGCCCTGCATGCTTAGTATAGATTTACTGCTTTGATTAATAACCCCGCTGATTGTCGGCGTACGCTGGGGGCATAACCCGTTGTACAGGTAGATTATATATATCTTGTATGTGTGCCTTGTTGGCTTGGCCGGGGTTGTATCCCCTTGTAGAAATTTCAGTTGACGGCTGCGGACGCCGTTGTAATGTCGAAATTGGCTCTGTTGTTGTTGCTTGACCGTTGGCCAGTTACCTGCCGGGTAACTGTGGAACCTTAGTCTGTCAGGTGCCAAAGAGCACTGAAGACTATTGTATATATGTGTTTATCGCTTTGCTCTAATCGTCGTATTGTTAGCATAGCTTACATGTGTTTGAGACCCTTGCTATGCTCACCCCTTTGGCTAGCTAGAGGCCATGCCTAGCCCTATATAATTGATGTCATCTTGTTGCATGCTTATATCTCTTTATCAGTGCATGAGCATTGCATGCATCTTGTTTGCATTAGAGCATAAGGCTAGGGTGCGGGTGAATAGGGTCTTCGCCGATCCGAGGGTCTCGGGTAGCTCGAATCTAGCTCTAGGACCGTGGCTGGGTTGCCAGGACTAGGGCGTGATTGTTATGCCAGATCTCTGTATTCTCGAGGATGGGTCTAGTTGGCTATCATCTGTTGTTTGAGGTGTAAAGGTCGTCCAGAGTTCTCGTCTCATGCTCAGTATCCGTGTTAAGGGAAGTTGCGTGCTGCCCTGGGTCCTACCCCTTTGTTGTTCAGCGCTCGGCACTTGGTGATTGAGAGGGACGGCTGTTGACAGTTGAGGTCACAGAGCGCGTGCCCTGGGTTAGGCGGTGGACGTAACATGAGTTTCCCTTAGAGATGAGACAGAACCCGGGACTTTGTAGTTTCTCCTTCTTCCTGTGCGACGTAGAGTAGAGTAGAACCCTACTGAGCTTATTGCTCAGTCCTACTCGGACTGCGTTTGCAGGTGCAGGCGTTAGCTCATCCTCGGTGGTTCCAACTGGATCAGGTCTTGGCAGCGCGTTGACTTCCGGAGGCGTTTGAGGTCTTAGAGGGACAAATGTATTTTGACAGCTTTTGTTTAAAGTTATCTTTTGAGAATGATGTATTTAACGTTTAATATATGAAATCATGTTCCCTCTTTTGATTGAGTTTTATTCCGCAATGTAATATTTAGTTTTACCTTTATGCCCTTGGAAGTCTTTTAAGTTCAAATTTATTCCGCTTTGTGTATTGTCGTGCCGTATCGGATGTAAATAGTGTAGGTTTCCCCTCATGCCTCGGCCCGGATAGGGTTTCTAGGTCGGGGTGTGACATTCCTCCCCCATGCGCATTATTAGCCAGCACATTATTAGCCAGCACATTTTTATGCCGGATTGATGTGCCCCACATATACCATTATGTATCTCGGCCATCGTCAACTTAGCTTCATCAGAACTTAAACATCTCGACAAAACCCCATCTGGGTGACGTTTATACCAAACGTCGTTTTGTAGAAAATAATGTATCGCTTTAAGATGGATTTTCCTATCGACCTTGAGCGATGAATTTTGCAAACAAGCAATGATTAGGGTACGCCAATCTTGTTAGCCATTGATTTGATCTATCTCTAGTGAGCAATGAGATCGCTCTAGGGCAGACTGTATCGTACCATAGCTAAAATCGGCCATGCCCCCCAGCTGTTTTAACACTTTATAGCCAGATGCTATTTGGGCTAGAGTATTAGCCTTATCGTTCTGCAGCCTTGGTACAAAAAGTAGTTCAAAATCGTGAAATTGATTTAACAACTTAAGAGCGATTTGATGAAATGGAATTAGTATATCGCTCTGACACTTATAATGACCAAGAATGTGATTTATCACCAATTACGAATCACCCTTGATTTGCACATTGGACACCCCTAAATCAAACAATATTTCTAGGCCGATGATTAACGCTTCATACTCAGCCTGATTATTGGTGCATAATCGCTCTAGTGTATATGCGAAGTTATACTGGCGACCAATTGACGATAGGATTGTAATCCCAAGGCTAGCGCCATTCACAGTTTTAGAACCATCAAAGTACATCGTCCATGGAATGAGCGATATCACGTTGATCTCTCGCTCTAATTCTTTTGGTATATTAACACAAGGATATCTGCTAAGAAATCGGCCAATACTTGGCCTTTAACAGCCTTTTGAGAGACAAATTTAATGTCAAACTCAACTAAAGTTAACACCCAATAACCAATACGTTGATGCAAGATTGGTCGAGAAAACAAGAATTTCATTACATTATATTTAGAGATCAAATAAACAGTTACAGGCTTTAAATAAGCTCTTAACTTATTACACAAAATACAAGGCCAAACATAATTTCTCTATGACCGAATACTTTTGTTCATAAGGTAATAATTGTCTACTTAAATAGTAAACTGCTCTCTCGACTCCATCTGCCCCATCTTGCGCTAAGAGACCTCCTATCGATCGGTCTGCTGCAGTGATGTAGAGCTTCATGGGATTCTTAACTCTTGGCGATGCCATAACTGGTGGCGTTGCCAAATACATCTTCAAGCATTCAAATGCTTGTTGATGTCGCTCCTCCCAGACGAAGTCGTCTTCATTCTTTAGTCATAAGAGCGATGAGAACTCTTGAGTCTTTCCTACACAGTTAGAAATAAATCTTCTTAAAAAATTCACTTGACCAAGGAACTTTTGCAGTTCTTTCTTAGTCTTTGGAGGGCTAGCCTCAATGATAGACTTTGATTTATTTTGGCCGAGCTCTATTCCTCGCTGATGGACGAGAAAACCAAGAAAGCTCCCTGCATGCACCCCAAATGCACAATTTAATGGATTTAATTTCAAATTATACTCTCTCATTCGCTCAAAAGCTTTGATCAGTTGAGAAAAATGATCGGCCATCACTGGCGACTTAACAACGACGTCATCGACATAAACCTCAATAAACTGACCGATCATATCATGAAAGATCATGTTCATAGCTCGTTGATAAGTAGCACCAGCATTTTTTAACCCAAAAGGCATAACAACCCATTCATAACTACCAAGTGATCCTGGACATCTAAAGGCTGTTTTATGAACATCGTTCTCGGTGATATAGATTTGATTATATCCGAAATACCCATCCATAAACGAGTATACCTCATGTCCAGCGGTTGAATTGACCAAATTGTCGACTGATGGCATAGGATATTCATCCTTGGGTGTTGCCAAATTCAAATTTCTAAAGTCTATACAGACTCTAAATTTACCATTTTTCTTCTTGACTGGCACTATATTTGAAAGCCAATCTACATATCCTGCCATTCTAATAAAATTTGCACTTAATAATCGTTCAATTTTCTTTTTTACCTCTAGGATTATATTGGGAGCAAAACGTCTTGGCGCTTGCTTGTATGGCTTAAAATTTGGTCGAGTAGGAAGTTCATGTTCGACGATGGTCCTATCTAAGCCAAACATTTCCTTATAATCCCAAGCAAAGCAATCCTTATATGAACGTAAAATGGCGATGAGCTCGTATCTTACATCTTGATCGAGAAGCTTGCTGATGAAGGTTGGATGATGTTCCTCGCCGTCCCCAAGGTTGATCTCTTCCAGGGGATCTTGAGCTTGCATGTTTCCACGTTTGCCATAAGGAACTTCCTCATCGTCTTCTTGAGGAATCTCCTTTAAATAATCCAAATCGTTCGTGTCTTGTGCTGCGAACGTTTCTACATGATAAGCCATTATCTTGGCTTTTAAGGTTGTTACAGCGGCCCAATTTGTCACACCCCGACCCAGAAAACCCATTCGGGCCGAGACATGAGGGGAAACCTACACTATTCACATCCAATCTGGCACGATAATATACAAAGCGGAATTAACTTTAACTTAAAGACTTCCAAGGGCATAAAGGTATAACTAAATATTACATTGCGGAATAAAACTCAATCAAAAGAGGGAACATGATTTCATTTATTCAACGTTAAATACACCATCCTCAAAAGATAACTTTAAACAAAACTGCCAAAATACACATATCTCCCTCTTAGACCTCAAACGCCTCCGAAAGTCGACGCGCCACCAAGACCTGATCCAGCTAGAACCACCGAGGATAAGCTGACGCCTGCACCTGCAAATACAACCCGGGTAGGAGTGAGCGATAAGCTCAGTAGGGTTCTACTCTACGGCACACTGAAGGGAGGAAAACAACAACTGTGACATCTCCCCGCTCAAGCCTAAGGAATGCCACGGGGTCCCACAACCCCTATCGACTCCCCAGGCGATCCTAGTCTTCTCAGCCGACCACGCTGGGAACATCAACCAACACGCTGGGAGGAACAAGAACCAGAACCAGTAGAATCACCTTTATCCAGAAGGAAACCACTGCCTAAGGACCACGTGATATCGACAACCATTCTTAGCACTTGGCATTGGGAAGACGACACGACTTCTAAACCTCAAAGAAAAAATGATTATAGCCAACTACATCGTATCCTCGATAACATGAGATTCGAATTATCCAAACATATCCTAATCCTTACTACCCAGCCGCGGTCCTAAGGCTAGATTCGAGCTACCCGAGAGCCTCGAATCGGCGATCAACCCATCGCCCGCCTAACCTGATATGCCTCTAAAGCAAACAAGATGCATGCAATGCTCAGGCACAGACAACGAGATATAGGCATGCAACAACATGACAGTAATTATATAGGGCTAGGCATAGCCTATAGGTAGCCAAAGGGGTGAGCATAGCAAGGGCCTCAAATACAGATAATCGACACTAACCAAACCATGATTAGAGCAAAGCGATAAACACATATATACAATAGTCTTCAGTCCTCTCTTGCACCTGACAGAGTAAGGTTCCACAGTTACCCTGCAGGTAACTGGCCAACAGTTATACAATAGCCCTCAACACATGTCGACATCGGGCTAAGGTTTCACAATAACACGTAAGCTAGCACTCATAGCTAGCTAACGGCTAAGCAAACAATAAGCACTTAAATCTACCATTCGACTAAGTATTTAAATGCAAGTCCACCCATAAATCCACCAAAAAGATAAACGCACGATTCAATTCCCAATCTCAATAGAAATCCATTGAAAACCCCTCCATAACATCATGCATGCTCCCTAACATGATTGCGTATCTATCATGAACGAAAAACCAATCAAGGAAGCTACAAAACACTGTTCAGGGGTTCACGGTCGATCCGACGATCGACCGTGAGGCCACAGTCGATGCGACGGTCGACCGTGAGACAAGAACACGGGAAAACATAAAGGCCACGGTCGATCGGGACATCGACCCTGGGAAGCAAAGAAGGAGACAGAGCCTCACGGTTGATGTGACGGTCGACCGTGAGGTGAAGTGATGAAAGGAAAGGACCCGCGGTCGATAGGAACATCGACCCTTGGAAGCCAAAAATGAGACAGAGCCTCACGGTCGATGTGACGGTCGATTCGACGGTCGACCATGAGGCCAGGAAGAAGCGTATCAACGCTTGACGATCGATCCGATGGTCTACCGTCCGGCCTAGTGCACAGTTCCTAAGAACAGTGCCGGAAATCCAATTTCTTAGATTTGATCTATCAAATCTTGTTGGAAAACGATGAAACTTTACAGTTATGCATAATAAATGATGGGGAAGCTATTGGTACGAAGAAAACACGATTTTGATGGTTAAATCCCAAATCTAGGTCAAAATGGTCGAAAACCGACAAAACGGAGATAATATGAGAATCGTCCGATAAAATACGAGAATCAAATGGTAGGAATACTCGAAGCAAGCTATAACACTCATCCATTAAGCTACACAACATTCTACCACGTATTCCTACATCAAAAACACATTAAACCTATCCTAAGAGAACCCAACCATACGATCGGGGTAGAAACACCTACCTGAACAAGCAGGGCAGCTCCTCCACGCATCCCCCAAATCCGATCGCCAAGATCCGCTCGTCCAAGATCGCGATCCGAAACCCTAGCACAGCCGGTAGGAGAGAGGGAGAGAGAACGACGGGAGAAGAAGGAAGGAGCCAGAAAAGAGAGAAAAGAAAGGGTTATTTATAGAAAGCTGGAATCAATCACAGCCGTCCGATTCGATCTCTCTTGATCGAGCTTCGATCTTCCGATCGGAAGCGCCCTTAAGGTTCTAATCTATCACATACATCAATCAAAGGCAATGTGTGCAACGCGGGTGTGAAACTGACTACCAGGGAGTATATTTACCAAAATGCCATTGGGGTCAAAAACAGCGATGCGATCAACCGATTTCATCCCAAGGCCAACCGAGCCAAACCACAAAACCATACTCTTGACCTAACGCGGTCGAACCGGGTTGGAGGTACGGGTCCTTACAACCTATCACCCTTAAAGAAATTGTCCCGAAATTCAAGGGTAGGACCGAAAAAGAAGAACCAACTAGTCCTAGTGGCACGAACGCCCACCCAAAGGAAACTACATGCTGGGTCAAACAGTCAGGGGAACTCTCGGCGCATGCGATCCTCTCGCTACCACGTCAAGCTCTCTGCACTACCATGCCTCTATCTGATCATCACCAACGGTATCGATCTGCCTCTCAGCACCTGATCCCGTCTGTCCAGAATCTGCACTGGCTGCTCTATGTAGGCGACGTCCTCCTCGACGATGATGTCGTCGTGTCTAATCACGTGGGACGGATATGGAATTTACTTTCTCAACACCGAACATGTGGCAGTAGGACACGCAACTGACAAGTGCGTAAATAGAACCGATTTGTAAGCAAACCCTTTGTCGCCAACTGCGAACTCTAACGGTTGTCATGTCTGACCTGATCTGCGCTGACCTCTCTACCTCAAAAGGTGCAACGCCAGTGTTTAGCTGTCAACTGCGGAAGTAGGCAAACTCCGCTATGAGGATGTGCTCTCGTCGTCTGAAGTCTGCATCAACAATAAGTGCTCTAAGCACGTCACCATAGATATGAATGGTCCTCTCTGACTGTCTGTCCATCTGTGCCGCGAGATGCTATGCTGATAGTCAACAAAATGGTCATAGGCTCCTAAGAGTTGTGCTAGAATTTGTCTGTGATCCTGGAATCATGGTCTGAAACGATGGAAGCTGAAGCATCATGCAATCTGATAACCTCTCTGACAAGTGGACTGCTATGTGGCACACATACTCATCACATATAGTATATGTGCTGATCTGACCTCTGCATCTGGCCTCTGGATCTGACCTCTGAATCTAATCCTGAATCTGATCTCTGTATCTGATCTCTGCATCTGACCTCTGAATCTGGTGCCAACCAAGCTGATGATGAAATCCATGATATATCTCCATGCCTCCTAAATGAACAGCAACAGAAGAGGTGTGAACCTCACGTAGGATGTCCTCGTGCAACTCTGGATCTGCTACTCCACCTCTAGAGTACAATCAACTGTCTGCTAAAGCCGTCAGGAATCTCTATAGGCTCGGTGTCGTCGTCGCTCCACGTCGTCATGGTTCTGGTGCAGACACTCGGAGTAGAGTTGCCTCGGCCTCCACCTCGTCTGGTCTCTGGTCTCTGCCAACTCGGTCTGATCCTCCGCGCGGAGGAACCTTGAGGAATACCGTGTCATGAACTGAGAACTCCAAAGATCATCGGCTCTGACCTGCGTAGCTCTCTCGCTTGCTCTGGTCGTCAGGAGTCTCTGTTTGATCTGTGCTAATCTCTCTAAGGACTGTCTGATGACGTCTAGGATGGTGGATGATGCCTCAACAACCTCGGTTGAGCAATCGGAAGAGCGGTACGAACTACCGTACTACATCTCGAATGACACCACATCAGTCTGGACTGATGATCGCTGAACTAGGCAAACTCCAGCAAAGGAACGTACTCCTCCCAGCTGCCTCCTGCAATCTGGTGACGACGTCCGCCATGGTGTGCTTCCGCTCCCACTCTGACACTAGAAGGGGCTGTGATGGATCTGCCGGATCTGCAACACTACTAACGAAGCACAACCTGCGGTCTACTGGAGTTGTCCAGCCCTCAATCACGTTCTCGGTACCAACTGCTGCACGGATCTCCATGAGCTCCGGATATCTACCCTGGGTCTTTATCACTCTGGCTATGAGAGCTGGGATGCTGTGAACAGCAAGGAGCAAATCATCTGGAACTTGATCCTCGAAACTCAGTCCAACTGAATATCTGTTTCCGCTGAGCTAACAATCCGCCAAATCTGCTCTAGCCTCTCTAACAACTGCTGATGGCTATCACCCTTAAAGGCACTGACGCAGTGACTTTAAGGCAAGAACTCCGGTCTCCTGGCCACTCTGGTCAACGGTCCCGCGGTCTTGGAGATGCCTCTGCCGAATCTCGAATACCGTTTTCGACCTCTGCCGTCACATATCTATGTCGAGCCCAGCTGAATCAATTGATCTGCCTGTCACTAAGACTGCCTGTCCGTCGAAACCTGCCTCTGAAGGCCAAAACCTTGCGCTGAGAGCCAAATAACGCCGATACACCCTCGGCAGCTGCGATGCAAACGCCAAATATCGCTCGTGCTCCTCCTCAACACGCCAGTAGATATGATGCTGTCGACGAACGCTACTGCAACTGATCAGGGTACGACCTGAAGATCCTCTACATCAGATCTGTGAAAGCTACTGGTGCATTCGTCAGACCAAGCGGCATCACTGTGAACTTGTGTAGTCCGTACCTCGTACGAAAGGCTGTCTACGGGATGTTGCAATCCCGAATCCTCAACTGGTGTAGTCGATGCGAAGGTCAAACTCTGAAGGGGTCGACGAGTCTCTCAACTACTAATCCATCATCGACACACTGCAGCGGGCGCCTACTTTATGCTGCAACACTGTCCAGCTTCCTGAAGTCTATGCATGCATGGATGGAACCATCCATAATGAGAACCGGAACACACTCTGAGGCAACACACCTGGGCGAACGAAGTCCCAAGCTACCGACTCGGCTGACTGAGTCCTCGACCCTCCAAATCCTGCTGGCATCCACGTGCGAACTCGCAATGCTCAACACTGCCCAAAGGAACCTCGATCTTGATCTCGGTGTCCTGCGAAGGCGACAACCAGAAAGTTCCTCAGAAAGGACAGCTGCACAAACAACAACAACAATAACAACAACAACACGAGGGGAAGCTGCTCTCCAGAGCACCCTCGAAAACAACGGGGAGGGAGTTCACCACAAGCCGGTGGACAAACCCCAGCTCTCGACAACCGGAAGGCGCGCCAACCAGCGACCTTCAACAAGAGCAAAACAATGCCGTCAGGTGTACCCACGACACCTTCCCACGGCCAAAGAAGCACAACCCAGTGCGTGGCCAACCGACGCAACCGAGGAAGCCGTCGAACCCCAACGTGTACCACACGTAGGCGACGGACACTTAGAGGTCTCCAACCTCAAGCAAACGCCCCGACAAGAGCAACCTACCCAAGCTCTTGTCCTAATCGGTGGCTACTCTCAAAGCCACACCTGACTCAGGTCCCAAGCCGGCACGGCTACACAGGGACGAGTCACAAGGGGGAAACCCAGAGCCACAAAGAAATCACAAGTTGTGAGAAGCTCCAAAAGCTGAAGGCTGAAGCAGAAAGCTGAAAGTCGAAACTGGTGGCTCTGAAACTGGCTGCTGCTGAAGCTACTCTCTCTCTTCTGGAGTGCATGAACTGCTGGCTAGAACGGTCGCCGCATCATCTCCAGCAAGCCTTTGTCTGGAATCTGAATTCCTGCGTCTGCCCCAGGTACCTGCCCAACTGAGGCACTAGCCCACTGTTTTGGCCAATGCCGTGTGTCACGCCCGACTGCTCTGCGGTAAGCGTCCAGCGCCCCTCGCAACCAGCACCGTCGGTGGAAAGACCCACGATGGCTAGCACTCGAGCACCCGATGGAATCCTTCTCAGTGTGGCGGTCCGGGCTACCTCTCAAAGGACCGGCACGACGCTGCTGCTGTCACGGCTGTCGCTGATGCTGAAACCACTGCCTCTGCCAACGGCTACCCTGTCGTTCCCTAGAACCAAGAACGACAACCCCGAAACTCACCACGACCACCGGCCAACTGCCCGGTGTCAACCCTCAAGTCACCTGTCTCAGTAGCTAGCGCACAGTCCAGGGTGCACCCTGCTGTCGCTCTAGCATACCGAACCAGATGAACTAGCCAACCCACGTGTCGCCACGCGGTGCGAGTACCCAGAACTAGAGGAGGGTACTCCCAACTACACCACCCTCCAAGGGTATGTGTCAGAGAACAGTACGCGAATTGTTTTCAACACCCAACCAACAGTGTCCCTAGTGGCCCCGACAAGCGCGACTACGCATCGCTTCTTGAGAAGGCAATGAAACAACGGTATCTCTAGCAAGCGATACTCCAGGATATCCCAAACATCCGGGATTCGGGTCACCTCCTTCAATCAGTCCTCTACTGTCGAAGGATCTCCAACATCGCCTCTGGACCACAACGGGCCTACCTCTTGGGATTCCAAGAGCACAGAGGCAACACATGTCCAATCCCTACTCACTAGTCTCCAGCGCGGGGGGAGACGCTGTCAGGCGAGGGAACGGACGACACCGGTGCGTATGCACATCTCCCCTTGAGATGTCATGACGCAACCGGAAAACAACGAAACACAACAACAAACAGATAGATAAACACCTCACACACAATCGCACACGGACATGCAAGGATGTTTTAGACCTAGAACTATCCCATTCCACACTCAAAACCTTAACCGCAAGCCTAATCCTATCCCTGGGACCTACAGCCTGCTCTGATACCAAGTTGTCACACCCCGACCTAGAAAATCCATCCGGACCGAGGCATGAGGGGAAACCTACACTATTCACATCCAATCTTGCGCGACAATATACAAAGCGAAATTAACTTTAACTTAAAGACTTCCAAGGGCATAAACATAAAACTAAATATTACATTGCGGAATAAAACTCAATCAAAAGAGGGAACATGATTTCATTTATTCAACGTTAAATACATCATCCTCAAAAGATAACTTTAAACAAAACTGCCAAAATATACATCTGTGCCTCTGAGACCTCAAACGCCTCAGGAAATCGACACGCCGTCAAGACCTGATCCGACTGGAACCATCGAGGATGAGCTGACGCCTGTACCTGCAAACGCAGCCCGGGTAGGAGTGAGCGATAAGCTCAGTAGGGTTCTACTCTACGGCACACTAAAGGGAGGAAAACAACAACTGTGATGTCTCCCCGCTCAAGCCTAAGGAATGCCACGGGGTCCCACAACCCCTATCAACTCCCCAGGGAATCCTACTCTTCTCAACTGACCACGCTGGAAACATCAACCAACACGCTGGGAGGAACAAGAACCAGAACCAGTAGGATCACCCTTACCTAGCAGGAAACCACTACCTGGGGACCACATCAGCGATATCGACAACCATTCTTAGCACTTGACATTGGGAAGACGACACGACCTCTAAACCTCAAAGCAAATATGATTATAGCCAACTATATTGTATCCTCGATAACATGAGATTCGAATTATACAAACACGTCCTAATCCTTACTACCCAGTCGCGGTCCTAAGGCTAGATCCGAGCTACTCGAGAGCCTCAGATCGGCGATCAACCCATCGCCCACCTAACCTGATATGTCTCTAATGCAAACAAGATGCATGCAATGTTTAGGCACATATAACGAGATATAGGCATACAACAACATGGCAGTAATTATACAGGGCTAGGCATAGCCTATAGGTAGCCAAAGGGGTGAGCATAGCAAGGGCCTCAAATACAGATAATCTATACTAACCAAACCATGATTAGAGCAAAGCGATAAACACATATATACAATAGTCTTCAGTGCTCTCTTGCACCTGACAGACTAAGGTTCCACAGTTACCCCGCAGGTAATTGGCCAACAGTTATACAATAGCCCTCGACACATGCCAACATCGGGCTAAGGTTCCACAATACCACGTAAGCTAGCTAACGGCTAAGCAAACAATAAGCATTTAAATCTACCATTCGACTAAGTATTTAAATGCAAGTCCACCCATAAATCCACCAAAGAGATAAACGCAAGATTCAATTCCCAATCTCAATAGAAATCCATTGAAAACCCCTCCATAACATCATGCATGCTCCCTAACATGATTGTGTATCTATCATGAACGAAAAACCAATCAAGGAAGCCAGAAAACACTGTTCAGGGGTTCACAGTCGATGCGACGGTCGACCGTGAGATAAGAACACGGGAAAACATAAGGGCCACGGTCGATCGGGACATCGACCCTGGGAAGCCAAGAAGGAGACAGAGCGTCACGGTGGATGCGACGGTCGATCCGACGGTCGACCGTGAGGTGAAGTGAGGAAAGGGAAGGACCCGCGGTCGATAGGAACATCGACCCTGGGAAGCCAAAAATGAGACAGTACCTCACGGTCGATGTGACGGTCGATCCGATGGTCGACCGTGAGGCCAGGAAGAAGCGTATCAACGCTTGACGGTCGATCCGACGGTCGACCGTCCGGCCTAGTGCACAGTTCCTAGGAACAGTGCCGGAAATCCAATTTCTTGGATTTGATCTATCAAATTTTGTTGGAAAATGATGAAACTTTGCAGACATGCATAATAAATGATGGGGAAGCTATTTGTACGAAGAAAACACGATTTTGATTTTTAAATCCCAAATCTAGGTCAAAACGGTCGAAAACCGACAAAACGGAGATAATATGAGAATCGTCCGATAAAATACGAGAATCAAACGGTAGGAATACTCGAAGCAAGCTATAACACTCATGCATTAAGCTACACAACATTCTACCATGTATTCCTACATCAAAAACACATTAAACCTATCCTAGGAGAACCCAACCATACGATCGGGGTAGAAACACATGCCTGAACAAGCAGGGCAGCTCCTCCACGCATCCCCCAAATCCGATCGCCAAGATCCGCTTCTCGAATATTGCGATCCGAAACCCTAGTACAGCCAGTAGGAGAGAGGGAGAGAGAACGACAGGAGAAGAAGGAAGGAGCCAGGAAAGAGAGAGAAAAGAAAGGGTTATTTATAGAAAGTTGGAATCAATCACAGCAGTGCGATTCGATTTCTCCCGATCGAGCTCCGATCTTCCGATCGGAAGCGTCCTTAAGGTTCTAATTAATCACATACATCAATCAAAGGCAATGTGTGCAACGCGGGTGTGAAACTGACCACTAGGGAGCATATTTACCAAAATACCACTTGGGTCAAAAACAGTGATGCGATCAACCGATCGCATCCCAAGGCCAACCGAGCCAAACCACAAAAGCAGACCCTCGACCTAACGCGGTCGGACCGGGTTGGAGGTAGGGTCCTCATAACCTGTCACCCTTAAAGAAATTTCATCCCGAAATTCAAGGGTAGGACCAGATAAGAAGAACCAACTAGTCCTAGTGGCACGAACGGCCACCCAAAGGAAACTACATGCTGGGTCAAACAGTCAGGGGAACTCTCGGCCCATGCGATCCTCTCACTCCCACGTCAAGCTCTATGCACTACCATGCCCCTATCATCGTCCATATTTATTATACTGATATGGCAAACATTGATTGGTTAGCCATTATTTTGGCTAACACTTAGAACACCTTATAAATATATACGTGGAAAGGAACTACATCGATGAACCAGAATTGCAGAATTTGTTGAAAGAGTCTGCCTTGCTAGTGATTGAGGCACACAAACAAAATACCAGTGAATCCAAGGATTGGGCATGTGTTCAGAAAGAGACCTTCTCGTCAGGGAAAAATGAGTAAGTCTGTACACTTCCTATCATCTCTCACGATAAAATATATGTTCGATCCATACATATTTTTTACCATAAAAGTTTAGATACTTTGAGAATTCATGGATATGAAATATATATATATATATATATATATATATATATATATATATATATATATTTTTGTCTAACTATTTTGTGCAAAACTATGTTTCAGTGCGAAAATATTATCTAGGATGGGTAGTTTTGATAATTATGAAAGTGGTGTTATTACTATGTCTTAATGGGATCTGAGAAGTATGATTAATGGTTACCAGTTACTTGAACTCTTTCAGAATTTGCAATTTTCACTTTGGGTGTTCTCTTGCAGATCATTAATTTCTTGTTTTGCAGGTACTCACATCTGTTGGTTTCAGATTTCTCTGATAAAGTACCATCACTTCCTCCTGAAGAAATACGACCTTTTATGATGGCACCACAACAAATGGTGCATGAAGTGCCTAATGGCAAAAGAGAAGCTGTTCCAGAGAGAGACCATGCTACACGTGAGGTGGCTGGTAGCTATCCTGCCATTGTGATCTTTGAATCAATGCTTCCATGGGTCAGTTATGGGCGCAACGATAATGGCCATCCAGATGATTACGACGACGATGTTGAGCACTGATTAGCATTAAAAGCAATCAAGAATTGTCTGTTGCAGAGTGATCTTTAATGTCTTCCATCAGTGCATGTTTCTGCTCCATGCAAATAGCTGATCATAGGTGATGTTTCTTTTTGGTTCTACCCTAATTTCATTTCAGTGATATTTCTCCCTCCGGGCATTAAATGTAGATAAATGATGTCGATTCAAAGCCCTAATACGCGATGTCCCAAAAATGTGGAATACATCTATGTCTGTCTATGACCTTTAGGATTTCTGTTGTAGTAACATGAGCTACACTTGGTCGCCTCTGTTTGTTAATGACAAGACTCTGTCAAGAAACTAAATTTAGTTTAGCTTCCACAAAACTAAATTTTGTTACAAACAGAACCTGATGATGACCTTCTGTACACAATGTTGTAATTGCAGGAATACATTTCATCCACTTGTTAGATTAGATACTGTAATTTACCAACCAAATAGCTGAAGTATTAAAGTGGAGGAGGGACATTTGATTATTAAGGAGAATTCATTCATTTGATGCACTTTCTGTAGCTAGCGATATGTATTACACAGCAAAGCAAAAGGCTAATCTCTACTCACGAAAAAATCAAATAAAATAAAACAATCAAAGAAAATAAATAAATATTAGCACTACATGCAACCATGTTTTTCCTAACTCCCAATCTAATCACATTGTTGGTTCAATTAATACATGATACATACAACCTATCAAATGGAATTTGTACGGGATGTAGGTGATTTTGCACGTTTGCATGAGCTTTTGTTGCTAGGAGGTGAGTTCACAGGATCATATGTAGTAGCTTCAGGCATTCTTAATCCATCTCGTCATTCATCCTCATTCTCTGCAAGATGACGAAAAATCTTAGAATTTGTTAGATCATAGAAACCAAATCTATGAAGCAATCACCTGGGGTATTCACTATTCAATCACCCCCCCTAAATTATAGAAGGGATGTCGAGGTGTGGGATATGCTGGATCTTGTGCCAATCCTCGTCATGGTCCTGCTGAACCCTTCTTTTCAACTCATCGGATATCCTCCCAAATAAATTCAACTTGTTAATGGTCGTCAGACTTCGTAGTCCTTGAGGAAGCATGTTCAGCCTAGGGACACAAGCTATGGTTAACTCGATCAGGCTAGTTATTGCTCCTGGCTCGATCGTCCACTCCTCTAGAGCTGACAAGTTATACATTTTGTGCAGTCGTGGAAATCCACCTGATGAGGCATCGATATACATTTCCTGAAGTCTTGGAAATCCACCTGATGAACAAAACATCTTCTTCCCAACGTAAGCGTTGCTCATGCGAAGAGAGACGAGGTTGGGCAGGTTCTCCAACACTACCATCGGATCTTGCTCCAGTCTGGAAAAATCCAAAGAAAGATGAGCAAGATTAGGTGGGAATTGATTGCAGGGTGGGAGCTGCTGCTTCTTTGATAATGGTCCATACAAATTTATACGATAAAGATGGTGGTGTCTCGAAAATATCCCAAGGACCTCCGTGGGAATTGTTCCATGTCCAGGATCTGTCGACAGCCACAAGGAGCGAAGGCAACTCAATTTCCCAAGTGATCCGAGAAGCGTCTTATGGTGTACATTTTCGACACCAGTTATTCCCAAACTTTCAGGGTGGAGTAGCTTGCTGAAATCACTTTCAATCCATCTCCCGGCCCTTCTCCTGTTAAATGTCACTAGGTTTGTCAACCCTTCAATGCTGCGGATAGCAGGGCCTTCGAGTAGAGGATCTACATCCACAAATTGCAAATTATGAAGACATTCTATTGATGACTTGCAAGTGCTTGAAAGTTTGCTCCAATCTATCTGCAGGCAACTCCGATTAGTCAGACTTCTAAATTCTTCGTGCGACAACACACCATTTAATTGATTATTGATATAAATTACTCTCAACAATCTTAAACCACTAAGGAATTGGGCACCCCCCTTAATATGTGTGAAGCATATCAGGGTACGGAAATTAGGTATCTTCCACATTTCCTCGGAGAGGTTAACATATGCCTCCTTGTTACGATCAATAATGGCCAGCCGACGGGTTCCTGCCAAACCTGAAGAAGTGGGCATGTCATCTGCAACATGACTTACCACACTTAGCAATCCACTCTCTTTAGCTTCCTCTATGCAAAGATCACGCATGAGATCATGAATGCCAATGAAGGCAAGTCAGCCAAACTCGTATCCTTTTTCTTGAATCATGCACCTCTGGATCAATTCATGCAGGAAATCCTCTGATGTGCTTCTCCTAGTTTCTCCTAGCCTCGTTGGTACAAGTCCTTCAGCTATCCATAGTTGACTCAATCTTTCAATATCAATGTCATAGTCTTCTGGGAAGGCGCCAATGTACAGAAAACATGGTTTCAAATAATAAGGCAACTCAAACGCAAGATATCCATGCATTCTTTCCCTTCTTCTTTTGCTTGCCACTTGACCTTATTTAACATACTCCACCATACAGCAGGCCTCTCATCTTTGGTGGATAAAAGGCCTCCTAAAACCTCCAAGGCAAGCGGCAAACCGTGACAACTTAGTACCAATCTCTCTCCTACATGCTTCAAATCCTCTCTGAAGGTTTGGACATCTCGATATGGGTAAGCTTTTTTAAGAAAGAGCAATCTACTTTCTTCATTGTCCAAAAATCGCAATTTATGGGGAGGGATAGCTGGGTCGGCAGATCTTGCGACTTCTTCAATCCGTGTAGTGAAAATCACCCTGCTTCTGTTTCCGATATCTGGTAGAGCTGTTTCGATCCGCCTCCATACTTCTTTCTTCCATACATCATCCATCACAACAAGATACGGTCCTCTCATCTTTAGCGCTTCACAGAGATTAGACTTAAGCTCCTCCTCATCTCCATTTTCATTATTTGTTGTTGCTCCAACTTCTTTCAGTAGTTTCTTTAACAGCTCAAGCACATTGTAAGTTTCAGAGACGGTCACCCAAACGCGAGCCTTGAAGCGTTGTGAGATTTCATTGCTGTGAAACACTTTCTTGGCATGGGCGGCCTCGAAGAGTGGTCTTGCCGAGGCCGCCCATGCCAACTATAGAAATCACAAATCGACGTTTCTCCTCTCCAAGTAACTGATCAACCATCATTTTCTTCTCTGCAACAAATCCAACCACGCGGCTTTCGTCATAATGATGAGGAGATAATCGTCTTCGTGCTTGCAAGCTCTCTCGTGTCACCGCAGCCTCAAAACTTCCACTTTCACCTAAATTCACAATACCAAGTGCCGCTCGACGAGTGGAGATCTCGGTGATCCTCGCTTTCAAACTTGCAATCTTTTTAGCAGTATCCCTGCGAGCTTTAGTGGACACAAAGAGATCAATGCAGCTGGCCATCTTCAACATGGGAGATCTTCTGGAAGGGTGGCTTCTGACTCTAAGTAGGAAATTATCAATGACATCTTCTGCCTCATGAGCAACATCTCTGATCTCACGGACCCAATTCTTGACTCTTTCATCGTTTCCCTTTCGTTTTGCATCAGCATCAGCTAGAAAGCAGAGCATTCCCCTTAGCTCCCTCTCCAACCATTCTACATCACGTCGAACTCCAAGAATCGCAGAGGCTTCTTGGACGAGGTATTGGCTAAGTATATTAACCACAGAGGAGACCACAGCCGTTGCCATGCTTCACTCAATTTGGCCTAAAGATGGTTGAAGAATTAGTGCAGATGAAGACAGAGTGTGCATATCCTAACAAAAATATCTGTTTATATATGCTAATAGCTCAACAAGAACATATAATTTCACATAGATATCTCAACAAAAGTGATGATCACCGCAACATTAGGAGGAAAAAAAAGTACATCTTAGCTGGTTTACTAGCAGTCTTAAAATATACTGAGAAACAGGTGAAATTAAACAAGCAAACAAAAGGGTGATTTTGATTTTAGTCATCGATGCTAGTTATTCAGATGAGACGCTAGATCACCGCATTTAAAACCCATCATCCAAAAATCAAATCTGCGACATGCTCAAAAGCCCCAAATATTAGCAGTAATAGCAAAATTGGAGTGTGCACCAACCGAAAACAAAACGAATGCTTTTGCCATGAGAGATATGCAGCAAGATCAATAGGAACACAAGGAAAAGAAGCAGCAAAAGCAAGAAGAAACTAGAAAGCAAAACTAGTGCATTTTCAGATGATTAACAGACCTTTTTGCAGATACAAATTAGTATTCAAGGATGTGATCTTTTTCTCTGTATGGCTGGATCTCAATGAAATAGCTTCAAGATTGCATATGCTGTGGGTCAAAGCCTCAAACCTCACCAACCTATTCAAAAATATTTGAAGGAGTAGAAAAAGAGACCAAAGCAAAGTCATCATAACATTCTTTATAGCACATAACGATCATTTCTATGTACATATAAGGTATTATTGTTGCATATACCAAGAAGATGCTTGGGTTCCATGACATTTTATAAGGTTAATCTCACCAAACGATGCTTAGATTCGATGCTAGCTATTATTTAGTTAGTCACTTGTCAGAAAAGTCCATGTTCCATGTTTGAATCTCATTGCCTAGCTTACGAATAGGAGTTTGGTTGACTTCATACTATTATACCAATGCTCATATGAGTTTAAATCTCATCCAAAGCCACATAATAATGAATAAAATCTTTCGGTCAGATTCAAAAGATGTGAACCATCGGATGAGATTCAAACTAATTTTGACCGTTGCTACAATGGTATGAGCTAAAGTAATAGCTGCATTTCAGCTCAAAATTTGGCTCGAGATGTATTCTCTTGTTTAGTAAGCGACCCGAATAAGACTCAAAATTTGAGGTCCAACACATGAGCAAGACCTAGTTCGCTCATTCTCGTCTTGAAAGGTTGCTTAGTGTTAGGAATTATACATATTTTCGCATGTACAATACTAGTACTTTGATATATAATTTGCTAATTCATCGATGGTATCAATAAAGCTTAGGACTTAAATTTGTATGGATGTAACTCATCAAAAATCTGGAAAAAAAAAATCGAGCTCATGAAGGAGCCGATTGTCAACAAACTCAAGTAATTGAAAACAAGACAACCTGAAATTACCTGGCAAACGGCACTGAGAATGACGCGCGCTGCCAGATTTCTTGACACCCAGATTCTATCTGGACATCCCTCTGTCGGGCCAAGAATAAATTCAACAATGGTCTTCCTCTCTCTAATTCACATGGTCCTATGTCCCTCCTCTGGCGTTCAACCTGCAGAGCCGCGGATCTTCTTCGCAGAGACCTCCAATGGGAGCCCAACACTTCCTGCCGCGCCAGTGTTCTTCAGGATTGGTGGATAGGTGACGTGTGAGGACCCGTCCCTCTATTCCTGTGGCTTGTTGTTGACCGCAAGAGCAATTTGGTAAATTGCACCTTGATGGTTTGTTTCACACCCGCGTGTGCACACACAAGCCTTGTTTTGGTGTATGTGTTTGAATAGGAAGGTTAGGTGGGTCCGGGATCGAAAGATCTGGGTTTGGGCAGAAGGATTTGCCCAAACCTCACTTTTGAGTGAAGTAGGATCGATCCGCCTGGGGGGGGGAGGGGATCGATCCCACTATGCTCAATGGTCGTTGCCTGGCATGCAAAGGATCGATCCCTCCCCCTAGGGGGATCGATCCCATGTAAGTCAGTGGCTGTCTTCTTTGAGAGGACGGCCGTCATGGTCGTCGCTCCCTCTGTCAGAGGGAGAGGAGAGAAAGTCTCCCCTCCTCCCCCTTTTCCCCGGCATTCCCGGCTTTCCCCCGGGCTTTCCTTCCTCTTCTCTTCCTTCTCTTCTCTTCTCTTCTTCTTCCTTCTTTCTCTTCTTCCCGCGGAGCTCTTCTTCCCGGCAGCTATCTTCTTCTTCGCCGTTCTTCCTCCTCCGACCACCGTTTTGGGTGTTCCAAAGCTCGTTGGATCCGTGGCGGCGTGAGGAAGATCCCTAGCCTGGTTTAGTTGCTTGGTTAGCAGCCGTTTAGCGGGAATCAACCAAGGATTAGCGGTTTCGGTAGGTGTTCTACCTACATGTATTGTTTAATGGGTTATGCTACAGAGAATTGAATGCTAATAGCTTTCAAAAATTCCGAATACTAACAGCTTTCGAAGCACGAGACTGAGCAATTACACAAAATAAGCTGGATACACACAATTGAAAAGTCTAGGCCCCTTTACTGAATGCCATAAGATAGATGACCATCTCATCATCAATAACATAACTGCAAACCTTTTCCTGCCTACCAACATATCTGCAGCTATGCTAGCCATCCCAATTGATTTCCCATATAGTCCCTGAATACAAATTATAACACGGCAAAAAAGTATAAACAATAAAAATCATTTCAGACAAAACTACCCAGCATTGTGATTTCATCAAAATTATTTAACCAAAAGGGAAGGAAACCTCTTACATATCTACATGAAAAATGATAGCAACTCATGATATATATACTAGCAAGACTTACCAACTATAGATCAGTATAAACTACTCAGACACAATTGAGAGAAAGATATGATCATTGTTTTAAATTGGTGTCGAAGGTGAAGGGAGCCTTGGTGTAGGAGAAGTAGGCTGATCCATCATCGTCGTAGTCCTTGGCTTTAACTTGAGGGATGTCTCTGATCTTGGGCCACTCCGGCCCATCCACAAGACACCTGGAGAGCAGGTCGACGCTGCCTTCAATGTACAGCTTCTGCAGAGCGCCGAACTGCAACTGCTGCTGCTGCTGCAATACTCCTCCTGCTGCTGCACTAGTACTAGCAGTATTGGTAGTATTACTGCTGCTTGCTAATAACCACTCTGGCAGGGACTCCATATCTGGGTCAAGCAATTCCAGATGCTGCAGATTAGGAAGATTTGACACTTCCTCTAGCATGGGGCAATGCGCAATTGTAAGCTTCTTAATAAACAGGAGGTTCTTGATCTCTCTCAAGCTGTTGGCTTCTCGTATGTCCACCTTTTGCAACATAACTGCATGATTGATAAGTTCCGTCGGGAGAGACCTCAACTTCGGACACCTCTTAATGCCGAGGTATTGGAGGCGAGGCAGTGGTTTTAGTTGCGGCAATGGTAGTCGTAATTCTTGATCTCCCTCTCCAACCCAATGCCATTCCCTCCAGTTTGGCATTTTCCTTAGACAAAATCTATCAAGCTTGGGAAAGGAAGGGAAAGTAAGTTGAGGACCACCATCATTCATGCCAAAAAATAGTTCAGGTCCGATGCTTGTGACTCCCGATGCACCTGAGATCTTAAAGTAATCCAGCAGCGGTAGTTGGCCCAAAGCTGGTGGGAGATGCACAAAGTGATTGCATTTTTTCAACACTATCATCCTTAATGCAGGAAATTGTGGTGACATCGATAACATCCTCATCCAACTAGGGAGCACAAGGCCAAAATAACCTTTAATCTCAAGCTCTTCTAATGATGAAGGGGGACATAGCTCCTCGAATACCTCTTCTATTTTTTTGATGGAGACCTCTGCATGATCAGTACATGTCTCCTCAATCTCTGGGTTGCAAGGAATACAGCGCAAGTGAAGCCTCCGAAGATGGTGTTTGTCCTTCAAAGATGCTGCCCTTGCGTCACCACTGCTGGAGACCCTTTCTAAATTATTTATTGAGAGATGAGTGAGCTTGGAAAGAGATCCCAAATCTTCCAACGTAGAACCCCCACCTTTTTCAACTCGTTCTCCATTCATAGCGGCAGGAAATCCCCAAAGTTCTGTAAGGGTGCGTTTGGCAAACCTGAATCTGATAAATTAGCTGAATGAGGAATCTGTGGAATTAGCTGAATGGGGAATGAGCTGAATCTGGTGATTCCGTGAATTTTGGTTCTGTTGTTTGGTTGGTCTGTATGGGATGAGCTGAATCTGTTGATTCTGGCGTTTGGCTTGTCTATTATGGATGAGTTGAATCTGCTAATTTTGTTCAAATTAATAATAAAACTTTAATTTTTTTTCAAATTAAGACATGTTTTTCATTATAATAATAACAATACCCACGAGATATGATTGATGGAAATTATTGAAAATTTAGATCAAATTAATTCTTTGAATGCATCTAATCATGTAAAATGATTGATTGAAATTATTGAAAATTCAGGTATAATTTAAGTTATAATATATTAAATGATTTTATAAATTAAATTACATCAAATATTTGCTTTCAAAAATACTCAATATTGGTCTCATAACGAAGATATCGATGATATCTTTCCAATGAGACTAATTTCATAAAGTTTCAACATATATATTTAAAGTTATGATAAATATAGTCATTTTAAATATCAAGGGGATAAAAATGTCATTTAGAGATTTCTTAAAAACGAACTCAGCTGATCCGCGTCTGATCCCGCGTCGCATTCCATCCGCGGCGTTCCGTCGATCTGACGGAATGCCGCGATACCTAAAATCCGGAATTAGAATTGTCGGATTCAATTCGGATTCCGAGACTTATTACAAACCAAACAGCTGAATCAGCTGAATCTGGAATCCGCCCATTCATTTATCCATCTAATCCCTCTCATACACTACTTGCCAAACAGGCAGTGGAGCCTGCTCATTCCCAATTGCATTCCATCAATTGGAGTGTTTTTGAGAGTAAGGTACTTGAGGTTATGCAGCATGACGATTCTAGCAGGAAGGCGGAATATGTTTTCACATTGGTACAAATATAAGTAATTTAGATGCCAAAGATATCCTATGCATTCAGGTATCTCTCTCAATTTAGTTCGTGAGAGACTTAAAAATCTTAAATGAACAAGATTAGCTATCGAACCTGGGAACTCTTCCAAGGGTGAAAAGGAAATATCCAAGATCCTCAGACACTTGAGAGATATAAAATCAGTGTATTGAAGTTTTTGAACACTAGGAATCATTAATGCCCTTAATGATGTTTGATGCCTGATGATGTCACTAATGTACTTTACTTCCTCATCTTGTATGAATAGACGACGTGGCTTCATTGGAGAAGAACTAGATGACGACATTATGTAAGTAAAATGTTCGGCGTCTCCACAGAAGCTTTCGTCATGTGCTAGATACTGTCCTAGAGATCTCACAAGATCATGTACTGTGCAAACTAGTTGCGAGGATATGGTTGTAAAAGATGTCTCTGTATTAATTCCTTCCAATACTCTTCTGTCGTCTCCTCCATCGTCAAATTTGGTAATGGTTTCACGAGACTCTCAGAGCACCAAAGTTTTTCAATTTCAAGCTTGTAAACACGGCAATCCTCAGGATACAATGCAAGGTAAAGAAAACATGGCTTGAGATAAGATGGTAAATCCTCATAACTTAAGTATAAAACTCCCAAAACTCCTTCAGGAATATTATTGAGAGACCAAAATGGATTTCGAAGAACCTTCCCCCATTCAGAATGCCGCATATCCTTTGTACTCAATACGCCAGCGACTGCATTGATGGCTAAAGGAAGTCCATCACATTTCTCCACGATTTTCATCCCAATATCTCTCAATTCACGCTTTTTATCATTGTCACATCTTTCCAGAAAACTGAATTGCTAAGCAACAACCATCCATCTTCGACGGACAAATTCTCCACACTATGAAGATGTATGGCACCGAAGCCTTTGGCTACGCTCATAGATCTGGTGGTGATTATAATTCTGCTCCGATATTCACAACTTTGCAGGGGCTTTTTTAACAAATTCTGCCACAATGATGCATCCCACACATCATCCAATACAAGGAAGATTATCTTCTTCCTTACAACTTCGTGAAGCTTCACCTCAAGATTTGCCATATCTTGATTCTCACCGGGATCACCTCCTACATGTTTTATGATCTCCCTTAAGATTTTGGTTTCATTAACATCTTGAGAAACACAAATCCACAAAGGTTTGATCATATGAAAGTGATCTTGCACCATCTCGTTGTTGAAGATTTTTCGGGCGAGGGTAGTTTTGCTGATCCCACCCATGCCGATGATGGCGAGGGTAACACGCATCTTGTGATGATGATTCTCCGCTAACAGCAACCTCAGCAAGGACCTGGTATCCTTTTCTACTCTTGTGCCCACAAGATCAAGTTCGACCAGAGACGACGTGATTCGTCGACTTGTTAGAGGAGCGGGCCTTCTATTTTGATCATCGGGAGTAATTGATGTGAGATTGAAATCATTTTTCTCGTTAATGATTTCGTCCAGCCTGGTGTTTAGATTTTTTATTTTGTTTCCAATCTGGTGACGAAATCCGATGCAGGAAATGGGAGACGGGCAACAGTTTACCTGCCAGGAAAATATGGAAATTTTGTCAATGGAGGTGGCAATAAGCTTAAGTGTTGTAAGATAACATGTAGAGGAAAAAGTGAGAAGGGTTAAATACACGTATTAGCTGCCCTGCTGAAGAAGAGGAGGAGGAGGATGAGGATGCTGCCGCCAAGCATTTGCTGTTTTCGATCTTGATCTCGTCAATAATATCGTCAGCATCATAGATGAGATCTTTGAGCTCGTTCAGCCAGTACTTGATGGCCTCTTCCTGGCTCTGCCTCCTCTCGGCATCGACGAGCAGGGCACGTATCAGGCCCAGCTTTCTCCGAAGCCTCTTGATCTCGCTGGGCACTCCATGGAGCATGATAGCCTCCTGCTCGCCATATTTAACCAGCACATCGAGAAACTTGGAGACAAACACACTCGGAAGCATTGCCATCTCTCCGATTGAGTATGTACAAGTATAACAATTAACACTAAGAAGAAACAGAAGAAGGTGGCCGCCGATGAAGATCGAAGAAAGAAGTTGAAGATGAAGAGAATAACAACAAGGACCTGATCTTTCTTCTCGTCCTCCTCTCTGGTGGTGATGTCCTTTCGAAGCTGGATCTCAATGAAATGGCTTCAAGATTACACATCTAGCTCAAAAGTCACACCACACCAAACCTACCTATAGAAATATTTTAAAGAGTGACTTAGAAAAGGATCAAAGCAAGGTGATAACATTCTTTATAGAAGCCTAACGATGATTTCTATGTACGAGACATTATTGCATGTCGTATATACCAAGAACATGCTTGAATTCCATGACATTTTATAAGGATAACCTTACCAAAAGATGCTTGGATTCCTTGCGATTAAGAATTTTTACATATTTTTCTAATGCACAGTACTAATATAATAGTTGCTTATTTATCATTGGTATGAATAATTTTTAGTCCCCGTTATTATTATGGATATAACGTACTGATCACAAATCCGAAAAGAAATAATTGAGCTCATAAAGAACAAAAGACACACTGAACTATTTTTTTTTAATTCGAATTCATCTGCCGTTAAATTTTCCACCAATCAAGCATAATTTGGTAGTTATTTATTGAGTGAGTTAAAATAAATAAAATTAATTATAGACGTAAAAATAATTTACATTCAGTGGTTACATGTTAATCTTTTATGAGCAAAATATAAAAATGAAGCAAGATTTACCCTCATAAAAAGGCTCTTTAATTTGTTATTAGTGGTACAAATAGTAGAACTGCCTCATGTTTAGGAATAGCAATGGGGCGGGTTTCACCAACCCCGTCCCCGCCCTAAAAAAATTTACCCTGCCCCATTCCCGTCCCATGCCCCGTTGCGGGGCAAGAAGTTTGTCCCATCCCTGCCCCGTCCCGCCTACATTTCCCCCATCCCTGCCCCGCCCCGTTTACGATTCTCATTTTCTTTCGACAAAGTTAATAACGTCGATAATTTTTATCATAAATTTGTTAAGTATCATATAAACCAATACAATAGTGTGAATTTTTAAGCACCACATAGTTTAAAAAAAACAAATTTTCAACTTCCAAGTGTTTCCACTAAATAAGATCATGTCAATTACAAAATGTAAAAATGAACCCCAAATTCAAAAAAAAAAATTAACTTTAGATCTGCCCAAAATTAAAATCGATTAGTTTATACTTTTATTCCTTAGTCCCTTATAATATAAACTAATGGAAAGCAATGCGTCATGGGCCTCGTGGGTATGTGACCATGTAAAGTTTAAGTGGTCGTTAGCTAATATATTATTAGAACTAATTCTTATACCAACATCTTTTTTAGCCATTTGTTCTAAATTAAAGAGTTAAAATAAAATTATTAGAATTAATTTAAAATTACTAAAAAATATATCCGGGCCGGATTGAAAGCGGGGCGGGTTTACCAAAACCCATCCCTGCCCCGTTTAGTCCTCCCCGCCCCGCCAACCCGATAATTGCTCCGTTTTCCCGCCCCAAGCAGCGCGGGTCAAGCAGGTTACTGGGGAAACCCGGTCCATTGCCATCCCTACTCAGATTCAAATAACAACAAGATTATTCAGCACATCTGAAGAATAAAGGATTGTTTTACATATCACCACATACATTTTATCAATATTGTAAAAAACTACCTGTTTTATTGTGGCGCAGGGTAAACGTGAGCCTCTCTATGGGAGAGAAAACCAGAATTCTCAAGAGGAGAAAACTAACTCAATTTTTATTCATCAAAAACTAAGCTTTACAAACCCTAAAGCCTCCTCTTATAGGATTAAGGAAAGACCAACTCAACTCAAATCTGGACTCAAACATTATTAGTCTAATCCAAATTACCAAATCCGGAATTAAACCGGAACTCAAAATCCTACTAGAAATAGGAGATTTGCCAAAAATAGAAACCGATAAAACTGCTTAAAAAGAAAAGTTTTCACTAAAACTGAGATTTAGACCAAAAGGAAAAGGAATTTGATGATTTGATGAGCAGTCATGGAGAGATCGAAGATCTCCGATGATAAATGACGGGCTCGTTGACCCGATCGTTTCGACTGGTCGCGCGCCCCGATCGGACACCCGGATCGAAAGTTATGCCCGACCGACGATCGGGGTCGCTCGGATTTTGTCCGGCATCATATTGATTATTGAATACTATACCTCACTTATCAATTTTATTGCAAATTAGTGTCTCTCGTTAGCTTCCATTATGTTTGACTGTCTGACCGTAGTCAACCTATGTCCATACGACAAAATGCCCTCCCATTGTTAATAATATGTTTATCTAAAAATAGTTAATAATATAGTTAAATGTGGAGATGATAATATTAAAAAAATAATTTAGTGTGTCTTTTGTTCTATAGAGAAAAATAATAAATCGTATTTAATATAAGGGCATTTTGATCAATTATATTGTTAAAAGTATGAAAAATGAAAATAAATTTTAGATAATTGATGAAAAATAACGGAGGTAGTTTTTTTACGAATAAAATTGATAAGTGAGATATGGGATGTAATAATCGATAAGGATGGGTCAGTGTTCCCGTAATATCGATAAAAAAGTAGACGACAATATTTAAAAACGAGTGCAATTTTGTTCACCCACCTAAAAAGTGGGTGAACAAAACCCACCTTGCTATTGGTGGAGAGAAAGCATATGGTCCCACTTAAACCATCACCTTTAACCAGAAGACTATTGTGCCAATAATATTTAACCCGAAACCCAATAAACAGTACTACCCAATAACCCGATATCATATTCAACAGCCTCCCCCGACGCCTTCCTTTCCAAAATTGCACTCATCTTCCGCTCCCTCTTCTGCCTCTCACCCACCGCCACCCTCCCCTTCCTCTCCGTCCTCGTCCTTCCCCTCCGTACCCCCCAACCACTTCACCTTCCCCTTGCTCTCCCGCGTCTTCGCCGCCCTCTGTCCCCCCGCCAAACCGTCGCCCTCCTTCGCTTTCCATCTCCGCTCGGCCTCCTCCAGTCTCCACCACTGCCCTCCTCCGTGCCCTTGACGCCGCCTTGGCCGCCTCCTCTTCCAGCCCCCGGAAGAGGATTTCTATGCAGGTTCGACATTATCTCTGCTCTTTCTGGTTATTTATTTAAATATTATGAAGAGCACTTTGTTAAGGTGTTTTTTGAGGAGGTTTTTGGGTTGAAGGCCATGTTATTTGGTTTTTAGAATCTCTGTAATATTCTTCACATTGATCTATTTTAATGAAATCTTTTTTGCCGATCCAAAAAAAAAACTTTTTAAGCATACATAGTTTTACTAATTATGATTGTATTGTTTCATGTGTAGAATTTATGGGCGAATATAGAGAATTCATGTGTGCGAATGTAGATTATAATGAGAAAAACTTTGACACTAATGATGGGGGCCTTGGTTTAAATGAATCAACAAATACCATAGATGTGGATGTGGATGAGAAGGTTGAGCCCAAAGTTGGAATGGTTTTTGATAGTGCAGATTCTGCCTATGCTTATTATAATACATATGCAAGAACTATGGGTTTTAGTGTTAGGAAACAGAGGACAGATATGAATAAAGTTGATCACAGCAAGATTCATCGGCAAGTACTTGTTTGTTCATGCGAAGGGAAATACCAAAAGATCAAAACCCCAATCAAAAGAAGAGAAAATCGGCGATTTGATTGTAAGGCGATGTTTGAGATTAAACTCTTTCAAGATAAGTATCATGTAATCAAATTCAAAGCAGAGCATTCTCATGATCTTGTACCGCCTCAACGTCTGAACTATCTGAGATCTCAAAGGAAAATTGAGTTCTCCCAAGCAGGCCTTATTAATAAAATGCATGCATCAGGGCTACCACCATCAAATATTTTCGCTTATATGTCCGAAGAAGCTGGAGGATCTCAATACCTTAATTTCATCCGATCTGATTGCAGCAATCTGATACATAGGAAGCGGGCTGAGTTTCTAAAAGGTGGTGATTCACAATCTCTTCTTGATTATTTCAACCAAAAGAAGAAGGAAAACAAACACTTTTTTTTCTCTTTTCGGACCAATGAGGAGGGTGAAATCCGTGGTGTGTTCTTCTGTGATGCTAAGTCAAGAAGGGACTATGGTTTATTTGGTGATGCAATATGTTTTGATACAACATTTAGGACAAATAGCTATGGCATGTTATGTGCACCCCTCGTCGGCATTAATAACCATGGACAAACAACGCTCTTTGGATGTGATCTACTAGATGGTGAAACCATTGATGCAGTGATTTGGTTGTTTACTACATTTTTGGAGGCGATGGGAGGGAAAAAACCTGTAAGTATATTCACGGATCAGTCTAAAGCAATTTCAAATGCTATTGAAGCTATATTTCCAGAGTCTCATCATGGACTGTGTTTATGGCGCCTTTACCAAAATGCGGCAAAACACTTAGGTCGAGTATTTGCTGAATTTAAAGACTTTGCTCCAAGACTCAAATCTTGCATATATGATCCAGAGACAATTGAAGAATTTGAACAGAGTTGGACAACATTGCTTCAAGATTTTGAGCTTAGTGGTAATGAGTGGCTGCTAAAGTTTTATGGGTTTCGAGAAAATTGGGCTCAAGTTTATAGTCGTGTTTATTTTTGTGCCGGCATGACCACAACACAGAGGAGTGAGAGCATTAATAAGTTTTTGAAAAAATACTTTGGTTCTAGTCTTGTTCTTCGGGAATTTGTAGATCAGTATGCAAAGGCCATGGCTGATAGGCGTGAAAAAGAAAGGGAAGCTGAAAATAAAACAGAACAAACATCACCCAATCTCATTTCTGGTTGGTCAGTAGAGCGTGAAGCAGCTGGAAAATTTACAAAAAAGATGTTCTACGTTTTTCAAAATGAGTACCATAAAACTCTTGATTTGAAGTTAGAGCAAGAAAATGATGGGGACATTCATATGTATAAAGCTACGGAGTTGACTGGTTGGAAAAAAATCCGCACACTAGTATATAACCCCATGGAACATTCAGTGTCGTGCAGTTGTAGAAAGTTTGAATTTAATGGCATTCTTTGCTCTCATGCACTGAAATTGTTCCGTGACTTACAATATGAGAGTTTGCCTCCCCAATACTATTTGAAGAGATGGACTAGGAGCATCAAGGATGAAAGTGTTTTTGACCCTCATGGAGACTTGATTCCAGATGACATTGACCCATCTTTCACAACACGTTATAGTGACTTGTCACATATTTCCCAAAGAATTGTGAACAAGGCCTCAAAGTTTCAAGAAGTATATTCTTTAACCAAGGCAGGTTTGGTAGAGTTTGAAGCAAAGGTTGAGACATGGATTAGCGATTTCAAGAAGAATGAGCATGCAGTTCAGAGTGCACAAAAGAGTCCGGTTGCAAATCTGATTGAAGAGCCGACTTTACGTGATCCAACTATTAAACGATGTCGAGGTCGAACTACACGAAAGAAGAATGCATTGGAATCTAAAGTGACAAAAAAGGCTTCTAAGGGAAAGGGTTAGTCATTCAATGACTTAAATAGTTGAATTCGTTTTTGAATATTTAAAGCAAAATGGGATTTATCCTTCACGTAATTGAAATTTTCAGGTAGCAAGGCAAAGGATATGCCCTCAACTGAAACCTTCACAACAACATCTCTACCACACGTTGTTAGTCCTTCTCAACCACTTGTCTGATGATTTGGTTATGTCCCATCAACTACTTTTATAGTTTGTATAGTTTGTCTAATGAATTCACCTCTTTTTTTTTAATTAGTTGAGCCTTTTAGTACTGTTGTTTACCTCATTATATTGGAAGGCAGCCTCTATCTTTGTCTTAGCTATGACACCTGACAAGTGCTTGCAACTATTGTTTTTTGATGAATAATGAGAGATTTGTAGGTGAGAATGCTCAGATATTTTTGAGTTTGTAATCAACAATGGGAATTTTTACAGCAATGGGAGTTTCTAGTTCTGCTAAGATTTCTGGTTTGAATCATGTAGATAAGAACAAAGGGTGTTTGAATCATTTAGTCATCTGTAAACAGTTAACTAGGCTGATGGTTTTGGCCAACAATGAAAATTCATCTCTTTAGAAAACACTCACCCTTTTCTCTCTTCTCACTGCAGGGATAGGCTACAGTTGTTCATCTCCTTAGAAGGGTTCCTCCAAAGTCTGTGTCTTTATCTCCTCTTTCACATAAACTTCGATCTTATTAGAAATTTTCACCTCAAATTTTATTGTTCAACAAAAAGCCTATACTTTCTCTTTTGCCCTTATCTGCAGGTGTTTTGGCTAGAGTTCCTTTTGGCTTTCAGATGCATGAACAGGAAAGGAAAGAAAAGACGAAAGGAGAGAAGAGCAACAGTTGAGGGTTGAGACAGTTTGTAGTCAATATGTGTATTGAGTTTGTCCTTAATGCTTGAGACAGTTTGTGTATTGAGTTTGTCCTTAATGCTTGAGACAGTTTGTGTATTGAGTTGAGACAGTTTGTAGTCAAACAATTGTGTATTGAGTTTGTCCTTAATGCTTGAGACAGTTTGTGTATTGAGTTGAGACAGTTTGTAGTCAAACAATTGTGTATTGAGTTTGTACTTAATGCTTCAAATGAACATTTCACATTCATACTTGAGCCATTCATACACATAATGGAACAATCTCCTACTGCTGAACACAAAAATCATACTTGAACATTTCATACTTGAACATTTCACATTTCACATTCATACATTGAGCTTTCAAACAAAGAATCACTCTATACATCTTGAACATTCACATAATGGAACAATCTCCTCTACACATTTCACATTCATACTTGACCATTCATACATTGTAGTCATTCATACTTGAACATTTCACATTGAGCTTTCAAACAAAGAATCACACAGGTTCCTTTTGCAAGCTATGGTGCAAAATCTTATTGCTGGCCATCACAACATTTCACATTGAGCTTTCAAACAAATCACACAGGTCCCTTTTGCAAGACGTCTCCAGCGGCTGCGTGCCCCGCGACCATCGTGTTCTAGCTCACGACGTCCCTCTGGGGCATTGCACGAACAGAAAACAGTTTTATCAAAAGCAAGCTGCAAGAACAGAAAACAGTAAGCAGATGATAAGTAAATCGGATGTTTAAAATTTCAAGTCTGATGAAAGAAAAAAAAAACAAGCTAAGGACGTCAATTTTATCAAAAGCAACATCTTGCAAAGATTTCGAAATAGATTTGCCCAGAAGAGTAATTAGCAGTATGAGATATGGGGTTCAAGGAATTGACTGCAATTTAAGCATGCAAGTAACGTGAAAAATAAGCAATGTCTCTGAATCTCAACATAGCCTTTATTCACACTTGCCATTTAGGAACATCCAAAACCAAAACAGGACTAGAGAAAATCTAGGATCGCATCTATTGGAACTAACATTTTAAGAAGCCCAAAAGTGACCATAAGCCTTTGAACCTAAAGATTATTCACTTAGAATCACGCGCAAAGATCTCAAATCTAGAAAGATAAGCAAACCACTAAAGCAAAAAATCTTCAGACCACGGGAAACATTTTCTTGCTTTTTTTAGCAAAAAATCAAAGAAAGAGGAAAATAAAACTCTCGGAATGAAGATGTCAAAAACATTATCGAGCCGGGAAAAAACCAAATTTTACCAATAAAGCAGAACAAACGGAGAAGCAAAACATTTATGTTGACAATAAATGAAGCAAGAATCAACTCGCAATCTTCTCCCTAAAACAAATGCACGCTAAAACTCAGAACAAATCAGCGATCAAGCCAAGGAATCGTCTAATACACATAAACGACAACAAGAACAACAACATTTCCCAAAAAAACAAAGATCTAGGGTTTCCAAATCTCCTCTTACCCAAAAAACCATCTCGAACCTCGGAACCTCGGAACCACGAGATAATGTCGAACCTGCATAGAAATCCTCTTCCGGGGGCTAGAAGAGGAGGCGGCCAAGGCGGCGTCAAGGGCACGGAGGAGGGCAGTGGTGGAGACTGGAGGAGGCCGAGTGGGGATGGAAAGCGAAGGAGGGCGACGGTTTGGCGGGGGGACAGAGGGCGGCGAAGACGCGGGAGAGCAAGGGGAAGGTGAAGTGGTTGGGGGGTACGGAGGGGAAGGACGAGGACGGAGAGGAAGGGGAGGGTGGCGGTGGGTGAGAGGCAGAAGAGGGAGCGGAAGATGAGTGCAATTTTGGAAAGGAAGGCGTCGGGGGAGGCTGTTGAATATGATATCGGGTTATTGGGTAGTACTGTTTATTGGGTTTCGGGTTAAATGTTATTGGCACAGTAGTCTTCTGGTTAAAGGTGATGGTTTAAGTGGGACCATATGTTTTCTCTCCACCAATAGCAAGGTGGGTTTTGTTCACCCACTTTTTAGGTGGGTGAACAAAATTGCACTCTTTAAAAACCCAAAAGTTTAGAACTTGATGGCATTTCTCCAAATAGAACAAATTTGATTTCGCTGACCCGGTCCCCAGGGATTTTGTTTGCATATTTTGCCAATTAGTGTCCTTTTCTGAAAAATGCACAACTAAAAAATTGGACGGGTAAAGCCCTAAACCCCCTTCCTCTGTTCACCTCCTCAATCACACCGCCGACGCTCCGTCTCCGCCGGACCCGATAGCCGTCGAGAGCAGTTGATCCGTTGCATCCTCTCGCCAGAGGGGTAGTACTACTGGGAATGGGGTGGTTATGGGCGACAGCGGAGGACTTGGCGAGGAACCGGCCGGTGGTGCTATCCCTATACCGGCAGATCCTTAGGAGCCTCAAGTCTCCCGATCTCCCACTCACCCCCGCCGCCCGCCTCTCCAAGAAAGCCGAGGTCCGCACCATCTTCTTGTTCGGATTCGAGGAGCGATCCCGACACAACATCGCCGATCTCATCGACGCCGCCCAGTACTCCATTTCCGTCCTCAATAAGGGTCGCCTCCCATGATCACGATGCGTCCACATCCATCTCATCCCATCATCTCTCTGTGAGCTCCCGCGATTCAAGAAATATATACGCATTCAACTTGCCCAACTTACTTTTGAGAAAAAGAATTCTAGAGAACTTATGCACAACTCAAGAACCAAAATAAGAACAAAATTATTCATGGAAGTAACGTTGCTATACAAGACGAAGTGTTCGGTTTTGTTTTGGATTGATGATTACATGTTGTACTGTACTTTCGTTTTGCATCTTTTCTCAAGGTGCCAACATATTTTTAATGAACTTGGAAATGAATAGTTTTCTCCCTCCTTTTATGTGCAATGTCGTGCCAAGATATTGATACGTCAAGAAAATAATGCTGCAAATTTCTTCGCCCTTCAGAAAATAATACGGTCATATAGATTTTCAAAAAGCAACTAATGCTGCAAATATTGCTCAGAGTGAAACAATATGTGCTCTACAAATTGCATCGTAGTCATTGTACTTTCTTCACATAATGAATTTGTTAAAACCGTTTCCATTGCCAATTCAATATTCATTCACAATCTTTTTCGCATAGTAGGTCCTATAAACTGAATCTTGCTTTACAGGAAAGTAGAATGTGAATGCATTAAGAACATGGCAACAAAAGGTGTCTTAAGTTTTAGGCTACCGGGCATATTTCCATCCGATCATGCTAATGAAAGTTCTTTTTACATCTTCAGAGATTGTGAGCCTTTTGTTGTCTAGAGACCATGTATGTACAAACAAAGCTTCATCCTTTTGTTGTTCTAGTAAACAAGGTTTCATTTTTCTGTAAATAAAAACTTTTCATCAAAGCTGCTAATGCTTTAAGCCAGTCCCCATCAAGTACTGCCAAATTTCATTTGCTACTAGCAATGGTTTTGTCAGCCTCTGCTAATGATTTTGTTGCTGCCTTGTACGTAACCACTTCTATATTTCACACATTAGCCCTCATGATTGTCACATTTAGGACAGTTTTTTCTCCTTTGCTTGGTTAGACAATCAAGTCAGACACCAACCTCATTTCTGTTGTTTCAAGCCCTCATTCTTTATACACTTCTTGGGATGAGAATAATAGATTAATATTATTACTGCTGTTGCTTGTTGGAAATCATCTCTCGTGGCAGCACATAGTAATAGGAAAACTAAGCTATTGCTATTGTTGCATTGGCCACGGCCTCTGGAGTTTGACTCACTGCTAACCTAGATGTCCTCCATGCTCCCTCAATAATGAGGCTACGCTTGACACCTTGGCGGCTTGAGACAGGCGCGATAAGGAATTCGCTCTTGAACCTTCTAACTCAACAGTTTTCATCAGGCACGAATCTCTTGGCGTAACATGCTAACGCTGAAAGTAGCTCCTATACTCCATCAGTATGCTATCCCCCTAAGTCAAGCCTAGGAACTCCACCTTCACTGTTCGAATGACATGCTGGAAGTACGTCTTCGGGAAGACGCCTTGAAACCCTATTCACATCATTCAGGTGGCTTTTCTTGACGCCTTGACCAACTTCCATTAGTTGTTATCATCACCCTCCAACTGCAAATGTGCCAATTGGGCTCGGCTAATATGTTGCATTGATCGTGTTAAGGATCTTTTCTACTTGTTTGAGCCAATACCATTGGTTTAGCTCTCCCAAAACTGGAGAGCATGGTGTGGCCCTCATTATTGATACTGCCATCCGCTTGCGACACACCACTATTTCGTCGATACATCAGGGAACAGGGGATCCTCTTAGTCAGCAGAAGTAGCCCGCTTGGCAGGATCTGCGAAAGAAACAAGCAGGCCCACCTGCTCTTTACCAAGCAATCTAGGCAATTATCATCCTAGATTAACATTAGTCACTTCAAACTACGCGTATATGCATGTTAGAGGACTCTATCTGGTCTCTAGCAACTTATATACCTTTGCTCCACTACACCCTAGAAAACTGGAGAGCATGGTGTGGCCCTCATTATTGATACTGCCATCCGCTTGCGACACACCACTATTTCGCCGATACATCAGGGAACGGGGGATCCTCTCAGTCAGCAGAAGTAGCCCGCTTGGCAGGATCTGCGAAAGAAACAAGCAGGCCCATCTGCTCTTTACCAAACAATCTAGGCAATTATCATCCTAGATTAACATTAGTCACTTCAAACTATGCGTATATGCATGTTAGAGGACTCTATCTGGTCTCTAGCAACTTATATACCTTTGCTCCACTACACCCTAGCAACGATATAGGAGCACACCTAGGGATGTAAGTCAGTGCCTAGTGACCTAGAGCCTAAAAATTCGATAAAAAATTGTCACGTCTTGATTTTTCACATGTTTTGTCGGCAAGTAGTTTCATGGTTTTAGTACCGTCTGACTTGAGCCTAGGCTTCGTTAGGGTTGTGTGTGTTCTCTTATTGTTTCATGGACAGTATAATGCATCTTCTTGTGTATATTAGTTGGTGTATGTGGCATGGATAGATTGAAACCTCGACTCTCGGTAGGGTTTGCTGTGATTTGAACTATGTCCTGGAGGGTCTCTGGTAACTGGTGTTAGTCCATCGAGTGGACTGGTGAGGCTAGGTCTTTGGGTCGGACTAAGATTAGAGATAAGCCCGTGGAATGGACTAGAGACCGCTTGTAAGATCGGATCTAAAAGGAGACAACTAGGGTGGTTCCATGTGATCCATGGAGAAGGCTGAGAAAAAGATGGTTACATTAGTGGGTTTCTACTTGAATCCCTGGAGGGTGTTCAGGAAAACGTTGACCCATTGATTGGTTCATTCATGTTGGGAAGGTTGCAATGTTCTGCTATGTTCTCCTCTTTCATATGTATTTATTTCTGTCAAGCAGAGGCTTTCGGGAGAAAGCAAGCTTCTTGTTCGAAATGACTATAAATTGCTTGCCAAAGCTACAAAGTTTGGATATGGATTATTTTTAGGGCAGTGGTAAAAGGGAGGTTGGCATCTAGGATTGTTTTCTTGATTCATATTTATTGTATATTCTATCTCATTCACTGCAGTCATTTTGGACCCCTCTATTTCATTTTTCAGCATACTCTTTTGGCTGCAGTATCATCAATCGCTTAGCTTACATAGCAGTGCATCATCTTTATTTTTCCATTTTGTTGTAAACAGACTTTAAAAGGGCGAAGTTGGTGCTTACCAGTTACCAGAATTTGCTTTGATCTATACATTCCTTTTTCCTCCGACATTTAATACCCTCATTCGATCGTTCTCTAATTGACTCTCAATATGCATGGTGGTGTAAAGAGTCCCAAGAAGGTTAATATGGTCGCTAAACTAGTTCGTGGAATGTGTTGAAGATGCCCTTCTTCAGCTACAAGTTACAGTGAAAAGAGCCGCAAAGACACTGTATCAGGTGCAATGCGCTTCTACTTTGCTTGTATGATCTAAAGTTTCAAACTGGTCCATGGGTCTATCTCGATTCTCGAATAAATGGAGAAAACTTGTTACTTGAGCAAATATGTACTCAGGTTTTGTTGGATTCACTAATGGGAAGGTGTTATGGATTTGATTCTTTCTCATTATTGTAGTTTGCCATAGTAAAACGTGTGTGCTGTCTTCAAGTTAAGTCATTCAAGGTATAGGGGTCTTCCTGGATTGCTTGTCATGTTATGCTTTGAAACTGTTGAGTTTGGCTTTAGACTTTATAACTGGTTGGAGATGGGAGGCATGGGGTTCTGGACTACCTTGCCAGTTAGTCCATAACAGGAACTTGTAGGAATTTGCTATCTTGCTAAAGTTGCCACTCACGAACTCTAGCACATGTAGATACGATAGACTTTCTGGCATGCTTGTTCTTGATTTCCATGGAGGTGTTGATGTTTGACCTGCTGCAGGTTATACACTCAGCTCGTGCTAATGCAACCCATAATCATGGTTTGGACGCCAATCACCTCCTTGTCGGTAAGTTGGTATCCATTATTCTGACTGCAACCGCAGGTGATGCTCACGTTCTTATTAGCCAACACAGGAATCTCATGTGTTCCTCTGGGTACATTGAGCTGTGCATATCTAGAAAGGAATACATATAACTTGATTGCCATTAGATGCAATAGTAACCTATTACTTGAAACAAGAATTTGGTTGCCATGTGCAATTAAGTACATCAATCCTACTAACTCATCCTCTATATGTGGTGCTGTTTATTTGCAGGTCCATGACTTTTAAGAAGCTACTGCTCGTTGCTAACTGCTATCTAGAGATTTCCCAAGTTGTAATTGCCACAATCTAAGTAAGGTGCATTCTATCAGAGGGCCGAGGATATCCCTGACATGTTATATCAAGTTATATCTGATGATAGAGAATGAAGGCACGTGGCCGGCTGAATAACTGAGTTCGGTTGGGGGATTTAGTGTGGGGGTTTGGGGGGGGGGGGGTGAGAGAGGGGAATAGTGGTCGGTGGGGCCCACTAGTGAACTAAAAGGAACCACAATAAGTGTAAGGGCCTAAGTGTAAAATTTCTGGGCTTTTATGTAAATTGACAGACTTTCCCGTCATAAGGGGGTTTTTCGGGGAAGGGGGGGGGGGTGGTTTCGGCAAAAATCCCCACCTAACCCCACTACCTCTCTTCTTCTCTCGTGATTTTTTTCCCTCTCTCTTCATCCTCACCTCACAGCCCAACCCGTGAGAGAGAGAGAGAGCTCCAGAGAGATCGGGAGAGAGAGAAGAGGGAGTGGGAGGAGGAGGTGGAGTTGCCGGCGCCGGAGTTAGAGAGGGCGAGATCGTGAGAGAGGGAGCTGGAGAGGGAGGAAGAGGAGCAGAGAGGGTGAGATCAAGCAGCAGGGGCGATGGAGCTCGCCGGGGAGTGAACGTTCCGTGTGGCTCTCCGTCGGAGTTCTTCCCAATCTCATCCAAGGTGAGCTTCTATCTTCTCCCGCCTTCGATTCTGAGTTTTTGGTGGGTTTTCGGGTGTGTTTTGGGGTTTTCGTGGGTTTCTCCGGCGAAGATGACGTCGTAGTGGACGCCGCTCCTCTTCCCGGTGACTGCAGCGTTGGGAAGGGGCTGGCGGTGAACCCCGACGCCGTCCTCTCTGTCCCTGCAGTTTCCCAAGTTGGAAAACTCTGTTTTCTTCCCTCCCGACCATGGATTCCGGCGAGGGTCCGGACGACCATTCTCTGGCCATAGCCGCGCGACCTTGTTGGGAATTTTGTGCTAGGGACAGCATACGGGTTCCTCTTCTCCCCTGGTGGTTTACTCGGTGCTTTAGCCCCTTTCTAATGGAGATCCGACGGAGCTTCGGCGTGAGCTCCAGTGATCTTCTAGGGGAGGAAGCCGACACTGTGCGCGGCGCACGTTGGCGCGCGCAGCGACCGCTTGGGTGCACTGGTCAGTGCCCTGCGCACGCAGTGCATGTTAGTTGTATGCTAACGTGCCTCCAAAACCTCCTGACGCTGGTTTTCGCTGGTTTTCGCTGGTTTCCGTGCCGTTTCGACCGGCTTTTTGAGATCGATATGATGCTATTAGTTTTAATTTTCTTTATGGCTCTAACGAATCGTAATCTCGATTATCGTGTTTTAGGCGATCGTTTGAGCGGTGGTCAGGGGTCGGAGCAGGACGTGGACCCCCGGACGTAAGGAGCGCGTTGATTGTTCTTTTGAGGTAGGAGTTACCTCATAATAGGATCTGTGTGACTGTATACGATGTTTTGTTATGTACGATTTATGATGTGTTGTGTTTATGTTATGATATACTCTGGTTGGTAATGTGGTGCCATGCTGGGCTTTATGTGATGCTTAGACCAGTGGGTTGGCCGAGCCTAGCATTGGTCATTTATGCCAGGATAATCTATGATATGATGTGTATATATGTTGATGATCTCTGTTGGACTTGTCGAGTCTATTTTCTTGCTTGGTGATGCTATGATGGCATGATAGACTGGTTGAGCCCGTTATGCATTAATTGCCATGTTATGTTATGAGGTGTTGCTAATATTGTATGTGATAGTTTAATAATTATTGTTTAATTGTATCTCTATACTGTGATGTTGTCTGACTTGTGCAAACATGCTAGGAGTGTCTGTTTGGGTCTAGTCAAGTCCTGTAGCTAGACTAGTCAGAGTCTAGGGTTATGTCGATGACTTGACTTGAAGTTTTGATCTGATTGAGGATCTGTCTTGAGGATGTGTTGTCTATACTAGTATACTGAGGCATGTATAGAGTCTATAGGGGTATGGATGAGTATTGACGGCCGGACGCGGTGACTGTGCGTATAAGACTTACCCAGACTAGCCAGACTATACTAGGATAAGTAAGCTAGTATAGGATGTTGCACCTATATTAGTATACTAGGGCTGGGTATAGAGTCTATAGGGGTATGGGTGAGCATTGACGGTCGGACACGGCGTCTGTGCATGTAAGACTTACCCATATTAGCCAGATCATACTTGGGTTTGCGAGCTCATTTTCTTTGGGTTTTTGTTGTGCAGGAGGTAGGCCCGAGACCAGTACACTCCAAGGAGGTGGTCAGCAGTGACGATGCGTCATTTTGGGTTTATTGATTGAGAGGTAGTTTTGTAGTAGGTGGAAAGATGAGAGTTGTATCTAAATTTCAATTGTACTCTATCTTAACTCTCAATTTGTATAATTAGCTTTTTGTATTTTTTGAAGTCTCGTGGCCAAATTATGTATTTGATGACTATAATCTTGTGTACATAAATGAATGAATGTCGGTGGACGAGTGTGTCCCAAATAGTTGTGATTAAATGTTGTAAATTATGTATTATTAGTGATTGACAGGTTGTAATTGTGATCTCACGTTTCCGTGCTTAAGGGTCATGTCGAAATTTTTGAGAAATTTTTGGATATTTTATATTAAATTGTGGTGGGGTGTGACAATAAGTCAAAATTGTTGGTCTAATATGTGCTAGAAGCTGCAAGGTTTCTCATAATAAATTTTTCATTGTTTGAAACCAGTTGAAAGTGGTATAGGACAAGTGAATGAGCAGAGATTTTAAGATATCAAAGTGTTTTAAAAATACTTGAAAAGAAGGCAATTCAGTCTCATACATCAAGAATTGAAAATTTCTGGAGCCATTGTCGACCATTTGCTTCATGTATAATGATAAGTTTGACATTAGAACTTCTAAGTTCGTTGCTTTCTGTAGAAGAATGTAGCTTACTCGTTTTGTCATCTCATGGTATCCTTAGGGCCCGTTTGGTTTACCAGTTTTCCATTTTCATTATCATGAAAATAGAAAATGGATCTGAAAACCCGTTTGGTCTATAGCTTTGAAAACATTTTCTGGAAATGAAAACAGTGTTTTTCAGGAAAAGTGAAAACACCGTTTCATCATTTTCTGTTTTCATATTACACTTATCACGATCTAATCATCTCTCATCCATTTTCTGTTTTCATATTACATCTCTCCCGATCCCGACCATCTCTCATCCGATGCCCGCTATATCGCGAGGATCTCCCGATGATCTCAGACAGCCACCGCCGCCGCCGGAGCTCCGAACCGCCAGCAGCCAATATCCGTGCTCCGGCCGCCCCCATCGATCTGCTTCCTCTCTTACAACTCCTTTCTAATCCAATTAGAAGATCTGAGCCGTTTAGATAAGATCAGGCTTGATTTCAGCCATCATTTGCTAAGTTAAGAGTTAAACTTATTTATTTATGAAAAAATTATTACTATAATATATGAATATATACTTATATTTAAAGAAATTATGAGATTCAAGGGCTTCAAAATAGTAATGACAAAAAGATGTAAAATCCATATATTAATGATCTATAACATATATATAAATATAAAATAAATAATAATAACTAGCTTACAAACCTAAACCCATTGAAAACAAAAATTACAGTTACAAGCCAATCACATAGTCATGTTTTCAATTTCAGAAAAGAGTTTTCAACATTTTTTACCAAACATGTTTTCACATTTTCATTTTCAGTAAATGAAAACAGAAAATAGAAAATGAAAACAGAAAATGAAAATAAGAAAATGTTTTCCAAACCAAACGGTCCCTTAAGTTCCTCAAAGTACCATGATGCACTGAAGGCACCATTAGTAGAAAGCCAGTACTGTCTTCAAATATAATGGAACTGAATGGACGGTGCAGAGACATCCTTTCTTGTGAAATAGAGATCGACATGTTTCTCCTAATAAAAAAACATGAATGATGGTTTGTCCTTGTGTATTTGAAAGATATATAGAGACGCACTTCCGAAGATGAAAAGTGGGCATGTGTTCATCTTGGATTCATTTTTACGGAGAATTTTCTTTTCATTTTGTAACTCTTAACGGACGATGAGTATAAGTTGACATGCTTAATGGAAGATGAAAGAAGCTCAATGTCAGCTTTCAATACAACAACAACAACAACAACAATCTAAGCCTTAATCCCAGGAACTTGGGGTCAGCTATATGGAACCATTTGATGAATGTGGAAAATGATTTATGATTGAATTATGGATCATCTTCATGTTCGATGTAGTTTGGCAAAGATCATTTTCAAAATACTCCATTATGAGTAATTCCAGGTTGTTTCTTGTGATTCCTATTTACTCCTTTGTGGTAGGAGGAAAATTTCAATCTTGAAACTGTAGTTTTTGACATTTCTCTCAGGGTTCCGTGCTTATTTCTTATTTATGCAGGAGGATGAACAGGAAGTCTGTAGTAGAGATATGCAAGAAGATTCTGCTGATCAAGGTCAACCTGCAGCCAGGAAATCTTATGATGCAATTCCGGTATCCAATCGTAAATCTAAGAAAAAGAATAAAAAGCACAGTACTTCTTCAATCTTAACAGTAGACCCAAAACATTTGAAAGCAAAAAATGAGCTACGAAATTTTTTTGGTTCAAAACTTGTTAATTCTTTAGAAAATAGTCAAGGAGGTGGGAGCTCAAGACAAGTACATAGCGGGCGTCGTGCTGCCTAGTGCCTACAATCCAAGGAAAACAATTCTAGTTTCTCCGTCAAGCTATTGGACTAGGTGGGGATGGGTCCATGCCCATGGAACATCTGGAATCGAAAGAGGAGATTCATTATTTTTGCTGGGGTTCTTGTTATGTGATCTTGAAGGTACTACCCAATTATCTGATTCCATCATTGGCACGGCTCAGCGAGGTCTCACATGGGCTGTGTTCCTCAGGTTGACAAGATGAAGAAAGCAGGGAAAGAGAGAAAAACTTTAAAAACTGAGTCTGATAGAAGGCATTTAATGAGGAATAAGTTTTTAAAGCAGGGAGAGATATGTTGACGTAGAGTTCATAGAGTTCATGTTATGCGGTGTGTACATAGAGATAGATAGATGGACTGAGAGTACATTTCTCGTGTAGTTAGTGGCACATTAGACAAGAATGATTCAATTTTGAGAACGTTTTTTTTTTACGTGTTTCTGCCATGTTTGAAATTCTTAGTACTGTGGGAAAAAAGCTTATGTCATACGTGAGGTGGCTGATGGCACCACAACAAATGGTGCATGAAGTGCCTGATGGCGAAAGAGAAGCTGTTCCAGAGAGAGCCCATGCCACACGTGAGGTGGCTGGCAGCCATCCTGCCATTGTGATCTTTGAATCAATGCTTCCATGGGCCAATTATGGGCGCAAAGATAATGGCCATCCAGATGATTACGACGACGATGTTGAGCACTGATTAGCATTAAAAGCAATCAAGAATGGTCTGTTGCAGAGTGATCTTTAATGTCTTCCATCAGTGCATGTTTCTGCTCCATGCAAATAACTGATCATAGGTGATGTTTCTTTTTGGTTCTACCCTAATTTCATTTCAGTGATGATATATCTCCCTCCGGGCTTTAAATGTAGATAAATGATGTCTTGCTAGGATTCAAAGCTCTAATACGGAATGTCCCAAAAATGTGGAATACATCTGTCTGTCTATGACCTTTAGGATTTCTGTTGTAACATGAGCTACACTTGGTCGCCTCTGTTTGTTAATGACAAGACTCTGTCAAGAAACTAAATTTAGTTTAGCTTCCACAAAACTAAATTTTGTTCCAAACAGACCACTACTCTGAAGTCATATCTTCCCATCATTGATGCACTAATACATTTCATCCACTTGTTAGATTAGATACTGTAATTTACCAACCAAATAGCTCAAGTATTAAAGTGGAGGAGGGACATTAGATTATTAAGGAGAATTCATTCATTTGATGCACTTTCTGTAGCTAGCGATATGTATTACACAGCAAAGCAAAAGGCCTATAGAGACTCACGAAAAAAATCAAATAAAATAAAACAATCAAAGAAAATAAGTATGAAATGAGTGATATGGGGCTGCTACATCATTTCTTGGTTATTGAAGTTTATCAAGATGAAGAAGGAGTATTTATTTCACAGAAGATGTATGCAGAAAAAATTCTGAAGAAGTTCAGAATGTTTGGTTGTAAATCGACGGCCACTCCTCTTGTTGTTAATGAGAAGTTAATGAAAGATGATGGAAGGAGCAAGGTGGATGCAACATTGTATAGAAGTTTTGTTGGAAATTTGTTGTAGGCCAAAAAGCACTTTGGTACCCTGTAGTTTCATGGTTTTGCAGTAGTTTAAAAATAGCAAAACAATACTCCAAGTTACCAAACTGTGCAGTTTAGTACCAACCGGCTAACTCCGTTAGTCCATTTTGACGAAAAATTAATTTTTTATTATTTTTGACCGGATTTAATCGATTTTGACCATGTTTTAGCTGATGTGGCCATTTTTAGCTGATTTAATCGACTTCCCTCCCTTCGCCCACTCTCTCACCCATCTCAACCTTTCCGTCAATTCACTACACGGACCCATCCCTGCCTCCATCGTCAACCTCTCCTCTCTCACCTCCCTCGACCTCTCTTCCAACCTCCTCTCCGCCGCCATCCCAGCTGAGCTCACTTCTCTCACACAACTACAGGAGCTCTACCTCCAGGAGAACCACCTCTCAGGCGCCATCCCCGACCAATTCGGAGACCTTGCGAGTCTCCAGCTGTTGGCACTCTACTCCAACAACCTCACTGGGGGTATACCACCATCCTTCGGCAACCTTACGAATCTGGTGCTCGCGTCCCTCTATGAGAACCAACTCACCGGGCTGATCCCGCCGGAGCTCGGAAGTCTCGAGAATCTAACCGGCCTGGATGTCTCTGAGAACCTTATAAATGGTACCATCCCTCCATCGCTAGGAAAGCTAGCAAAGTTGACTACATTGCATCTCTCCATCAATAGCATCTCCGGCACCATTCCGCCGGAGATTGGAAACATGACGAGCCTCACCAACCTGAGAATCGATAGCAACCTCCTCCATGGCTCCATCCCTTCTAGTTTTGGTAACCAGTTGCTATTTTTAAACTACGTGGTACTAAACTGCAAAACCATGAAACTACAGAGTACCAAAGTGCTTTTGGGCCTTTGTTGTATCTCACAGCAACAAGACCAGATATTATGTTTGCAGCAAGTTTACTTTCAAGATTCATGCAGTCTTCTAGTGTTATTCACTATGCAGCAGCAAAAAGAGTACTAAGATACATTCAAGGCACTATGAGTTATGGAATTCAGTATTGCAGAAATTATGATATGCAACTGGTTGGTTTTTGTGATAGTGATTGGGGAGGCTGTGTAGATGACATGAAGAGTACCTCTGGTTATGCATTTTCTCTAGGATCAGGTGTGTTTTCTTGGTCCTCAAAGAAGCAACAATCAGTTGCTCAATCTTCTGCAGAAGCTGAATATGTTTCAGCTGCACTTGCCACATCTCAAGCAATTTGGTTTGAGAAAAATTATGGAAGATATTGGTGAGAAGCAAGAAGAAGTTACAGAAATATATCGTGACAACAAATCAGCTATGGCCATGGCAAAGAATCAGATTTTTCACAGCAGAACTAGGCATATTGCAATCAAGCATCATTTCATTAGAGATGCAATTGAAGAAAAAATAGTGAAGTTGATGTTCTGTAGGACAGTAGAACAGATAGCCGACATCTTCACTAAAGCATTGCCAAAAGAGAAGTTTCAGCAGATGAGAGAAGCACTTGGAGTTAAAGATCAGCACATTAAAGGGGGAGAATGTTATGGTTAATGTGTAGATGCATAGTTACTCTAGTTAATAGATTTGTGTTGTTTTTGTTGACTGTAGTCAAAATGTTAGTGGAAGAATACGTGGCAAAATCTATGTGTTGGAAATGTAAAGAAAACTATATCAAATGTGTGGACAAGAAAAAGGGGGCATGTGAACAAGCTGCTCACTTGTATTTTCTCTGGTTTTCATTCCTCAGCTCCTCTTGATATATGAGAGCTAATGGAGAATGTTAGGTTTTGGATTCTCAACTTAGTGTTGCTTCTAGTTTTCTTCTAATTGCTGGTGTATCCAGTCAACAAATACATATAACTTGATTGCGATTAGATGCAATAGTAACCTATTACTTGAAACAAGAATTTGGTTGCCATGTGCAATTAAGTACATCGATCCTACTAACTCATTCTCTATATGTGGTGCTGTTTATTTGCAGGTCCATGGCTTTTAACAAGCTACTGCTCGTTGCTAACTGTTATCTAGAGATTTTCCAAGTTGTAATTGCCACAACCTAAGTAAGGTGCATTCTATCATAGGGCTGAGGATATCCCTGACATGTTATATCAAGTTACTAGTAAGTCCCCCTGCCACATGGCAGGTAACTACCCTCTCTCCCCACCTTCCTCAATAACTCCTCACTAACCCGCTCTCTCCCCCACTAACTCCCCCTCCACGTAGGCTCCGTATAGGATAACATGATGGTTAACTTAAACCATCATGCTATATAAGGATGATATCTAATGATAGAGAATGAAGGCACGTGGCAGGGTGAATAATTGAGTTCGGTTGGGAGATTTAGTGGGGGGTGAGAGAGAGGGGAAGAGTGGTCAGTTACTTGTCAGGTGGCACGGGAACCACAATAAGTCAAAATTGTTGGTCTAATATGTGCCAGAAGCTATAAGGTTTCTCATATTAAACTTTTTGTTGTTTGAAACTAGTTGAAAGTGATATAGGACAAGTGAATGAGCAAGAGACTTTAAGATATCAAAGTGTTCTAAAATTACTTGAAAAGAAGGCAATCCAGTCTTATACATCAAGAATTGAAAATTTCTAAAACCATTGTTGGCCATTTGCTTCATGTATAATGATAAGTTTGACATTAGAACTTCTAAGTTCGTTGTTTTCTGTAGAAGAATGTAGCTTGCTCGTTTTGTCATCTCATGACATCTTTAAGTTCCTCAAAGTACCATGATGCACTAAAGGCACCATTAGTCGAAAGACAGAACTTTGTATTCAAATATAATGGAACTGAAAGGACGGTGCAGAGAGATCCTTTCTTGTGAAATAGAGATCGACATGTTTCTCCCAATAAAAAAACATGAATGACGGTTTGTCCTTGTGTATTTGAAAGATATATAGAGACGCACTTCCGAAGATGGAAAGTGGGCATGTGTTGTTCATCTTGGATTCATTTTTATGGTAAATTTTCTTTTCGTCTTGTAACTCTTAACGGACGATGAGTATATATTGACATGCTTACTGGAAGATGAAAGAAGCTGAAAGTAAGCTACTAAGCTTTCAATGAATGTGGAAAATGATTAAGATTGAATTATGGATCATCTTCATGCTCAATGTAGTTTGGCAAAGATCATTTTCAAAATACTCCATTATTAGTAATTCCAGGTCGTTTCTTGTGATTCCTATTTACTCTTTTGTGGTAGGAGGAAAATTTCAATCTTGAAACTGTAGTTTTTGACATTTCTCTCAGGGTTCCTTGCTTATTTCTTATTAATGCAGTTGATTGTCACTATTTTTTTTTTCGTTTTTGGGGGGCTTCAGTTCATTGTAAGTATTCAATAGTCAATTTGTGGTGCAGGAGGATGAACAGGGAGTCTGTAGTAGAGATATACAAGAAGATTCTGCTGATCAAGGTCAACCTACAGCCAGGAAATCTTATGATGCAATTCCAGTATCCAATCGTAAATCTAAGAAAAAGAAGAAAAAGAACAATAAGGACCAAAAGACTACAGGAAAAGGTCACGAATCTCTTGATCTAATTCTAGAAGATCTCTCTATTAGCTATAAAGCCTTCCACTCAATAAAGTGGATTGGGAAGTAGCAAACCAGTTGGCAATGGGGTTGATGCAATTGTTAAGAAGCACAGTACTTCTTCAATCTTAATGGTAGACCCAAAACATTTGAAAGCTGAAAATGAGCTACGGAATTTTTTTGGTTCAAAAGTTGTTAATTCTTTTGAAAATAGTCAAGGAGTTGGGAGCTCAAGACAAGTACATAGCGGGCGTCGTGCTGCCTACAATCCAAGGATAAGCAAATTATGAATGAAGAAAATGGGCAATGAAAATCTAGCCTGGAAGGCATGTGATTGTCCTACAATACTGAAGATAACCTCTAGTGCTGGGGCTCTTGGTATGTGATCTTGAAGGTACTACCCAATTATCTGATTCCATCATTGGCACGGCTCAGCGAGGTCTAACATGGGCTGTGTTCCTCAGGTTGACAAGATTTTATTTTTTGCTGAAATTGAGCCCACAGGCTGAGTGATATAACTATTAATCAATCTTACACAAGGCTGGCAATGCCCTGCCGAGCCCTCCGGGCAAGATCATCTGCCACCGCATTTACATCACGCGGAATGAAACTAAAAATAACACCCCCCAGAAATGCAGCTATGCTCCAGATCCTCCTAAGGATAGTTTCCATGCCTAGTTCATAAGGCTGCCTCCCATTTTTGGAGTTCACAGTGCTCCTAGAATCCGTCTCAACGATCACCTCACGAATTCCCCGCGCCACAGCCTCTTCCAAAGCTCTGAGAACAGCCAGCATCTCTACCTCATCACTGTTATGTGCCATTGTCTTCTCAGTTACCACCCATAGGGCCATAGCGGCGTGTCCCTTCCCTGCTCCCAGCTAACTAGACCAATGCCAGCTTCGTCAGAACCATGAAGCCAAGCTCCATCTGATTGTATCACCACGCTCGCTTGCCGTCTAGTAGCAGAGACCATCGGATACGAAGAACTCCACCCCTTGGCCTGCCAGAACTCCCCTGCAAGTTTCCGAACACGCCATGCCAAGGATTCCGGCGTACAGCAAGTACCCCTCCAAAGAGAGAAAAACTTTAAAAACTGAGTCTGATAGAAGGCATTTAAGGAGGAATAAGTTTTTAAAGCAGGGAGAGATATGTTGACATAGAGTTCATAGAGTTCATGTTATGCGGTGTGTACATGACACCCACTACCTTCCTATTTGATGGATATTTCTAAGAAGTTTGAATTTACAACAGCATATAATGAAAAGGGTTACATAGAGATAGATAGATGGACTGAGAGTACATTTCTCGTGTAGTTAGTGGCACATTAGACAAGAATAATTCAATTTTGAGAACGTTTTTTTTTTTACGTGTTTCTGCCATGTTTGAAATTCTTAGTACTGTGGAAAAAAAGATTATGTCATACTTCACATCTGTGTAGCGAATTCATGGAGGTGCTTTTTGCATGTCATGGTATATGGCATTTTTATATGAGTTGTGAAGATGACACATTCTGTTAAAAAACATTGTGATGTTATTTCACTACTTGGATTTTATCCTGCAGTTCTCTGTGGATCACTATCTTCTGTATGGCCTTTGATCTCTATACTCAAATTTTATAACCATCAAGGTAGGTTGAAGCACTTTGGCTATATGCCATCACTGATTAGCATTAAAAGCAATCAAGAATGGTCTGTTGGAGAGTGATCTTTAATGTCTTCCATCAGTGCATGTTTCTGCTCCAATAGCTGATCATAGGTGATGTTTCTTTTTGGTTCTACCCTAATTTCATTTCAGTGATATTTCTCTCCCCTCCCCCCCGGCCTTTAAATGTAGATAAATGATGTCTTGCTAGGATTCAATGCTCTAATACGCAATGTCCCATAATTGTGGAATACATATGTCTGTCCATGACCTTTAGGATTGATTTCTATTGGAACATGAGCTACACTTGGTCCCCTCTGTTTGTTAATGACAAGACTCTATCAAGAAACTAAATTTTGTTCTTCTTTCTCATACTTTTTTTTTTTATTTTGCATCTTTCCGTGCAGATTTCATTCATTACAGAATTTGCGCAAGCGTGGATTCCTTCAGAAGAAACCAATCTATGCATTAGAGGTGTACCATCCGAGAAAAAAAAGAAATGTTGAAGAACTTGTGTTTGGTTGTGAAGGGACTGAGCTGTTCCTTTTATGTAGAATAAATCACTGTTGTACCTTGAGATATCAGGTATCTTTTGTTGAGCACTGCCCCACTGCTCGAGATATGTGGAATTAGTTAAAGATTGCTTTCTGTCGGACTCCGGTTACGAAGCTACGTGCTTTGAATTTACAGTTCCAGCAATACATGAAGGATCCAGGCCATTCGTTGATCGAGCACCTTCATACGATGAGTCTCATGATTAAGTATATGAGAGCTACTGGAAATGACATGTCTGATGAGCAACAAGTCTTGGCAGTGATTCATTCCTTGCCGGACCCTGAGTGGACTCAAGTGAAGCTCTTGATGACCTATAACGATGATGTCAAGACTTTCAAGGACATATCGCGTCATCTCGAGCTTGAGGCGGAGCACATTAAGGTGAACCGTAAAAAGGAGGTCCCCATCTCTCAAGCTGCAAAGCGCAGGCATTCAAAGCCTGTTTACGAAGGACAAGGGTCAGCTGGTAATGATACACAAATTCACAGATTTGTGAAATGTCACAAATATCAGCATGGGAGCATCATAAACGTAGCAAATTTGAAGTGCTACAATTGTGGAAAGAAGGGTCACTTCGCTCGAGACTGTTCTGAGCTGAAGAAGGTATGCCCTATTCCTAATTCTCTAGAATTTCATGTTTGTTCACATGTGTTTGTGACTCATTTCTCTCCTTGGTTGGATTGTAGATTTGGGAGCATGCAGACATGTAGCTAGAGATCAAGCTGGATGCATGATTATCATCGAATACTAGCGGGAAGTCTTCGCTTTGTGATAGAAGATAGAGCGCGGGAATATGTCCTGAGAGTTGGAGTCAACCGGCTCAAGATGCACATATGGTGCAACTTGCTCTTAAATGATGTGTTTCATACACCCATAGTCCGATTTAATCAGTTCTAGCTTGTAATATTAGGATTTCCTTTCCATTATCAGTGACATTAGTTGTATGTCTCAAAGAAAAACCTTATGGCTGTGATGTTTTTGAAATATGTTTTCATTGGTGTTGGAATTATATTCTTAGTGAAATATAATAAGCCTATTTTAGTCTCTCTTCTTCAGTCCATATTCTATATGTATGTCAAGAAGATTCTTGAGCTTGGCCACATAGGTTAAGAAAGACATGTTGTACTAAATAGAGAATGGTTGTTGGGCCTTCTCGCTAAAGTAAGCCCATCTACCTATGAGTTTTATTTAACTATAGGACAATCCGAGAGGTTTTTCGAGTAAACCTCTAATACTTCTCATCTTTTAGAAGCTAATCTATTCATACATCTATGCATCCAAAGATTTTCAGCATGTCATAGTATATCCTGCATTATTTGTTAATGGTCCTTCAAATTTCGGTTTGGTGTGTAGTATATCTCGCCGATTCCAAATTTTTGATTTGTTTCAAAAATTTGGATCGGAGGTTGAGAATTAAAAGAGAAGAACTTAGAGTTCTTCTAATTGGTACAAATCGAAAGTAATTATCTGATTAGTTCAGAAAATTATGTGAAGATATAGGTATATACGGAGTTGAAGATTTGTAATATCTTGCTACTAAAGTGGTTGCAAAGAGCATAAATCAAACTCTTTAATGACATGGTTAGATTGATAATAGCACAGGCTAATCTCCTGATAAGTTCCTGAGAGATAGGCTAGTAAATGTTGCTTGAATCTTCAACCAAATGCCTTTAAAAGTCAATTCCAACTAGTCCATATCAGTCGTGGAATGGGAATAATCTAATTTAATGATTTACACCCATATGATTCTACTTGATATGTTCATAATTCCTCCTATAAGTTAGGAAAATTGGATTCTACATCTGATGAATATGTTTTATCAGATCTTAAGGATTCTCGATGGGATACGTTGTGTACGGTGAACATCCAAAATAGGGAATGACTGAGATGGGTTGCGACATGTAGGGAATGATTTTCCTAATATTGGTAGTCAAAAAGGATTCCCACTCTATTAGTTAGAGGTGTCTCACTGAAATGTGTTGTCATTTCAATGACGAGATGAGAATTTGGATTCACATCAAGTGACTGTCAGAGACAGTGGGAGTATTCGTTTTGCCTAGTGGGAGAATTGTGCCATTAGGAAAATCTCACTAATCCGGCTATATAGAAATTCATGAGGAATTGTTCCTTATTTGGATTTCGAGATTGAAGGTAGGTCCTTCATGAGTGCTTATGTAAATTTGTTTCCTTTGTGGAGATGAAATTGACCAATTGGTGAAAAAATGATTAGCAAATGTAGAAAAAGAAGTAGCTCAATAATTAAGAATTGTAAATTCTGTGTGTATGTCAGTTGATTTTGTATCAATTGACAAATATAGACCCGATCGGTTTGGAATCGTTCCAAACACATTATTGATGTGATGTTTCACTTCTCCGTGAAGAACCAGAAAATGAGTCCTTTGTGGATCATCTGATAAATAGTAAGGGACACTAAATATTAAGCTTAGTTGCTTAAAATGTTCCAATTACAATTTGAGTTGCTAGCCTCACATCATATTCCATGAAGTCTTTGTGGGCTTTATATCAGTGGGAGTTAAAAGTCACCACTTAGAAGTGGTTGCCCTCCATGTGTGAGATGGACGTGAGATATGTGAACTATTGCTTGAGATGTGGTTCTCAACAGATCAAATTTAATTGACCTTTTTGTTTGTCACAAGAGGATGCTAAATTGATCAGTGCGAACTATTGATAACGCGTGAAAAGTGCACAAATCGCCCCTTTAACTAGGTCCTGTTAGCCTCCGAGCAATGCTATTTTGATTGTCTTTTCCCCATTTCAGGCTTAAGGACCCTTAACGAAGATTAGATCAAGTTTGGTGATAAAACGAACAAATAAAGAACCTGCTAGGAGCAAAAGAGCAAAGATGGACCATCTTTGACATAAAAAATGTACCTGCTCAGGAAGAACCAGATGATGTGCTATACATGGTTGGAAAGCTCTTGAAGTCTAGATTCCAGAACTTTTTACGGTTCGTGATTTGGAGTTTCCTAGAGGAAGATATGTTATTTTTAGTACAGAGGTGCAAAAGAAGCAGTTACGAAAAAACCAGATCGATCCGCTTTCCAAAGCAGATCGATCTTGGTCGGGCATCACCCAGATTTTGAGGTCACGAATGAAGGAGATCGATCCCATTTCCAATGGAGATCGATCCCATTTCCAATGGAGATCGATCTCATTTGATGCTGGGGGAAAAATAAAGGGTTGAGATCTAATCCGAGTTAGGGTTTGATTAAGGCTTATAAATAGACCTTTTGAGAGGATTTTTGGCAGCCACCCAAGGACAAATTTTCCTCCCCTCCTGGGTGTTTCCTTGGTCCTTCTTCCTCCATAAACATTAGGGTTAGGTCTTGAAGATAGATCCATGGCGGGAGCGCGTCATCAACCTTCTCCGATGGATCGTTTCTTCAAGATGAGTAGCTAAATCTTTATTCTAGGAAATTCTATGATGTAATAGGGAGTTTATTTAGGTTTTCTTATGGATCTGAGCATGTATTTCATGATGGTTTAATGGATATAATTCGGATTTTATATATCTATTGGTAATATTTCTTATGGTGAGTGTATTGTTTGCTCTTTGTGCCCTAATTTCGGTCTGTCTTGTCTCGGTTTTTCTGTGGGTTTACAGCCGGATTTTGTGAAAACTCAAAACATAAAAGTCGTAGATCTTTGTCTTAGCTTTCCAACGAATCTTGAATCACCTCGTTTCGAGTTCGGATGTGAAAGTTATGCTGAGATTACGATCATTGGTTTTGAGCATTGCATGTTAGAGGCTAGGATTAGGACTTGTTCAAGTTGCTTTCATGCTAGAACCATGTTAGATCTTTGGATTGGATTCTAAACCCTAGCTTATGATTATAGGAGTGCTAGAACCACTGCCTTAATGCTAGAACCATTAAGACCTATGATTGTAACCTATAATTCATTCTTTATCTTTATTGATTAGGCGATCTCAAAGTGCTAGAACCACTTTGATTATTTTCCTACCAATTATCCGCTGATTTGTTCTTCATTCCGACGTAGCCTTCTAAGGAATCTACGTTGAGTGATAGTGGACCTAGCCGATCTTCTATCAACCCTAGAAAACCATCTCGAACTTATTGAATTGCTCTTATCCTAGGAATGCCTAGATAGCTCTCGATTACGGATTAGAACTTCCTAAATTTTTCTCCTATTGTTATTCTTCTGATTTAGTTTAATTCAAGTTAAAAGTAGTTCTCAAGACCAACTATCATCCATTTCCCTTAACCTTTGATTTAAAACTATGCGTGGTAATTAGACTTAATCCTGTTTTCCCTGTGGACCGACCCGGACTCATCGCTATCTATCCCTTAAGTAGTTAGTAGTGATTCGGATTATAAATTCGTAATTTTGGCGTCCTTGTTAAGGTAACGACACTTTTCAAGGCGTGTCAACTATTCACATAAACTCCAAAAGGAAAGGATTTAGTTCTTAATATCGAGCAAGGTCCTGCAACTAGAAGAGAGAAATAAATAGTATGAGTTGCCTAAAGGAATGTCATTAGTCTGATATACATTATGTTGTGTAATTGATCAAACTTGAATCATGTTGTTAGTGTAGTTAGCCGATATCATTGTAATCCTGAAGTTGCGTGTTGGGCAGCAATTAAAAGGATGTTCCGGCACTATCGAGGGAATGAAAACCTCGGGGTATGCTACCGTGGTAGCAATCTCAAAGTTGTCCGGATAAATTAGTTGTCACTTAATTCATTGGTGATTGCAAGAATTCAGGTGGTCCTCAAGTACGTTTCAGTCAACATTTGGTTGCTGATCAAATTACCAGAACTCATAGCAAGAGATATCTCTTATAAATATATGAGAAATTTGATACTACTTGGGACGCCATTACTTTCGTGTAATGAACACCTTATATTGATGAGATCCATTTTCATATTATATATTTCGTAATTTGTTTACGAAGACACATATCTTGTAAGTTGTTGTCACCATGCTTATGATCGGGCCTCTCACACGGGTGATCGCCCTGACGCTGAGTGCGGGCAGGATGAGACAATAAGATCACTAAGTACCATTTGCAAAGTGATCCCCTTTAGTGCTGAATAAGCTTGTGATGGTTATTTTTTGGGTGTCGCCTTAGTAAGTCTAAGATGAGACTGATAAAGTCGAAAATGGAGTATGTCCACATCTCCATGAAGCCTGTACAAAGCCGGATGTGAGATGCTTGAGAAATTGGTTGAGTACCAATTGTCTCGAGATGCTCAAGTTAGGCGCCATGCGAAGCGACTGGACTAAGATCCGTATGGGGTTGAGTGTGACAGATCCGTAGTGGGAGCTCCGCCATAACATACATATCATACTGTATGTGCTAGAAATCGACCATAAAAGGGAAGTGACTGAATAGATCCCTGCTTCGTCACTGTGTGAGCCCTTATTGGACTCTAAGTCCAATACTTGTACCCTTTGGGACTAGGGACTATGTCAAGTAGTTGAAGCTTGATGTTGCTACTTTAGCATATTATCCAAGGATCAGGAGAAAATACGGTTCAGCGGAGCATGTCTAGGAAAGCAATCAGGTTTAGATGAATTGACATGAGTTTCCAAGAAAAAATCATTCCATATCACGCTAATGATTTGTGGCTCATAGCCCGGGCAATCATGTTAGGAATAGGGATGGCAAAATCGACCGCACCGCTGGATAACCGCACCGATCCGCACCGATGGGGACGGGTATGGTATAGATTTTTTACCCGTGGATATGGGTATGGTTTACAAAATTAAAATCCGTGCGGGTACGGTGCGGATTATGGTATTGGGTAATATCCGCCCCGCTATCCGCCCCGCCCCGCATATCCGTCCCGCCCCCGCCATTTTATTACAGAAATACCCCTTATACATATATATGCACAGTTGCACTTGCACACAACTTTACCCTATAAGGCAGAAACCCTACCTCTCCATTGCCGCCGCCACTCACCCAGTCACCCTAAACCCACTCCAGTCTCCCAGTCCCAGACGCCCTACACAAAGGCTCTCTATCTACTGCCTGCGATCCCCTCTCCCAGTCCCAGACGCTGTCTCGCCGCCACTACTCCAGCTTCTTCGCCATCTCCGGCTCGCCGCCACCCTCAGCTTCTTCACCACTCACCCAGTCACCCTAAACCCACTCCACTCTCCCAGTCCCAGACGCCCTATACAAAGGCTCCCTATCTACTGCCTGCGATCCCCTCTCCCAGTCCCAGACGCCGTCTCGCCGCCACTACTCCAGCTTCTTCGCCATCTCCGGCTCGCCGCCACCCTCAGCTTCTTCGCCGTTGCCCTCACTCCTCAGTCTCCCTCAGTCTCTCTATCCATTGCGATCCCCTCTCCCCGTCCACCCTCGCAGCTCCACCCTCCCTCTCCACCCTCGAGCGCCGCCCCTTCCACCCTCGCAGGCTCGCCGCTCCACCCTCCCTCTCCACCCTGAGACCCTCGAGCATCGGCATCGAGCTTACCCCAAGCCAACGGCGGCGTCGGCATCGGCATCGAGCATCGAGCTTACCCAAATCCAACGGCGGCGTCGCCATCGGCATCGAGCTTACCTCAACCCCTCCTCCCTTCCTCCTATAGTCCTATCCCAATCCCCATCGCCGCCGCCCCTTTTCCGGCATCGGCATCGAGACTCCAGTTCTCCACCACGGATAGAGAGACTGAGGGAGACTGAGGAGTGAGGAAACGCGAGGAGATCATCACCGTTTCGATCGAGGCTGCCGGCGGGAAGATTCGTCTTCGGCCAAAGGTTAGCAACGCCTTTCTTCTCTTTCTCCTCTCCCTTCCGGCTTTAGTTCTTCTCTGGTTTTTGGGTCAAGGACTGAAGTGATCATGGGTATCATTGGTTTTTGAATGTTGTATTGCTTCCCTTTGATTTGATTTTGATTTGCTCTTCTTCTTCTCATAATCTCATTGTTAGCTCCGGCCAGAGAGATTTCGACAGAGTGGTGGATGATTGGTTTTCTTTGGTTTTGTTCTGGATTTGAAGCCTTCGACTGAGAAAATGTAAGCATTCTATTCTATTTTTAATCGCATGAATGGAGAAAATGGAAGCTGATTCTGATGACGCACACAGAGCGCTAAGAATGCCCGTGTTAACCATAACATCTGTTTGATTCTTTCTGTTTTAACACACCTCGTTCTGTTGCAAGGGGAGCATAAGTTTCAGCTATAGCCAGCTATGGTGATACATATGAAGTTAAATTGACAGTAGCCTTTGTATTGCAAATCTCTTAGGAAGGCTAGTGGTAACGCAAGACATGTTTGTGATTCTTTCGTATGGTAAAAAGAGCACATCTTATGGTTTGCAGCTCAGAGCCATGTTGCAATTTCCAGTTCTCATTTAATGAAGTGCATAAACTATATTTTCAACCAAAGATGTGTTTCTCTCCCTTTTATAAATGGAATTCTGTTTATTAGTCTCTTATCATTGTTTGATAACATCATCTGAACGTCCAGCCACATCTTATAGTTTTCCAAGCTTGCTCTTTCACTTTTTTAACTCATTGCTAACGATATGTAAGCAAGCACAGGCATCCTTGGGTTAGTAATCCTTCATGCAGAGTTTTCTATTTGTGTTTGGGATTTTAGCGTATTCTTATCCCACTCAGAAATCTTAGCTCCTATGCTCCATTATCCTTCTGTTAGATATTTTAATTGCAGATCCTATTGTTGGGAAGTTAGCATCATAAGAATTCTCCAGCCTTCCATAATAGAAGGTTTACCTTTAGAGGGGTGCATGTGAATAAACCCAGTTTATCCACTTGAAATCATAAAAGAGTCATGACCCAATTTACCTGCAAGTTCATTTCTTACATGTTTCCATTTTCTATTTTATTATGATCTTACTGTATTCCTTTTGATGCCGCAATGGTGGAATTTTTCTTTTGGAATTTCTCTCTTGCTTGCTGGAAGTGGAAGCTGCTCGTTGGAGTTGCTACTGAAACTGGAAGTTGTTGCAGTGTTGCTTGTAGTTTTTTTTAGAGACTGTTAGTTCTATTTTGAAGTGTTGCTGAAATTCGAAACTTTAATGTTGGTTTTCTGAATATTGTAAATTCTGAATATTGATTTTTGAATGTTGATTTAGTGGATTTTAGAGTCTATTTTTGTAATAATACTCTAATAGAGACTAAATGTTGATGATTGTTTACTGGATCTAGATTTGAGAGATTTTAGAGACTAAATGTTGATTATGGTTTGATAGATTTAGATTTAAATTTTAGAGGTTGAATGTTGATTAAATATGTTTTTTTAGGTTTTGCGGATAACCGTTGGTTGCGGGTAATATCCGCGTACCCGCGGGGACGGTTATGGTCCGCGATCCCCATTATCCGCGCGGGGACGGGGCGGTGCGGGTATGGGTGGAGGAGTGCGGGGACGGGTATGGTATTTCCAATATCCGCCCCGATCCGCCCCGTTGCCATCCCTAGTTAGGAATAGTTTCCATGTATGATTATGAGTACAAATGCAAAAAGAGATCTTGCATGGCTTAGTATTAGTTACATGAGGGATCAGAGATGCAATGATCTGGTGTGGTTAAGATGATTTGGGGTATACACGAGATTTTAGAAGTGGTGTTATGTTGGTATGATGGTAGCTTAATATGACACCCTTCGTTGGTACTTGTTCTCGCGCGGTCGCACGCTCCATTCCCTGTATGAAGGGAGAATAGGATGAGAGACGATTGTTGGGTGAAATATGCAATGCCTGTTGTGTACGAGTGGGAGATGTTGCATAGAATCCAATCCAGTGGTGCGTCCACATGGGCATTTGGGTTCTAGTCTATCTAAGTGATTAGACTAGTCATGACACTAACCAATTGAGATAAGATTGCTCCTACACCTCTATAAATAGAAGAGTTAAGCCCTAACAATGAGATGATCTGAACATAGCCGTCTTTCTTCTTCTCTCCTAGGGTTACCATCTAGAACCTAGGTTTTGGAGTGTGTGTGTGTGGAGAAGGCTCTGGTAGTCTTCTTCCAACGCTGCGAGGTTCTGCATCGAGACGAGACGACGAGGAGCAGATCCGCATTGGAGTTCGTAAAGCAACCGAGATCTACAACGCTTCCGCACGAGGTATTCCGTATACCTCATCATCCTCTAACATAACTCTTAACGGACGATGAGTATAAGTTGACATGCTTAATGGAAGATGAAAGAAGCTCAATGTCAGCTTTCAATACAACAACAAACAATCTAAGCCTTAATCCCAGGAACTTGGGGTCAGCTATATGGAACCATTTGATGAATGTGGAAAATGATTTAAGATTGAATTATGGATCATCTTCATGTTCGATGTAGTTTGGCAAAGATCATTTTCAAAATACTCCATTATGAGAAATTCCAGGTCGTTTCTTGTGATTCCTATTTACTCTTTTGTGGTAGGAGGAAAATTTCAATCTTGAAACTGTCGTTCACATTTCTCTCAGGGTTCCGTGCTAATTAGTTGGTTTGTGGTAGGAGGAAAGGTTTTTTGAAAATAGTCAAGGAGGTGGGAGCTCAAGAAAATCTAGCCTGGAAGGCATGTGATTGTCCTACAATATTGAAGAACCTCTAGTGTTGGGGCTCTTTTTTTTTTTTTTTTTGACAAATTGAGACATGAGGTGAGGACACCTAGGCTGGGGAAACTAAATACGACAAAACAGGGTTTAGTACACTAACACCAGGACGCCAGTCCTTAAAACTGGACAGCCTTCTTTGTGCCCGCCTTCGCTAGCCGGTCCGCCTCTCCATTGTCCTCTCTGGGGATGAACTTGAGATGCACTTCCTCAAATGAGGCAACAGCTAAGCAGAGTTGATGAAGCCTTTCTCTGAGATCACAGGGCGACCTTCTCCTACCATGCAGGCATTCAACCAAGTCCTTCGCATTCGTCTCAAACAACATTCTCCTGATTCCTCTGCTTTTGCTTCCTCAATGGTGAGGCCTATAGCAGTGAGCTCCGCATCCGTGGCGTTAATGGCAAAGCCTCCTTCTATCTTCCAGACATATCCTTCCTCATTCCTGCAGATGGCGCCAAAGCCGACGAGTACGGTGCTTGGACAGAACGCCCCGTCCGATTGGATTACAAAGATCCCCTGCCGTAGTGCTGGGGCTCTTGGTATGTGATCTTGAAGGTACTACCCAATTACCTGATTCCATCATTGGCACGGCTCAGCGAGGTCTCACGTGGGCTGTGTTCCTCAGGTTGACAAGATGAAGAAAGCAGGGAAAGAGAGAAAAACTTTAAAAAATGAGTCTGATAGAAGGCATTTAAGGAGGAATAAGTTTTTAAAGCAGGGAGAGATATGTTGACATAGAGTTCATAGAGTACATGACACCCACTACCTTCCTATTTAATGGATATTTCTAAGAAGTGTGAATTTACAACAGCATATAATGAAAAGAGTTATAGATGGATAGATGGACTGAGAGTACATTTCTCGTGTAGCTAGAGGAACATTAGACACGAAAGATTCAATTTTGAGCACGTTTTTCACGTGTTTCTGCCGTGTTTGAAATTCTCGTGTAGCGTATTCATGGAGGTGCTTTTTGCATGTCATGGTATATGGCATTTTTATATGAGTTGTGAAGATGACACATTCTGTTAAAAAACATTGTGATGTTATTTCACTACTTGTATTTTATCATGCAGTTCTCTGTGGATCACTATGTTCTGTATGGCCTTTGATCTCTATACTCAAATTTAAAACCATCAAGGTAGGTTGAAGCACTTTGGCTATATGCCATCACTTTTTTTTTTTTTTGATAAATTGAGCCAAAAGGCTAAGTGATACATGACTCCACTCCTCATACATCAACCTCACTACCGGGTATTCACATGTCCGGCCACCCCTTGTCTGGCCCGACGTGCGAGGTCGTCCGCAACAGCATTTGCCAGTCTGCGGATACGCCAACCCAATGACACCTTGGAGCAATTGCAATTCCTCTAAACTAGCTCATTTCTTTCCTTCCAAAGAAGCCATAAACCATATCCAATAATAGTTTTATCCCACCTCTTTGATGAATCTGCAGATGAAGAAGAAGCTAATAGATCCAAGAGATCATCGAGGCACAAACCATCAGACGTTTAGAGAAGAAATTCCCACACCCGCCTGGCAAATGGGCATTCCTCAAAAATATGGCGGATGGATTCTACACCGCCACATCCACGAGGGCACAAGCAGTCCTGAACGAGCCCCAACCGCCAAAGAGACTCACGAGTAGGTACCTTCCGATGCAGCAGTTTCCAGATAAAGTGCCTAACTCTTGGGCCAGCTGGAACTCTCCAACAGTTCACCCAAACCTCTCGTGGGTGAGCCAATGCTCCGCTGGGAACCTTTGCCAACAACCAGGAGTAGAGTGATCTCGCATCCGGTCTCCCAGTGCTACAGAAGACCCATCTTGCCTTGTCAACAAGCAGAGAAGAATCAATGTGAACATCAAGGATTTCTTGCACCATTTCAGGGTGAAACTGCTGCTCTACCTTTTCTCTACACCAATGCCCATCAGTCATCAAGGAGCCAAGCTTGGAGCACACTAGTGCGCCATCCACTCTAACAAGTGTCGGCCGTGCTGAGAACGGTCCCTCACCGCACCACCAGTCATCCATCAGATCAAGCTTACTATTTGGTGCCGGCTGATGAGTGCATGAAAGTGCAATTTGAACAGTCTTATAACCATCTCAATTGCTAGATTATTATCCTTAATCAACATCTTTATTCCTATTTTTACATCTATATGTTGCTTCACATGGTTGTTTGGAAAATGCAGGAAATTGGGGTTAAAAGAAGCTGAAAAGAGTATATGGATCAACTTCAAAAATTAATCTGTACCTGCTCATGAAGAACCAGATAATGTGCCATATATGGTTGGAAAGCTCTTGAAGTCTAGATTCTGGAGCGTTTTACGGTTCGTGATTCCGAGTTTCCTAGAGGAAGTTACGGCAATTTTAGTACCGATGGCGCAGTCTGAAGGGCAGAACAGAAGATAAGCTGGAAGTCCGATCGATCCGCCGATCGATCGGACCACGCAGAATTGTGACAGAACATGTGTTTTTTGGCTGAACATGGTCCGATCGATCCATCCATCCATCTTAAGAGGTCCGATAGATCCGGCACCTATAGTTGGATCGATCGAACTCAAAAATAGCCAGAGAAGGTGGATTTTTACGCATCCGATCGATCCAGCGCCCATAGTTCGATCGATTGGACTCGGGCGTAAATAGAAGTTGAAGATTTTAATGAGACCGATCGATCCAACATCCCGAGGAGGATCGATCGGACGTTCCCAGTGAATTAAATCAACGGGTTAGATCAAATCCGTTGATGAAGAGACTTTGGGGCTATAAAAATGACTCTTTCTAGGGTTTGAGGGGGATTTCTTGGACGTTTTTGGAGGCTTTTTCTGGACGTTTTCCAAGGGAAGAAGATGAAGACATCTCCATCCATGTCCGAGTAATCCGCGGGCATGGCAGACGGATGATCTAGCGAGGACTAGGGTTTCTTTTCCAACAATAGTTCATAGTTTTTAATCTTTATTGTTAAACTATTTTCTATGTATTGGATCTTTAAATATTATTTTCAGATTATAGATTTCTATGTGGATGATTAATATTATGAATCCAGTCATGCTTCTTTCATGATCTTATAATCCCATAGTTATCTCCTTTGATTTTCCTACCGAGTCTCGTGAGACCTTTGCTATGCATTGCCCGTAGTGACAGCTGGTATTGTGTATTCTTAGGGATCTGGTTAGATAAGGTTGGGGCTCTATACCGTGAGATCTTTGCTATGCATTGTCGATTGTGAGAGTTGGTATTGTGGATTCTTAGAGATCCGGATAGAGTTAGGGCTTTGTCTCGATGAACTTTTGCTGCGCGTTGCCTGTAGTGACAGCCGGTATCGTGTATTCTTAGGATCTGGTAGGACGGAGTTAGGGTTACAACGAGAAGAACCAACCATAGAAAGAGACATTTATATTTTATCAGATTCATAATTCTATATCTTCCGGTTAAGATGATTGGGATGTGAATCCCTTAACTGAGTACCATATGAACCATTGAGAAGAGAAGAACCTAAATCCGAGTTAAGTGATTCCTGAAGCCTAGCCTCATTCAAATCTTGATTTCTTTCGTTAACTTTATCTTACCATTACATCTTCGATCTATTTACTTAACTTTTATCGCTCTTGATTGTTTTCAATTCATTGTTATTTGTATTTCTGGATCTTTCCTGCTTGTCTCTCTGTGGGATTCGACCTCTCTTATGCTGTACTGCACCGCGACCGCTGTGCGTGACACATTTGAGCGACATCACCGGCGTGAACAAAAGACCAGCCCGGACCACTCTCACCACCTGGCATATGGCTTTCCAGAAAGGTGAACATAGTCTTCGTGTTGGCGGTAAAGGCCCCGACCAATCGTACTTATCTCGAGTCATCACCGACCATATAGATTTTGGGTCCTCCATCAAGCTGACTGGCCTCTTCAGATGAAGGGCTTGCTGCCACAGAACAAGATCTCTAATGTCGAGGCCACCCCATTCAATAGGCCTACAGACTTGCTGCTACTTCACCCTTGAAAGAGGACCCGCATCCTTCCACAAAAACAAACGACAGAGGGTCTCCAACTGCCGAAGTAAAGCAATTGGCACACATGTAGACAGCATAGGGTGGACCGGGAGTGCCTGAAGTACAGATTTGATAAGGGTCACTCTACCCGCTTGGGAGAGGAATGCAGCTTTCCAAGAAGAGATCCTCCAAATCATCTTGTTCATCAATTCATCAAAATCCGAGGCCTTCAGCTTCTTTCCAGAGATTGGTGTGCCAAGATAACGCCAAACTCCAACAGCTTCATCAATGCCCAGTATCCTGCATATCGCTACACGTTGAGCTTCGGGGACAACCTTCGAAAACCGAATGCTGGATTTCAAGGGGTTAGTCTCCAGTCCAACAGCCGACCGAAAATTGATTAGGATTTGAACAAGCCTGCGGGCTTCCATGGGGCATGCATCAGTTGCAAAGATACAATCATCCGCATAAACCAGATGAGAGTATCTCCCTCCACCGCGCCTCAGTTGAGCTCCCTTTAGCCCAACGCCATGCCTCAGCGTTAATCTAGATAGAACTTCCTGCATCAACAGAAAAATGTATGGTGATAAAGGATCGCCTTGGCGCAATCCAAGTTGAGGAGACGCCCTACCGAAGACCCTTCCGTTAATAATAAAAGAGAATTTTGGCGTGGAGATACAAGCCATAATCCACGACACCCAAACCTCCGGGAATCCCATGCCACCAAGAACTTCTCTTACTGCTGGCCACCGCACACGATCATAGGCTGACTTCAGATCAACCTTGATCACCATCGAAGCTCGCGACCTCGGCGCACATTCCATAGAATGAAGCAATTCCTGTGCCGCCGCAATATTATCATGAATGACCCTGCCGGAGATGAATGCTGATTGCTCCCTACCCACCAGATCATTTAGAACCCCCTCAAGCCTTCGTACCAGAATGGTTGAGATAATTTTGTACTTCACATTACAAAGACTAATCGGGCGGAAGTCTTTGACTCTTCTAGGATTCTCACACTTTGGAATGAACGAGATGAAAGTCTCATTCCAAGAGGGAGGGAGAACTCCGTTCCTAAAGAAGGTAAGCACAGCATTAGAGACCTCTGCTCCCACCGACGCCCAATTCTTGGTGTAGAATTCTGCCAGAATACCATCGGGCCCCGAGCATTTTTGTTTCCCTAGACTAAAAACAGCTTCCTTTATTTCCTGTAAGGAGACCTCTTGTATCAGTTCTTCACCCTGAGTCTCTGATAAGTGAGGAAGATCCGGTAATCCCCCCCTGTAGTACACCCCTCCATCAGCCCACAACTCTGTAAAATGTCTAGCAAAGGTCGCCCCCATCTCCTCAGGTGCAGTAACAGTCTCCTCATTCTCATTGACAAGCTCCTTCACCTTGGATCTAAGTGACCTGGAAGCCACCAACTTATGAAAGAATGCTGAATTTCTATCCCCGGCATCAACCCATTCCTTCCTCAGCTTTTCTGACACAAGTCTTTCCTGAGCAGTCACAACAGCCGCATGTTGTTTCTCCAAAGCCCTCAATTCCATCTCCTCATCCGTAGACAGGCCCTGATTCTCTTCCTTCATATATAGCTTAAGGATACCATCTTCCAGTCGCTTCCCATGCCTAAACGGGTCACAGTCTTCTTTAATATTCCATTCTTTCACCACCTTTCTTAGTTCTTCAAATCTAGTTGCCATGTTATATTGGTAAGACCCATGCAGTCGCCTACTCCAAATACATCTGACGAGAGCTTTAAATCGCGGTTCATCCATCCAATGTTGTCGAAGACGGAATAGGCCTGCACCAGCATAACTTCTCTCTTGAATTCCAGCAGAGAGCACCAAAGGACAGTGATCAGAGCCTTGTTTACTCAGATGATGAACTTCCAGCTGACCGAACACCTCCCTCGCCGACGGCGTGCAAAGGACCCGGTCCAGCCTCTCCAAAATTCTCCTATTACCTGGGAGACCATTGCACCATGTAAAAGTACTCCCAATAAATCCAGCATCTACCAGCCCATTTACAGTAATAAATTCTAAAAATTCTTTAGCTGATGAAGATAGCCTAAAAACTCTCCCTCCCATCTTCTCGTAAGGAGCGATGATCGCATTAAAGTCCCCCATCAAAACATGCGGCAAGCCAGTATTATTGACTTCAGTTAGCATATGCCGAAGTGGACGGCGCCCCAGGGCTGATCTCTCACCGTACACAGCCGAGACAATGACCTGTATTCCTCCTTCCAAAGTAAGCAGCCCATGGAGAGCTTGACGGTTACCGCTAATCACTGAGACATGGCCGAGCGTCATCCTCCAAGTAGCGGCTTACTTTGAAAAGTGTCGCGGCTTAACAAGTCTGCTCAAAATTATAAATTTATAATCAAACTACTAACTAACTACTTTAGGGTAGATAGCAGTGAGTCCGAGTCGAATCCACAGGGAATGCGTAGGAAAATAATTAAACTACTAAACTCAATCTAAGTATCCCTACCAACAAGTTGGGAAAAGATTTAGAATTAAAATGAAACTAATACTAAAGAATTAATAAATAAGAGAAAAGATACCAGGGAATTCTTAATCAGTAACTAAGGTTCTACCAAGTCTTCCTGAGATCAAGGCATGCAAACATGATGAGTGGCTTCCTAATAATTGATAAGTGAATGGCTAGTTCTCCTTATCACTCAACAAGTTCTGTTTAGGATTCCTTGTTGGCAAGAACAATTATCTAATTATCAGTGACCGAATGATTAGTTACGTTCACTGCTAATGAATCCTCTTATTAGGATGAATTCATCAAAAATAATAACATGGATATGGATCTAGGTGTAAGATCGAGATGACTTCGCATCTTGATGGCCAAATCTACAAATGTAGGATGTATGAAGGATTAGGGATGGAACGTAGTGGGACTAGCACTACTATAGTGGGACTAGCACTATACAACCCCTAATCATGAAGAAGATTTCATCCGAGATACCATGGGACTAGCATGGTCCTCTTATTTGGATGAATCCAATCCAAGCCCTAGCATACACAAGCTCCGGAATCAAGTGTAAACAAGAACAATCCATACATCCATCAAGAAATCGACACCAAGGTATAAAAGAAATAGAGATCAATCCATACAAGCCAAACAATCATGTATACAAGTCCTAGATCTCAGAAATCCATAATAGAAATCTTAGTTACATCATAAGAATCTCATGGTAAAAAGTTAGTTACTCATCTTTAGGGTTTGATCCATAGATGAAGGTTAATGAAGCTCTTCCGCCATGGATTTTCTCCCAAAGATCTATAAAGAAAAGTTAAAAAGAAGAAAGAAACTGTTCTCCCTCTCCAAGGGAGAAAAAAGACCCCCAAAAACCTTAAAAGATGCCTATTTATAGCCTATGTATCCACCTTAACTCAGATTAGATCTTGGCCTTTGATTTTGCTTAATAAATATCAAGGGAACTGTCATTTCCGAGTCCGATCGATCCGTCTCTGAGTGTCCGATCGATCCGGTGCAACAAAATCTTCAATTTTTGGCTTTTCCAGAGTCCGATCGATCGGACTATAGGTGTCGGATCGATCGGACTCAGTAAGAGGGATAACTGGATCGATCGGAAGGTGAATAGCTGAAAAATATACGTTCTGTGAGGTTTCTGCATAGTCCGATCGATCGGACTCCAGGCGTCGGATCGATCGGACTTTCCAGCGTATTCACTGCTTTGCCATCCAGACTGCGCCATCGGTACTAAAATTGCCGTAACTTTCTCTAGGAAACTCGAAATCACGAACCGTAAAATTCTTCGGAATCTAGACTTCAAGAGCTTTCCAACCATAGATGGTACATTATCTGATTCTTCCTGAGCAAGTACAGTTTAATCTTCAAAGCCAATTCATCTTCATTCCTTTGCTCCTAGCATGTCTTTATTTGTTCGTTTTATCACCAATCATGATCTAATCGTCAGTGAAGGCTCTTATACCTGAAATACATCATAGACTATCAAAATAGCATTGCTCGGAGACTAACAAGACCTCGTTCAAATGGTGTTTTGTGCACTTTTCAAGTCTTATCACACCCCCCAACTTGATCTTTGCTAGTCCTCGATCAAAGCAAACAAAAATTAAAAATAAAGCAGTAAATCTAACTAGCCACTTTCGTAGGTCTCACGATTACACTTAGTATGTGTAACAAGCCTTTAAACCCCTGGGTAGCCCTAGTGGAGGAGTTATAGTCTCCTGAGGGTTTCCAGTGATGATACCCACAAACATCTATACATCCCCTTTAACATGTCATCAGAACTCCATTATAATACTCATTAATTCCAATGCATCAACCATAAATAATATCCATGAATATATTCTTTAATTCATATTCACATAAAAGTAGAGCAAATCAAAACATGTCATAGCACAGTTCCAATACTTCAACATATTTAATCATGATTTAAAAATAACTTTGAGTCTCTAGTGTGTGAATTTGGTTTCACATGTATCAGAATATCCATTATATCCAAGCATTTAACTATTCAAGATCACAATTCTAAGTAAGCACATATTTTCCACTTATCAAATAACAATCTTTGTTATTTTTTCTTTTCTTTTCTTTTCTTTTTTTCATAAGGCACTTCAACCGTTTTACGCGAACAACACGCTGGTTAGGCACATTGCCCGGTTACTAAGTTGAAGTCCTTTTTCTCATTGTTAGGCAATTCAACTGTTTTTCGCAAACAACATGCTGGTTAGGCACATTGCCCGGTTACTAAGTTGAACCCCGACACTTTTTATGCACATATATTTTTTTTGCTGACAGAAAATTGCATGTGTTCATGTATCTTCTGTGACATGACAGAGAACTGTAAATATATCCTAGTCTCTGATGGGACGTGAAAAGTGTCGCAGCTTAACGCGCCCGATCAAAATTAGAAATTTATAATCAAACTCCTAACTAACTACCTTTGGGGGTAACTAGCGGTGAGTCCGAGTCGAATCCACAGGGAATGCGTATGGAAACAATTAAACTACCAAGCTCAATCTAAGTGTTCCTACAATGATAATGAAAGAAATGGTTTTTGGGTTTTATGATAAGAAAACTAAGAAAGCATGTAAATGATTCAATGGATAGAGAGAGGTCCTAGGGAATCCCAATCCGAATTAGGCTCAATCGTAGCTTTCTAAAGAATCAAGATGCGCAACCCTATCGAGACACTACAATATCGACTACCTTGTGGCTAACAACGGTCGTCGCTAACGAATACCTGGTTAAAGACTATCCGTCTCACTAGGTGTATGCTAGAAAGTCGACGATCGAGGGATTAGCTACGATCATCGCCAACGAGAAGTCGGGTTAGGATCATCTCGTCGCAAGGAATTGGGTTGTATGGAATACGGTAATGGATCGAGGTGGTTCTAGCACATCGCATCCAAAACACTACAAAAGATAGGATAGATGCTAGGTTAGATGTGGATTGGAGTGGTTCTAGCACAACCAAGTCCCTAACCTAGAGCCAAGACTCCCTTCAGCACAAGTGGTCATGGTTCTAGCACAACCTACTCATTGGGGAATATCAACAAACACCTATTGGGCACAAGGTTCTAGCTTATGCATACCAAAGAATCCATCCATCCAACGTTAGAATCCAACTACAAAGATATAGAAATGAAGAATAAATCCATACAATCTTGTCTCATAAGGATTACAACATCCAAATCCAAAGAAAACTACAAATAAAAACCTAAAACATCATGGTATTCCACTAGGTAAATAGATTAGCTACTCATCTTCGATGGAGAAGCCATGGAGAAGAGATGGATCCTCCTCTTCATCAATCTCCTCCCTCTTGGATCAGAGCTCCCTTCCTTGTCCAAGGGGATTGCCCCTTTCCTTAACCTCTTCTTGTCCAAAAGAATCCCCAAAATCCCCCAAAAGGCGTATATTTATATCCTCCAAGCATCCCCCACTCGGATTAGATCTAAACCATTGATTTTGCTCGGCTGGCACGAAAGGATCGATCCTTATAGGGTAAAGGATCGATCCTCCTCTTAAGTTCTGGCTGCGCCCCGACGAGGATCGATCCTCTAGTAGATAGAGATCGATCCTAGAGAATGTTGCGTTCTGTCTCTGGAAAATATGCAAAAAGGATCGATCCTCTATACACATAGGATCGATCTTCTTTTCTGCATATTATCTCTTTTGCCATTCAGCACTGCGCATTGGTACGAAAAATGCCATAACTTCATCTAGAAAACTCGGAATCATGAACCGTAAAATTCTTCAGAAACTAGACTTCCAGAGCTTTCCAATGATATATGGCACATTATCTGGTTCTTCCTGAGAAGGTACAGTTTAATTTTTGAAGTTGACCCATGTACCTAAATGTGCTCGAATAGGCTAGTTTACGCTCCAAAGTTGATCTAACTTCTGTTGAAGGCTCCTGTACCTGAAATACCATGAAGATTATTAGAAATACCTTGCTCGAAGACTAATAAAGGTAAATTAAGGGGTTAACTTGTGTACTTTTCACGTCTCATCAGCCTCATTCTCAGAATCTAACTTCAACTCCTAAACATGTGAAAGTGCTCAAGTGCAATAAAATTTGTCAAGTTATCCCTAAATTATGGTAAAAGTGTTAAAGTATAGAACTCATGCCATGCATAGCTAAATTTACAAAATCTTATATGATATATAAATTTCTGAATAATTCATAAGATGAATTTCTAAATCAATAAGTCTCATAATTTCATTCTTCTGACATAATTTAGGGGATGTATAATAGTAGGTTATCATAAAATAAATAAATAAACAAGAATTCCTAGAATTCTACCCCCAACTTAAATGTAATTGTCCTCAATTACACTAAATCATAAAAATAAATCAAAGAATATAGGGTAGAGATAACCTGTAGAGGCTTCGTAAGAAAAAGTAACCTTGGTGAGAAAAATAAGAACATATTTGCGGAGCAAGGTTAGTCGTGAAAATCAAGTAATGTCGTGATGTCAACCTGCTGGTTGTTGATGTGCATTCCATAACATATACGCCCTGTAAAATCAGAGAAGGAATACCCCATGATCGCATTGATGGAAATAAAGAATAAGCATTAAAAATGGAGAAAAATTGGGCAACACTTCCTCTATTTATTCAATAAGCACACAGGCCGTACAAACATTCATCACACACAGACATAAAAAGTACTGGCCTAAGCTTCCACCTGCAGCACATAATACAAAATTCAGCCACTCCCACAAATACAGATTAGCACATTCAGCTTCCTGCACGCCCGGGTACACCCTCCCATATCCAAAAGGCAACATATATAATGTCAAGCCAATACAAAAAAGACAACGGAAGAAGGACGACTGGATAGATACGGATCGATCCGTCTAGAAGTAGGACTATCGATCCGACACGAAATGAGGGAAGAACTCAACAGTAGGAAACAGGGGAAGGGAGAAAGACTCAATAAACCCAGTGGGATAGAAGGAAGGAAGACGATTTGGAAAACACGAACACAAGGATGAGAAGAGAAGGGAAACATAGAAGAGGGTGTGGTGGACGCCGGCCATGGTTGCCGGCGTCATTGGTCGGAACTCATGGTGAAAGCCATGGGTGCCGCCGGTGGCTAAGAAACAGAGGAAGCACGGATAGTTGAGGAGGAAGGAACACGGAGGAGAGGATCGGTGATGTCGGAGGACACCGGCGTCGAAGGAGGCGTTGTCGATGGTGGGATAGGCTGGAGAGCAGATATTGCTCAATTGCTCAAGAGATGGGTTGCCTCCCATCAAGCGTTTGGTTTACCGTCTCAAGCTCGACACCATGCAAGCTCAACTAAAATTGAATTTGGGTGGTCGGTGATTCCAGGTGAAGAAATACATGGACCGAAGAATAGAGAAGACATGCAAACATAACTCATCAAAGATGAAAGACAGGTCCCAGGTAAGGAAATCATTAAAAATTTTAGTCAGTGGCCAATCATCATCTTGCAAATCATGCGTTGCAATAACTCTGTCCATCATCAAATAGGCTATTGGTGGCCTATGGTTTAAGGTGTAGAAATACATGCATTGAAGGATGGAGATGAGGTGCAAACATGCTTTATCAAAGAAGAAAGGAGAATTCATGGCAAATAATTCGTTATAAGCTTTAGGCATTGGCCAATTGTCATCCTTCAAGCCATGGATTTCAAGAAATGGCGTCATCATCAACTGGTCTTTTGGTGGCCGATGATTTAAAGTATAGAAATACATGGTCCGAAGAAGAGTAAAGTCATGTAGACATGCTTCATCAAAGAAGAAGGAAATGTTTGTAACAGACAAAGTACTTGAAAGACAATAAGTCTTGCATAAATCTTTGATGAAGCTACAATCAAATTCAGCATGATCTAAGAAATTCGGAAAAACAAGGTTTGGTACCTCACAATGTTCAACAAGTGTGGATGAAGTAAAGGGTAGAGGCTCAAAGTGAAGTTTCCTAAAGGAGGTCTCACAAGGATCATCCAAGTCATCACACGCACCATCCATCACATCAAAGACTGATATGTGATTTTTACATGAAACTTCATCAATATATGCATCAAGATTAGGTAAGTCCTCATAACAAACTTCATGAACCGGCAAATTAATATCATGATAATATTCCTCCTCAAGGTTAGATATATTCCTAGAAAAACCTTCATAGACCGGCGACACAATATCACATGAATCATTATCAAAATAAGGTATCTTCTCATGAAAAGCTTCATAAATTGGCAAGTTGAAATCAAATGATTCATCCTCAATATTAGGTATGTGCTCATGGACAGCTTCATAACCCGGCATAATAACATCATCATGACTCATGGAAGGTATCAAATCATGCATGCATTCCTCAATACCATTATCATCAAGAAACACCGGAGGGACCGATTCATTCACATCACAAGGCGTATTATCATCGAAAGTATCACGAACCGGTAATACCTCAAAAGGAATCTCATTGTTGCATGCATCATAAGCACTATCATCAACATTAGAAGGCACTATCTCATTCACCCAACCATCACCCTCATCATCATATGAATCTATCAAAGAAGCTATTTGTCCAATTCGGGCTTCTATATTGGCTATTAATTGTGAATGAGAATGTATAATTGGTGTTAGCTCCTCAAAAGTCTCACAAATCGGTAAAACCCCAAAAGGAATCTCACCGTGGCTTGCATCAAAAACATTGGTAAGATGAGCATCATAAGCGTTACCATCACCACTAGGAGGCACTAACTCATTCGCACAACCATCAACCTCATCACAATATGAATCCATCAAAGAAGCTATTTGTCCAATTCGGGCTTATATATTAGCTATTGATTGTGATTGAGAATGTATAATTTCTTCTAAAGATGGGCCTACTTGTGCTTGTGATTCAAGGGGATTAAAAGGCTCATACCAATGTTGGGATGGTGGGTATTGTGTTTGAGGAAAATAAGATGGTTCAAAACTAGGTGCATAGTATTGGTCTGGTATGCTTGAATCTTGTGATTGAACATTATGAGGATAGTAATCTTGGAATTGCCAATAAGGGTATGAATGATCACTCAAATCCGGATCATAGGTGTATGAATGCGAATCATATGTCGGGTTCGAGAAATCATATGTATCATTAACATAAGCGGGTGCATAATTAGATGATAAAGAATAATTGTTCAATGTGACACCCGGTGGCATATAATTATCGGCCATGTATAACCAATCAAATAAACAAGGACCAAGTCAAAAAGTTAGAAATATATTACAAGGGGCTGGTCCAAGTACGAGACGTCCGTCGTCGACCGTAAACCCTAGATTCTCCTTACGTCGGCGTCTCCTAATAACAAGAAGATATAGCAATGTAAGTACAAATCTTTTTTTTTCTTTTACTTTTTTTTTTTTTTTTTTTAAGATATGAAAGAAAATTTATAAGAAATATTAGACTAAGCAAAGCAATTCAATCATCTCCTATAGCAATCCCCGGCAACGGCGCCAAAATTTTGATACGACTTGAAAAGTGTCGCGGCTTAACAAGTATGCTCAAAATTATAAATTTATAATCAAACTACTAACTAACTACTTTAGGGTACATAGCAGTGAGTCCGAGTCGAATCCACAGGGAATGCGTAGGAAAATAATTAAACTACTAAACTCAATCTAAGTATCCCTACCAACAAGTTGGGAAAAGATTTAGAATTAAAATGAAACTATTACTAAAGAATTAAGGCTAAATTTTCAATTAGTACCCTGTAGTTTGACCGATATTTTTATGTGGTCCTTATATTTCAAAAAGTTGCAATACAGACCCTCAACTTTAATAATCGCTCTTATGTGGTCCGCCACATCACCCGCCGTTAGCTACCGTCCACGATCTGACGGAAAGTGGGCCACGTGCGCCGCACGTGACCCCACGCCGTCGTTCCCTGTTACCCCATTAAGGACTTAACGGGGCGGTTGGGGTCCTTCTCCCGCGGGGGTAGTTGGCCACGTGGCCAACATTTCCCGCGAGAAACCCCGTCGTCCCTGCCCTGCGTTTTCTAGGGTTTCCGGCGAGAAACCCTTCTTCTCCCGCGGGGGTTTAGGGTTTCCGGCTGGGGCGCGCAGCTGGAGATTTCGCATCACCGATAAAGGGGAGGACATTTGTGTATCTCGACATCACCGGACGAAAGGTATGAAGACGAACCTGTCTCCGATCTCGCCTAGTCTTCGTTTATGGCCATAAATGGTTATTTCGCATCTCTTACTCCTAGGATGTCATCGTCCACTGGCTCGTCGTCATCTACTCTCTACCCTGTCTGCGACTGTGGTCTGAGAGCCAAGCTAAGGACATCTTGGACCTCGATGAACCCCGGGCGAAGATTTTATGGATGTCCAACACATAGGGTTTGATCGCATAGTATACTGATGAATTAGGTGGTGTCAAATGATGATTTTCAACAATGTAATGGATCTAATTTTTTGCAGGACCATGGAGGGTGCAATTACTTCAGCTGGCATGACGGGCCTATGGGTGAGCGTGGGAGCTATGTCATCAATGGTTTGTTGTTTAAGATCCAGAGGCTGGAAGCTGCGGTGGAGAATCTAAGGCTGGAAGCGGCAGAGCATCAAAGGCTGAAGGAGGCAGAGCATCAAAGGCTGAAGGAGGCAGAGCATCTCGCAGAGATCCAGAAGTGTTTAGCTTTGACCAAGTCCAGAGATGATGAGCTTGCCAAGATGGAGAAGGAAATGAAGAAGATTCAATCTGTGAACATGATCTTGTGGTGTTTTGTGGTGTTCTTATCCGTTTTAATGCTTGTAACCCTGCTGATGATGTAACAAACCCTGCTGTTCTTTAGCTTTTTTGTGATTGTAACCTGCCTTGTTGAACAAGGGTTGTGTGTAATTGGCAATGTGCAATTTTAACAGACACTGTGTACTGGTCCAGCAATGTGCAATTTTAGCTGTAATTCACTGAAACCTTACATTGAGCAGACAACACTGAATTCACATAGTCAATAGAAACCTGATTTCACATAGACATGGTCAATTGTTTGTCAACAACATACAAAACTGAATTCATACAACATTCAATCTCATTCATTACCCTGAATTCACTGAAACCTTACATTGAGCAGTCAAAATACACATGGTCAATTGTTTGTGAACTGTTTGCTGAAACACAGCATTCAATCTCATCCATTACTTCAATACATTGTTGTCATACACAAAAACAAATAACCATCCACAAAACATAAATAACCAACAGATAGCTCAATTGTTTTTCCATGTTGAAGACCCAGCTCTAGTGGCTGGTCTTGGAGTTTTGAACTGAGTATTAGATGGCCTTCGTTCATCAGTTTGACTTTGTGACTGGGGTAGCTGGCTTGGGCCTGGTATGAATTGATCAGGTTGAACTGGACCACCCCCTCCTGGAACCCAACCTTGGCCAGCTACTCCACTTCCTCTTCCTGGTGGTCTCCCTCTTCCTTTGGGAGCTATTGCCATACCTCCACCTCCTCTTACTACCCCATCTGATCCCCTTCCTCTTCCTGGTGGTCTCCCTCTTCCCCTAGGTGCAGCTGCCATATCCTCACATCCTCCTACTACCCCATCTGATCCCCTTCCTCTTCCTGGTGGTCTCCATCTTCCCCTAGGTGCTGATGTCACTTCCCCATATCCTCCTACTACCCCATCTGATCCCCTTCCTCTTCCTGGTGGTCTCCCTCTTCCCCTAGGTGCTGATGTCACTTCCCCATATCCTCCTACTACCCCATCTGATCCCCTTCCTCTTCCTGGTGGTCTCCCTCTTCCCCTAGGTGCAGCTGCCATATCCCCACATCCTCCTACTACCCCATCTGATCCCCTTCCTCTTCCTGGTGGTCTCCCTCTTCCCCTAGGTGCAGCTGCCATATCCCCACATCCTCCTACTACCCCATCTGATCCCCTTCCTCTTCCTGGTGGTCTCCCTCTTCCCCTAGGTGCTGATGTCACTTCCCCACATCCTCCTACTACCCCATCTGATCCCCTTCCTCTTCCTGGTGGTCTTTCTCTTCTCCTAGGTGCTGCTGTCACTTCCACACTTGCTGATCCCAGGTGAGCATCAGACATGTTGTGTCCCTATAACATTTATTGTGTCAATCAACTACCAATTGAATAGCAGGTAAATAAATGCTAACTGCATGAATGCTAACTGCACATATGCTTAACTACCAATTGAACTGTTCCAGATGTAGCTCCCCTGCCTCTGCCCAGTGGTCCCACTAAAGTCACTCCATCCATGTAATTGTCTCCCTACATAAAGCATGATAGTTGATAAATTAAACTCAATTAGACTAGCATCATATTGTGTAAGTTGGATACATTGTCACCCACAGTGTCTCGTGGTCCAACCTGCTCATCAGCAGCTCCACTTCCACCTCTTCCAATCTGTGTAAACATGTGCATTAATTATTCCCATCCCTTGCTATGGCTGCAAGAAGCTGATGCCCATGGCATGGCCTTTTGAGGTGACATCCATCTAGACCAATCAAAGGCCTACAGCCAGCCCTAAACCCCTGTTTGCAAGCTTCAAAGCATATATAAACCCTCTCAAACACAGAATGGTCCCCCTCATCAACCCTGTTTGCCTTCACAATGCATGTGCTGCCTGGATTACTCCTTATAATCTCATGGCAGTAGTCCCTAATCTCATGGCCTAGCATACTGCTCTCCATAAGTACCCTGGACCATTTGCCTTGCCTTCTTTCTCACATGCCATGCCTGGCTTTTTGAGATGTCAATTATATAATCCCTCTTCACCTTCTCAATCAAAATGCTAAGCTTCATGTCAGGGTCAATTCTTATATCATCAGCATACTTTTCAGCTAACCAACTAGAGGTAACAAGGCTGTTCCTGTAAGTCCTACTGCACATATGCTTATCAGTCAATGTCTTTATTTGCCATGTTTGTTGGTTCTGCATAGGGGAGGCATGGATCCTCCAGGGGCACACACCTCTGCACTTAGCTATCACCCTGTCCTTGGCATTTTTAACAATCTTGACATTATATCCACCTGTAATTGCATATTCCCTTAGGAACTTCTTAAAAACTCTTGCAGATGAAAATTTGGTCCCAACTACCAATTTAATTTTGCTTTGCATGTCAGTTTCTTCGTTGAAAACTGGGTAGGAATCAACCTCCCCATCATCAGAAGACCCACACAAGCTGACTAGCTCTTCAGTAGGTAGATAATCAGAATCCTCCCCTTGGCCCTCTTCTTTGGCATCTTCCCTCACTCCTTGGACCTCTTCTCTCAAGTCTTCCAGTCCCACCTCATCCTCTTCTCTCAGCTCTCCTCCCTCCCCATGTGCTTCTTCAGGATTTCCCCCAGCACAACCCTCACCACCATCTTGTCCTCCCAGTTCAAGACCACAGTTTGATGCTAAGTATGGCCTGTAGTCTATGTAATCCTCACCATCAATACTACTGCCTTCAGCTATAGGATCATATTCAACAGACCCATCACTACTGTCTGAGTCAACCTGGAAAGGATCAGCATTGTCATCCCCACCAGCATCTACCTCAGCCTCATCAACAAACTCAGGTTCTTCATTTATACAGTGCTCTGCATATAGGTGTACTTCACCATACTTACTAGCAAGGGGAACCATTTCCATGACATGATGGTCATTCAATAAAGGCCTAAGACCAAAATTCATGGTAGACCCAGGAATCACATACCATATCCTATCAGTTGTTGCATGGCCTAATTCCTTCATCATATGTCCTAATTCTATCATGCTCTGCGTGTCAGGGTCACAATTGTCAAAGACATCTACCCTCCCCCCCTCATATCTAATGCGCAAGTCTTTGAAGACCAATCTCCCACTATGGTGGACGTGCATGCTAAAGTAACCCGGGGGCCCTTCAGTGGCCATCCTGGATATAAAACACAATAGCTCAAACTCAAACAATTGGAAAGTACAGTACAGAATTAATCCATTCAACTAATCGAACAATATTAGTTACATGAAAATTCACACATGGTTCAAGATATCAACACATTCAACTAATCGAAAGAGGAATCAGAAATTAAACTACAGTCAGAAATTAATCCACCTATTAAACTAATCCACCTATTAAGCTACAACCAACCTCACCTATTAAACTAATCCTAGAGAGCACATGGTCTTCAGTTAAACAAATCGATAGAGGAATCAGACATTAACCTTGAGAAATTCACACACGACATCACGACATTAAACAAATACTTCGAATAAAACAATTTCACAGTTCCGACACTAATCCTACGGCAACGTAGAAAATAATGCTAGTACCTACCTGTCTTAGTAAGAAGATCTAAGTCGTTCGCCGCTGAGATAGGCCGATCGCCGCTTGGATCACCGGTAGAAGAAACCCTAATGGAAGGGACGCAGGGACGACGGGAAGTTACTTCGGGGTCGTAATAAAAAACCGCTGGAAACCCTAAACCCCGACCGCCCCGTTAAGTCCTTAACGGGGTAACGGGAAACGACGGCGTGGGGTCACGTGCGGCGCACGTGGCCCACTTTCCGTCAGATCGCGGACGGTAGCTAACGGCGGGTTTCGTGGCGGACCACATAAGAGCGATTATTAAAGTTGAGGGTCTGTATTGCAACTTTTTGAAATATAAGGACCACATAAAAATATCGGTCAAACTACATGGTCCTAATTGAAAATTTAGCCAAGAATTAATAAATAAGAGAAAAGATACTAGGGAATTCTTAATCAGTAACTAAGGTTCTACCAAGTCTTCCTAAGATCAAGGCATGCAAACATGATGAGTGGCTTCCTAATAATTGATAAGTGAATGGCTAGTTCTCCTTATCACTCAACAAGTTCTGTTTAGAATTCCTTGTTGGCAAGAACAATTATCTAATTATCAGTGACCGAATGATTAGTTACGTTCACTGCTAATGAACCCTCTTATTAGGATGAATTCATCGCAAATAATAACATGGATATGGATCTAGGTGTAAGATCGAGATGACTTCGCATCTTGATGGCCAAATCTACAAATGTAGGATGTATGAAGGATTAGGGATGGAACGTAGTGGGACTAGCACTATACAACCCCTAATCATGAAGAAGATTTCATCCGAGATACCATGGGACTAGCATGGTCCTCTTATTTGGATGAATGCAATCCAAGCCCTAGCATACACAAGCTCCGGAATCAAGTGTAAACAAGAACAATCCATACATCCATCAAGAAATCGACACCAAGGTATAAAAGAAATAGAGATCAATCCATACAAGCCAAACAATCATGTATACAAGTCCTAGATCTCAGAAATCCATAATAGAAATCTTAGTTACATCATAAGAATCCCATGGTAAAAAGTTAGTTACTCATCTTTAGGGTTTGATCCATAGATGAAGGTTAATGAAGCTCTTCCGCCATGGATTTTCTCCCAAAGATCTATAAAGAAAAGTTAAAAAGAAGAAAGAAACTGTTCTCCCTCTCCAAGGGAGAAAAAAGACCCCCAAAAACCCTAAAAGATGCCTATTTATAGCCTATGTATCCACCTTAACTCAGATTAGATCTTGGCCTTTGATTTTGCTTAATAAATATCAAGGGAACTGTCATTTCCGAGTCCGATCGATCCGTCTCTGAGTGTCCGATCGATCCGGTGCAACAAAATCTTCAATTTTTGGCTTTTCCCGAGTCCGATCGATCGGACTATAGGTGTCGGATCGATCAGACTCAGTAAGAGGGATAACTGGATCGATCGGAAGGTGAATAGCTGAAAAATATACGTTCTGTGAGGTTTCTGCATAGTCCGATCGATCGGACTCCAGGCGTCGGATCGATCGGACTTTCCAGCGTATTCACTGCTTTGCCATCCAGACTGCGCCATCGGTACTAAAATTGCCGTAACTTTCTCTAGGAAACTCGGAATCACGAACCGTAAAATTCTTCGGAATCTAGACTTCAAGAGTTTTCCAACCATAGATGGTACATCATCTGATTCTTCCTGAGCAAGTACAGTTTAATCTTCAAAGCCAATCCATCTTCATTCCTTTGCTCCTAGCATGTCTTTATTTGTTCGTTTTATCACCAATCATGATCTAATCGTCAGTGAAGGCTCTTATACCTGAAATACATCAAATACTATCAAAATAGCATTGCTCGGAGACTAACAAGACCTCATTCAAAGGGTGTTTTGTGCACTTTTCAAGTCTTATCACCCATCCGCTGTCTGAAAGTAGCCATCCTCTCCTCGCTAATCATAACATCTATAATGAAAATTACCTCAGGTGACACCTCCCTCATAAGACCTCCACATATTACTAAGGTTCTCTCCACCCCCACCCCCCTGCAGTTCCAAGCCACAATTTTAAACATCAGGTACCGGTGATAAGCCCTGCTCCAAGGCCTCTCCATCAACAGGTGGATACAGCACAACCGCTTTCTCTTTAGCCCCTTCCACCGCCTTTGTAAGGAGTTGAAAGCTTTGAATATGGCGGGAACGATCCTCACTGATATGAACGCTAGAGCTCTCCCCTGCATGCATTTGAATTTCCTCAACTTGATCCGCCCAGGTCTGTTTCCCTCGAACTAGATCTGGCTCAGCCCAGTTTATTGACTCCACCACAGCCTGCAAATTGTTTGGGCCAGTCTGCTTAATAGTTGGGCCCCGACAGGCCCAGCCAAACCCAGGTGGACTCGCTCTGAGTCCAGGCTCTTCCTGAGTGGACTCCACATCATCAGACTCTCCTCTCCCATTTAAGAACCCATCATCGCCCCCCTTCATCAGAGAGGAAAACTCTGCAACCTCCACCCTCCTGCTCTCCTGCCGCTCTTCCCTTTCCACCGTCAACTTCCTTTCCCATGTAAAGGTCTTTCCCTGCTCCACTTGAATGCGCCGTCCCACAGTCTCCATCGTACCTGGCAAACCTCTCCTTCGGCCATCCCATTTATTGACAGAGGCCCCTTGGTTCCTGTGCCTGCCTCGGAACCAGTGCCTACCCCTGCCGACCGGGATCCATCCCCCATCCGTCGCCGCCGGAGCTGGAGCCGGCGTTCCTACGTCCTCCACACCATGGAATCTTCGACCCTCATCAAGTCTTCTTTCCCCCGTGGTCACCCCTCTCGCCTGAGCCGGAGCCGGAGTTCCTCCATCATCCACACAAGGGTTTCTTCGGTCCTCTACGGGTCTTTTTCCCCCGGCGGTCGCCACTCTCGCCGGAGCCGGAGGTCCTCCATCATCCACACACGGGTTACTTCAACCCACTTCGAGCCTTCCTCCTCCCATGGTCACTCCTCTCGCTGGAGCCGGAGGTACCACGGCTCGATGCGAGGACCGATTCCTCCTGACAGCACTCAGCGACCGCTTCCTTCTTCCCCAAGCATTCTTGGCTTCTTCCAGGTATGTAGGTTCCTTTAGCTCAGCCCTCTTCTCCCCTGGATGAGTGCTCACGTCCCACATGTTCTCTGCCAGTCTTCCATCACCACCCTCGGCATACATACACGATCCCCCTTTATGGCCTATCCGCCGGCACTTATTGCACACCATAACACCTTCATAATGGAACTCCTGGAAGTAGATTCGCCCATCTTTAACAACTTCAACACCATTCTTCAAAGGTACGTCTAGGCACACTTCAACACACACTCGCGTGTATTCGCATCTGGCGGCCAGGGTAGTAGGGAGTTCAACCTTTAGAGGAGTTCCAGCCACCGCCGCCATTTTCTTCAGAGCATTATCTTCATAGAGTTCCGATGCTAGATCAGGAAAACTAAGCCAAACTGAGCCTTTGTTAAAGCATATCTGAGAAGGCCTACAGTTGCTCTCCCATCGGATAAGAGACAGTAGCTTCCCCTCAATCGCCCAAGGGCCTTTAGATTGTATAAGAGTTCTATCTTCTTCGTTCCTGAACTTAATGTTGGGTTTTTGTTCCTCCCATGAGAAACTGAAGAAAGGATCGATCCAACCTTGGAGCGATACGGACGGTCGACCGCCAGAAGTCCACGGTCGACCGCGAGCCATCGACGGTCGACCGTGACATCGACCGTCGCTTGCTGTCAAGGAAAAGGCTTCGCAGGGTCGATACGAGGATCGACCGTCCGCTTCTGCACAGTTCCATGGTCGACCGCGAGAGGTTCCACAGTCGATCGCGAGAGGGCCACGGTCGACCGTCAGATCGATCGTGAGTATAGTCGCTTGAGATTCCGGATTTGATCTGACGGCTCAGATCTATTCCGGGATTAAACTCTTTGGAGGCTATAAATAGATGGCTTCTAGGGTTTTCTTGGAGTGTGTGATACATGAGAACGTGGATTCTCATATGGGAGGCCTAGAGAGAGGTCTTAGGGCTTGAGAGAAAGCAATGGCATTTTAGAGTGAATGTATTTGGGAGGGAAGAGAGAAGATCTGTGTGAGAGTTGAGTGATTGAGTTCTTGTAAGTCTCCTCATATAGTGAAACTCTTCTTCCCGTGGTTTTTCCTTTGCGGTGATTTGCCGGGAGGTTTTCCACGTTAAATCATGCGTCTCTTCTCTCCTCCTAGTTCTATTTTGGTGCTCTCCCATCGTGGTGTGATCCCCGCCGGATTCCCTAACACTTAAAGATATAAGTTCCTTGTGCCATCTCTGCAACCTCATATGGTGCAGAAGCTTTCCATATCCTTGCAAGCTTAGTTCTTAAGATGGATATCGGCACTCCTCTGCCAGTAAACCTCCCAAAGAGTGCATTCTCCCATTCTTTATTGAGTCTTGCAGATTCTTCCGGTGCAAAAACAACCCTCTCCTTGCCCAGAGCACACAGAGACTCTGCCTCCTTCCTCCCAACATATGGACTCTTCAGAGGCTCCCCACTAGCCACATCTGCCCAGGTCCTCCTCGTATCATCGCCCCTTAAATTTTGTGGAGGACCTTCTGGTTGCCTATCACAGTCCACCTCTCCTAGGACCTTTCCATCCTCCACATCTCTTTGAAGGGAGGGTTCCTGGGGCTGGGGTGAATCCACAGCTCCAAATACCATCGCCACACTCCCCAGATTCTTCAGTGCTAACCTCCACCGAGGAGGCCAGCTTCTTCGTCCTTTTCCTCTCCTTTCTATGTTCTTTTCTTACTCTTTGCTCCTTGCGTTTCTGCAGGAGCTGTCGAAGATGGGACATCAAACTCTTTTCCTTCCCTCCTCTCGGCATTGCTCTTTCGCTGCCAAGCTAGCTGGTAAAACTCTCTAGTGGAGGCCAGCACCCCCCACCGCCGCCAGCCTCACCGTGGACGAAGAAGGTGAAGATGCTAATGTGTCTTTTAATCGTCTCTCCGAGTCTCTATATGCCATCACTGTTTAGCATTAAAAGCAATCAAGAATGGTCTGTTGGAGAGTGATCTTTAATGTCTTCCATCAGTGCATGTTTCTGCTCCAATAGCTGATCATAGGTGATGTTTCTTCTTGGTTCTACCCTAATTTCATTTCAGTGATATTTCTTCCCCCCCTCGGGCTTTAAATGTAGATAAATGACGTCTTGCTAGGATTCAATGCTCTAATACGCAATGTCCCATAATTGTGGAATACATATGTCTGTCCATGACCTTTAGGATTGATTTCTATTGGAACATGAGCTACACTTGGTCCCCTCTGTTTGTTAATGACAAGACTCTATCAAGAAACTAAATTTTGTTCTTTTTCAGGCTTTTTTTTTTTGGTTTTGTATCTTTCCGTGAAGATTTCATTCATTACAGAATTTGCGCAAGCGTGGATTCCTTCAGCAGAAAGCAATCTTTGCATTAGAGGTGTTGAAGAACTTGTGTTTGGTTGTGAAGGGACTGAGCTGTTCCTTTTATGTAGAATAAATCACTGTTGTACCTTGAGATATCAGCTATCTTTTGTTGAGCTCTCGCATAGAGCATAAACCTATGTTAGACTCAGCTCCTTTTTTCTGGAACAGATAAGCCGAAGCTACAAACCAGAATTCACTGGGAACAAACTAACCAAAACCACCCCTCAGCACATCTAAGGCCTCTCCCTCATATACCAATTGACAGTTTGACACCTCACAAAATCCAAAGAGCATGAACTATAAAAAGATTTCAACTGAATAAGCCATGCCTCAGAAACTAAAAACACCAGAGAAGATCAAGAGACGCTGGATTGGAGCTCACACAAGGCAAGAATTCCACACACAGCAAGCAGGCAGCTTCTTGTGCATCTGCTTACACAAAAACTGCCGGTGACGACCAAACAGATCACTACTCTGAAGTCATACCGTCCCATCACAAGAAAAATCATCACCCACGGCCAACAAAGTGTAGAATAGACAACAAACAAGAACCTGATGATGACCTTCTGTACACAATGTTGTAACTGCCCTAATATACATTTCATCCACTTGTTAGATTACATACTGTAATTTACCAACCAAATAGCTCAAGTATTAAAGTGGAGGAGGGGCATTTGATTATTAAGGAGAATTCATTCCTTTGATGCACTTTCTGTAGCTAGCGATATGAAATAAAACAATCAAAGAAAATAAATAAATATTAGCATTACATGCAACCATGTTTTTCTTAACTCCCAATCTAATCACATAATTGGTTCAATTAATACATAATACATACGACCTCTCAAATGGAATTTGTACAGGATGTAGGTGATTTTGCACATTTGCATGAGTTGCGAGGAGGTAAGTTCACAGGATCATATGTTTTTTTTTTGATGAGTTGAGCTCAAAAGAGCTAAAATTATTTATAGCAAATGTGGTGGGGCCCTAGTCCCTGTCCTGCTGCCAATCAAAACTGGTACAATTAACTCTGCACCATTTGGCAACTCTGTCAGCCACGACATTAGTACATCGAGGAATAGCTAAAAACAGAATATTGTCAAAACCTAGCATCTGCTTCCATATCTTCTTCGCAAGAAGCTCCATATCCCTTGGCCAGAACTTTGCACCGTTAATCACGTCGACGACATTGGAGGCATCAGATTCAATAACAATTCTCCTTCTTTGTCGCTCCTTAGCCCATAGCAGAGCTTTGGAGATGGCAATGGCCTCAGCTTCAAAAACATGATGTGCCACTACTTCTTCTCCCTTAGCCCAATTGTATTTACCTCTTCCATCCACTTCCACCACAGCAACTGTTGATTCCCTCGTTGTTAAGCTGCATGATGCATCAACCCTATACAGCCATACATCTTCATCTCTGGCAGCCTGGTTCTTCTTGCTATTTTCCCGGAAACAGAGCAGGTTCTCCTCTGCTAACCTCTTAGCCCTGCGTGCCAGCACAAGCGATGGTTCACCTTCCTCCTCAAAGATCCTACGATTTCGATCTTTCCATAAAGTCCACAGCCCATAGCCTATATAGGCTTTTAATTGTAGAACTCCATGCTGGCTGGATGATCGGGACAGAGCACCTATAAGGTGATCTGGTCTCCATTCACATCTCCCTGCACCCAACTCCAGCAGTAGAAACTCTAACACCTCCCTTGTATAGAAGCAATCAAATAGGAAATGTTCAGTTGTCTCAGCATCAGCACCACATTTGGGACAGCTTCTATCAGCTGCAGCGCAGAAACTCCATAGCTTATCACGAACCGGCAGCCGACCTCTGAGTGCCTTCCACAGGAATTGCTTGACTCTTGGGCCAACAGGTAGCCTCCATAAATTTTTCCAATTCACCTCTTCACAGTAGCTCCAATTTGTCTTAAACCTTTGGGCCAGCAAGAGATAAGCTGATGACACAGTAACCTGTCCTACTCCATTGTACTCCCATCTAGCCTTGTCAACTAGATTTCTGTGAATCGGCTGTGCCAATACAGCTTGCACAATCTCTTGATGGAAGAGTTCCTTCAACAACTCCCTATTCCACCCATGTTGATTTACCAAGTCACCAACAGTCAAGGTTTCTGCTATATCTCCCCTACACAAGGTTGGTTTCAAAGCAAGTGCCCCATCCAGCACCCAGTGATCATGCATGACCCTAACCTTGTTGTTCTGCCCTGGCGTCCAGCTGAGCCCCAAACCCAAATCCTCTGCTGCTTTACATACTGACCTCCAGTGTGCCGAGCCCTTCTTCTTCATAACCGTCGGGAGAACTCCTGCCCATTGATATTTGACAGCTGCAACTCTTTTCCAAATAGTGTCTTCCTCCTCTAAGAATGTTGCAACCCTTTTCATCTTCAATGCCCTCTGCCACAGTGCAAAGTCCTTCAATCCTAAGCCTCCCAGCTCCTTGGGTTTACATACATCAGTCCATGCCACTATATTGATACCCGACCTCTTACCCTGCCAAAGAAAAGATCTGCAAATTTGCTCCATTTGGCGAATGACTTTACAAGGGATGTCAGCTATGAACATAGCATAGACAGGTATACTCTGTAAAACAGATTTTAACAGAGTCACCCTACCAGCCTCAGAAATCTTTCTTCCTTGCCAAGCCAACACCTTGTTAGACATCTTCTCCGCCACCGATGCAAAGTCCCTTGCCTTTAGCTTCTTTCCACTAATGGGTGCACCCAGATACTTCCAACTGCCCTTTGCCTCCCCAACTTTTAACATCCCACATATAGCAATAGGCCTAAGCTTCTTAACAGTCGGTGAGAATCGTAAGCTTGACTTAGTTGGATTCATCTCAAGTCCACTAAGCATCTTGAACTGTGTAAGCTTAAGCCTCAACACTCTAGCTTCTGAACAAGTAGCTCATCAGCATAAAGAAGATGAGAAATCCTTACATCTGATTTCTTGAACTGCAGCCCTGTCAATCTTGAACCAAGAGAGTCAAGAATCCTTGAGAGAACTTCTTGCACCAGAACAAAAAGATATGGGGAAAGAGGATCTCCCTGTCTAATACCACATTTCGGTTTAACTCTTCCATGTATTCCCCCATTGACAATGAAGGAAAACATTGACCCTCTGACACACATCATCACCCAATTGATCCATCTTGGGGGAAAGCCCATCCTCCTCATAATTTCCTCCAAAAAATTCCAATTAACCTTACCATATGCCGACATTAGATCAACCTTAAGTACCATAAGGCTCCGTGAGTTGGGGGCAGTGTCTACAGAATGAAGAACCTCTTGAGCAGCATCCACATTATCAAGTATGTTCCTCCCCTCAATAAAAGCCGATTGTTCCAAACCCACTAATTCCTCCAAGACAGATTTCAGTCTATTAGCAAGAATAGAAGTTATAACCTTGTAACCCACATTACACAAACTGATTGGCCTAAATTCTTTGACTCTTCTAGGGAATTTGCATTTTGGCACGAGAGAGATCAAAGTTTCATTCCAAACCTTTGGCAGCTTGGAGTGCTGAAAGAAATCCAACACTAATTAGCTGAAATCTTCACCTACAGTATGCCAGTTTGCTGTAAAGAATTCTGTCGGGATCCCATCAGGTCCAGGGCATTTGTTCCTACCAAGCTTGAAAACAGCATCTTTTATTTCATCCCTAGAGACCTCTGCAGTCAACCAGTCTCTCCAAATGTTACCAATAGATGGCAATTCTGGCAGCAGGATTCACAGGATCATATGTTGCCTTAGGCATTCTTCCTCATCCATCTCATCATCCTCATTCTCTGCAAGATGAAGAAAAATCCTAGAATTTGTTAGATTATAGAAACGAAATCTATGAAGCAATCATCTGGGGTATTCACTATTCAATCAGTATATAGAGGATGTGCTAAATCACCCCGTAAATTATAGAACCGATGGTGAAGCGTGGGATATGCTGGATCTTGTGCCAATCCTCGCCATGGTCTCGTTGAACCCTTCTTTTCAACTCATCGTGTATCCCAATGAATTGCAAATGGCTAATGGTCGTCACACTTGGTAGTCCCTCAGGAAGCATGTTCAGGCTAGGGACATTCCATATGGATAACTTGATGAGGGTAGGCATCGCTCCAGGCTCCATCGTCCACTCCTCCAGAGCTTCCAAGTCATGGATAAACATTTCCTGAAGTGCTGGAAATCCACCTGATGAACAAAACATCTTCTTCCCAACGTAAGTGTCTCTCATGTAAAGAAAGACGAGGTTGGGTAGGTTCTCCAAGACTACCATCGGGTCTTGCTCAAGTTTGGAAAAAAACAAAGAAAGATGAGCAAGATTAGGTGCGAATTGATTGCAGGGTGGGAGCTGCTGCTTCTTCTTTGATAATAGTCCTCTCAAAATTATACGATCAAGATGGTGGTGTCTCGAAAATATCGCAAGGACCTCTGTGGGAATTGTTCCATGTTCAGCTTCTGCCGATAGCGACAAGGAGCGAAGGCAACTCAATTTCCCAAGTGATCCGAGAAGCGTCTCATGGTGTACATTTTTAACACCAGTTATTCCCAAACTTTCAAGGTGGAATAGCTTGCTGAAATCACTTTCAATCCATCTCCCGGCCCTTATCTGTTTAAACACCACTAGGTTTGTCAACCCTTCAATGTTGCGGATACATGAGCCTTCGAGTTGAGTTCGTACATCCACAAATTGCAAATTATGAAGATTTTCTATTGATGACTTGCAAATCACATTATAGCTCATATATCTCAGGCATCTCAAATTAATCATATTTTTCATTTCTTTGGGCAACACCATATCATGTAATTGCCAATCTAAATCAATTACTCGTAACAATCTTAAACCACTAAGGAATTGGCCATCCCCCTTAGTATTTGTGAAGCATATCAAGGTACGTAAATTAGGTATCTTCCACATGTCCTCGGAGAGGTTAACATATGCCCCCTCGTTACGGTCAACAATGGCCAGCCGACGAGTTCCTGCCAAATCTGAAGAAGTGAGCAGTTCATCTGCCAGATGGCTTACCACATTTAGCAATTTACTCTCTCCGGCTTCCTCTATGCAAACATCACGTATGAGATCATGAATACCTATGGAGACAAGTCTGCCACAGTGGTGTCTGTTTTCTTGAATCATGCACCTCTGGATCAATTCATGTAGGAAATCCTCTGATGTGCTCTTCCTAGTTTCTCCTGGACTCTTTGGTATGAACCCTTCAGCTATCCATAGTTGAAATAATCTTTCGATATCAATGTGGCAGTCTTCTGGGAAGGCACCGATGTACAGAAAACATGGTTTCAGATAATAAGGCAGCTGTTCGTAACTCAAACGCAAGATATCCATGCATTCTTTACCTTCTTCCGCCGCTTGCCACTTGACCTTATTTAACATACTCGACCATACATCGTGCCTCTCAACTTTGGTGGATAAAAGGCCTCCTAAAACCTCCAAGGCAAGCGGCAAACCGTGACAACTTTCTACCAATCTCTCTCCTACATGCTTCAGATCCTCTTTAAATATTTGGACATCTCGATATGGGTAAGCTTTTTTAAGGAAGAGCAATCTACTTTCTTCGTTGTCCAATAATCGCAATTTATGGGGAGGGATAGTTGGGTCGGCAGATCTTGCGACATCTTCAATCCGCGTAGTGAAAATCACTCTGCTTCCGTTTCCGATATCTGGTAGAGCTGTTTCAATCCGCCTCCATACTTCTTTCTTCCATACATCATCCATCACAACAAGATACCTTCCTCTCATCTTAAGTGCTTCACAGAGATTGGACTTAAGCTCCTCTTCATCTCCATTTTCATTATTTGTTGTTTCACCTATTTCTTTGAGTAGTTTCTTTAACAGCTCAATTACATTGTAAGTTTCAGAGACGGTCACCCAAACAGGAGCGTCGAATCGTTGTGAGATTTCACTGCTGTGAAACACTTTCTTGGCAAGAGTGGTCTTGCCGAGGCCACCCATGCCAACTATAGAAATCACAAATCGACGCTTCTCCTCGGCAAGCAACTGATCAACTATCATGTTCTTGTCTGAATCAAATCCAACCACGCGGCTTTCGTCATAATGGTGAGGAGATAATCGTCTTCGCGCTTGCAAACTCTCTCGCATCACCGCAGCGTCAAATCCTCCATCTTCACCTAAATTAACAATACCAAGTGCACCCCGACGAGTGGACATCTCTATGATCCTCGATTTCAAACTTGCAATCTTTTTAGCAGTAGCCCTGCGGGCTTTACTGGACACAACAAGATCAATGCAGCTGGCCATCTTTAACATGGGAGATCTTCTTGTAGGGTGGCTTCTGACTTTAATTAGGAAATTATCAATGACATCTTCCACCTCATGAGCAACATCTCTGATCTCACGGACCCAATTCTTGACTCTTTCATCGTTTCCCTTCCGCTTTGCATCAGCATCAGCTAGAAAGCAGAGCATTCCCCTTAGCTCCCTCTCCAACCACTCTATATCTCCTCGAACTCCAAGAAAGGCAGAAGCTTCTTGGATGATGTAGTCACCCAGCTTATTCACCACATAAGTAACCACAAGCGATGCCATGCTTCCCTCAATTTGGCCTAAAGATGGTTGAAAAATTAGTGCAGATGAAGACAGAGTGTGCATCCAAAATCTAGAGCAAACAAAGGTATATATTTTTGAAGGCTAATACTTCATTTTACATAGATATCTCAACCAAGGTGATGATTTGCTGTAACGAAAGGCAAAAAAAAGGTGATGGCACTATGGCAGTGGTAATAATCATCAATATATGTTAGCTGGTTTTACTTCTAGCCTTAAAATATACTAAGTACAAGTGAAATAAAGAAGCAAACAAAACTAATATTTGTTAGCTGTTTTACTCATCCATATTAGTTGTATATTGTATAGACATAAAGATCACCGTAGTCAAAACCCATCATCCAAAGGTCACATCTGCGAGATGTTCATAAAACCCCAAATATTTGTCGTAATAGCAAAATAGGAGTTTGAGATTTATAAATCTATCGAAATCCACAGGAAAAAGGGAAAAGGAAAAGATGCTTTTGCCATGAGAGATATGCACCAAGAAAAATAGCAAAACTAGGGAATAAGCAGCAAACCAAGAAGAGATTAGAAACCAAAAATAGTGCAATTTCAGATAATTAACGGACCTTTTGGCAGATACAAATTAGTATTCAAGGATGTGATCTTCTCCTCCTCCTCCCTGGCTGGATCTCAATGAAATGGCTTCAAGATTGCATATGCTATGACCAAAGCCTAAAACCACACCAACCTATACAAAAATATTTTGAGTAGAAAAAGAGACCAAAGCAAAGTCATCAGAACATTCTTTATACCACATAACGATCATTTCCCAATTTCCGGACAGGGAAATTGCGGGCTGAAAACTGGTACTACTTTTATCCCGGCTTGGTGCCGGGTTTAGGCCATTCGTGGGTGGAATGTACTGACTTCCTAAGGTCGAACTTTCCTTTTTACTCAATTTACTTAGTAAAAGTAGCTGAAGGTTCTATTCTCGATCCTATTGAATAGGCGACGATCGTACGAGGTAACATTATGTATAAAATATTATTGTTGCATATGCCAAGAAGATGCTTGACATTTTATAAGGATAACCTTACCAAAAGATGCTTAGATTTGATGCTAGCTATTAAGTCACTTCTCAGTACAATCCATGTTTCATGTTTGAATCTCATTGCTTGGCTTGGGAAAGAGTTTTGTTTACCTCATACTATCATGCCAACAGTTCAGATTAGTTTGAATCTCATCCAATGGTTCATGTCTTTTCAGCACATAATAATGGATATAAGTCTTTGAATGAGATTTAAAAGATCTAGACCGTTAGTATGATGGTGTGAGATAAATTAATAGCTGCAGTTTAACTCAAAATTTGGCTCCAGATAATCTGTTCTCTCGTTTAGAAGGTGACCTGAATATGAGTCAAAATATGGAGCTCCAACATGAGCAAGGCCTAGTTCGCTCATTCTCTCGGCTCAATACTAATACTCTGATTTTAAGAACTATACATAATTTCCAATATACAATACTAATACTCTGATTTTCTGCTAATTTATCACCTGTATCAATAACTTTTTGTACTTGTTATTTTTATGGATGTAACTTGATCACACATCTGGAAACAAAAAAAAATAATCGAGCTCATGAAGGAGACGATTGCCAACAAGCTCAAGTCAGTGAAAACAAGACAACTTGAAACAGCTTAAACTCGCTTACAGATCAACTTGGTTATCTTGTTATGCTACTCGAGTTCAAACAATTCAAACTTACGAATACTCTGTAAGAAAAAAATTCAAAGACATAAAATTGCAAGTATTGCAATTATCATTACATGGAGTTTGGAATTAAGCAAGCAAACAAAAGGGTGATTCTAATTGGGGCATTTACTCATCCATACTAGTTATTCAGAAAAGAAGTTAGATCACCGCAGTCAAAACCCATCATCCTCTGCGAGCAGACGTTCAAAACACCACGAATATTAGCAGTAATAGCAAAATAGGAGAGTGAGCTTCATATATCTATCGCAATCCCACAAAAAAAAGAAGAAGAAGAAGAAGAAAAAGAACAGCTTTTGCCATGAGAGATATGCACCAAGATTAATAGGAAATCAAGGAAAAGAAGCAGCAAAATCAAGGTAGAAATTAGAAACCACAAATAGTGCAATTTCAGATAATTAACAGACCTTTTCGCAGAAAAAAGGTATTCAAGGACCTGATCTTTCTCCCCCTCTTCCTCCTCTCTCTCTGGTGGTGATGTCCTTTCGAAGCTGGATCTCAATGAGATTGGCTTCAAGATTGCACATCCTATAGCTAAATAATTCACCTACCCTACATATAGAAATATTTTAAAGGGTTATTTACTTTTGTATCCTCCAAAACTTCGTAAATTACAAATACACCCCTACAATCTTTACCTTCACACATGTACCCCTGAAAACTTTGAGAAAATACTAAACATGCCCTCCGGTTACTAGCTAGTGAATATTGACGGAATATTCCTAACGCCGTTAGCATTAGTGTGTGAAAAGACCGTTTTGCCCTCATCTTCATCAACGTCCACCCCGAGTCCAGCGATGGGAGCGGAGGAGACGACGATGGTGTTACTCCTCGTCGGACACCACCCTGAGCTTGCCCCTCCCTCATTTCCCTTTCCGCGAACCAGATACCACCCCGAGTCTGACGAGGGGAGCGGAGGAGACAACGACGGCGAGCTTGGTGCCCAGGCGGATGCTGAAGATGGGTCGTAGGTGCGTGGGTTGGGTTCCAAGGAGAGAAGGCTGCCCACGATGGGTAGGCCGGCGGGTCTCGGCGACAATGGTGGGGTGGGGCAGCTACGGCGACGGTGACAACCTCTATCTCCATCTATTGGAACAGAGCATCCTCATGAAACAGAGCTGGTGTTGTCGCCGTTTCCCAGCCTACTGGAGAAGAAGAGAAGGGAAAGAAGAACTGTTTCCCAGCCTTCTATCTCTATCCAGCGTCACCTTCTCCAGCCTTCTTTCCCTTCTCTTCTTCTCCAGCCTCGTGAAACAGAGCTGGTGTTCTCCAGTTCTATCTCCAACCATTGTCGATCATGTCCTCTGCCGAGATAGCGTAGCGCTTGGTCTCGTCGCGGCTCGGCTTGTGCTCGCACTTGCATACCGTGTCGCCTATGGCCCACCCTAGCGTGGTGTCCGGTTGCGGGGTCTAGGCCGGCGAGCGCCGGGGCTGGTAGAGGAAAGGGAAGGGACCTAGATATGTGATAGGGGCATTTAAGTAAAATTGCCTACCCTGGTTAGGATTTAACCGTAGTTAGGTTAGTTCACCTGACGAGAATTGACGGAAGGGCATGTTTAGTATTTTCTCAATGTTTTTAGGGGTACATATGTGAAGGTAAAGATTGTAGGGGTGCATTTGTAATTTAAGAAGTTTTGAAGGATATAAAAGTAAATATCCCTATTTTAAAATGGCTTAGTAGTTTTGTTGCCGACGCGCTGCAGCAAAGCTGCTTCTTTTCATTGGAAGAAGATCTGTTGGGCATCGCATGAGCGGCGTGGGCTCGCTTTCCAATCAGATGTTGGAAGTAAAGTAATTGTAATTTTTTATCACTGGTTTGGTGATTCTGCTGTGATTCGCACTCCTTCTTTAATTAATATGGAAGGGTCGATGCCTATTCTTCTAGAAAATCTGATTGTGAGGGATTTCTTTTGAATAATTCATGAAATGCACATCTATTGAGGCTCTACTTTCATTAGACGTTGGTGTCTCAAACTTTGGACATTCCGCCTGGGAGTTTTGTCCTACAGGGACAGTTACCTCATAATCAGCATATACTACTAGATAATACATTTTATGTGGCAACAATTAACGGCAACACAACAGTTGTTATAAACTCTTTATCTTTTACAACAACTATTTACGTCAATGAACTAGTTGCCATAAATGTTTGTTCTTTTATGGAAAGTAGAAATATTGTCATAATTGGTAACCTTTTTAATGGCAACGTTAATTGTTGCCGGAAATTATCAGCACATTTTACGGTAATTCCATGTGTTGTCATATAATACTATGATATTTAATGACAAGTCTTTTGTTACGACTTATAGTGTGTATATTTTATGGCAATTAAACATATTGTCAGAAAAGAAATAAGGCTTTGACGGCAACTAAAAATGTTGTCGCAATTTCAAACCACTTTCATGACAATATTAATTCTTGCTGGAAATTGCGAGAATATTTTACGGTAAATTCATGTGTTGCCATTTAATGCTATGATATTTAGCGACAAATTATTTTATTGCCGCATATAGTTTGTATATTTTACGGCCATTGAAGATATTGCCAGAAAAGAAAAGTAAGCCTTTTACGGCGACTATAAATATTGCCATGAATTGGAACCTCTTTAATGGCAATGTTAATTGTTGCTGGAAATTGTCAGCACATTTTACAGCAATTCCATGTGTTGTCATATAATACTATGATATTTAACGGCAAGTCTTTTGTTGCCACTTATAATGTGTATATTTTATGGCAATTGAACATGTTGCCAAAAAAGAAATAAGGCTTTGACGGCAATTAAAAACGTTGCCTCAATTTGAAACCGCTTTCATGGCAACATTAATTCTTGTCAGAAATTGTGAGAATATTTTAGGACAAATCCATGTGTTGCCATTTAATGTTATGATATTTTGGTAAATGCACATGCTTCATAGCATATTTTGGTAAATGCTATTATAGATTGAGTATTGATAACATAAGTCTATAGAATACTATAAATTTGCGAAGAAGTGTAACATTTAGCATTTGGTGACATTTTATAGTATAATTTATAACATTCTCTTTGCGGATGCTATTAATGCATATTTCATTGCAGATGTTTCTTAGCATTCTTTGATACATGTTATTAAAAAAATTAGGTATTAATATTTCATATATAATATGATTTACCGATTACATATATTTGTTACTCCATCTCGATTAAACTCGAAAGCTCGGCTTCGAGGCTCACGATAAACAGCTCAAGCATACTATACTATAGTTGATTACGAGACGAGGTTGAGAGCTCGATCTTCAGGCTCGAATCCAGCTTGAGCTCGAACTCAAGCTTCTATGTATTGAGCTGAGCTCGAGCTCGAGCAAGTCAAAGCTCGGCTCAAATACAACGAATTTTTTGCCAAAATGGACCTCGAATATTCACTTTTGGCACTTTGAGACCCCATACCATGTTTTTTTTGCATAATAGGACCCCCAACAAAACATACACGTAACAACACATGTGTATAAACGAATACTCTATAACCAACAATGATACGCGTACCCATGATATGTGTATAACCAGTAATTATACGTGTATTTTTTTATACGCGTGTTTGATGCAGGACAAGAAGATGAACCGGCGCTTCCAAGGCGGTCGAGACGCATCCGGTTCCCGTGAGTCCGAATTAGGTCTCCGGACGACTGTGACCATCGGATGGGCATAGCTTTCGATCATGGAGGCTGATCGGCCGTATGAGGTGTCAAAACGACCGACTCGCCGAGACCTATAAGAATCATCGGGGATCGATAGATCCACCATGACCCAAGGCGTCTCGACCCCAAATTCATTAATTTGATGCCCAAAATTTCACTTTTAGTTAAAAAAAACTTTCCTTTTTTGACAGTTTTTCCTTAATTAGGACTTTCCATATTTGGTAGTCTCAAGATTAGTTTGATTAGTAGTTTGATTGAGAATTAGTAATCAGAGTCCATCTGTAAGTAGATTTCTCCTTACTTATAAAAGGAGTTTTAGGGTTTGTAGTTAAACATTTTTTTTTATTAATGAAAAGTTGAGTCATTTTCTCCTCTTGAAAATTCTGGTCTTCTCTCCCACCGAGAGGATGGTTGTCTCTCCCGACGAGAGGCTTTCACCCTCACCCTGCGCCAGTGTTCCTTACGGGTGCGTTTGGCAGCCTTGGATCCGCTGGGATCCAAGGGATGGGGGGGGATGCGTGGATCCCACGGACAGGGTCCGCACGTTTGGATTGGCCTCGGATCCCAAAAAATGGGATCCGTCGCGGGAGCGGATCCATCCGCCGGATTCCGCATCCCACGAATAGCCAAACAGGCCCTACGTGTATTTTTTGCTGGAGGTCCTATTATGCAAAAAAAAAAAGGTATAGGGTCTTAAAGTGTCATATGTGAATATTAGGCGTCCTATTTGACAAAAATCCCAAATACAGCCCTAACTCTAATTCAAACTGATATTCAATCTTATTCTAAGTCAAGTCCAAGCTTAAAAATAGAGTGGAGTGACTTTAACTCAACCTTATGTCGCTTCCATTCTTATTCTAACGGAAACTAAATCCTAGAATCGGTTGATTTTTAATCAAATTAGAGTCCTTCTTTGACTCGAATTCAAACCACTTCCGGTCTTATTCTAACTCAAACCCAAGCCTAGATTAAATCGGACTCTAATTATGATTCCACTCAAATTGCATCGATCGTCCAGCTCGAATCTGATCTATATCATAAAGTAGAGTCCATTAATTGAAAATTTCATGTTTGCTCCAGCGACCATACGCCGGCTGGTCCCTCTGCCTCCTTTTTGCATCCAGAACTCAACAGTCAGTCTCTTCACCCTTCTAACAACCGTATCAACAGCATCACCTATTCCTTCAAATACAATCAAATCTCTGTCTTTCCAGATTTGCCAAATACCATACGCCACCAAAGCTTTCATCTCACCCTTCCTTGAGCTAGCAGATGCCACCAAAATGTCTCTGACTTTCTGAAGACACAATGACCCTGTATACTCACTTCTTCCCACCAAATTACCCAGCACCTCAGAAGCAAAAGGATACTCAGCAATGGCATGACCAATAGTTTCTGGTGCCAAACCACACCGTGGACACTCCGGGCTATCAACCATATGTAATTTCCACAGGGAATCCTTAAAACAGATAATATTCCATGTAACATCTTCCATCTAAAATGTTTGATCCTCGGTCCATCCCTCAGCCGCCATATACTGCACCACATTTCCTCTGTAATTCCTTCCATATTAGGCGGACTACACTGCTTTAAAAGCAAATAAGCAGAAGCTGTAGTTATATTCCCAGTTGCAGAAATCTGCCACCTCCACTCATCAACATGACCATCACGTCCCACCTGAAATTTCACCCTGCATCACACTGCAGACTACTAACTCTTGCTTCCTCGCAAGCATCTTATTCCTGCAAACATAGTGGCACGTACCTTACAACTAGATTAATTCCTATTGTAATTAGCAAATACTTCCTGACTTATTTGATGATTTTGGCTTTTAAAGCTAAGTGATAACCATGATTTTAATGGTTTAAATCTCAAAATAGACAATAGGAATTAGCAAATTGAGAATTGACAGAAGCATCTAGTAATTATACAACCTTATAAATTATACCTCTTTATGGTTATGGTGGTGAATTAAGTTCACATCTGGCTTATTTGATGCACTCTCACCCTTCCCTCTGCCATCCGGCGGACTATCGAACTCCAGCGACCACCAGGAGCCCCCGCCGGTAGTCAGGAATCCATCAGGAAGGTGAGCCACCTCGCTGCCTCCTCTCCTATTGTCCTCTTCCCTTTCTGCTTATCTCCTCCTCTCCCTCTCTTCCCCTATAAAAGGATCCAATAAGGAGAGGATGAGCACTCGGCATGTTTATATGCATTACTTATAGCATACATCTAAAAATGTATATAAGTACGCAAATGAGTCGATCCAACCTAGGGTTCTCGTGAGTCCTATCATCGATCCAACCTAGGCTTCAGGCGACGGCGAGGTGTGTCTTGATTTTTTCTCTTATCTCTTTGCCATGGCTAAACCATCTCTCTCCCTTCCTGTCCTTAGCTTTCTTCTGCTACTGCTGCTAGCGTTAGTTCCTCATGGTATCTTCTTGTATCTTTTCTTTTGAATTTATAAGCATGTATATATGATCTTGACAGAATATTTATTTGGAATTCTCTCAGTAAGTTTTTCGATGGGCTGTTATTATGCTCCTATAGCTTTCATCATGTATGATATGTTATAATCTAGCTATATCCATGTACGTATGATATTCTTGAAAGAAACATTACATGAATAGCTGATACATCTAATGGCACTGATATGGAAATATGAAATGCTTTTGCTCGATTCAATATTCATTTTATGGGTTCTCAATGCCCCCCCTTCCTATGTTCCTCTGTTCCTTTCTACTCTTTCTCTGTTCCTTTCTATCAACCCCTTTTTACATCAGAATCTGGGGAATTTGCATCAGATTTTATGGGTTCTCAATGCCCCCCGCTCCTCTGTTCCTCTGTTCCAGAAAAAAGATACTTGTTCTCCATTCGTGAAAGGACAAGCACGACAGAAGTGGCTATACATACAAATATATTTACGGATCAATATGCTTTGATTGGAACTGGAAGTTCCAGAACTGGAGGCTGGTATACCACCATAATCAAACTGCCTTTTATTTTTAGTATTCGGATAGGATTTCTGTTGGCTTCATCGGGAGGCTCGCGTAGTTTGTTACATCCCCCCGCGCTCTTCCTCTGTTCCTTTCTATCAAGTGTTCCTTTGTTCCTTTGCGTTTGGTTCGCGGGGGGGTGTTTTGTGGGTGTTTTCAAAGGGCAGTAGAGAGGGCTAGAGAGGAGCTTTGTTCCAATCATTATAAATAAGCATGTAGCTAATGGTCTAGGTAGGAGAGATAGCAGTAACATGCATGCTACTTTGTTGATGGTCTAGGCAGGGGTACTTTCTTTAAGATATGACTTCCAATCAGCAAGGTGAAGGAGTGATGATACCTACTGATCAGACCGAGACAGGTATAACTGCTTTAACAATATGTACGACGTAATATGCCTAAGGTGCTTGATTTACTCAATAACATGAATTATTTGAAGGCCATATTGCACATCGAAAAAGAGTAGGTCTGGGAAAATCAAGAGGCATAAGGTTGTCAAATGTGCGGCGTGCAAATGGAAATCAAAAGTTGCCAATTCAAATTTCAGTGGGTGTTGGTGTCCCAGTTGGCGAAAATGCAGCTATGTTTGCATCTGAGCTGAGCTATGTAGTCAAACAACATCGTCCATTAGGGGTGACAGAAAAAACCTCAGAAGGTGTGACTAAGTGGAAGGAGGTCGATGATGAGGCTAAGGACAAAATCTACAAATGTATGCAGGTATAAGTTTAATTTTCATATATTTCTAACCAATTCATATTCATTTATTCTATTTGAACTATTGACTATTAATTATAATGGTTTTGTAGACCAAGTTTGAATTCAATGATGTGTTTCTTAGTTGGTGCGCACGAGGGAATGGACATATATCTACCTCCGATGCTGCTGGAAGGGGGTATTTGAGCGGCGCGCTGCATTTCCCCATAGGGAATTGTCGAAGGTGTGTACTCTTCGTGTAGGGGTTCAGATCCAGCCATAGTGGTGATCATGTGTGTCGACTCTGTCCTTTTGTCTTTTTTAAGCTTCCTTAGGAGTCCGGCATCCATGACTCCTTCGTCGATCAGCTTCTCGATCTTATCCTTGAGGACGAAACAGTCTTGGAGGGTGTGTCCCAGTATTCTATGGTAGTGGCAATACTTAGGCTCATCCACCTTATTTGCTTCTTCATGGCGTCGCGGCTCCGGGAGCTCTATAAGCCCAAGATCCAACAACCCTTTGAAGATGTCAAGGACCTCTTCTCGGGGGAAGGAGTATTCCTTTTCTATCCTCTCCTTCAGAGTCTTTACCCGTCGCTGTGTAGGTTCGGATGAGCCATCTCTGGGCCGAAGTTGTTCCCTGGGAACATAAGTCTCCTTTGGTCTAGGCGTCTGTGTTGCGGAGGTCTGCAGCACTGCCTTTTCTTTTGGTGGAGCTTTATCTCTCTTGGCACGATCGGGGGCGCTGTTCGTCGTATGGCTTTTTCTAGCTATATGGTGCAGGTAGTTTTCGATGTCCGTGGCTTTAGAGGCCAACTCCTCAAAGGAGAGCGGACGGACGCCTTGCAAGTAAAGTGCCATCTCCGGGCCCAGATTGTTCATACACATCCGTACGGCTTCGGCTTCCGTGATGGGCTGCGGGCAGTGGATGCTTAGGTTCCTCCACCTGTTGATGAAGTCCGCAGCTTTCTCATGTGAACTCTGTTCGGTTTGGGTGAGCTCCGTAATCCCAACGCTTCTTTGGGTACTATAGAACCTCTAAAGAAACGCCTCCTGCATTTGTTCCCATGAGGTGATGGATCCCGAAAGCAGCTTGATGTACCACGTAAATGCCGGCCCAGAGAGGGTCTGGACGAATTGACGCACTAATAGCGCGCCGTTATGAGCCGTGTCCTGGCAGGCCGCTAGGAAATGAGCAATGTGCTCATGTGGGGATCCGCTCCCGTTGAACTTGGTGAATTGAGGTTGCCGATAGTTTGTCGGATATGGGACCAGGTCTATCTTGGCAGAGTATGGCTTCATGTATCCCAGCCTCATGGCGTACTGGTTTTGCATGTGGAAGGCCCTCACGCTCTCGGCGACCAATTTATGCACAGTGTCGAGAGGTACCATATTGGGAGGAACATTCGCATGAGAATTATTTTCAGCATGTGAATTATTTTCAGGAGGTACTTGGGCTTTGAGGCTGGCTATCTCAGCATCCCTTAGTTGTAGCGCGTTCCTCAATTGCTCCAACTCCTCTTCGACCATAGTAGCGAAGACTTGGTAGTGCTCAGGTGAAGGGGATCTGCTTCTGGGTGACTCGTTCACCGGGGACTCAGGGAGAGCAGGAAATTCGCATTCGTATGACGCCTCGGAAGCCACGTCCTTGTTGCCTAGGGAGCGGGTGACGCTTCTAGTATGTGGACGATTTGGAGGTAAGTTGACGATGAGCCCCTTTTGAGGTTCTTCAACGGCGGCTTTCTTCCTTCGTCTTTTGGGTGGAACATTTGAAGACGTATTAGTCGAAGTGGACATCTCGTCGTCTTGAATTCCAACGGGCACTGCTGCAACGATGTCAAATTCATTCTCTTGGAGGACCCCTTTGTGTTTTGACTTCTCCGTGATGAAGCTTCGGATGAGTTGGTCTTGAACGAAGCCCCATAATAAGGATGGCTCGAACCTCCAGCGTGAAACGGAGGACGATACGTAGCCGCTTTTGACTTCGTATTCTTCCTCCTTCTGACGGGCTTCTCTGTCTTGACGGGGAGATGGGTGAGTTGTGTTTGGTTGTAGCTCTCCTCATGCTGGAAATTGTCGTCATTGAAGTGAAGGATGTTGGTGTCGCCTATATCTGAGCTCGCTTCGTTTCGAAGACTCTGCAGCTCCTGGGAAATGTAGTATGTCTAGGCTACTCGCATATCTTCGATGTAACCTTGATGAGTCGGGTGCTTGGGCTCCGCATTTCTCCGTTGGCGTTCGTACTCTGCTCGGAGTAACTGAACATAGCAATACCGAACATGAAGTGACGCCTCATCATTTCCTGTTGCGTGAAGGCCGATCCAAGGTTTGTTGGGGTACACCTCGTAGTGGGTTTCGTAGTCGACCTTAGGAGCCACCTGTGTTTTCGCAACAGAAGGAGATATTATTTTAGTTTTTTGGATCTTCGAAATATAATGCAGAGATCGTCTGGGTCGCAGAGGTTTTCTCGGGCACCATGGGCCTTCTCTTGGAAGTAACAAGAGTGAAGCCGTCGTCGTCGGCCGGAACAGGTTCAACGCGAATGGCTGCTCCCGACTCCTTTTGTGAAACAAGCGTCTTTGATTGTGTGGCTGCCACTGAGTATGTGCGTGGCTTGCTTGTTGGAACTTTGGCATTCTCGGCTTGATGGGTGCGAGATCCGGCTAAGGAGCCTCCAACACTTGTGACTGGACAATTTTGGGGAGTCTTCAGCTTCATTTGGTTGCTCGAACCGCTTGACGGCGCCAACGTCCTTGGTTTGATGTCTTTAGTTGCTCCTGGGTAGACACGAAGTCCATTTGCAATTGTCTTGTTTTCTTTTTGGCGGCCAGGTCCAACTGGGGGAGCTTCAGCGCTATGCTTCCTTTGGCGAGTCGAGAGCTCATCCCGGCAAGTCACCATCTTTTCATGAGGTCCGCCTACGATGATCTTTTCTTGTGCATCGGAGGTAGCTGCTCCTGGAGCGGTGAAGGTAACTTTTGATAGCGTCGCCGGCATCAGAAGGCCGTCGCCTCCAATCGAGATGTCAAAGGAGAGGTCACCGAAGCGAATAGTGACGAACGCCTCCAAAGTTGCTTGTGCCATGTCCTTCATTTAATAAGGAAGACTTGTAAGGATGTAAGGGTATATATGTATTTTGATTTTAATTTTGATGATGATTTATTTTTTTTTCACCATCATTTTTTTTGTTTTTTTTTTTTTGATTGAATCTAGAGATGGGAGGTAAGGTGTGGTCCCACCGGGTGTGCCAGATTTTGTTCGTGGATAAAACGTCGATCTCGCGGGTATGAGATTTCTATTTTATTTCCGAGCAAATCATTTTTTAATTTCGTACAAGGAAATTGCAGGCACCACACCCCTGGATCGCCAAATCGGCAAATCCATCATTTACATCCCCGTAGGAAACACCTCCGATTCTAGATCCAATAACATAAACATTATAATAATAATAATAACAAAAGGGAAGGACATGAGGTCTTGGACCTCCACCTTCATCGACATGCAGGACGTTGTTGGAGCTTCGTCGCCGGATCTTCGAGACTGCCGGAGCTGAGGAATGCCGTCCAGAGGGACCAGATCTCCGTCGCCATGGGAGAACAGCAGCTGGACTTGATGAAGTCGGCTGGAGCTAGAGAAATGTAGACGCCGGCTGGAACAGGGGACGTGCAGCAAGCGGTCGGGGATGAAGCTTGTGTTGCCGGCTCGGGCTTGGAGAGACGACGGTGGATATTCTTCTTTAGAGTGGGTTTGAGCCCCTGCGTCGCCGGACCGTCGGGAAGATGGGAAGCGTCGGCTGGAACAGGGGAAGCAGGGGAGGCGTCGTTCTTTGAAGCCGTTGGAGATGAGGGAGCGCTTGGATCTGATCTCCGTCGCCGTCAAGGAAGCTGACTGGAGTGCCTCGCTGGAGGTCTGGGCCGAGCGGAGGGATGGAGCTTGCGTCGTAGGACCGGCGAAGCTTCTTACAGCGGCAACCCAACGACTTGAGCTTTGGATGGGTTCCGGCTGCGTCGACGGGATCGGCGTCTTCCGGTGGTGCACAACCTCAAGCCGTCAACAGGACCTCTCCGTCTTCAAGCCTCCAAGCTCTTCGCGTCTCCGACGTGGGCCTCTCGGCAGGGCTTCGCCGTCTATCTCCGGACGTCTCTCACAACCTCCCAGCAGAGCCTTCACGCCGTCCTCTTCTCACCCCACACTCCTCTATTTATAGGCATGAAAAGCACGTATCTTAGTATGGAATGGGATCATCGATCCTTAATCAAAGGGGGTTGATTGCATTAAAGGAGGCTAATCCTTTCATATAAGGATAGCCGGCCATGCAACCTAGCTGTGACTAGGGATGCTAATTTTATTTTTTTATATGGTATGGGATGTTCTGGCGGATTTTTGAATTTTGAAAGTAATATTTGAATTTTCAAACATGTCATAATTCGAATATTTTTCATGTCCATTTAAATTATTTGAATATTTATTCATATTTACTCCTGCGCATAATGTTTATTTGTATTCTGAATATTTTCATGAATTTTACCAAAATACCCTCTCAGCGGTCATGTATTCTGGACCGAAATATTTCGGAGGGAGGAATGGTCAGATTTCAGGCAACTATACCCCTGAGGGTGTAAATCGACCAAAATACCCCTGGGGGCTAAGGTCGCAGTAAAATGACCAACATACCCTTTGAGGCTAAATGATCGTCTTACCCTTTCGAATTTGGTTCATGTAATGTCCATATATATTTGGACGATAATACACCTCTAAGGTGGACGGGGCCTGGAACGGTCAATATGTGTAAATTTTGTATAATTACCTCCCAAGAGGTAGAAATGACCAAAATGCCCTTATGATGGACAATTTGGGCTATATCTTTATACTTTCCGGTTTATATAGGAAACTGTCTAAGGGTTGATGTGTGTTGTGTGCATTTTATCGTATTTTCATAAATACCCTGACGGGTTGAAATTACTAAAATGCTCTTTTATATCCTTGGTTCATGTAGGATGCCATCAGAATCGAGCTAGGCCAATTGGGACGTAATTAAGGAATCTAATTATGCATCTTTCATCTGAGTTTCTACCAGGTCTCTTTTTTGTATTAAAATTACCAAAACACCCCTACATCCATATATAGCTTATTTAGGATGCCGTCAAAGCCATGTAGGATCACTGTAGAATTTAATAGGAGGTCCATGCATGTATTTTGGCCCAGATCCCCAATACGCTCTTGGGCGAGTGAAATTCCCCAAATGCCCCTGATGCCATCGAAATGAGGAAAATCATTCATAGGGCATTTTAAATATGTTTTAAGTTTGTTTGAGTCTATTTAATGCTGTTTTGGCTCAAACAAACCGAAGGCAGGTGTTATGGGGTTAAATATTGCAACCTTTTTGGCCTAGCCAAAATCGGTGTCAACAGGGTTGTTACTATAGTTTAACATCGCACATTTGCATGAGCTGTTGCGAGGAGGGTAAGCGCATGCACGGGATCATATCTAGCTTCGCGCATTCTTAATCCATCTCATCATCATACCCTGCAAGATGAAGAAAAATCCTAGAATTTGTTAGATTATAGATCGAAATCTTTGAAGCAATCATATGGGGTATTCACTATTCAATCACCCACCGTAAACTATAGAAGGGATGTTGAGGTGTGGTATATGCTGGATCTTGTGCCAATCCTCGCCATGGTCTCGCTGAACCCTTCTCAGCAACTCATCAGATATTCCACTTAAATCCAAATGGCTAATGGTCGTCACACTTCGTAGTCCTTCGGGAAGCATGTTCAGGGTACGGACATTCCATATGGATAACTTGATGAGGCTAGGCATTGCTCCAGGCTCCATCGTCCACTCCTCTAGAGCTTCCAAGTTTTCGATATACATTTCTCGCAGTGCTGGAAATCCACCTGAAGAACAAAACATCTTCTTCCCAACGTAAGCGTTGTGCAGGAAAAGATAGATGAGGTTGGGTAGGTTCTCCAACACTAGCATCGGGTCTTGCTCCAATGTGGAAGAAACCAAATAAAGATAAGCAAGATTAGGTGCGAACTGATTGCAGGGTGGGAGCTGCTGCTTCTTTGATAATAGCCCTACCAAAATTATACGACAAAGACGGCGGTGTCTCGAAAATATCGCAAGGACCTCCGTGGGAATTGTTCCATGTTCAGCTTCTGCATATAGCGTCAAGGTGCAAAGGCAACTCAATTTCCCAAGTGATCCGAGAAGCATCTCATGGTGTACATTTTCAACACCAGTTATTTTCAAAATTTCAAGGTGGAGTAGCTTGCTGAAATCACTTTCAATCCATCTCCCGGCCTTTATCCCGTTAAATGTCACTAGGTTTGTCAGCGCTTCAATGCTGCGGATAGAAGAGCCTTCAAGTCCAGGATATACATCCACAACTTGCAAATTATGAAGAATTTCTATTGATGACTTGCAAATCAAATTTTTTGAATTACTGCTCCAATATCTCAGGCATTTCAAATTAATCATGCTTTTCATTTCTTTTGGCAACTCCATACCATCTGACTGACAAGTGAAATCAATTACTCTCAACAATCTTAAACCACTAAGGAATTGGCCACCCCCCTTAATATTTGTGAAGCATATCAGGGTACGCAAATTAGGCATCTTCCACATGTCCTCTGAGAGGTTAACATATGCCTGCTCGTTACGATCACTAATGGCCAGCCGACGGGTTCCTGCCAAATCTGAAGAAGTGGGCAGTTCATCTGCCAGATGGCTTACCACACTTAGCAATCCACTCTCTCTAGCTTCCTCTATGCAAACATCACGTATGAGATCATGAACGCCTATGAAGACAAGTCTGCCACAGTGGTATCTTTTTTCTTGAATCATGCACCTTTGGATCAATTCATGCAAGAAATCCTCCGACGTGCTCTTCCTAGTTTCTCCTAGCCTCTTTGGTATGAACCCTTCAGCTATCCATAGTTCAATTAAACCATTGATACGAATGTCATAGTCTTCTGGGAAGGCGCCAATGTACAGAAAACATGGTTTCAGATAATGAGGCAGCTGTTCGTAACTCAAACGCAAGATATCCATGCATTCTTTCCCTTCTTCCGCCACTTGCCACTTGACCTTATTTAACATACTCGACCATACATCGGCCCTCTCAACTTTGGTGGATAAAAGGCCTCCTAAAACCTCCAAGGCAAGCGGCAAACCGTGACAACTTTCTACCAATCTCTCTCCTACATGCTTCAAATCCTCTCTGAAGGTTTGGACATCTCGATATGGATAAACTTTTTTAAGAAAGAGCAATCTACTCTCTTCATTGTCCAATAATCGCAATTTATGGGGAGGGATAGCTGGGTCGGCAGATCTTGCGACATCTTCAATCCGCGTAGTGAAAATCACCCTGCTTCCGTTTCCGATATCTGGTAGAGCTGTTTCGATCCGCCTCCATACTTCTTTCTTCCATACATCATCCATCACAACAAGATACGTTCCTCTCATCTTAAGTGCTTCACAGAGATTAGACTTTAGTTCCTCTTCATCTCCATTTTCATTATTTGTTGTTGCTCCAACTTCTTTCAGCAATTTCTTTAACAGCTCAAGCACATTGTAAGTTTCAGAGACGGTCACCCAAACGCGAGCCTTGAAGTGTTGTGAGATTTCATTGCTGTGAAACACTTTCTTGGCAAGAGTGGTCTTGCCGAGGCCTCCCATACCAACTATAGAAATCACAAATCGACGTTTCTCCTGGCCAAGCAATTGATCAACTATCATTTTCTTCTCCGCAGAAAATCCAACCACGCTGCTTTCGTCATAATGGTGAGGAGATAATCGTCTTCGTGCTTGCAAACTATCTCGCATCACTGCAGTGTCAAATCCTCCATCTTCACCTAAATTAACAATACCAAGTGCAACCCGACGAATGGAGATCTCGGTGATCCTCGATTTCAAGCATGCAATCTTTTTAGCAGTATCCCTGCGAGCTTTAGTGGAAACAAAGAGATCAGCACAGCTGGCCATCTTCAACAAGGGAGATCTTCTTGAAAGGTGGCTTCTGACTTTAATTAGGAAATTATCAATGACATCTTCTGCCTCATGAGCAACATCTCTGATCTCGCGGACCCAATTCTTCACTCTTTCATCGTTTCCCTTCCGTTTTGCATCAGCATCAGATAGAAAGCAGAACATTCCCCTTAGCTCCCTCTCCAACCACTCTATATCTTCTCGAACTCCAAGAAAGGCGGAAGCTTCTTGGATGATGTAGTCACCCAGTTTATTCACCACAAAAGTAACCACAGGCGATGCCATGCTTCACTCAATTTGGCCTAAAAATGGTTGAAAATTTTGTGCAGATGAAGACAGAGTGTGCATCAAAAATATCTATTTATATATGCTAATAGCTCAACAAGAACATATAATTTCACATAGTTATCTCAACGAAATTGATGATTGCTGCAACATTAGGAGGGAAGAAAAATACATCTTAGCTGGTTTAATTGCAACCTTAAAATATACTGAGAAACAAGTGAAATTAAACAAGCAAACAAAAAGGTGATTTTGAATTTAGTCATCCATGCTAGTTATTCACTCAAGAAGCTAGATCACCGCATTCAAAACCCATTATCCAAAAATCAATTCTGTGACATGCTCAAAAAACCCCAAATATTAGCAGTAATAGCAAAATAGGAGTGTGCACCAACCCAAAAGAAAAAAGCTTTTGCCATCCGAGATATGCAGCAAGATCAATAGGAAAACAAGGAAAAGAAGCAGCAAAATCAAGAAGAAATTAGAAACCATAAATAGTGCATTTTGAGATAATTAACGGACTTTTTTGCAGATACAAGTTCGTATTCAAGGACGTAATCTTCTTCTCCTCCTCCTCCCTGGCTGGATCTCAATGAAATGGCTTCAAGATTGCTAGATCTCAATGCAGTGGCTTCAAGATTGCATATCCTATGGGTCAAACCACACCAACCTAATTGAAATATTTTAAGGAGTAGAAAAGGACCGAAGCAAAGCCATCATAACATTCTTTATAGTACCTAACGATCATTTCTATGTACATATAAGGTATTATTGTCGAATATACCAAGAAGATACTTGGATTCCATGACATTTTATACGGATGACCTTACCAAAAGATGCTCAGATTTGATGCTATCATTCTAGCTGTTATTAAGTTAGTCACTTGTCAGAAAAGTCCATATTTCATGTTTGAATCTCATTGCCTAGTTTGCGAATAGGAGTTTAGTTGACCTCATGCTATCGGCTAAGATGAGTTTAAATCTCAACCAACGTCACATAATAATGAATAAAGTCTTTGGGTGAGATTCAAAAGATCTGGACTATAGGATGAGATTCAAACTAATTTGGTCCGTTGATATGATGGTATAAGGTAAAGTAATAGCTGCATTTCAGCTCAAAATTTGGCTCGAGATATATTGTCTTGTTTAGAAAGTGACCTGAATAAGACTCAAAATTTGAGGTCCAACATGAGCAAGACCTAGTTCGCTCATTCTCGGCTCGAAATTAGTGTTTGGAATTATACATATTTTCGCATGTACAATACTAGTACTTTGATATATAATTTGCTAATTTATCGATGGTATCAATAAATTTTAGGACTTAAATTTGTATGGATGTAACTTGATCACACATCTGGAAACAAAAAAATAATCGAGCTTATGAAGGAGCCGATTGCCAACAAGCTCAAGTCAGTGAAAACAAGACAACTTGAAACTGCTTAAACTCGCTTACAGATAAACTTGTTTATCTTGTTATTCAAACTTACGAAAACTTACGAATATTCTGTAAGAAAAATATTCAAAGACATAAAATTGCAAGTATTGCAATTATAATCACATGGAGTTTGGAATTAAGCAAGCAAACTAAAGGGTGATTTTAATTTGGGCATTTACTCATCCATACTCGTTATTCAGATAAGAATTAAGCTAGATTACCGCAGTCAAAACCCATCATCCTCTACGAGCAGATGTTCGAAAAACCCCAGATATTAGCTGTAATAGCAAAATAGGAGTGTGAGCTTCATATATCTATCGAAATCCCACAAAAAAAAAACAAGAAGAAGAAGAAGAACAGCTTTTGCCATGAGAGATATGCACCAAGATTAATAGGAAAATAGGGGAAAGATGCATCAAAAGCAAGAAGAAACTAGAAACCACAAATAGTGCAATATCAGATAATTAACAGACCTTTTCGAAGAAAAAAGGTATTCAAGGACGTGATCTTTCTTCTCCTCCTCTCTGGTGGTGATGTCCTTTCGAAGCTGGATCTCAATGAGATTGGCTTCAAAGATTGCACCAACCCTACCTATAGAAATATTTTAAAGAGTAGAAAAGGACCAAAGCAAAGTGATAACATTCTTTATAGTACCTAACGATCATTATTTCTATGCATGAGACATTATTGACGCATATACCACGAAGATGCTTGGATTCTATTACATTTTATAAGGATAACCTTACCAAAAGATGCTTGGATTCCAAGCTATTAAGAATTTTTACATACTTTTCTAATGCACAATACTAATCACTACAAGAAAATATGTCTTTAGTGACAATAATAGTCATCACTAATGGTTGAAATCAGCTCACAAAAAGTAGCATCAAGTTGCAAAAAGCAGCATTGAGTGGCACTAATATGCTAACTCTCAGAATCTCTACACTTTGCCATTATGCTCTGCGGAACAGGGATGTAAAGTTGGAATAATGAGGTGCCAAAGTAGTGGAACAGGGATATGATGATAGGGTCAAAGAACTAGTTCTGCATCTAGTGGGAGAAAATAGCAAGTGATAAATGCTGTAAAGAGTCTTGATAGCACATCAAGTTCAAGGCTCTCAAAATGGAAAAGTAAACACATTACTTCTGCACAGATCCAAGAGTCTACCAAGATCCTAAAAAACTTAATGCCACCAAAAAATCCCACGTAAGACTTTCCCAAAATCCTATTCCTTGGTTCTTAAATTATCAAAATCATATTTCATTCTAAAAACACCTAGATCTCCAATGTTCAGTGTATAGAAACCATGCTCAGACGACCAACAAAAGAAACTAGCAAGAGAAAGAAAAAGAAAAAAGCAAATGAACCCCCAGTCCCAGAATCAATGCTTCAAAACTCCCGAACACAAAATTAAAACATCTCTGTTTATGATTCGAAAAGGGAGTAGGTAGTAGCAATGCCCGTATGAAAATTGAAGGAGAAAAAAACCCAATGCCACACCAAAAACTCAAGGATCTTAATCTCCCAAGTACAAAAACCTCTACTTTCTCAACACATAAATCAACACATAAATCCGGATCTATCGTTACATGGAGAGTGGAAAAAATTAATAGATGGGGTTCAGGTAGGAATACCTTAGCTAGATGACTCTCCTCAGATCTGGACTCGTATTGGGATCAGAAGCAGTAGGCTCAAATCTCCTGGAGCAGCAGCGCCGGTGAAGAAGAAAGACAGAGAGGAAAGAATGATCGCAGCCCCGGGAGGTGGAGGATGGAGGAGATCTCGTGGTGAAGGATGAAGGCGGAAGAGCTCACCGGGACGCCGGGGAAACTCCAGATCTAGGCCGGCGGAATGAGGGGCATCGTGAGCTCTCGGGGTGAGTACGGCCTTTGGGATGAGGAGCTGGCTTTTGGGATGGGAGGTGGAGGATGGAGGAGATCTCGCGGTGAAGGATGAAGGAGGATAGAGGAGATCTAGCGGTGGAGGAAGACCTCGCCGGGACGCCGGGAAAACTCCAGATCTAGGCCGGCGGAATGAGGGGAAGAGCCGCCTCTCACCATCGTGAGCTCTCGGGGGGTGAGTAGGGTTTGGGATGAGCAGGGATGAGGCTGATCCCGTATGGGATGAGAGAAAGCTTAAGAAACGGACCCCGCTGATCCCGTATCGCATTCCATCCGCGGCATTCGGTCGATCTGACGGAATGCCGCGATTCCTAAAATCCGGAATTAGGATCGTCGGATCCATCTCGGATTCCAGGACCTATTGCAAACCAAACAACTGGATCAGCTGAATCCGGAATCCGCCCATTCACTTATCCACCTAATCCCTCTCATACGCTGCTTGCCAAACATACCCTAAAAGTATAAAACTCGTCACTGAAACTCTTTAGTGACGAGTCCAGTGACGACTTTAACTCGTCGCATATACCTCCGTCGCTGAAAGTTTAGTGACCACTTTTTTCAATCGTCACTAAATCATATTCTTTAGTGACGATATATGTTGTCACTAAAACATCTTCGTTAGTGACGACTTCACTTGTCACTAATGGTTGTTCTTTTGTGACGACTAATATTGTCACTAACGATGAAATTCTTGTCACTATATAATTAAATATTATTTATTTAAATTATATTCATTATAATAAAAGCTCATACAGTGACAAGTTTTGTTGTCACTGAAAGCTTCTATGGTGACAACTAACTGAATTGTCACTAAAAGCTTTGATTTTGTGACGACTAATATCGTCACAAAAAATGACGTTGTTGTCACTATATTGTTAATTAATATTTATTTAAAATATATTCATAATAATATATGCTTTTACAGTGACAACTTTTGTTGTCACTGAAAGCCTTTATTGTGACAACCAAATGGATTGTCACTAAATTTGTTTATAGTGACAAATATTTTCATGTGACTATACCTTATTTTAAGAACCTTTTTTGTCATTGAATCTAATCTGTGTTATTGACATTTGAAATTTGAAATTTGATTCAGATACACACATATTTTCCACAAAAACTAACAAGAAAATTCATAACATTTAAATTTAACCAATTCATATATAACAAAAAAAGGTATTAAGGTCACATGTGTTGCTCATAAATAGATAATTATGAGCTAGCAAAGTACATATCATGTTTATCCAAAAAAAATACACTTGAAATTCCATAATAACAAAATGTTCTAAGTCTTCGAGATATCCACACCACTTCATCCCATGCTTTTCCCTGAGCGAGCCATGGATATACAGGGGCTTTTGGATTTGCACAAAAAGTCGTATTTGAAACTGCAATAAGCTTTGGCTGTAATTTAACCAATAAAAAGAAGTGAGTATCTGAAAGTTGGAAAAAATACAAAGAAAAGACAACCTTAGTAATATGCTTAAAATGCAAAGAAAAGGCAAAATGGCTTAACTTATAATGTCATTTACAAAGAAGAAGTAAGTGCCACTAAAGGAACACATGAGATGGAGAGGTTTTCAGCATATATTTGTCCTGCAGATAGAAATGAGACTCAAGGGGGCCATCTACTGATGATCCCATAAATTTATTTTTTCTGAGCATTCAATCATTAATGAAGTAAATATAGGATCTCTTTGACAGATCTTGATCCATGATGCATCCCATTCACACCTATCATGGCAATAAATGCATGCAGTACCTTCCTGCATGTTTGCATGCCAACTCACAAGCTCACTTCATTTAGCAGCACTCATGCACAACATCCCTACTAAGTCATGGAGAGGTAGTATATAGTATACTATATAGTGTTTCACCTACTTGATTATATGACATTTCCAATGGTTGTAATAGTAGTGGTTGACATAAATTGTATCATAGTTAACTCCCATCTAATGTACTATTTGTACATTCTATGCAAAAGATAAGACCCATGAATGTTATTCTTCTACCTGTAGCATTTGTCTGCAACATAGAATATTCATACATTAGTAATTGCTGCCAGTCCCTTTTTATACTCTTTGAACATAGAATATTCTTCTACTTGATTAGTTGTAAACACTAATCAGAAAATATTGCATCGTTAGAGTTACTACTTGAGTTGCTACCTGTCGCGCCCCGACCCGCAGAGCGCACCCGGGCCGAGGGCGCGAGGGGGAAAGAACCTACAACAACAGCCTCAACTGGCGAAAACAGTTGAGACTACAAGACAGCTAGCGGAAACAGCTGCCGACAAGCACAAGCGGAAGCAAAGGAACTAAACAACAACTATTAACATTTATTACAAAACAGTAATAAAAGAGTTAACAGGGTTTAGAACAACAAGCTACAAGGGATCAACAGTCCCCAAAAAGAAGCTACACCACCCACCGGGGTCTCCGCGAACGCACAAACGAACCCATCCTGACCCTCAGACATGGTCAGGATCCGGTACGCTGCCACGAGACTGCCGACGGGAAAGCACCGGAGGAGAACGGGGACCCGCACCTGCAACAAACACAGTCCAGGTAGGAATGAGCAACAGCTCAGCAGGGTCCTACTCTACCACTCCCGCTAAGAAGGCAAAACCCAACGAACCAACCCTGAAGCCAAGTACCGAGGCTTGCCAAGGATCCCATAAATCCCGTCAATAACCCGAAAGGTTCCTGTCCTAGGTGCGTATCTCCGATAACGCCACTACTCAGGGGTGGGCAACTCCGACATTCCCTGACACAGGGTGGACACGACGCAACCAGTAGGACACCCTTCTCCAAGCGGGACCTCCGCACTTGGCGGAACAACCGAGGTTAAGACTACCATCACTCGGTACTCTAAGCAGCAGAGTCAACACCCACCCAACTTACCCTAGCATGTCTAATGCACAGGAAAACAGGGCAGGATAGAATATGACAAAGCTGTAAACAAACAACACAACAAGGGCACACCTTCGGCCCATTTACACTAAACACTCCCGAGGGTCGTGACCCCCTCGGTTCACCACAAAGCGGTAAGGGCATACCGTCAGCCCATTTATTCTACACACCCGAGAGGCATCACCCTCTCAGTTCAACCACAAAGCGATAAGCATTCATGCATAATCCATAACATGGCAAACCCCGAGGGCAAAACCGTAAAAACCACTTACATGCGAAGCCCCGCGGGCAAAACCCTTGAAAACCCTCTCTGCTACTGAAGGATCGATCCTCACCAAGGGAAGGATCGATCCTCACCAAGGGAAGGATCGATCACTTAAGCAACAGTGAGCCTCCCTCACTGTCGAGCCAAAGAAGATCGATCCTTCCTCCCAGGAAGATCGATCTTTTTGGTGACAGAGGGCACCCTTCCAGTCGCACCAAGGAAGATCGATCCTTCCTCTCAAGAAGATCGATCATTCTCGGGACGAAGGGTGACCAAGCTAACCCAGGCCCCATGATCGATCTCCTCCCATAAAAAGATCGATCATGTGCTGGGCGCAGCAAGCCAACACCAGAGGACCGATCCTTCCTCCCAGGAGGATCGATCCTGATGGGTTCCGGCGTGCTTCCGGCCGGGAAAATCGCCGGAAAACACAACCAAACCTCACCAAACTTGGTGGACTGGTAGATCTGAGCATCACGAAGCTACTCAAGGCTTCAAAACCGGGAAACAACAACTCCATAAGGAGATTTATCAAGAAAACAAAACCGGATTTAAACCCTCAAAGCTAGCCGGAGTTTGGAGTGGGATCTCTACCTCCTCAGAGCAGCTTCGATCCACAAAGCCTAGCCAAGGGTCTTCCTCGTGCCGTCACGGTTCCAACGAGCCTTCAAGCTCCAAGAACGGTGGCCGGAGGAGGGAGAACGGAGGAGGAGAAGGGGCGGTCTGAACAGGGGAAGAAACAGAGTTCTCGCGGGGAAGAAGAAGAAGAGGGGAAGAAAGGAAGGGGAAGGGGAAGGGGGTTAGGCCGGGGGAAAGCCGGCGAAGGCGGGAAAAAGCTGTCGGTTAGTCTTCCCTCCCCTGACAGGGGAAGCGACGGCCACCGCGGTGGCCGTCCTTCGAAAGCCACCGACAGAGACTTCCAGGCACAGGCAGAATCGATCCTCCACGACCAAAGGATCGATCCTCCCTGCCCAGAAGTGCAAACTTGGGCTGGAAAACGAGCCCAAGCCCAGAACTCCCAAACTAGGCCCCACCTAACCTTTCTAGCAAACACAAGCACCAAACAAGGTCTGTGTGTGCACACCCAGTGTGAAACGACCGCCAAGGCGCAATTTCCCAAATTGCCCTTGGGGTAAACAACAAGCCGAAGGGATGGAGGGACGGGTCCTCACACTACCAGTCCCTTTTCATGACATTGCAAAGGTCTCTGCCTCTATACTATCTCATTCTCGATTAGCATCATCTGTGTTTTCTCTACTATATTCCATGTGTCATGCTTCCTTTGTAACCTCATAGACCCACCTTGGCATTCTTGATTATCCCTATCACCTTTTGTACACAAACTTGCTTACTGTCTGGATTCTGGACCAATTTACCAGCCTTATTCCTCTGCATTAAACTTTCTGAAGAGGTATCTGTGATAACTCAGAAGCATTCTCTACTTAATCCAAGATTGCAAATACATTCTTAGCACCAATCAGTAGTATAAGAAGATTTATTAGGGACAACTTTTTTTTCCCAGTAATTCACCCATAACCGTTGACCTCTTTACACAATAGAGTATTAATCACTAGGGTGCCAATCACCTTGTTCCATGTGCTCATTCTTTGTTTCACGCAACCAGTTTTGTTAGAAGTCACTCCAAAATTTTGTTAGTAATTTTGATATCCAAATAAACAGCTCACAATGTACTATCCCCTGCCACCAATTTTATTAGGACTGAGTCATGCACTACAAAGGATAAAACTTAAGTTTTTGGCTCCTGAAGTTTATCGGCTATCCACCATAATAGAAAATTTTTACTATCTGCATATAGCATTAACCAAAGTAAGTTCATCTATTGTACCAGTAAAGGTATATGAAGGTTAGGCTTACTTGAGAATTATCCTCTGAATAATTGTTGAAGAAAAACTGATGTGAAAAGAGGAATACTTTCTTACTTGAGAATTAACCTCGATAGTGGAACTTGAGTTTGAGCTGGTAGGACATGCCTTCTTGTACCTCTCAATAGTTGCCCTTATACTGAAATACAAACAATTTCCAGAATACAGAAATAAGAATAACAACATCCAATAAGAACTCTAGTTTGGTGTCTACAGGTTTAATATTCTGAGTCCCTACTAGCTATCTAGGACTAGTATGGAAAGCCTCAACTTTTAAAGATGCTATACTTATGAATACTTCTACTAGAATGTACCATCATGTGTCATTAAATATCTAGCTAATGGCAAACAACCATAAGTTAACATGACTAATGTGGCCAATGTGATCTTTGCTTTGCAAAAGTATCTACAAACAACTAATTTTGGGACACAATCCTTTAATCATGGTGTCAAAATGGACCTCACAAAAGATTTGATAGCATCCATAAAATATAGTGTTGAAGCATTTACCTGATTTGCATCCATAGATGTTGATGCACTCGTTTGTGACATAGAGCTAAAGAAGGCAGCCATGCATGCATTGAACATAGCATCAACTTCTTTTTGTAGTTCAGTTCGAAGTTGAGTTCGAAGCTTTTCTTCTACACGTGGTCTTAGTTCAGATTGAAGTTCAGATTGAAATTTTAAGCAATATATATATAAGTAGTTTTTTTTTTAAATGGATTGGCTACAATAGGAATGAATATGCTCAAGGTTCACATGCAAGGACAAGCAAAGACTATACTAATATGGCTCCAAGAACCTTGCTACTAGTTTATATTCAATTCCTAAAAGATTGAATTTAATAAAATACATAACAGACAAAATGCATGCATTAAAGTACTAAAAATGAAAAGACAAAATGCATAATGGTGAAGAACTTACTCAAATAACTAAAAATGCAAAGACAAAATGCATAATCGTGAAGAACACTTATTCAAATAACTTTAGAGTAGAAAAAGGACTATTCATGACTCAAAGTGTGTTTATTGGATATCAATCCTCTCTACCTATCATCTACCATAATACACCCTCCTTTTCTTATGAAGGCCATTCAACCTTCTGTCTGTATCACTAGATTGAAGCTTTGATGAGGCGGAATCAAATTTGTCAAAAGATAGCCATTTATCATGCACAGGACTAATCTGTTCGTCTTACTAATGTGATTAAGTTTTGGTAGATAGAACAACAATTTTAAATTTCATAGCGTGAGTCAGAATTGGACTTCACAAGAAAGGTAAAGATACATGAAAACCAAAATCTACATATTTCTGAGAGAAGCATGAATCTGTCATCACTTCACAGCAAACCATGACAATAATGATACTTGAAGGATGCTTAACAGGGAAGCTCCAAGTCCTACATTATTGAAAGACAGAAATAATGATGAACATGTCACTATCAATATGACAGAATGAAACTATCTGCACAATCAATTTTCAAGGTATAGTACTAAGAGAAACCAAACCATGACAGGCTTGATAGTGGAGACTGAAAGAAATAACAAGCTACTAATTAAAGCAGAATAAAATTTGGAGCAGGTCATGGATGTTGATTGGTCACATATTGAATATCAATAGCTTAAACTTAAGAAACTAGTTTCACTTAAGCTTGCGACCTACCAAGCCATAAAAGACCGCATTTGCAATTAGTGGACGCCATTGCAAAGTGATCCAGTATGCAAGTTAGCTGCCTTATTCCAAAACTCCCCCAAAAATAATGGGATGTCTAAGAAAAAATATGATAGAAAGAAAATGGAAATAATTTGGGTTTAGTGAAACAATTTCAACATAACTAGGGAGTAGGGATATACAAAAGAAAAAGAATAACCTGCTCAACGGTAGACATATATGTCTAGGACGCACCTAAAAGGCAAGGTATCAAACCATCAAGAACTAATTATAACATGAGGAGAATTATTGAGTCATCAAGCCACATGTGAAAACCAATTCGCCGAACAGATTTGAATATGCAGCCATGCTACAAGCTTGCATGGATGTACATACAGAATATTTGATAGTTAAAAATGACAGCTTGGGACTCCAGATTCAAGTATGGCTAATTCCCAATTGTTATATGATGGCAGTTTTAGAACATCCAAAAAGACAAAAAGCAGCGGATCCTTCTAATCTAATGTGAATTGGTTATTGCATTTTTAAACATGCATTTATATCATGCTTAAACAACACTTGTTGCCTAAGCTGGCATTCGGACCACTCAAAGTACCCACAACAGGGACGAGGAAGCCACAAAGACAGGGAGAAATTCATACAAAAATCACCATAAATATATACCCTGTCCATGTAAGGCAGTGTGGCTGAGAACACATACTAGACAACAGTTGCGCCTAATCAAGGCTATAATTAACACCATCAAGGAAACTACATTACACATCAAAGGTAATCACATATCATAAAATCAAAAACTGGAATTCGATCACCAAGAGGCATGATCAACTAAATAGACCTTTAATCCCTTGTAAACTTAGTAGGTAGTAACCCACCCCACCCAGTGGCCTCCCACTATGGTCGGCCACATGATCGATGCCCTAGAATATTTTATGATCAAGTGGCAATAGTTGCCACCATGGTCCTACACCCACCATGGTCCTACAAGGGCCTCATTACCACCAGACCTACTGGTCCCATTCTATAAAAAAAGAGAAACCATGTCGAGAGGGAAGGGGGAAGGAGAGTGGGGAGAGGGTCTACCACTAATCTCTTGTCGCCGGAATCCGTCAATCACGCCGCCGAAATCCGCCGGACGATCTCACCGTCACCACGAAAGAAGGGGCTTAAGAGAGGGGAGAGGGGAGAGGGGAGAGGAGAGGACGGGAAAGTAGAGGCTTAGGAGAGGGGAGAGGAGAGGACTGACGAGATTTAGGCTTTAGGATTTTAGTTTTATATTTTTATATTTTTTAGTTTTACTTTTAACTAAATCCTATAGTGACAAGTAATTCAATATTTTCTTGTCACAAAATATTTTCAGCGACGAGATTTTATTTGCTGTCACTAAAAGCAAAATTTTAGTCCCGCCAACTAGAAAATTTTTTCCCGCCGAGTGATCTTTCTACTTTCAGTGACGAGCATTAGTAACAACAAATTATTGTTGTCACTGTAAATAAGAATTTTTAGTGACAACTAGAAGATCTCGTCACAAAAAAATCAAAAAAATTGAAACTTGTGACGAGAAATTAATCTTGTCACTAAAGGTCTATTTTATGTGACAATAACGACCGTTGTCACTAAAGACTCGTCACTGTAGCTCACATTTTTTATAGTGAATATAATAGTTGCTAATTTATCATTGATATCAATAACTTTTAGTCCTTGTTATTATTATGGATAGAACTGATCACAAATCCGAAAAGAAATAATTGAGCTCATAGAGAGGCCGATTGCCAACAAGCTCAAGTCATGGAAAACAGGAAACCTGAAATTGCTTAAACTCGCCTGCAGATCAACTTGTTTATCTTGTTATGCTACTCGAGTTCAAACAATTCAAACTTACAATTAGTCTGTAAGAAAACTATTCAAAGACATAAATTGCCCGTATTGTAATTATCATCTCACGGAGTCTGGACTTGACTCAAAATACATTAATAGATCAAGATCACTCAAGAGTAATTTGGTCATTGTTTCTTGGATGGGTTAGAATAATTATAAAAAAATGAATATATAAAATGCTCCTATTTTAACCTTATTTTTCTATTGAATTCGAATTCATCTTCTGTTAAATTTTCCACCTATTAAGCATAATTTGGTCATTATTTGTTGAGTGAGTTAAAATAAATAAAATTGATTATAGATGTAGAAGTAATTTACATTCGGGGCTCTATGGTTGCATGTATCAGCTGATACATGCATCAGCTGATGCAGTATTTTGATACAAACCTGTGTTTGGTTGGTCAAATGCATCAGCTGATGCAAAAAGGGGCTCCGATGCTGCATCAGCTGATGCAGCCAAAATGGCTGTTTCTGCTGATGCAGCATCAGCTGATGCATCACTATATAAATTAAAATACTATTTTCGGAATTAATAAAACCTTGAATAAATCCGAATAATCAATATATGAATTCCGGAAAATCTGAAAACCCAACCAGAAAATCCGAAAATTCGTGGAAAAAAATCTTTACATGAATATATTATTTTTGTTGATTTTTATTAAAAAATTATCATAAAAAAATTAAGTCTGGAAGATAAATAAAGAATTGGACACTGTTGTTCAAGATTTGGTTGATACTTTGTAGTTAAGAGTTTGCTAAAACAATTTTAGCTTAATACTCACACCGGCTTGATATTTTTTACTTTAATAATTAAGAAATTATTAAGTTAGCACGAGCTCAATAATTTAATAAATATAGTCAAAGAAAAAATATAGCTAAATAAAAAATAGCTAAAGAAAAAAAATGATATGAAACAGCTGTATCAACTGATGCAATACATACCAACCAAACAGAAAATGAGCTAATACTGCATCAGTTGATACAAACAACCAAACAAACAGGTGATGCTAATACTGCATCAACTGATACATGCATCAACTGATGCACTGCATCAACTGATGCAAGCAACCAAACGCCCCCAAAAATGAAGTACGGTGTACCTAGTAATTGTTGTGGTGTAAAAAGAATTACCTTCATAAAAATGCTCTTTAATTTGTTTTCAGTAATACAAATGGTCGACCTGTCTCAGGTCCAAATAACAGATGTAATACAAATGGTCTTTTTTGGATATCGTCACATACATTTTATCAATATTGTGAAAATCTACCCACGTTATTGATTATTGAATCCTAGTTACTCCCTTATCAATTTTATTACAAATCAATGCCTGCCATGACCTTCCATTTATGGTTATGAAATTTGACTACCTAATCATATTCAACCTATGTCCAAATGAACCTCTCATTATTAATAATATATCTATCTAAAAATAGTTAATAATATAGTTAAATGCGGAGATGGTAATATTAAAAAAATAGTTTAGTTTGTCTTTTAATTCTTTAGAGAAAAATAATAAAACTGTATCTAATATAATGGTATTTTGGTCAATTATATTCTTAAAAGTACTAAAAACAAAAATGAATTTCAGATAATTGATGAAAAATAATAGCGCTTTGCTTAAGGTAGTTTTTTACAAATAAAATTGATAAGTGAGGTATGGAATGCAATAATTGATAAGATTGGGTTAGTGTTCCCGTGACATCGATAAAAACCGTAGCATCGATAAAAAGTAGATGGCGATATTTAAAACCCCAGTTTATCCTTATTTGGTTCGGAGATAAGGAATCATTATCCCGGGTCAAGACCAGTTTATCCCGGTATTATAGCCAAACACCCTCTAATTTCCATTTTTATCCCCACTTTATTCTCATTTTTCATCCAATCATTGCTACGTTTTCTCTTCTTTTCAACCAATCACATCAATTTTATTGCTATTTTTCATTTTTCAACCAATCATTACTTCATTATCCCTATTTTTAAACCAATCACATCAACTTTATCCCTACTTTTCAACCAAACATTACTACTTTATCACTATTTATCAATCAAATACCACACATATCCCACTACATATCCCAGCATATCAATCCATATCCTCTTCAATGTCAGAGACTTTTCAAAATAAAGCATCATCGCCCGTTCCGAACATACGCGATTTTTCGCGTTTCGCGTTTCCGAACGGACGCGACATGCGACTTTTCGCGTTTCGCGTAACATACGCGTTCGTAACGGGATGCTTCGCGCGAACGGACGCAATGCTTCCGAACGGATGCAATGTTTGAGTTTGAGGTCTATATAAACCCCATTAATTCTTCACTTACGAAGACAGATTTTATTGTATCTTTTCTCCTCAAATCTTCTCAAATCTTCTGCCAATAACTCTGTCAGTATCCTACGGACTTTCCTTCGTCGGTACTAACGCAGGAAAGCGAGAACCTCGTTGTATCCTAAAGGAGATTCGCCGGAGACCCGTTGTACTACCAATCTGGTGGGGGCGAATCAACCCTTAAGGGTAGCGACATCCGTAACGTGCCTCGAAGTTCTATCAGTCCGCTGCATACTCTCTTTCCTTCTCCGACGTCCTCCAATTTCTCCAACAATCTTAAGGGTTGATTACTGTTTGTGATGGATCTGTCCGTTCTGAAGGAGATGGGAGATGTTTTAAAGTTGCAGCGTTTCGATGATACAAATTTCAAGCGATGGCAGAAGCGTATGCATCTACTATTGGCGACGCTGAAAATTGTGTACGTGCTGTCTACACCAGAGCCGACAATACCTGAAAATCCTGATGATGAGACCACTGAAGCAACTCGCCAAAGACTGAAATGGGAGAATGACGATCTGATGTGTCGCGGGCATGTGCTGAATTCAATGTCTGATGATTTGTTCGATGCGTATCAGCATCACATAACAACAAAAGATCTTTGCGATGCACTAGAACAAAAGTACATGATTGAAGATGCTGCCAGCAAAAAGTTTCTTGTGAGTAAATTTTTTAATTACAAAATGGTTGATAGTAGGCTTGTTACTGAGCTGTGAGGGCCCGTACCTCAGACCTGGCTCGACCGCGTGGGTCGAGAGCCGGTTTCCTGTTGGTCTGGTTTCGCGTCAGGCACGATCGGGCGATCGTGTGGAAATTTGGACCCCATGGGCATTTTGGTAAATATGCCCCATGGTGGTCGGTTTCACACCCGCGTTGTACCCACGGCCTTGGATTGATGTATGTGGTTGTTTAGAATGGCTAGGTGGACCCGGGATCGGGAGATCCCAGCTCGGGCGCGCTGAAGCTTGCCTTTGGGCGGCTTACGGCCCTTGAGCGACCGATCGGGCTCGTGAGCGGGTCGGTGGACTTTCGACCCGTTAGTCGGGTCCGGCCCATTAGTGGCCTGGTTAGTGGGAGGGCAGTTGGAGCAGTTGGCTCCACCTCACCCCTCTTCCCTTTTTCCCCTCCCTCTTCTCTTCTCTTTCTTTCCCCCGGTTCTCCTCTTCTCCTCCAACCAACGTCGCTTCTTCTCCCTTCTCCCCTTCTCCTCCGGCTGGGTTAAAGCTTGGAGGGCTGAGCATTGCGGAGCGGACCTTCGCGGTACGACCGGCTGGACGCGTGGAGAAGCTTCTTTGCTTGCCCAGGTAGGTGTTTCTACCTCGATCCTTGAATCGGGTTCTACTAGGTTAGATTGTATGTGTTTTTGCTGTTGAATACCTAGTAGAATGTTTGTAAATCTTTGCTTATGTGATGTGCCTCTCTCCCTGGTATTCTTACGCTGTAAATCTGGGTTTTGGCCGGTTGTTTTCCGTATTGTCGAAGCTTCGTCGGTTTTCGTCCATTTTTCACCTAGATAGGAGATTTCAAGATTTAACCGTCAAAAACGGGATTTCTTTACATCATTGGTTTCCCCATAGCTAAATACACTTGCCTACAAAGTTTCATTGTTTTCAAACATGTTTTGATCCTTGAAAATCTAGAAATAGGATTTCTGGCGTTTTGCGCAGTGAGCTCGACGGTCGATCGGTGCATCGACCGTCAGCTCGACAGTCGATCGATGTATCGACCGCCAGGCTTGAATATGCTTACTCTGGGCCTGACGGTCAACCGTCGGATCGACCGACGTATCGTCCGTCAGGCTCTGTCGGGGTTTTAGCCTCCCAGGGTCGATGCATGGATCGACCGTGGGAGTCCCTTCTTTTCGCCTTTTACCTGACGGTCGACCGTCGCATCGACCGTCAGGCGCGGTTGGGTTTTGGGCTTCTCAGGGTCGATGGAGGGATCGACCGTCACCCTTGGCTTTCTTCGCATGGACCTCACGGTCGATCCCCGGATCGACCGTGACATCGTCCGTGACCACTTGGACTTGGTTTTATGGTATTTCTTGGATGGTTTTAATGGGGGATTGATATCTAAACATGTTGGGAAGCATGTAGGAGGATTTGATGATGTTTTCAAAGGATTTCCACTTGGTTTGAGATTGATTCAACGTTCTTCCTTCTTTTAGAAAACCTATGGTTCTACTTGCAATTAATACTTGTTTGATTGTAGTTTAATGATTAGTTGATTGCCTAGCCATTAACTAGCTATGAGTGCTAGTTAATGAGAAATTGTGGAACCTTAGCCTCTTGCCGGCGAGTGCCGAGGGCTATTGTATATCTGTGGAACTTATAACTGTTGATGTGGCATATAGAGACATCTAGGTTAGATGTTTGCCTAGGCTCATGCATTGTATGCATTAGACGCATTTGAGGTTAGGCGGGCGATGTTTTAGGTCGCCGATCCGAGGCTCTCGGGTAGCTCGAATCTAGCCTTAGGACCATGGATGGGTAGTTAGGAGTAGGGTGTGATTGTTGATCAAGTCTCTTGTCTTTTGAGGATTCACACTAGTTGACTCTGATCAGTGTTTAAGGTTTAGAGGTCGTGTTGTCTTCCAAAGCCGAGTGCTAAGGATGGAGGTTGATGCGTTCCCGATGTGGTTCCCCAAGGCTTGGTGTTCCAGCTTGGGAGGGGTGATCTTGCATGTTACTGTTCCTTGGCCTCCTGGTAACTTGTTCAGGAGAGAGGTTTCATGACAAGAGCCCTTGGGACATCAACTGGGTTATGGGACCCGTGGCATCCGTTAGACTTAGGCTGGGAGACAACACTGTTGGTGTTTTCCTCCTTTCAGTGTGCCGTAGAGTAGAACCCTACTGGGCTTTTTGCTCATTCCTACCCGGGCTGCGTTTGCAGGTGCAGGCGGCGGTCCTTCTTCGGTGGAGCCGGCTGGCTCGGTTTTTGGCGGTGCAGGTACATCCAGAGGCGTCTGAGGTTTTGTTGGAGGATATGACTGATGTAACTTTTTGATATATATATATGCATGTTGTAAACCCTTTTGGGAGAACTTTTGGGATGTTGTATAAATCTGTATTTTTTTTGGAACTCAGACATTCTAAGAATTGATGTTATATTATGATTAAATCTGCTTAGCCTCTGGAATACTTTTGATTAAAGTGCTTATCCTTTCCGCTTGTACTGCACCGGTTCATGATGAATAGTGTTAGGACCCTCACGCCCCGTCCTGGATGGGTTTTCTGGGTCGGAGTGTGACATGAGCAGTTTTATGAGCTTACTCGTATTTTGCAACATATTAAGCAAAATAACATGAATATGGATGATTCAATAGTTGTGACATCCATCATAGACAAACTGCCCCCTTCTTGGAAGGATGTTAAACGCAGCCTTAAACACCGCAAGGAGGATATTTCTCTCGAAGACTTGTTTAATCATGTCAAAATTGAGGAGGAATATCGGAAAAATGAAGGAGCAAATAATCCACCACCGGATGGCAAGTCGAAAGTGCTTGTGGCAGAAACTTCAAATACTGGTAAGACCTCCAACAAGAAGCGTTCCAATCAATTCAGCAAAGAAAAGGGCCAGAATAACAAGAGGATGAAAGGTAACTGCTACTACTGAGGTAAGCCTGGGCATTTTAAGCGAGATTGTCGGTCCCGCAAAAAGAAAGAGGGAGGCAATGAAAATAAAGACAATTTCGCAGCCATGATCTTCGAGACTAATGTACTCGAAGACAACACCTCTTGGTGGATAGATTCTGGGGCAACTAGGCACATCTGCAACAATAAAAGCCTGCTTAAGACTTTGGAGCCTAGCAGCGATGGAACGGTGCTGTACATGGGAAATTCAAGCAGCAATAATGTGCAAGGCCATGGTACAGTGGAGTTGGAGTTCACTTCTGGAAAGCTACTTACTTTAAAGAATGTGTTGTATGTACCAGAAGTACGTAGAAACTTAGTTTCTGGTAGCCTGCTAAATAAGCATGGCTTTAAACTTGTATTTGAGGCAGACAAGTTTATACTGTCCAAGGGTGGGATATTTGTGGGAAAGGGCTATATGTATGATGGATTGTTCAAATTGAATATTAATAAAGTTCATGTTTCTGCTTACATGGTTGAGTCTTCTGAATTGTGGCATAATAGGTTAGGTCATGTTAATTATAAAAAATTGAAGGACATGATGAAATTAGACTTGAATCCTAAGCTAGACATTAATAGTGTTTGTACTACTTGCATGAAGACAAAGATAACTAGGAAACCTTTTCCTAGTGTGGAAAGAAACTCTAAATTATTAGATTTAATACATAGTGATGTTTGTGATCTTCATGCTACTCCAACCGTAGGAGGTAAGAAATACTTTGTGACATTTATAGATGATAGCTCAAGGTTTTACTATGTATATTTGCTTAGATATAAGGATGAAGTTTTGGAAAAATTTGAAATTTATAAATCTGAAGTAGAGAACCAATGTGGTACTAAGATTAAATGCTTGAGATCAGATAGAGGAGGTGAATTTTATAGTCCTTCATATTTTGAATCCAATGGAATTATACATGAAGTGACGGCGCCGTATACCCCGCAACAAAACGGTATAGCTGAACGGAAAAATAGAACATTAATGGAAATGGTTAATTCCATGATGTCTAATTCCGGACTATCTGATGGTTATTGGGGTGAAGCTTTACTAACAGCTTGTCATATTTTAAATAGAGTTCCAACTAAAGGGAAATCTATTACCCCATATGAGGCATGGAAAAATAGAAAACCCAACATTGGTTATTTCAAAGTATGGGGCTGTAGAGCCATAGTTAGAGTTCCTGAGCCTAAGAGAAAGAAATTAGGTGAAAGAGGACTTGAGTGTGTATTCTTAGGATATGCAGAACATAGTAAAGCATATAGATTCATGGTTGTTGAGCCCAATGATTATATAATTGTTAACACAGTTATAGAGTCTAGGGATGCAATATTTGATGAATTAAGGTTTACCTCTTTACCTAAATTTCAGGAACTTAAAGAATCTAGCATTGAAATAAAAGCTTCTAAGGATGTCCCTAATGAAATTACAGAACTAAGGAGAAGCAAACGACCTAAAGTAGCTAAAACATATGGAGATGATTTCGATATGTTCTTAGTAGAAGGAACTACTAATAATGTTGTGTGTCAAACACCAATTAGTTTGATGATTGAGTCTGATCCTAAAACTTTCAAAGAAGCTATGGCATCTTCTGATGCAAGTCTTTGGAAGGATGCTATTAGAGATGAGATGGACTCAATAACAGGTAACAACACTTGGATATTAGTAGATCTTCCACCTGGATCCAAACCTATTGGTTGCAAGTGGATATTTAAAAGGAAAAGAAAGGTCGATGGTACTATTGAAAAGTACAAAGCTAGATTAGTAGCTAAAGGGTTTACACAGAAAGAAGGAATTGATTTCTTTGATACGTATGCCCCAGTAGCTAGGATGGCTTCTATACGTACCCTAATAGCTCTGACTTCGATTTATAAGTTAGTAATTCATCAGATGGATGTTAAAACAGCTTTTTTAAATGGTGAATTAGATGAGGAAATATACATGGAGCAACCTGAGGGTTTTATCATGCCAGGAAAAGAGAAGAAAGTGTGTAAACTAATACGCTCTTTATATGGTTTAAAACAAGCTCCAAAACAATGGCATGAAAAATTCAATCAAGTAATTTTGGCTAATGGTTTTATTGTTAATCAATCAGATAAATGTGTTTATAGCAGATTCGGTGGGGGGAAAGGAGTAGTTATATGTTTATATGTTGATGATATGCTTATCTTTGGTTCCGATTTATATGAAGTAGAATCTGTTAAAACACTTTTATCTAGCAGTTTTGACATGAAAGATATGGGCGAAGCTAATGTGATCTTAGGCATTAAAATAGTGAAAAGATCTGATGGTTTGATATTAACTCAAAGCCATTATATTGAGAAAATTCTCAAACAGTTCGAGCACTTCGATTGTTCGTCAGTATCTACACCATTTGCTTCAGGTGATAGATTGCTACCTAATATTGGTAGGGCAGTGTCACAGCTGGAATATGCAAAAGTCATTGGATGCTTAATGTATGCTATGACTAGTACGCGACCAGACATTGCTTTTGCAGTGGGAAAGCTTAGTAGATATACTAGCAATCCAGGACAAAGACATTGGGATGCTATTCATAGATTTTTAAAATATTTAAAAGGAACTATGGACTATGGCATCTGTTATACCGGAGATCCAACAGTTTTAGAAGGATTCACAGATGCGAGTTGGATCACAAATTTAGAATATCACTCTTCAACTAGTGGATGGGTTTTCTTGCTTGGTGGGGGAGCTATTTCTTGGGGATCCAAGAAAAAGACTTGTATAACTGATTCCACCATGGCTTCTGAGTTTGTAGCTTTAGCTGCAACAGGAAAAGAAGCAGAATGGCTTAGGAGTTTCTTATTAGAGTTACCGTTATGGCCTAAGCCTATGTCTCCTATTTCTATTCATTGTGATAGCCAGACAACATTGGCTAGAGCGTATAGCAATACCTATAATGGAAAATCTAGACACATAGGTCTGAGAGATAGCTATGTGAGACAGTTGATACAAGATGGTGTTATCACTGTGGATTTTGTTAGATCCTGCCAGAATTTGGCAGACCCTCTAACAAAAGGTTTGTCTAGAGACTTAGTCTACAAGACAGCTCGTGGGATGGGTCTAAAGTCCATTTCAAAATTTAATTAATGATGGAACCTTAACTTAACTCATGAAAACTTCATGTTTTGAGTTCAATGAGTGATAGTACATCATGCTAATTAATGCAAACATCACATAAATTTCATCCCAAGGATAAGATGTTTTGGTACCAGAAGTGCTTAGAGTTAAGGTGAGCTAATGCTCTTAATGAGTCAAGAAATCTTAAGTCCAAGTGTTTGTTTCTGGAAACACTGTTTGATTCACCTATATTAATGCAAAAGTGGGGCCGTTTCTAAGAGTTTAAGGGACTTTAACTCTAAGCATTAATGAAAGGATATGAGACACATGGCCATAATGGTGTCAACTAGCGGTTTGGATACTGAAATAATTGAAGGAGTTTGCGTAGAGCAGAACCGATTGACAATATGAGTTCAAAGTTCAAGGTACTATCCACTGGGATCTTCTAGTCAATTTTGTAATGCTTCTACTATATAGAGGTTCAGGTCGCAAGACACCTTTATTTATGCGAATGACTTATTTGGCAGAATAAATGATCTTTTTCAAATTTATTTTATTTTATTTTGAAAATGGTGGGGGATTGTCAGAGACTTTTCAAAATAAAGCGTCATCGCCCGTTCCGAACATACGCGATTTTTCGCGTTTCGCGTTTCCGAACGGACGCGACATGCGACTTTTCGCGTTTCGCGTAACATACGCGTTCGTAACGGGATGCTTCGCGCGAACGGACGCAATGCTTCCAAACGGATGCAATGTTTGAGTTTGAGGTCTATATAAACCCCATTAATTCTTCACTTACGAAGACAGATTTTATTGTATCTTTTCTCCTCAAATCTTCTCAAATCTTCTGCCAATAACTCTGTCAGTATCCTACGGACTTTCCTTCGTCGGTACTAACGAAGGAAAGGGAGAACCTCATTGTATCCTAAAGGAGATTCGCCGGAGACCCGTTGTACTACCAATCTGGTGGGGGCGAATCAACCCTTAAGGGTAGCGACATCCGTAACGTGCCTCGAAGTTCTATCAGTCCGCTGCATACTCTCTTCCTTCTCCGACGTCCTCCAATTTCTCCAACATTCAATCCCGAAATTGTTTATCTCGCAACCAAACGACACCTAAAAGTTTAGAACTTGATGGCTTTTATGCAAATAGTACCCATTTGATTTCGCTGGCCCCGTTCGCAGGGATTTTGTTTGCATATTTCGCTGGTTAGTGTCCTTTTCTGAAAAATGGACAACTAAAAAATGGGACGGGTAAAAGCCCTAAACCCTCTTCCTCTGTTCCCCTCCTCAACCACACCGCCGACGCTCCGTCTCCGCCGGACCCGTTAGCCGGCGAGGCTCCGACCACGTCACGGCCGCCTTATCTCTCTCCGATCCCCTTCTATTTCAATACTGAGTCCTCCCGACGCTGGATTAGCTCCTACAATTTTATTTCTATTTTAAGTCTACATTTTTGGTGTAATGTGTTTAGAGCCTTGGGATGGTGAGAACTAACTAAAATCAGCATCAATCGGTCTCCTTTCCCTGTGTTCTACTCTCATTGTTTTCTTTTTATTCGAGCTACAAGTCCAATATTAGTGATGTCTGCTACGCAGATACGTTGGGTTGTTGTTGGATAGGAAGTGATGGTGGGATGGCAGAGGTGCCTGCGGTTCCTTCGTCACCAGATCAGTGCTGAAGTGCTCCAATGCCGATGTCCACCGGCTGCCGCGCCGTATTCCACCTTCGTCAATTCGTCACTAACCTCATCAGGTAGGAAGCTCAATGTTGCCCACCATCTTGGTTCATCTTTTCACGTTGATTCATTCGTCACTAAGGGTAACAAGTACTGGATATCGAATGCGGGGCTTTATCAGGCCAGTTAAAACAATTGGTTGATCATGAGCTTTTCTTGTTGCAGGTCGATCGATTCGTCAGTCGAGAGCAGCTGATCTTTTAACTGCACTCTTTTTATCGTTATGTGCAACGTTTGGTACTGTGTTCTTGCGAATCAAATGATATAAACTTCACTATGCCGAAAAATTGTGCATTTTTCCAGACATGAGATGTTTATGCATTCATCGGCCTAAAAAGACCTACCCGAAACTCTATTTTTCTACGATTTCTTAGGCACTTCTATATGGCGCAGATATGTACCGCATTTATTTATTTCTCATATCGTGATGGCCTTTTGAGTTTAGTTTGCTTGGAGGCCATTGAAGATGTTTAGTTTTGTGAATTATTTATATAGCGTAATGTTACCCTTTATTCGATATTTTCACCAACTGTAGCCAATATGTACATAGAGGCCTATTTCTCTATTCGTATAAATCCTTGTATCGTCCAATCCCTCACCATTCAAGAGACTTTTTTGAGCAATTCAGCCCATAGGTTTGTATGAGATTATAGAAGATCGGAACTAGTCTGTTACAAGCTTAAAACCTTACCTCAAAAAAGTACACCACCAACAAAACAGTATACCACCCAAAAAGAAATCCCAACCAAACCTTACATTAATAGGTATAAGACCGCCAAAACTAGAAGGAACAGAAACCAAATTATATCATCAAAAACACAAACCAGAATCTTAGAAATTAAGAGGCCAGTCCCCTGTTGTCTCAGATCCAGATGCAAAGACCCACAAGCGTGATCAGCGGCGACTTGTAGCAAAATCTGTCAGTTTTTCTACTTGACTCACCAGATCTCGATGCACATATCTAAAGATTGAAATCGTGAGATGCACTGAGAGGCTACAAATATCTCTCAAAAGCCCACAAAATTCTACCGGCCATGAGAACCGCCCATTAATACAACCAATCAAAAAGGAGCTGTCGGACTCCACTATACATTTTCCACAACCAAGCTCTCCCGCAACCTGGATAGCTCGCTTAATTCCCTTAAGATTAGCTTCCGTACATGAGTTGGCTTCAATATATTCTGACACAACAGCCCAAATCGATCCATCTTCACGCTTAAGCAAGACTCCCAAGCCTGCAGATTGATTAGCAACCATGAAAGAGCCATGTGACTGAGCAATACATATATCTTGGCGATGATTAACAACAATCTCTTTAAAGTCAGAAGCCAGATAACTGCGGCCATATTCTCTAACCAATCTTTGAACCCGTAAGAACAGAACCTGAACCTCCACGTTTTCTTCTTTGAAAACAGCATCGTTCCGAGCACCCCGTATGGCCCACAAGCGATAACAAGCTACTAATTTTTAATAAACGACTCTCTTCTGAAGAAGCAGATTGCTCCAGCAGATGAATCAAGCCTTCAAAAGAAATTAAAATAGAACTGGAGCAAAGAAGACTCCAAAGAGTTCTAGCAAAAGAGCAAGAGAAAAATAGATGAAAGATGGACTCTCGAACAAAGCCACATAAAGGGCATCTATCATCTGATAAGTAACCAAAATGCCATAGTGCATCCCGGGTTGGCAACTGCTCGTGAAGATGCTTCCAAACAAAAAAACGCACACGAGGGCTTGTTGGGAGATGCCAGAGATTAATCCAAAGAGAACGGGAGAAACTGTGAGTCTCTACCATCGGGATGGATGACAAAGATAGAAAGATGTACGCAAATTTAGATGACACCTTACCCGTCGGATCATAAGACCACCACCAGGAGTCCTAGAGCCCAATGGGTGTAGTTGCTAACCTGGCAGCCAAATATTGCCCAAAAAGTGAAGATAGCAGATTAAGATTCCATGAATCTCCAATCATCAAATCAGCAACCACAAGATCTTCCAAATTCTTTCCCATTATGGACTGCCTTACAGGACATGGGATCTGAACCAAAGCTTCCTGATCAAACCATGCATCATATATCAAGCTCACCCTACTATGAATGCCAGGTTTGAAACTCAACCCTTGCCTTAGCACTAAAACCTGTTTGAACACAGCTTTCCAGAAAGATGATGCTATGCGTCTATAGGAGATCTATAATAATAGGGATTCCTCACATCCAAATACATATCCCCTCCAAGTATAGTTTTAATTCAAAGTGTTTTGGTACTTCGAATCCAAGAAATTGGATTCGCGGCACTATTCATAGAAGCTGCCGGCGCAAGAAGGATCAATCTTCTTGGGTATGAAGATCGATCTTCCTGCTGCCAGGTAGGCTGTCGACTATGAAGGATCGATCTTCCCATAGGAGAAGATCGATCTTTTGTATGTTAGTATTCTGTCTCGTCTAAAAGGATCGAACTTCTGTGCATGAAGATCGATCTTGTTGTTCCAGACAGAACACCTGTTTGGGAAAGATCGATGTTCCTAGGAAGGAAGATCGATCTCCTCTGTTCCTGATAGAGCACTCTATTCAAGAAGATCGATCTTCTTGTGGGAGAAGATCGATCTCTTCCTTGACAGAAGACTGCCTTTGTAGAGGATCGATCTTCATGGGATATGAAGATCGATCTCTTACTTTGGCAGTTGGCTTGTGAAGAGAAGATCGATCTTCATGGGAGATCTCTTGTCTCAGGTAACCAGTTTTGATTTCGTTTTCGACGATTTCAATTTCTATTCGACTGGGACTTCTAGCGTGGTTTTCCCGTGGTGGATTGTGGTTGCTTTATAGTTTTCCTAACCATTGTACATAGCCTTATAGGTCCTAGGCCCATGTGTGGGGTCGGACCATATATGTATATGAAATGTGGTTAACCGGGAGGAGTCATGCCCTCCCGGGAATGTGTAGAATAAATGGGCCGAAGATGTGCCCTATTGTTTTAATATAGCCCAACTAATTGTCGGCGTGCGCTAGGAGCAGTAGTGTAAAAGTGAATGATTGGATGATTGTTGGTTACCTGTTTTGGTAGATCCATAGTTGTACTTGTAGATCAATTATCTGTGAGATAACTGTGCAACCTTAGTCGGTTGGTAGATCTATAGTTTGCTAAGTCTTGCCTTAGATGTCAACAACTTGGCACGATTTCAAAAAGAGATGAGATGCCCCAACATCCTATTCTTGTTTGTGAAATCTTTGATGTTTGGGGGATAGATTTTATGGGCCCATTTCCTCCTTCGAATGGTTATTCATATATTTTGGTAGGAGTTGATTATATGTCAAAATGGGTAGAGGCAATCCCTACTAAAACCAATGATCACAAGGTTGTGTTGAAATTTGTGCAAGCAAATATTTTCACCCGGTTTGGATTTCCTAGAGTCATCATAAGCGACGGTGGATCTCATTTTACAAACCATCATTTCAACACTTTGCTTAAAAAATATTGAATTACACACAAAGTCGCTACCCCATACCATCCTCAAACAAATGGTCAAGTTGAAGTTTCTAATCGGCAAATTAAGCGCATCCTAAAGAAAATCGTGAGAAGTGACCGGAAAGATTGGGTCTTAAAACTCAATGATGCATTATGGGCGTATAGAACCGCTTATAAGACATCAATTGGGATGTCACCATTCCGATTAGTCTTTGGCAAACCATGTCATTTACCGGTGGAAATTCAACATCGAGCTTATTGGGCCATTAAGCAACTTAATTGGGAACCAAATGATATATCAAGCCATAGGAAACTTCAAATTAATGAATTGGAGGAGCTTAGAAATGAAGCTTATGATAATTCCATGATTTATAAAGCCCACACAAAAGCTTTACATGATAAATTTATCACACGAAAAACATTCACAGTTGGACAAAAAGTTTGGCTTTTTAATGCACGTCTTAGACTTTTTTTGGGTAAACTTAAATCAAGATGGAGTGGACCTTTTGTGATCAATAAAATTTTTCCTCATGGAGCTATAGAAATTCAACATCCAAAATCTAGGCATATTTTCATGGTAAATGGCCAACGATTGAAGCCTTATATTGATAATACCCCTATTGATCTTCCCATAGAGGCCACCATGATATTAGGGGTACTTCACGAGCTTTGAAGTTCTTTGTGTAGGATTAGTTTGTTTTCTGGTTTGGCATTTTTTTGGATTGCATGTAATGCATGATTTATAATTTTGTATGATTTGAGTGCTTGATTTGGAATGTGTTTTTAGCAAGATTGTTTGCATGAAGAATCTTTATCGTGTTTTGTTCAATGCATGATTGATTTAGTTTGTTTCTTTTCCTCATTATTTCTGTTGTTTAGTGGGGGTAGCTTTTATTTTGATTTTGGGAGATTTCATTGTTGTTTGAGTAAAAATTGTGTATGTTTGATCTTGAGTCAAGGCATTTATGAGTGTATTTGTGATTGTGCTACACTATTCTTCATGAATGATTGAGAATTGGGGTGAAATAAAAGTTAGAATTCATCTTGGAGTGAAATCTTGTATTTTTTACACAACTTTTAGGATGCTTTAAAAGTCGCGCTACAGGGTGGATCGATCCGGATCCTTAATGGATCGATCCACAAACACACGTTGGATCGATCCACATTTATCTTTCAGTAAGCACAATACTTGGTGGAACAATTTGGATCGATCCAAAATATAATGGATCGATCCGGAACCGTGTGTTTGGATCGATACAAACCCTTGTTTGGATCGATCCAAGCCAACCTTCTAGAGGGTCCTCTCTGTCACCGTTTGGATCGATCCACGTCTAGAGTGGATCGATCCGGACCCTATCCACGTCACTCAAGTCACTATCCGCGATCACGACACGTGTTTGGATCGATCCAAATCTTAATGGGATCGATCCAAACTCCACCTAAAACACGCTTAAAGGGGTTTTAGAGTAAGTTAGGGCATTCTTTGCCCAATCCTTTCTCCGAACTCTCTTCCGTCTCGCCTCTCCTCTCTCCCATCTCCGGCGATTTCGTCGGCGGCGTGAACGATTCTGACATCCCTCAATACCAGTACTCCTCCATCACACATCCGCCCGTCATCCTATCTACCATGGGGCCAAAAAAGAGGATTGCGGCCAAGAAGGCGCCGGCGAAGAAGGCAGCTACCAAACGGAGTGCTCCGGGTGCTTCTTCCTCGGCAGGACCGTCTGGTTCTTCTCCATCACCTCCTCAATCCCCAAGCAAGCGCAGCCGACCTTCAGCGCAGGAGACCACTGGTGGTGTTGTTCTTGACCTTTGGAAAAATCGTGGTTTTGAGTTTGAATTCAAATTTGACATCCCGTTCTTCCGCAATCATGCACAATCATCAGCTTCTATTCATTTTTTGGAGCAACACCGAGCTTTAGGGATTTGCTCACCAACTAGGATCATCTACCCTAGGTTAATCCGGCTGTTTTATCAAAATTTGTATATTATTCCACAGCAGTCGGCTAATGATACCAATTGCCCAGGGTTTACATCCCAAATTTTGGGTCATCGTGTAGTTTTCACAGCTAAGGCCATCAGTGACATTTTAGATGTCCCTATATCATCCCCTGGTACCCGATACGATGCCGTTCGAGGGTGGAATGCTTCTGAAGTCGTTCCAGTGCGAGCTTACACTGGCGAGATTTTTCGACGCGAACTAGATGAACAATTGTGGTTCATCGATGATGTTCTACGTCGGAATATTTTTCAGACGGCTCACCCTCAACGCCGCATAGGTGATTGGTTATGGGTTTTGTGGTGTCTCCTTAAGAATATTTCCATTCCTTTTCCATCCCTAATTCTCAATGACATGGAGTATTTTCTTAAAAATGCTGATAACAAGAACAAGACGAAGCCATTTCCACACCCTTGCCTCATCTCTGATTTCCTTGTGCGTCAACCTTGGTTTCCTGCTGACGAGCCTACCATGGAAGCTCCATCCTCCTCTTTCTTTGGCCAAATTACCTGGAGCAAGGTCATTTCTAAAATGGCCAAAGCTCAACAGGAAATTGCCTCCATTCTAGTTCAGACGTAGTCTCAGCCTCAGCCTTCAGCTCCTCCTCAGCCTCCAGTTCCTCGGCCTCCATCCCCTCCTCAGCTAGCTCCACAGGTTCCACCATCCCTTTCGGAGGACGAGTCGATCTCCGAATTAGAGGACTTTCGCCTCAGTTTGATCTCAAGATTTGAGGAGGTTGATCATTCCCTGAGTGTCATCACGACGGATCTGCAGTGCTTCCAGCAGGAGACACACCGAGAGCTGCAGACAATACTAGCCTATTTGGCGAAGATGTGTCTAGCCGGACCAGCTACTGTTTCGACCTCCACGCAGACAGAGGATGTCAGCACTCTACCGGCGGACCAGCTAGTCGTGGACACCTCCATTCCAGCAGCCGGGCAGTCGGATCTGCCGAGGGAGACCACGAGTGGATAGTTGCTGCGGTTGTAGCTTTATTGTTGATAATGACATTAACTGGAATTGTCACTTTTTGGGTGTTACTAATGCTTGGGCATGGTGACATTTTTGAGTTCATGATGCCATGGTTGGTTGTACAGGAGATTTCTTTTTGATTACATGATAAATAGTTGGATGAATGACTAGATATATTCACTTGCTGGTTGTTATTGTGTTGATTATAATTTGTACCTTGTGATGGTTGTTATTGTGATTGGTGTATTGTGGATAGTTGGATGGTTATATAAATGAGATTGGTGTTAATCTTTGTATTGAACTGATAGCAATATCTATTAGACGTGTATGACTAGTAGGTTTTGTTATAGTTGTGGTTGAGGGTGTGCCTCTGTATGGTTGTTGTTTGTCACAGGGTATACACGTCATTCCAATATCTACTATATACAAAGGGGGTGCTGTCCAATTTTTTCAGGCCATTGGACCAAGCAATTCATGCTCTACACTCTTCTAGCATTCTCAACTCAACTTTTACTTTTACTTACCTCATTTCTTCACTTTTATTCATAAATTCCTATATCTCACACATGTGCATTTACCTTGCAAGATTGAACGCCCTATACGTTTCTCAATCAACAATTAAGGTTATCTCTTTCCCTTACCTTTCACTCGTGCTTGAGGACAATCCCGTTTAAGTTGGGGGGTATGCATTACATGCATGATAATCATTTTTGTATTTACACTTGAGATGAGAAATACTTGCATTAATGATTATGTGAAACATTCAACTCAAGTACCCTTTATGGATGATTGTTGCATGATATATTCGAAACTTCACATATTTATAAGGGTTTGCTCATCATGATAGGGATATTATTGTTCATTCACTTTAATCCGCTTGCTATATGTTAAAGTTGATTGAGTAATTCAACATCATTCTATATTCGCACATTTATGAGGGGTTGATTAGTCAAGCCGAGTTTGGTACCTTGAAGGATTAAGGAGTCAAAGGTAGAAATCATGTTTTGCTTAATTGAGAATGGCTATGCTCAGCTTAGGATTGAAAAGAAAGAAAAGAAGAAGAAGAAAATATGTGTGGTGACTAGTTATAATTCGTAGCCTTTTAGGTTCGAGCAATTAAGTCCGAGGGGTGTTTTATCACCCAATGCCCTAAAGCCATTCGGTTTGGGAGCCATTGACCCAAAGCTCGTTACAAGTACCTAGAAAAGAGCTTAAGGGATTATAACATTACACGGTCGCACACTAAAAAAAACAAAACAAAGAAAAAAAGAAAAGAGAAGAAAATATGTGTGGTGACTAGTTATAATTCGTAGCCTTTTGGGTTCGAGCAATTAAGTCCGAGGGGTGCTTTATCACCCAATGCCCTAAAGCCATTTGGTTTGGGAGCCATTAACCCAAAGCTCGTTACAAGGACCTAGAAGAGAGCTTAATGGATTATAACATTGCACGATCGAACACTAATTAAGAAAAGTATAAAGAGCAACCATGTTACATTTTAGCAAACATGTGAAATACTTGAGATGATTAAGCCGGATTGGGCCTTACTTGGTTGATTTTGAAAACCCCAAATATTTGTGCGGTAACATCTTGCACTTGGATTCCTTGATTATACTATAATTGTACTAAGTGCTTTAAAGTCCTTGAAGGGTGATAACCATAATTTGATTAACATATTTCTTATATTTGTGTGATTTGAAAGGTATCATTATGCACATGATTCTATTATTTGACATTTGAGTAAATCTAGATCACATATGAATTGATGTATTGTATCTTGACATTTTGATTGTAAATAGGATGTTTGTGGGTATCATCACTGTAAACCCTCACGACACAACACTCGTCCTCTAGGGTAAACCTAGGGGTTTAACGGCTTGTTGCACATGCTAAGTGCAATCGTGAGTCCTACGAAAGTGGCTAGTTAGATTTTATTTGTCTTTTTGCTTTGCTCGAGGACTAGCAAAGTTCAAGTTGGGGGGTGTGATGAGTCACAAAATATACATAATTCACCCATTCAACTGAGCTTTGTTAGCTCTCAAGCAATGCATTTTTAATATTTTTTCATATGGTTTCAGGTACAAGAGCTTGCAAAGAGAGTTGCATTGATTTCAAGCCAAAAGACATCCAGAATACAGATTCAGCCTTATTTGGATCGATCCAGAACATTTGGATCGATTCAGGAATTTTTGGATCGATCCCAAAGCGGTTTGGATCAATCCAGACGCTTATCCAGAGAGCCAGACGTTCTGTCAAATATTGGATCGATCCGGATCCTTAATGGATCGATCCACAAATCTTTCTCCAGAGAGCTTGGTACATATTGGATCGATCCAAATCGTCAATGGATCGATCCATAATTCTTTTCCAGAGAGCCATGGTTCTCTGGTACACATTGGATCAATCCAAATCGTCATTGGATCGATCCATAAGCCCTTTCCAGAGTGCTATGATTCCCTGCTACATCTTGGATCGATCCAGACCTATATTGGATCGATCCAAGTTGTTCGAAACCCAGATTTTGACATCTTGGATCGATCCAAACCTATTTCGGATCGATCCAAGATCGGGTGACGGGTAAAAACGGATGGTTCTGATCTGTTTCGCGGGTCCACGATTTGGGGCCTATAAATAGGGGCTTTGGCTCTAATTTTAGGATCTTTCTCGCCCTCTTGTTCCCTCTCTTTCCAGCTCTTCTTCCCTCCTCTAGCTCTTGAGATTTCTCCTCTAATTCCTAAGGATTTAGGGCTCAAAAGGTGGAGTTCAATGGAGAAGATGGGTCAAACCTCTCCCCCCATGGAACTTCCAACCAAGATGAGTAACTAAACTCCTCATCCTTGGGAATTCTAGGATGTCTTAGGTTTTTATCTTTCATTTCTCTTGTAATCCTTGATGTAAGAACACTTGTGAGATGATGTTTTGTATGAATTCAATTCCCTTTTTCGTTAATGAAGTCTACTCTTGAATGGTTTGAGTATCTATGTTTGCATTTAATTGCACGAGAATTAGATGCATGCTAGGTATTTGATGAAATCCCTCAAAGAGTAGGTCATGCTAGAACCATGGCCAACTCTTGACCTTAGGATAGGATCTTGAGGTGCTAGAACCACCCCAAGCCAAAGCTATCCTACCTACCATTCTTGACTTAGATGAAGGATTGGATTGAGGTATTAAACCCACCTCAATCCAAGACCTTAATCATACAAAGCCTTGATTTCTTGCCGACAATATGACCTTAAGCCGGCGATTGTTGAGCTATGATCGAATTAAAGCCTCGATCATGGATATTCACCTTGTAATTCACGCGATGAGATGATCCTAACCCCCGACGTCTCATTAGCGGCGAGCGATACTAATCCTACGCTCGTCGATACCCAATTTCGACCATCTCATTTAGATGTTATTCATCTTGATTCAAAGAGAAAATATTTAGACCTAATTCGGATTGGAATTCCCTAGGACTTCTTTCTTGATAAATCTTAGCAGTAATTGTTTTTAGAATACCTTAGTTAAAACAACTTTAAAATCAATCCAATTGTTTCCAACAATTGTAGAGATTATATCACATTTAATAATTCAACCTTCAAATTCTCCGAGGACTCGACCCGTACTCCCATTAACTACGTTGTAGTTAATTAGTTGTTCGGTAAATTTGTTTTGCCCGCCCTTGACATAATTAACGACACATTTCAAGGCGCGTCAAGCACCAGCTGGATCAGCTCTTGGCGGCGCGACGACTTCCAGAGGCGTTTGAGGTTGCTGTGGGCGACCTGTTGTATTTTTTTGTAGTTTTATATATAGACATCCCTCGAGGACTTGTTAAATGTGTATTATCCCTTTTTATGAGTTTTGACATAAAATATGTACTGGATGTCTAAATTGTACAACTTGGTGTTAATTAAATAAGAATCTTGCTTCCTCTAGTTTTAAATTATAGAATGTTAGAATTACTGTTTTACCCTTGGAAGTAAACTGTTCAAATTAATTCTGTTTTCCGCAATGTATCGCGCCAGTTTAGATGTGAATAGTAGTAGGAACCCTCACGCCCTGGACCGGATGGGTTTTCTGAGTCGGGTTCTGACAAGTACCATCACTTCCTCCTGAAGAAATACGACCTTTTATGAAGGCACCACAACAAATGGTGCATGAAGTGCCTGATGGCGAAAGAGAAGCTGTTCCAGAGAGAGCCCATGCCATACGTGGGGTGGCTGGCCGCCATTCTGTCGTTGTGATCTTTGAATCAATGCTTCCATGGGCCAATTATGGGGACAACAATAATGGCCATCCAGATGATCACAATGACAATGTTGGGCACTGATTAGCATTAAAAGCAATCAAGAATGGTCTGTTGCAGAGTGATCTCTAATGTCTTCCATCAGTGCATGTTTCTGCTCCATGCAAATAGCTGATCATAGATGATGTTTCTTTTTCGTTCTACCCTAATTTCATTTTAGTGATATATCTCCCTCCAGGCTTTAAATGTAGATAAATAATTTCTTGCTAGGATTCAAAGCTCTAATACGCAATGTCCCATAAATGTGGAATACATCTATCTGTCTATGACCTTTAGGATTTCTATTGTAACATGTGAGGACCCGTCCCTCTACTCATGTGGCTCGCTATAGACCGCAAGGGAAATTTGGTAAATTACGCCTTGTCGTCTTGTTTCACACCCATGTGTGCACACACTGACCATGTTTGTCGTAATGTTTGGTTAGAATGGTTAGTGGGACCCGGGATTGAAAGATCCGAGCTTGGGCTTAGGATCTGGCCCAAGTCTAGCTTTCTGAACTAGTAAGATCGATCCGTCCTTGCTAGTCGGATCGATCATTTAGTGTCAGAGAGTCAAACTGGATTGTTGAGAAAGATCGATCTTTCCTTAGGAAAAGATCGATCCTTCTTAGTCGGTTCGTTTGTCTATAAAGCGGACACAGCGGATTTCTTTGAATCCTTTTGAAATCCGTGGATCTTGAGCTCAGATCTGGTGATTTCGAAGGAGTTTGAGGACGATCCAAGACCCGGTTGCTAGGATTGAACCTGCTATTGCCTAGGTAGGGATCCTACCTACAATCATTTTCGGGTTATTGGAATTTTTGAGTTGACTCATGTTCTTTAGCTTAAATCCGTGGATTAACATGTTGGTTTTACATGTATGTACCGGTTTTGGACTTGTCGTCCCTCATACTACCAGATCCCAAGGTTTTGTGGGCTTTGGTGGAGTTTTCCGGCGGTATTTCTCACCGTCCGGTCATCGGTGAACCCATCGGGATCGATCCTTCTTGAGGAAGGATCGATCGGCTGGGTTGGTCATGCCAGGCTCGAGCAGGATCGATGATTCAGTGAGGCATGATCGATCCTTCTCCCTGGCTGGCATGAATGAGACCCTTGTCACGAGGATGATCCTCTTGGTCTTGACAAGGGCGGGTGCTTCCCATCACTAGGAAGACCGATCCTTCCCTTAAGGAGGATCAATCCTTGTGTGACAGGAAGCCATTTTCAAGTGATTTTGCTGGCGGGGCTTCGCCTGTACCAGTTTTCTTTAATGCTTTATACCTGGTACATACTGTTAAGCATGTTGGCCCTATAATAGGGCAGTGGTGAACCGGGGGAGTGATGACTCCCGGAATGTTTAGAATAAATGGGCGGGTAGCCCTACAGCTTTCCCTAGCCTTGCATGTCGGCGTGCGCCGAGGGCTTTATCTGTGATGTCTGTGAGCAGTTGTTTGTGGGGCTGCTTCCCGATGTAGGTGTTGTGGTGGACTGCTGGTAGTTGGTGGTGTTACCACTGCAGCAGCTTCTAGAACTTACTTATCTGCCCACCACCCCGGGCCAGCAGGGTGCCGTGCCCAGACATTGTTTGATTATCATCACATATTGTTGCATGCTTACCTGTTTTATCCTGCGTATGTTCATAGTATGCATTGATGTGTGCATTAGTTGCATAAGAGTAGGACGCTGGCGATGGGTTGATCGCCGATCCGGGGCTTTCGGGTAGTCCGGATCTAGCTTGATTCTAATTTGTTTATTAGAATGCAAGCTCAACTAAAATTGAATTTGGGTGGTCGGTGGTTTCATGTAAAGAAGTACATGGATTGAAGAATGAAGAAGACATGCAAACATAATTCATCAAAGAAGAAAGACAGATCCCAAGTAATGAAATCATTAAAAATTTTAGTCAGTGGCCAATCACCATCCTGCAAGTTATGTGTTTCAATAAATCTATCCATCATCAGATAGGCTTTTGGTGGCCTATGGTTTAAAATATAGAAATACAAGCATTGAAGGATGAAGATGAGATGCAAACATGCTTTATCAAAGAAGAAAGGAGAATTCATGGCAAATAATTCATTATAAGCTGTAGGCATTGGCCAATTGTCGTCCTTCAAGCCATGGATTTCAATAAATAGAGTCATCATCAAGTGGTTTTTTGGTGGCCGATGATTTAAAGTATAGAAATACATGGTCCGAAGAAGAGTAAAGCCATTCAAACATGCTTCATTAAAGAAGGGCATGTTCGTAACAAACAAAGTACTTGAAAGACAAGAAGTCTTGCATAAATTTTTGATAAAACTACAATCAAATTCGGCATGACCTAAAAAAGATGGAAAAATAAGGTTCGGTGCCTCACAATGTTCAACAAGTGTGAATGAAGTGAAGGGTAGAGGTTCAAAGTGAGGTTCCCTAAAGGAGGTCTCACAAGGATCATCCAAGTCATCACAAACATTATCCATCACATCAAACACCGACATGTGATTTTTACATGAAACTTCATCAATATATGCATCAAGATTAGGTAAGACCTCACAAAAAGCTTCATGAACCGGCAAATTAATATCATAAGAATCAACCTCCTCAAGGTTCGATATATTCTCATAAAAACCTTCATAGGCCGGCGACACAATATCACATGAATCATTATCAAAATAAGGTATCTCCTCATGAAAAGCTTCATAAAACGGCAAGTTGATATCGAATGATTCATCCTCAATATTAGGTATGTGCTCGTGGAAAGCTTCGTAAACCGGCATAATAACATCATCATGACTTACGGGAGGTATCAAATCATGCATGCATTCATTAGTATCATTATCATCAAGAAACATCGGAGGGACAGATTCATTCACATCACAAATCAAGTATCATCCATAATCTCACGAACCGGTAAAACCTCAAAAGGAATCTCATCGTTGCATGCATCATAAACATTGGTAAGATGAGCATCATAAGCATTATCATCAACATTATGAGGCACTACCTCATTTACACAACCATCAATCTCATCATAATATGAATCCATCAAAGAAGCTAGTTGTCCAATTCGGGCTTCTATATTGGCTAATGATTGCGAGTGAGAATGTATAAGTTCCATTACAGCTGGATCTATTTGTGGTTGTGATGCAAGGGGAAGGGATGACTCATACCAATGTTGGGGTGGTGGGTATTGTGTTTGAGAAAGATAAGACGGTTCAAAATTACGTGCAAAGTATTGGTCCGGCATACTCATATCTTGTAGTTGAACATTGGGAGGATAGTAACCTTGGAATTGCCAATCAGGGTATGAATGATCACTCAAATCCGGATCATAGGTGTATGAATACAAATCATATGTCGGGTTTGAGGAATTATATGTATCATTAACATAAGTGGGTGCATCATTAGATGGTAAAAAATAATCGTTCAATGTGACACCCGGTGGCATATAGTTATCGGCCATGTATAACTAATTAATTAAACAAGGAACAAGCAAAAAGTTAGAAATACGTTACAAGGGGTTGGTCCATGCACGAGACATCCGTCATCGACCGTAAACCGTTGATTCTCCTCACGTCGGCGTCTCCTAACAACAAGAAGATATAGCAATGTAAGTAAGAATCTCTTTTTTTTAAAAAAATGAAACAAAATTTAAACTAAAGATATTTACAAGGAATATTAGACTAAGCAAAGCAATTCAATCATCACCTATAGCACTCCCCGGCAACGGCACCAAAATTTTGATAGAGCTTAAAAAGTGTCGCGGCTTAACGCGCCCGATCAAAATTACAAATTTATAATTAAACTACTAACTAACTACTTTAGGGGTAGCGAGCAGTGAGCCCGAGTCGAATCCATAGAGAATACGTAGGAAAATAATTAAACTACTAAACTCAATCTAAGTATTCCTACCGATAAGTTGGGAAAAAGTTCAGAATTGAAATTAAACTAAGTTTATACTAAATGATTAATAAATACGAGAAAAGGTACCAGGGAATTCTTAATCAATAACCAGGATTCTGCCAGGTCTTCCTAAGAATATAACTAGCTAACTAACCTGAATGGTTTTCCTAATGGTTGATCGGTGAATGGCTAGTTCTCCCTATCACTCAACAAGTTCTGGTTATGATTCCTTGTCGGCGAGAACAGATATCTAAAATTCAGTGATCTAATTGTTAGTTATGATCATTGCTAATGAATCATCTGATTAGGATGAATTCATCGCAAGTAATAATTACGATATGGATTTAGATGTAAGATCAAGATGGGTTTAGTATCTTGATGGCCAAATCTATAAAGATAGGATAAATGGAGGATTAGGGATAGAATGTAGTGGTTCTAGCACTACAATAGTGGTTCTAGCACTATACAATCCCTAATCACGGAGAAGAATTCATTTGAGATACCATGGTTCAAGCATGATTCTCATATTAGATGAGTCCAATCAAAGCCCTAACATGCAATAGCTCTAGATCTATCACGCATTAGAACAATCCAAACATCCAACAATGAAAGTAACACGAAATATATTAAAAAATTTGAGAGCAATCCATATAAACCATTCAAGAAGTTATACAAGCCCTAAATCTTAGAAATCCCTAATAGAAACCCTACATCATAAGAATCCCTTGGTAAAAGTTTAGCTACTCATCTTTAGGAAGGAGATCTGTCGATGAAGCTTGTCACCGCGCTCCACCCATGGATCTTCCACCAAAGATCTAACCTAACTTGTGGAAAAGAAACTAAGAAAAACCCTAAGAGATGAGGAAAATTCGGCCATGAAAGGCCCCTCCAATTTCCCTAAGAAGGCCTATGTATAGCCCCCAAGTAACCCTAACTCGGATTAGATCTGAGCCTTTGATTTTGCTTAACTGCTATCGAATGATCGATCCTTCAGGGGTAAAGATCGATCATTTGAACCCAAAAAATTGGTTGCGCCCGAGTATGATCGATCATTCGAAAGGAAATGATCGATCATGTAAAAGATGGCTCTCTGTTGTCTCTGCTACAGTGCAATGATCGATCCTTTAGGGCAGGATGATCCATCCTTTGTTCTGCGTATTTACTCTTTTGCCATTCAGCCTGTGCCATTGGTACTAAAAACGTCGTAATTTCCTTTAGGAAACTCGGAATCATGAACCATAAAATTCTCCAGAAACTAGACTTTAAGAGATTTCCAACCATAAATGGCACACCATCTGGTTCTTCATGAGCAGGTACAGTTTAATCTTCAAAGATGACCCATCTTTGTTCCTTTGACCTCGCAGGTTCTTTATTTGTTCGTTTTAGCACCAAACTTGATCTAATCTTCGCGGAGGGTCCTAATACCTGAAATGGGGAAAAGAGAATCAAAATAGCATTGCTTGGAGACTAACAAGACCTAGTTAAAAGGGCGATTTGTGCACTTTTCACGTCTTATCACACCCCCCAACTTGATCTTTGCTAGTCCTCGAGCAAAGCAAAACAAAAATAAAACTAAAGCAGTAAATCTAACTAACCACTTTCGTAAGTCTGATGATTGCACTTAGCATGTGTAAGAAGCCTTTAAACCCCTGGGTTACCCCAGTGGAAGAGTTTTAGTCACCTGAGGGTTTCCAGTGATGATACCCACAAACATCTAAACATCCCCTTGAACATATCATCCGAACTCTATTATAATACTCATTAATTCCAATGCATCAACTAGAAATAATATCCATGAATATATTCTTTAATTCATATTCACATAAAAGTAAAGCAAATCAAAACATGTCATATCACACTTCCAATACTTCAACATATTTAATCATGATTCAAAAATAACTTTGACTCTCTAGTGTGTGAAATTGGTTTCACATGTATCAGAATATCCATTATATCCAAACATTCAACTATTCAAGATCACAATTCTAAGTAAGCACATATTTTCCACTTATCATATACAATCTCTGTTCTTTTCTTTTCTTTCTTTCTTTTCACAAGAAAATTCAACCGTTTTATGCGAACAACACACCTTGTTATAATCTTTATTTGTTCGTTTTAGCACCAAACTTTATATAATCTTCGCTGAGGGTCCTAATACCTGAAATGGGGAAAAGACAATCAAAATAGCATTGCTCGGAAACTAACGAGACCAAGTTAAAATGGCGATTTATGCACTTTTCACGTCTTATCACCTATGTATGATACTCTTTGGCGGATATATATGCTTCGCGCACGATCGTGGTTGCCCTAGGTGCGGCAACGACTGGGAAGATATCAATCATGCTTTGGTCGATTGTGATTTTGCTCAATTGGTACTTACACGCGTTGGGTTGATGCAAGACAGAAGATGAACGATGGACGATGTGATGAACATGCTCTGCACGTCTTCGTCACAGCCAGGTGTGCTTCGGAAGAAGGCCCTCGTATGCTTTAGTTTATGGCAGATTTGGAAGGACAGGAACTCCTAGGTTTTTGAGGGTGGAGGCGAAAAACCTTATGTTGTTACCCTGAGTGTTATTCGTCTTGTGGATAAATTCTTGGGACATAGGCGAAGACCCCGGAGCAATCATGGTGGAGTCATAGATGTTATGGTGATCCAAACGGATGCCTCCTGGGTAGGTGTTGCTAGCTCTGCTGCTGTAGCTGCAGTGGCCTTGACGCAACAAGATACGAGGTGTTGGGCGCGTGGAAGGCCAGTGAAGGTAGAGTCTGTTCTACAAGCGGAGCGCATTGCAATCAAAGAGGCTTTAGTATGGGCAGATGAAGAGGGGTATAAATCAGTTGTTATTGAATCAGACTCGCGGGATTCTATTGACATCATTAATGGATTCAGCATGTGCCCTACAATGGAGGCGGGTTTGGTTAGGAGCATTTGGATGCTAGTCCAACGCTTCAGCTCTGTTTTATTTGTTCCTATTCCCAGGGCTGTTAACTGTGGGGCCGATGGTGTTGCTAAATTTTGTAGAAGGGATCAGGTTTCCTTCCTCTGGCGACAGGAGATGGTCATGATTTCCCCAGTTTTGCGTAGTTAAGCGCGTTGTACTCAGCCTTCGGGCTCATCTCATCAAAAAGAAAAAAAAAAGTCTCTATCAAGAAACTAAATTTTGTTCTTTCTTTCGCAGACCTTTTTTTTTTGGTTTTGCATCTTTCCGTGCAGATTTCATTCATTACAGAATTTAGGCAACCGTGGATTCGTTCAGCAGAAAGCAATCTATGCACTAGAGGTGTACCATCCGATAAAAAAAAGAAATGTTGAAGAACCTGTGTTTGGTTGTGAAGAGACTCAGCTGTTATAAACGTATGTTAGACTCAGCTTCTTTTTTCTGGAACAGATAAGCCGAAGCTACAAACCAGAGTTCACTGGGAACAAACTAACCAAAACCACCCCTCAGTACATCAAAGGCCCCTCCCTCATATACCAATTGACAATTTGACACCTCTGTTTCCACAAAATCCAAAGAGCATGAGCTATAAAAAGATTTCGACTGAATAAGCCATGCCTCAGAATACTAAAAACACCAGAGAAGATCAAGAGACGCTGGATTGGAGCTCACACCAGGCAAGAATTCCACACACAACAAGCAGGCAGCTTCTTGTGCATCAGCTTCCACAAAAACTGCCGGTGACGACCAAACAGACCACTACTCTGAAGTCATATCGTCCCATCACAAGACAAATCACCCACGGGCAACAAAGTGTAAAATAAACAACAAACAAGAACCTGATGATGACCTTCTGTACTAGAAGGAAAAATTAAAAAAAAAAGAGCATTTTAACAATATATATATGTTGTAACTGCACTAATCCATACCATCTGACTGACAAGTGAAATCAATTACTCTCAACAATCTTAAACCACTAAGGAATTGGCCACCCCCCTTAATATTTGTGAAGCATATAAGGGTACGCAAATCAGGTATCTTCCACATGTCCTCGGAGAGGTTAACATATGCCACCTCGTTACGATCACTAATGGCCAGCCGACGGGTTCCTGCCAAATCTGAAGAGGTGGGCAGTTCATCTGCCAGATGGCTTACCACACTTAGCAATCCACTCTCTCTAGCTTCCTCTATACAAGTCTGCCAAAGGCGTATCTTTTTTTTAGAATCATGCACCTCTGGATCAATTCATGCAGGAAATCCTCTGATGTGCTCTTCCTAGTTTCTCCTCTCCTCTTTGGTACGAACCCTTCAGCTATCCATAGTTGAATTAATCTTTCGATAGGAATGTCATGGTCTTCTGGGAAGCCACCAATGTATAGAAAACATGGTTTCAGATAATAAGGCAGCTGTTCGTAACTCAAACGCAAGATATCCATGCATTCTTTCCCTTCTTCCGCCTCTTGCCACTTGACCTTATTTAACATACTTGACCATACATCAGGCCTCTCAACTTTCGTCGATAAAAGGCCTCCTAAAACCTCCAAGGCAAGCGGCAAACCGTGACAACTTTCTACCAATCTCTCTCCTACATGCTTCAAATCCTCTTTAAAGGTTTGGACATCTCGATATGGGTAAGCTTTTTTAAGAAAGAGCAATCTACTCTCTTCATTGTCCAATAATCGCAATTTATGGGGAGGGATAGCTGGGTCGGCAGATCTTGCGACATCTTCAATCCGCATAGTGAAAATCACCCTGCTTCCATTACGGATATCTGGTAGCGCTGTTTCGATCCGCCTCCATACTTCTTTCTGTAAGATTAATCACCAGGATCTCGTATATGAATATTAGAATACCATGGTTAACTGAAATAAAACATACCTGTGTTGATCGCCATGAAGATCCCAACAAGAGCTTCAGAGGTCTAGGTCTTCCTCTCCTTCTCCTCTTTCAATAGGACGGCTCTCAATGGGACAAGCCAGAAACAACATAAGGAGTGGAGAGGGGACCTAGCCTATTTATAGACATCCAGTGAGTCCTCCCATCAAGGACAAACACTGAATCCAAATTAGGCCTATACTTAGCCGTCTCAACCACATCATAAACAAAACGCGGTGTGCTCAAGCCCATTAATTTGATCACTTAACAACAGTGGGCTTATCGAGCCTATCTCATTGGATCTTGTATTCAACCCGGTTTTAATAAAACCAAATCAACTAACAATTAATGGAAACCCAATTAAGAAAATTCCAACATTCTCCCACTTGGGTAACATTAATTGCAGTCATTTTAAAACATTTTATTTTCCAAAATAATTCTCGGGTTGAACAAAGAAAACAGAAGGGTGGCCACCAAAAACAACCAAGATCCGAGACTGCACCTCAAACACGATTCTGTCCAATAGGGTCATTATCTTCGAACCATGGCGGTCGTTATACCCTTTATTGATATAGGACCAATCCATGATTACAAAAGATAACTCCTCTATCGACATGAATCAAGATGTGGTAGTGTAGCAAGAAAATAGCGTTCATATGTGATCTTTTCAAAATGCTATTTTCATTGCCGGTCCTCCAAATGATTTCTCTCAACTAAATGCTTCAACAATAAGCTTGAGAAATCTATTTGCTTCAACAATAAGCATATATGTCTCTTATTGTCAATAAAGGTGCTATAGAGACATATCCAAATTGACATAAACAGTCCTACTTAAGACATGCACCAAGTCTTAAGATTTTATGCATCATGACATGTCATCAATATTATGTGCACATATAAAAATACCAAAAGTAATGATAAACTATCATTAATAATATTAGCAATCCATCAAATAGATGTGTCCAAAAACCAGTGGGTCCAAAAGATTGTTTACAAGACAACAGAAGTGTAAACAAACTCCCACTAACCAAGTACATCAAAAGACTCAAAATACTCATGTTCTCAACATGTTCTATAAAATTAATAGGTCTTAATCTCTTGGTTAAATCATCATCAAATATTGATCTGTATCAATATGCTCAAAACTAAATGTCACTGACCGTAAGATATTTGATTTTCAAATATTTGAAAGCATTAGAATTTTATAGTCCTTCAAAAGAAAATTCCAGGACTTATTATTACAATAATTAACCAACGGTCCAGAAGTAGTGTCAACAATTATAAATTCTGAAATAAAATTCTGTATCAGCATGGCATGTATAGCAACCCCCATAACAAAATGTCAAACTCAACATATAAAGAGATAGAAGTGGAAAGAGTGCTCTATCCTCTCCAACATATGGTTTGCAATTACCAATACTAAATTGGTTAAGTATGCGGTCTATATAAGACTTTTAGGACATGCCAACAATACACAGGATGCATCAAGGTCTTTCATGTCAAAGATCTTAGATAATATATATATATCTGGGTCTCACAAGTCAAGCTCAATAATTAAATCCAATCAATATGTCAACATGGAGGACAAGAAAGACAAAGTTCCTCCCACCGATCTAAAAACATATATAATGTATGTGCATATCCAAACAATTGAAATATCCACTAGATCAACCTTTGCCACCCAATGAAAATTGTATTGAGTCTCACTGCTACTAAGATCATAATGATTCAAAAGAATATGTAGCAACAACATGTGAGAAATATTATTCTAGTAAAAGTCTAGTGATCTCTCATCTAATCAAAAAATTTGATTGAATGCTAGCAACTGTACCATAGGTTATATAACAAACTGTACCTATGTTAAAGTTGTTCTTCCTATGAATAAAACATAGTATCCATTTGAAATGCAGCCTTTCTGTCTCTTAGATCTTCTAACATCTATATGCGGAACAAGTTATGAAGTCCAAGAGACTTGAGTAGAATAAGGCGGAACTAAATCCGAAATAATCTAGATCAATTATAGATATAGAAGCACAATGATGGAAAGAGATAGAATATTCTCTTATGAAACATGCAAAAGGAATGGAGATAGAATCATTCAAGTCATGCTCATTTGCTAATTGAGGATAACATATATTAGCAATATCAACCTCTACGAATCTTATTGTCAAAAATTGAACTAGTCTTGTGCCATAGGTAAAACAAAACATATATACATTAGAATGATTTAGATAGGCAATGAAAAAACAACTAATGCTCATAAGACCGATTATAACCACTGCAGGACAACCCCGGACATAAAAGTGGTTCAAACTGGGCTTTCCAACCAGCCGACAGCAAAATGCTTATGTTTAGGACTTCCAAGCATGGTATGTTAGGCAACAATCCCACATTCATGCAAGTATTTGGCAAACAGTACTTCATACTGCCTTCAAAATATCATGCCTGCCATAATACTCACCACCATAACGAGAGAACTCATTACTAAATGTAATAAAATATTTATTACTATACAGAGTACAGGAATGAGGTCCATAGATGTGATCAGTTGAATCGTTTTCAAAAGGTCTACACTGCGAGCTGCACCTTTCATCTAAGTTTTGGTCAATTTACCCCTAATACAGTCAACACATAAATCTAGGCCTCCAAAAACAAGAGGTGGTAGAATATCATTTCTAACCAATCTTTCAATCCTCTCCCTAGAAATATGACTCAAACAAATATGACATAATTTAGAAGACTTGTCTCTAATTAGAGGTCTTTTAGACACAACATTATCAATATTTAAGGTAACATGCCAAACATAAACTATATAAGATAATTAGATAGCACACAGTCACCAACAATATGAGAGTTCAAATATAACTAGACCTTATCATTAAAATTGACACAATATTCAGATCTATCAAGCAGGAAGAAATCGAATTTCGTCTAAATGACAATACATGAAAGGTGTTTTCTAAACAACCTCAAAAAATATGCCATTAGATTTAAGCTAATTGTGCTTATGAACTCTACTTGGACTTAAATATCATCTCCAACTCTAAGTTTGGCTTCACCATCACTTGCCTCCGTTTGTCAATGAATCTCATAAAAAATCATTGCAACATGAATAGTAGTCCCACTATCAATTCATAAAGAATTTAATGGGACATTAATCAAATTGGATTCATAGCAACCGTAGGCAAGTGTGTTACCTTCTATATTTCCTTTTCTAACCAAAACTTGAATCCGGTGCACTCGCGTCTCTTATGACCTCTCTTCCTATGGAAGAAACATTTGACATCTTTCTGATTGACATCTTTAGGACCTTCCATGTTATGAGTCTGACCAGTACCATCTTTCATGAAGTCCCGACAAGATTTCGGAGCAAAAAAGGCTTAGACTATCTAAATGCTCCCCATCCTTATGATGGAAAAACATTTTAGATAGGAGTACAAGCAAAAATAGTTACACTCCCTTTCAATATGGAGTTTGACTTCCATTAGGGCACGCATAAATGAGAAAAATTCACATCCTGAGACTCAGTTTGGCTATTGTAGGCAGTTTTGAGTTGGCTAAACTCAAAAGCTAAACAACCCAGGATATGGCTAATAACAAAGTCATGATGCATAGAAATACTAAAGATGTGGATGGTCTAAACATGACCCGTTTTCAAGATTTGGCAAAAAACAACACCGTCATACATATAATTGACAGTTCACCAGTTAGGCTCATAGCTCAAGTTTTATTAGACACTGAATCTACGTCTTACCGCAACAACATCTTTGGCATTTTCCGTCATAGGCTTGACTACTCATGAGATGTTCAAAAAATAGATCTTTTTCACAACAATCATGCAAAGCATGTTAGATAGATCTTTATCATCTCACAGTCAAGTCATTCTGTTAGGGGTGCTCACATAAATAACTTACAAGTTTTACTAACTTGCAAGGCTATGTTTATACATATATCAATAATTTCAGAACAAATTTAACAATTTTGCTTCACATTTTTATAATCAGAATCAGTCAGGACATCAATGCGAACATCATCATTATGCTTAGTAAAAGATATTCAAATATGAATGCAACAAAGGCAATCATTTCAAATACTGAAATATACGATCACCAAATGATATTTCAGGAAGAGAGTCCAATACATCACCACAATCTCCCCTTTGGGCAGAGAATGCAGCATGCTATAGGTTCTCTCTTTCATGAAGTTCATCTATGAGAATAGACCAAGTTTTCGAGAAACCTATCCCCTTTGGGCAGACAGGCCCTCTAAACTAGCATATCTCTGACTGACACTTCATGAGATCACAAACTGAGAAACCAGTTCAAACAACAAGAGTGCAATGTGTCAATCAATCTGGGCAATGACTAAAATATATCCAATAACAAAATGATATATTTCCATAAGAGAGTCCAATACATCACAACAATCTCCCCTTTGGGCAGAGAATGTTGCATGCTATAGGTCCTCTCTTCCATAAGGTTCATTAATGAGAATACACTAAGTTTCGAGAAACCTATCCCCTTTGGGCAGACAGGCCCTCTTAACTAATGTACCTCTAACTGAAACCTCATAACTCTAAAATTACAATACACAACCGCCCCCTTTGGGCAGGCAATTGCATACCACAACTCAGAGCATCCCGTAACAAAAGGATAAGAAAATATCCATAAGTTTCGGTTAATAGACCACTTTGGTGGCAACCATCAACCTTGGCTCATGAAAACTTCCTTAAACCGGGATATACATACAACATTGCCCATAACAACATGCATACTAAACAATATGTATACTTATGACAATAAAAATGAGGTACTAAACAACATGCACCTCAAAACAAAAAATTTGCACTTTAAATATAAACATATGTACAATCAAAATATATCAACTATGAAGTTGTCAATTGCATCTGAAATTTTATAAGAAACGTGTCCATAATGTTCCTCATACTCTAACGAGTCCGATGACTCAAACCAGGGTTAAATCAGATACAAAATGATATAAATATAGCAATTTAAGTAAAGCTGTCACAAACAGGCCCCTAAAAGGACTTAAATGCAATTTCAGAAACTTCAGGAAAAGTTCAGTAAAAGCTGTCAATAAAGCACTAACCAGAAAGTTGTAAATATCAATAGTGCGAGGGCTTTTATGCAAAACTGCAGCACAGTATGCAACCGGGTTTAAGTTAAACTAGTGGGTTCGGGTCGGTTTCTAAGTGGACCCGAACCCGTTAATCCCTCATCTCCTCCGTTCATGCGAGACGAGCGAACCTTAGGGTTTCGCCGCCGCAACGCCACTCCGCCCGGCTGCGCCCCGATCCGGCCAAAGCTGGATCTAAATCGCCGTTCGGCCCCGACGCCAGAGAAAAGCCGATGAGGACACGACGGCGAAGATCTGAGATAGAGAGAGAGGGAGAGAGAGAGACGACGGGAGAGAAAAAAAACCGGACCTCGAGAGCTCCGTACCACCCCCCGCACGCCGATCTCCGACGTCGCCGTGGCCGGAGAAGACGCCGCGACGATATTGGGGCCTGATTGGGTGGCCGACAGCCACCAAACAATGGAGTTGGCCGGCGGCCAACCTCAAACCCCAAATAAAACCCCAAGGAGAGAGAGAGACCGAGGTGCCGACGGGATCCGCCGCCGCCGTCCTCCGACGATAGAGCTGCCGGAGACGGCCCTCAGATGATGTTGGGCGCGGATTGGGTGGTCGGAGACCACCAATCCCGATGGGGTTGGCCGACGGCCAACCTCAAACCCAAAAACCAACCTCTCTTTTATTATAATATAAATCTCAAATCCGGAAAATTAAAAAAAACTTCTGAAATTCCGGAAAAATTAAAATCTCACCTATTGATTAAGGTAATGCGGAGAACAACCAATAGGTATGTCCATAACTTGTAGATCAAAGTTTTTAAGGATCAAACACAAGAATATTAAGGATTCTAAATTCATATACGACCGCTCTGATACCACATGTAAGATTAATCACCAGGATCTCGTATATGAATATTAGAATACCATGATTAACTGAAATAAAACATACATGTGTTGATCGCCATGAAGATCCCAACAAGAGCTTCAGAGTCTAGGTCTTCCTCTCCTTCTCCTCTTTCAATAGGAAGACTCTCAATGGGACAAGCCAGAAACAACATAAGGAGTGGAGAGGGGACCTAGCCTATTTATAGACATCCAGTGAGTCCTCCCATCAAGGACAAACACTGAATCCAAATTAGGCCTACACTTAGCCGTCTCAACCACATCATAAACAAAACGCGGTGTGCTCAAGCCCATTAATTTGATCACTTAACAACAGTGGGCTTATCGAGCCTATCTCATTGGATCTTGTATTCAACCCGGTTTTAATAAAACCAAATCAACTAACAATTAATGGAAACCCAATTAAGAAAATTCCAACACTTTCTTCCAAACATCATCCATTACAACAAGATACGGTCCTCTCATCTTAAGTGCTTCACAAAGATTAGCCTTTAGTTCCTCTTCATCTCCATTTTCATTATTTGTTGTTGCTCCAACTTCTTTCAGCAATTTCTTTAACAGCTCAAGCACATTGTAAGTTTCAGAGACGGTCACCCAAACGCGAGCCTTGAAGTGTTGTGAGATTTCATTGCTGTGAAACACTTTCTTGGCAAGAGTGGTCTTGCCGAGGCCACCCATGCCAACTATAGAAATCACAAATCGACGTTTCTCCTTGCCAAGCAACTGATCAACTATCATTTTCTTCTCTGCGTCAAATCCAACCACGCGCCATTCATCATAATGGTGAGGAGATAATCGTCTTCATGCTTGCAAACTCTCTCGCATCACCGCAGTGTCAAATCCTCCATCTTCACCTAAATGTACATGGGTCAACTTCAAAAATTAAAGTGTACCTTTTAAGGAAGAACCAGATGATCTACCATATATGATTGGAAAGCTCTGGAAGTCTAGTTTCGGGAGAATTTTACAGTTTGTGATTTGGAGTTTTCTAGAGAAAGTTATAGTATTTTTAGTACCAATGGCGCAATACTGAATAGCAAAAGAGATAATACGCAGGAAAGATGATCGATCTTCTTCCCCTATGAAGATCAATCTTTGTACTGTAGCAGAGAAGACAGAGAGCGATGTTTTAAATGATCGATCTTCTCCCTATAGAAGATCGATCTTCCTCGGGCGCAGCCAACTATACGGGATGCAAAGATCGATCTTCATTGCCAGTTAAGCAAAATGAAGGGCCCAGATGTAATTCGAAGGGGAGAAGCTTGAGGGCTATATATACCAAACTTAGGGCTCTTATTAGGGGATTCTTTTGGGTGGTTGGAGGCCAAGAAAAGGGGCAATCCTAGCTTGGGAAAGAGGAGAGCTCTCACCTCCAAGGGAAGGGATTGAAGAAGAGAAGGATGATCCAACTCTTCTCCACATCTCCAACTTTGAAGATGAGTAGCTAACCTCCTATCCTAGTGGAATACCATGATGTATTAGGTTTTTATTTGTAGTTTTGTTTGGATTGGATGTTGTAATCCTTATGAGACAAGTTGTTTGGATTCGTTCTTCATGTCTATCTTTGTAGTTGGATTCTATTGTTGAATGGATGGATTCCTTGGTTTGCATAAGCTAGAACCTTGTGCCCAATAGGTGTTTGTTGATACTCCCCAATAAGTAGGCTATGCTAGAACCATGGCCACTTGTGTTGAAAGGAGTATCGACTCTAGGTTAGGGCTTGTAGGTGCTAGAACCACCCCAAGCCACATCTAGCCTACCCTCCATTCCATCTTTCTAATGTATTGGATGCGATGTGCTAGAACCACCTTGATCCATTACCATATTCCATACAACCCCATTCGTTGCGATGAGATGAACCTAACCCGACCTCTCATTAGCGATGATCGAAACTAATCCCTCGATCATCTACTTTCTAGCATACACCTTTTGCGATGGATAGTCCTTACCCAGTTATTCGTTAGCGATGATGACCTTTGTTACCAACAAGGTATTCGACGTTGTAGTGCCTCGATAGGATTGCGCATCTTGATCCATTAGAAAGCTACGGTTGAGCCTAATCTGGATTGGGATTCCCTAGGACCTCTCTCTATCCATTGAATCATTTACATGCTTTGTCACACCCCGACCCAGAAAACCCATCCAGGACGGGGCGTGAGGGTTCCTATCACTATTCATCTTCAATCGGCGCGATACAAAGCGGAAAAGACGGATAATTTAAACAATTGTATTCCAGAGGCGAACAGATTCAATTATAGTATATCATCAAGTTGTACAGTTCAGATTTAATACAAAAGCTTCCAAGAGACAGATTTATACAAAAGTCCCAAAGTCCCCAAAGTGTTTACAACATGTACATATATATATCAAAAAGGGTACAACTGGTAATCCTCCAAGCAACCTCAAGCACCTCTGGATGTACTCGCGCCGCCAAAGGCCGATCCCGCCGGCTCCACGGACGAAGAACTGCCGCATGGACCTGCAAACGCAACCTGGGTAGGAGTGAGCGATAAGCTCAGTAGGGTTCTACTCTACGGCACACTGAAGGGAGGAAAACAACAACAGAGTTGTCTCCCAGCTCAAGCCTAAGGAATGCCACGGGGTCCCACAACCCCTGTCGACTCCCCAAGGGATCCTACTCTTCTCAACCGACCACGCTGGGAACAACAACCAACACGCTGGGAGGGAAGAACCAGAACCAGTAGGATCACCTCTACCCAGCAGGAAACCACTGCCTGGGGACCAAGTCAGGGACATCGACACCCATCCTTAAGACCTAGCCTTGGAAGACAACCCGACCTCTAAACCTCAAACACTGATCAGAGTCAACTATCGCATAATCCTCAATACCAGAGATTCAGATCAACAATCACACCCTAATCCTGACTACCTAGCCACGGCCCTAAGGCTAGATCCGAGCTACCCGAGAGCCTCGGATCGGCGACCCAAACCATCGCCCGCCTAACCTCAAATGCTTCTAATGCATACAATGCATGATCTTAGGCAAACATCTATCCTAGATGTCTCTATATGCCACATCAACAGTAACAAATTCAACAGATATACAATAGCCCTCGGCACTCGCCGGCAAGAGGCTAAGGTTCCACAATTTCTCAATAACTAGCACTCATAGCTAGTTAATGGCTAGGCAAACTCAACTAAGCATTTAATTACAATCACACATGTATTAAATACAAGTAAAGCCATAGATTTACCCAAAAAGAGAGAGTTACTCGAATCGATCCTCAAACCCGATGAAAATCCTTTGAAAACCTCATCAAATCCCCCTATATTCTTCCCAACATGTTTAGATACTAATCCCAAATCAAACCCATCCAAGAAAAGCCAGAAAACCAAGTCCAAGGGGTCACGGACGATGTCACGGTCGATCCGGGGATCGACCGTGAGACCACGGACGATGTCACGGTCGATGCCACGGTCGACCGTGACGTCAAAACAAGGAAAACCACATGGGCGACGGTCGATCGGCCCATCGACCGTCGAGAGCCCAAAATGAGACAGAGCCTCACGGACGATGCGACGGTCGATCCGACGGTCGACCGTGAGGAGGGGTGAAAAAGAGAGAGAACCCACGGTCGATCGACCCATCGACCGTGGGAGGCCAAAATCCCGACAGAGCCTGACGGTCGATCCGACGGTCGACCGCCAGGCCCAGGAAGCGTAAAACCACACTTGACGGTCGATGCACCGATCGACCGTCGAGCCTTGGCACAGTTCATCAGAACAGTGCCGAAGATCGATTTCCTTGGATTTCAAGGATCAAATCGTGTTGGAATAAGATGAGATTTTGCAAGCAAGTGTATTTAGCAATGAGAAAGCTAATGGAATGAAGAAATCCAGCTTTTGACGGTTAAATCTCCTATCTAGGTCTAAATGGACAAAAACCGACAAAACGGCGATAATACGGAAACCAACCGTTAGAATACGGAACTCTCAACGTAGGAATACTTCAAACCCTTCATACTACATGCACAAAGAGTTACATAGCATTCTAACATGCATTCCTACAGCAAAAGCACAATAATCCTATCCTACGAGAACCCGATCCAAGGATCGAGGTAGAAACACCTACTTGAGCAAGTAGGGTAGCTCCTCCACGCGTGCCACCAGCCGAACCGCCAAGATCCACACTCCGAAAGCCCAAACTCCAAACCCTAGCTCAGCCGAAGGAGAGAGAGAAGGGGAGAGAACGACAGGTGAAGGAGAGAAGGAAAGAGAGAAAGGGACTTGGCTTATATAGAAAATCCAGATCTATCTCAGCCGTCCGATTCGATCTTTCCCGATCGAGCTCCGATCTTCCGATCGGACGCACCCTAGGGATTCTAATCAAACACATACATCAATCCAATGCAGTGTGTGGAACGCGAGTGTAAAACCGACCACCAGAGGGCATATTTACCAAAATGCCCTCGAGGTCCAAACCGCCACACGATCACCCGATTGTGCCCGACGCGGAACCAAACCAACAGGAAACCGGCCCTCGACCCACGCGGTCGAGCCAGGTCTGAGGGACGGGCCCTCACATGCTTTCTTAGTTTCCTTATCATAAAACCCAAAAAAACCTTTTCTTTTATTATCCTTGTAGGAACACTTAAATTAGGCCTAGTAGTTTAATTGTTTCCTTACGCATTCCCTGTGGATTCGACGCGGATTCACCGCTAGCTACCCCCAAAGTAGTTAGTCAGTAGTTCAATTAAAAATTTATAATTTTGATCGGGCGTGTTAAGCCGCGACACTTTTCACGTCCTATCACTCCCCATTCTCCTAATCCATGCCAGTTTGTTCTCTCTAACAATAGTGTTGACAGCACTTGAACAGTGTCGTAGTCTTAACATGTACGTCAAAATTAGAAATTTATAATTCGAATCACTAACTAACTACTTTATGGGTAGATAGCGATGAGTCCGAGTCGGTCCACAGGGAAAACAGGATTAAGTCTAATTACCGTGCATAGTTCTAAATCAAAAGTTGGGAAAGAGGAATGATAGTTGGTCTTCGAACTACTCTTAAGTGAAATTAAATTAACGCAGAATAATAATCTTATGAGAATAAGCCAGGGATTTCTAATCCGTAATCGAGAACTATCTAGGTCTTCCTAAGATAAGAGCAAACACTTAAATCATGAATGGTTTTCCAAAGGTTGATAGGAAAATTGCTAAATCTCCCTATCACACAATAAAGATTTGTAAGAAGTCTTTATCGGCGAGACAAACATTAACGAATGGATATTGGTATAGAATCAAGGTGGTTCTAGCACCTTGAGATCGCCAAATCAATAATAAAAAGGATGAATGATAGGTTAAAAATATAGTTCTCAATGGTTCTAGCGCTGAGGTAGTGATTCTAGCACTCCTATAAACTTAATATAGGATTTAGGATTCATAAACATAGATCAAACATGGTTCTAGCATGAAAGCATCATGAAATGATCCCAAGCCTAGTCTCTAACATGCACAAGACCTAAATCTAGAGCATACAAGAACAAACCATTCAACCACCATGTAAATCAACACCAATAAGATACAACAATAAAAGATTATTCCATTAAAAACCATCAAAAGAATACATGCTCAGATCCATGGAAGTACCTAGAAAGATTCTCTAATACATCATAGAAATCCCTAGGCTAGAGTTTAGCACCCATGGATCAAAACTTGAGATTCTAACCTAGATTTGTGGAAAAGAAGCCAAGAAAGAGCCAAGGAGAAGAGGAAAATTCGTCTATGGATGGCTGCCAAAATCCCCCCAAAGAAGCCTATTTATAGGGCTTCAAGTAACCCTAACTCGGATTAGATCTGAGCCGTTTGTTTTCCCACGGATATACAAATGATCGATCTTCAGAGGCAGTGATGATCGATCATCTGTGTCATATCGCTATGTTTACTGCCTACGCCCCGCAAGTCATCGATCATCACATGAATCGATCATGTTGTTGTGATGGTAGAAGACGCCTCTTGAATGATCGATCATCCAAGGCAGTGATGATCAATCATTCCGCTGCTTGCTCTCTGTACCCTTGTCGATGCACATGTATGATCGATCATCACATGAAGTGATGATCGATCATTTAGAATCATGCTCTCTGTCAAGTTGTCGCCGCGTAGGTATGATCGATCATTCATGAGTGATGATCGATCATTTTGAATAGTGCTTTCTGTCAATCTGGGCGCTCACATGATCGATCAGCCCATGTTGTGATGATCGATCATATATTCCCTATTTGTCCAAAATAAGCTCCTTTTAGCTCTAAACTCCATCTAATCTTCGCTGAAGGCTCTTGTACCTGAAATGCACATTAGACTATCAAAATAGCAATGCTCGGAGACTAACAGGACTTAGTTAAAGGGGCGATTTGTGCACTTTTCACGCGTTATCACACCCCCCAATTTGATCTTTGCTAGTCCTCGAGCAAAGCAAAACAAAAATAACATAAAGCGGTAAATCTAACTAGCCACTTTCGTAGGTCTCACGATTGCACTTAGCATGTGCAACAAGCCTTTAAACCCCTGGGTAGCCCCAGTGGAGGAGTTGTAGTCTCCTGAGGGTTTCCAGTGATGACACCCACAAACATCTATACATCCCCTTCAATATATCATCAGAAATCAATTATAATATTCATCAACTCTCATGCATGAAATAGAAACAATATCCATGAATTTATTCTTTAATTCATAGTCACATAAAAGTAGAGGAAATAAAAGCATGTCATAACACACTTCCAATACTTCAACATATTTAATCATAATTCAAACATAACTTTAACACTCCAGTGTGTGAATAAAGTTTCACATGCATCAGAGTTTTCATTATATCCAAACAGTCAACTATTCAAGATCACGATCCTAAGCATGCACATATTTTCCACTATCACATAACAATATACGTTCTTTTTCTTTCCTTTTTTTTCTACAAGGAAAATCATCCGTTTTACGCGAACAGCATGCTGATTAGGCACATTGTCCGGTTACTAAGATGACATCCTGTTTCTTCATTTCTTTTTTTTTCACAAGGAACTTCAACCGTTTTACGCGAACAGAACGCTGGTTAGGCATCCGGCCCGGTTACTAAGTTGAAGACCCTACACTTTTCAAGCACAAACACTTTTTGCGAACAGAAAATTACATGTGTTCGTGTATCTTCTGTGACATGACATAGAACTATAAATCTATCCTAGTTTCAGGCTTAGAATCTAACTTCAACTCTTCCACATGTGAACGTGCTCAAGTGCGATAGGATATGTCAAGTTATCCCTAAATTATGGTAAAAGTGTTAAAGTACAGAACTCATGCTATGCATAGCTAAATTTACTAGACCTTACGTGATATATGAATTTCCGAATAAATCATAAAATAAATTTCTAAATCAAGCATTTTTATCAATGAATATCATAATGTCATTCTTCAGACACGTTCTAAGGGATGTATAAAAGCCATGAATTCCTAGAATTCTACCCCCCAACTTATATGTCATTGTCCCCAATGACACTAAGTCATAAAAAGAAATCAAAGAATATAGGGTAGAGATAACCTGTAGAGGCTTCGTAAGAAAAAGCAACCTTGCTGATAAAAACAAAAACAGATGTGCAGATAAAGGTTAGCCGTGAACACCAAATAATGCCGGAATGTCACCCTGTGGAAAGTTTGTTGTGCACTCCCTAGCATACACGCCCTGTCAAAGAATAGAAGGGATACCCATGATTGCATGTATGGAAAGTGAAAAATAAACATAATAATTGGAGAAAAATTGGGCAGCATTTCTTCTATTTATGCAATCAGCCCGCGGGCAGTACAAACATTCATCGCACATTTACAGAAAAAGTAAACACCCCTAGGCTTCCACCTGCAACATAAAGAAAGCTATCACATTCACATTACACCACACTCATTCATGATCATTCAATGACACCCACGAGCCCACCCCCATATCAAAAGTCAGCATGTACATATATATATCAAAAGAAAGCATACTTTGGATCCACAACACCATAAGCATCGCAAGCAATCCATGACTATCTAGGAAACCATGCAGTCAGTGATAAAAATGAACGAAAAACCTACGAAAAGCAAATATATCAACTGCGAGAAAACTAAAAGAAAGTAAACTACTAGAAACTGATGGGTTGCCTCCCATCAAGCGCTGGGTTTAACGTCGCTAGCCGACGTAGTTAACGATCAATCACCGATAACGCGGCTCATCCAGCGTCATTGTAGGGTCCAGCTGAGGAGGATTTTCAATGTAAGGTTTCAATCTATGGCCATTCACTGTAAAAATCGAACCAGATTTAGGATTCCAAATTTCAAATGCTCCATGAGGAAAAACTTGTTTTACTATGAATGGACCATTCCACCTAGACCGAAGTTTACCCGGGAAGAGTCTAAGTTTGGCGTTGAAAAGCCAAACTTTATCACCAACGTTAAAAACTCTTCGATGAATAAATTTATCATGATAAGCTTTAGTCCGGGATCTCTTTTGGTTCATTCAATTGAAGCAAGCGTGTACTACATCCAGTCCATGGGTTCCAATTTACTTTATGAATATTTAACCATACTTTATTCATGAGTTTACCGGAAGATTGCAATGTTTACCATAAACCATTCTAAATAGGGACATACCAATCGGAGTCTTGTAAGCAGTACGATATGCCCATAAAGCATCATCCAGTCGCATAGACCAATCTCTCCTGTCTGACCGCACAACCTTTTCAAGAATTCGCTTAATTTCACGATTCGACACCTCTACTTGGCCACTGGTTTGAGGATGATATGGTGTGGCAACTTTATAAGAGATGTTGTATTTATTAAGGGTTTGGCGGAAGTATCTATTCATAAAGTGGGATCCTCCATCACTAATGATTGCTCTAGGATGACCAAATCGAGAAAAGATGTTCGAATGAAAGAATTTGATAACAACTCGATGATCATTGGTCCTAGTAGCTATAGCTTCTATCCACTTAGATACATAAGCAACTGCTAATAGGATATACGTGAAGCCATTTGAAGGAGGAAAATGATCCATAAAATCGATGCCCCAAACATCAAAAATTTCACAAACAATGATCGGAGTTTGTGGCATTTCATTTCTATTGAAAATATTGCCCAGCTGTTGACATCTAATGTAAGCTTGAGAAAAGCTGTGGGCATCGCGATATATAGTCGGCCAGTAGAAGCCAGATTGAAAAATTTTTGCCGCAATTCTTCGGCCAGAAAAATGCCAACAACAGGTACGTATAACTCGATCTGGTCCTGCCCCCCGGCAATTACAGATACCTTCTCTTCTTCTCATGATTGTCTTCCACATCAACCATCCTAGCTCCCTGCAAGTCATCGCTCCACACTTCACTCCAGACCTCTTCATCCCCGCAATCGTCGTCATCCCCCTCAGCTTCTCAAAACATCACAGAGCCTCGTCGTCAGGGAGAGCCGATGTCAACGCTTTGTTCATACGGACAACAGCTTGGGAATGAACCACCTCAACGGCTTCATTAGATAAATCCAACAATGGGTTCTTGGTGGGCTTCTCAACCGGTCTATACTTGGATTGCCTGGGCCTATTAGCCCATATCTTCTACAATGCCTCCCCTAATGGTGCTCCTAAACTTACATCAATAAGCCCATTAGCACTCAGCCCAGTAGCACCTTCCACTATATAGATTGGTCCAGCAGCATCCGCAAAACCTCCTGGCCCAGCAGCACCTTTCCCTTTAGGTCTCGTTTGGTTCAGGGATAAGGAATCCTTATCCCGAGTTAAGCCCAGTTTATCCTGGTATTGCACCAAGCACCCTTTAATCCCCACTTCTATTCCCACTTTTCAACCAATAATTACTACTTTTTCTCTTCTTTTCAATCAATCACATCAACTTTATCCTTACTTTTTCACTTTTCAACCGATCATTAACCAATCATTACTACTTTATCCCTGCTTTTCAACCAATCACAACAACTTTATCCCTACTTTTCAACCAAATATTACTACTTTATCATTACTTTTCAACCAAATATCACACATATCCCACTACTTATCCCTGCATTCCAATTCCTATTCTCTCCAATCCCAGAATTGTTTATCCCGCAACCAAACACACCCTTATTATTTGGCCCAACAACAACTGGCCCACCACATCTAAAGCCCAAATCCTTCCCCTTCTTCACTATGCGAGACATATACGTACCACCAGGAATTCCAGAGCCTTCTCCCATGGATAAGTGTGCATAGCATCCTCTTTTGTCCTCACCCTTCTTCCTCCCCCAAGACCTCCTTGCTTTATCCCTTATCCTCCGCCAGGCCCTTCTCTCGCCCTCTCTACACTTGGTCCCCTCTGTTTGTTAAGGGAAAATTACATTTTTCGTCCCTCAACTTTCATCAAAGTAACGTTTAAATCCCTAATCTTTTATAAGTTTCAATTGGGTCCCTACAGTCTCTTTTTTGTCACAATATGGGACATCGGCTTGACGCCATGTCTATTCTTAACGACTGGGATGCCACATGACCGCACGTGATGGAAGTTAAAGGACTAAAACGTTACTTCGATGAAACTTAAGGGACTAAAACATTACTTCCATCCACACGACATCCATCACGAGCAGTCACGTGACACCCTAGCCGTTAAGAATATAGACGGCGTCAGGCGGATGTCTCACATTGTGACGAAAAGGAGACTGTAGAGACCCAATTGAAACTTATAAAAAATTAGAAATTTAAATGTTACTTCGATGAAAATTGAGGGACGAAAAATGTAATTATCCCGTTTGTTAATGACAAGACTCTATCAAGAAACTAAATTTTTTTCTTCTTTCTCAGACCTTTTTTTTCTGGTTTTGCAACTTTCCGTGCAGATTTCATTTATTAAAGAATTTGCGCAACCGTGGTTTCCTTCAGCAGAAAGCAATCTATGGACTAGAGGTGTAAAATAAACAATGAATCAATGAATGTTGTACCTTGATATATCAGCTATCTTTTGTTGAACTCCCACATTCAGAGCATAAACCTATGTTAGACTCAGCTTCTTTTTTCTGGAACAGATAAGCCGAAGCTACAAACCAGATTTCACTGGGAACAAACTAACCAAAACCACCCCTCAGCACATCTAAGGCCTCTCTCCCTCATATAACAATTGACACCTCTGTTTCCACAAAATCCAAAGAGCATGAACTATAAAAAGATTTAAACTGAATAAGCCATGCCTCAGAATACTAAAAACACCAGAGAAGACAAGAGACGCTGGATTGGAGCTCACACCAGGCAAGAATTCCACACAACAAGCAGGCAACTTCTTGTGCATCAGCTTCCACAAAAACTGCCGGTGACGACCAAACAGACCACTACTCTGAAGTCATATATTCCCATCACAAGACAAATCACCCACTGCCAACAAAGTGTAAAATAAGCAACAAACAAGAACCTGATGATGACCTTCTGTACTAGAAGGAAAAATTAAAAAAAAAAAGAGCATTTTAACAATATATATATGTTGTAACTGCACTAATACATTTCATCCACTTGTTAGATTACATATTGAAATTTACCAACCAAATAGCTCAAGTATTAAAGTGGAGGAGGGAAATTAGATTATTAAGGACAATTCATTCATTTGATGCACTTTCTGTAGCTAGCGATGTGTATTACACAGCAAAGCAAAAGGCTTATCTCTACTCACGAAAAATCAAATAAAATAAAACAATCAAAGAAAATAAATAAATATTAGCACTACATGCAACCATGTTTTTCCTAACTCCCAATCGAATCACGTTATTGGTTCAATTAATACATAATACATACGACCTCCCAAATGAAATTTGTACGGAATGTAGGTGATTTTGCACATTTGCATGAGCTTTTGTTCACTGGATCATATGTAGTAGCTTCAGGCATTCTTAGTCCATCTCATCATTCCTCATCGATCTCATCATCCCCATTCTCTGCAAGATGAAGAAAAATCCTAGAATTTGTTAGATTATAGAAACGAAATCTATGAAGCAATCACCTGAGTATTCACTATTCAATCACCCACCGTAAATTATAGAAGGGATGTCGAGGTGTGGGATATGCTGGATCTTGTGCCAATCCTCGCCATGGTCCCGCTGAACCCTTCTCAGCAACTCGTCAGATATTCCACTTAAATCCAAATGGCTAATGGTCGTCACACTTCGTAGTCCTTCGGGAAGCATGTTCAGGGTACGGACATTCCATATGGATAACTTGATGAGGCTAGGCATTGCTCCAGGCTCCATCGTCCACTCCTCTAGAGCTTCCAAGTTTTCGATATACATTTCCTGAAGTGCTGGAAATCCACCTGATGAACAAAACATCTTCCTCCCAACGTAAGTGTCTCTCATGAAAAGAAGGACGAGGTTGGGCAGTTTCTCCAACACTACCAATGGGTCTTGCTCCAGTTTGGAAGAAAACAAAAAAAGATGACCAAGATTGGGTGCGAATTGATTACAGGGTGGGAGCTGCTGCTTCTTTGATAATAGTCCTCCCAAATATATACGACAAAGATGACGGTGTCTCGAAAATATCGCAAGGACCTCCGTGGGAATTGTTCCATGTTCACGTTCAGCCGATAGCGACAAGGAGCGAAGGCAACTCAATTTCCCAAGTGATCCGAGAAGCATCTCATGGTGTACATTTTCAACACCAACTATTCCCAAACTTTCAAGGTGGAGTAGCTTGCTGAAATCACTTTCAATCCATCTCCCGGCCCCTATCCGCTTAAATGTCACTAGGTTTGTCAACCCTTCGATGCTGCGGATAGAAGAGCCTTCAAGTCCAGGATATACATCCACAAATTGCAAATTATGAAGATTTTCTATTGATGACTTGCTAATCACAATTTGTGATTCATAGGTCCCCCTATATCTCAGGCATCTCAGATTAATCACATTTTTCACTTCTTTGGACAACACCATATCCATATCATCTGATGGAACAGCGATATCAATCACTCTCAACAATCTTAAACCACTAAGGAATTGGCCACCCCCCTTAATATTTGTGAAGCATATCAGGGTACGCAAATTAGGCATCTTCCACATGTCCTCTGAGAGGTCTACATATGAATCCTCGTTGCGATCACTAATGGCCAGGCGACGGGTTCCTGTCAAATCTGAAGAAGTGGGCATGTCATCTGCAAGATGACTTACCACAGTTAGCAATCCACTCTCTCTGGCTTCCTCTATGCAAAGATCACGGATGAGATCATGAACGCCTATGGAGGTAAGTCTGCCACAGTGGTATCTTTTTTCTTGAATCATGCACCTTTGGATCAATTCATGCAAGAAATCCTCCGACGTGCTCTTCCTAGTTTCTCCTAGCCTCTTTGGTATGAACCCTTCAGCTATCCATAGTTCAATTAAACCATTGATACGAATGTCATAGTCTTCTGGGAAGGCGCCAATGTACAGAAAACATGGTTTCAGATAATAAGGCAGCTGTTCGTAACTCAAACGCAAGATATCCAGGCATTCTTTCCCTTCTTCTGCTGCTTGCCACTTGACCTTATTTAACATACTCGACCATACGTCGGGCTTCTCAACTTTCGTGGATAAAAGGCCTCCTAAAACCTCCAAGGCAAGCGGCAAACCGTGACAACTTTCTACCAATCTCTCCCCGACATGCTTCAAATCCTCTCTAAAGGTTTGGACATCTCGATATGGGTAAGCTTTTTTAAGGAAGAGCAATCTACTCTCTTCATTGTCCAATAGTCGCAATTTATGGGGAGGGATAGCTGGGTCGGCAGATCTTGCGACATCTTCAATCCGCGTCGTGAAAATCACCCTGCTTCCGTTTCCGATATCTGGTAGAGCTGTTTCGATCCGCCTCCATACTTCTTTTTTCCAAACATCATCCATCACAACAAGATACGGTCCTCTCATCTTAAGTGCTTCACAGAGATTAGACTTTAGTTCCTCTTCATCTCCATTTTCATTATTTGTTGTTGCTCCAACTTCTTTCAGTAGTTTCTTTAACAGCTCAAGCACATTGTAAGTTTCAGAGACGGTCACCCAAATGCGAGCCTTGAAGTGATGTGAGATTTCATTGCTGTGAAACACTTTCTTGGCAAGAGTGGTCTTGCCGAGACCTCCCATACCAACTATAGAAATCACAAATCGACGTTTCTCCTCACCAAGCAATTGGTCAACTATTATTTTCTTCTCTGCATCAAATCCAACCACGCTGCTTTCATCATAATGATGAGGAGATAATCGTCTTCGTGCTTGCAAACTCTCTCGCATCACCGCAGCATCAAGACCTCCACTTCCACCTAAATTAACAATACCAAGTGCACCCTGACGAGCGGAGATCTCGGTGATCCTCACTTTCAAACTTGCAATCTTCTTAGCAGTATCCCTGCGAGCTTTAGTGGACACAAAGAGATCAACACAACTGGCCATCTTCAACATGGGAGATCTTCTTGAAGGGTGGCTTCTGACCCTAAGTAGGAAATTATCAATGACATCTTCTGCCTCATGAGCAACATCTCTGATCTCGCGGACCCAATTCTTCACTCTTTCATCGTCTCCCTTTCCTTTTGCATCAGCATCAGCTAGAAAGCAGAGCATCCCCTTTAGCTCCCTCTCCAACCACTCTATATCTTCTCCAACTCCAAGAAAGGCTGAAGCTTCTTGGATGATGTAGTCGCCCAATTTATTCACCACATAAGTAACCACAGGCGATGCCATGCTTCACTCAATTTGGCCTAAAGATGGTTGAAGAATTAGTGCATATGAAGTTAGAGTGTGCATCAAAAATCTAGACCTAACAAAAATATCTATTTATATATGCTAATAGCTCAACAAGAACATATAATTTCACATAGATATCTCAACGAAATTGATGATTGCTGCAACATTAGGAGGGAAGAAAAATACATCTTTAGCTGGTTTACTCGCAACCTTAAAATGTACTGAGAAACAAGTGAAATTAAACATGCAAACAAAAAGGTGATTTTGGTTTTAGTCATCCATGCTAGTTATTCAGACAAGAAGCTAGATCACCGCATTCAAAACCCATCATCCAAAAATCAAATCTGCGACGTGCTAAAAAAAACCCCAAATATTAGCAGTAATAGCAAAATCGGGGTGCGCACCAACCGAAAAAAGAAGAAAGCTTTTGCGATGAGAGATATGCAGCAAGATCAATAGGAAAACAAGGAAAAGAAGCAGCAAAAGCAAGAAGAAACTAGAAAGCAAAACTAGTGCATTTTCAGATAATTAACAGACCTTTTTGCAGATACAAATTAGTATTCAAGGATGTGATCTTTTTCTCCGCATGGCTGGATCTCAATGAAATGGCTTCAAGATTGCATATGCTGTGACTCAAAAGCCTCAAACCTCACCAACCTATAGAAGTATTTTAAGGAGTAGAAAAGGACCAAAACAAAGTCATCATAACATTCTTTATGGTACCTAACGATCATTTCTATGTACATATAAGGTATTATTGTCTCATATACCAAGAAGATGATTGGGTTCCATGACATTTTATAAGGTTAACCTCACCAAAAGATGCTTAGATTCGATGCTAGCTATTATTTAGTTAGTCACTTGTCAGTACAGTCCATGTTTGATGTTTGAATCACCAAAAGTGTAGGAGTTTGAATCTCATCCAACGGTTCAGGTCAGCACATAGTAATAAAAAAAGTCTTTGGATGAGATTCGAAAGATCTGGACCACTCGAACGGCTTGATTAGTTATATAAATTATACATAATTTCCAATGTGCAATACTAATACTTTGATTTTTTTTGATAATTTATCGTCGATATCATACTTGTTATTTTTACGGATGTAACTGATCACGCATCTGGGGAAAAAAAACAAACCAAGCTCATTAAGGAGATGATTGTCAACAAGCTCAAGTCACTGAAAACAAGAAAACCTGAAATTGCTTAAACTCGCTCACAGATTAACTTGTTTAATTTTATCTTGTTATGCAACTCGAGTTCGAAGAAGGAGAGATGGGAAGGGGAGGGAAGGAGCGCAGTCTAATGCAGATTAGACAGCTTCTGCTGAAACGCAAGGAGCAAAATGCAAAGAAGGTGCGCAAAAAGGAAAGGAAAACTATGAAGAAGAAGCTGTCATCACTGTCGGAACAGGAGGTCAGCACGGAAGAGTCTGGGAGTGTAGCGATGATTGCTGGTGATGCAGAGCCTTTGGCTCAGCATCGAGCACTTTCAACTCAGCTAGAGGACGGAAAGGTCTCCGGGGAGGAGAGTTGTGATCGGCCTGCTGTTTGCCGATTGCAAACCCCACCTCCACTTAATGGTGGTATAAGCCAGAGGACCTGGGCGGAGCTGGCGAGTGGGGAACGAGCTCTGAAGAGTTCCTACATTGCGAGGAAGGAGGCCGAGAGCCTGTGTGCCTTGGGAAGGGATAGGGTGATTTTTGAGGCTGAAGAGTCAGCTAGGCTCAATGAAGGGTGGGAGAATGCCCTGTTTGGCAGGTTCACTGGTAGAAGGGTTCCTGTATCAGTTCTGAGGAGCAAGCTGGCGAGAGTATGGAAAGTATCGGCACCTTATGAAGTGGCGGAGATTGCGCATGGGCTCTATGTGTTTAAATTCAGCAGTGAGAACGACAGAACCTTTGTGCAATCTAAAGGCCCATGGTCTGTGGAGGGTAAACCTTTATCTCTGATCCGGTGGGAGAGCAACTGTAGACCGTCTCAGATAAAATTCAATAGAGGTTCAGTTTGGCTCAGTTTCCCAGACCTCCCGTTGGAGCTGCATGAGGAGAATGCTCTCAAGAAGTTGGCGGCTACAGCGGGGACGCCTCTCAAGGTTGAACTTCCAACCACCTTGGCGGCGAGGTGTGAGTACACAAGGGTATGTGTGGAGGTGTGTCTTGATGAGCCATTAAAAGAGGGTGTAGAGATATACCGGGAGGGGAGAGCCTCCTACCAGGAGTTCCATTATGAAGGCATAACGGTGTGTGATAAGTGCCGGAGGATCGGCCATAAAGGCGGAGCATGTGCGGTTGTTGCGGAGACTGGTGTGGGGCTGGGGTTGGGAGAGGCTAACCTAGAGGCTAACCCAGGGGAAATGCTAGAAGAACCAGCTGAACCAGAGGAAAGGGGGGCGGCTGCGAGTAGGAAGAAGACTAACCTGAGGAGAACTGCACCATCAAGAAGCCCCCTTCGACGGAGGTACAAATCCAGCACGGGAGGGAGGGGCCGATCTTTGGGTCCACGATGGCTCAGCGCTGGAGCTATGGGTCCGCGACGGCTCAGCGTTGCTCCACGGGGTCGTGAACCAGAGGCCGATCTACATACCCAGCACGGGAGGGAGGGCCCGATCTATGCTTCGCTAGCGCCGGTGACGACGGCGGCGGCGACGGACGGAGGGTGGATACCCGCCGGTAGGGGTAAGCACTGGTTTCGAGGAAATCTTAGGCACGAAGATCGAGGTCGACATGGTAGCAACTTTGGAGATCGGAAAGGAGATCGGGCGACTGAGATCGCTACACCTGGCCGGAGCTTCCTGGACGTACGAGGGCGGCCGCTGACATGGGCGAGGAAGGCGCCGGCGGATTCAAAGGGTGGACAGGGAAAAAGGAAGGAGATTGACAGTGGGTTTCATGCTAATCCGGTGAAGGGGAGAGATCGAGGAGGGGCGCCATTTATGGCCAGGAGGGCGTCACGTTCCACTGAGCCAGTTGGAGTATCTGGATCTGGGTCTGGTGGTTCACCACCAAGGTTTAGTCGGACCGGCTATTTACTGGCTCAACCATCTGACCCAGTCCAACCTTGTGACCAGGGCATGCATGGGCTGGTGGAACCGGCTGGTGGAGCTAGTAGAACTGAATTGGACCCAAAGGGGAAGAAGGTTTGGCTAGATCAGCATGGTGACAAAGGCGACATGAATGCAGAGAACGTTGGCGGAGACCTGGCGCGGCACCAAAGAAGCTTCAGCATGGTGACAAGGGTGGTTGAGAGTGCCAAAGCGAAGGTTGAGGCGCTGAATACTGGCGTAGGTGTGGAGGTCTCGGAGCAGGGCCATGAAGCCTCGTCAAATGATTAAGGCCATTGCATGGAACTGTAGAGGGGTGGGGGTGGAGAAGGTTATAATAATCTGTGGAGGACTTATGCGGGAACTGTCTCCGGACGTAATCTTCATCATCGACACTGTGATTGTGGAGGGAGGACTTCCCTTGATAAGGCAGCGGCTAGGGCGGCACTGGGATGCCTTTCTGATTCCCACGGAGGGCAGGCATGGCGGCATTCTAGCAGTATGGAGACGAACGTTGGGTCATGTATCCATGATTAGTGGCATACCTCAAGCTTTGCATGGCCTCATTACTATAGAGGGAGGGGCGCAAGTCCTGTTCTCCGCTGTTTACGGAGCACGCTCTGTTCCTGGGCGCAGATTGCTCTGGCAGATGTTGACTGAGGTTAATAATACTGGGCTACCACATGTAGTGTTGGGCGATTTTAATGTGATTCTGGCTCCGCAAGAGAAGAGGGGAGGGAGGCCATTCAAGTTTGCATCTGCGACAAAAGACTTCCTGGAATTCATCGTGGCAAATGGCATGGTGGACGTTGGATTTGTAGGGAGTACATTTACGTGGTGCAATGGTCTATCAGGCAATCGAAGGATCTCAGAACGGCTTGACCGGGTCCTGTGCACGACTTCAGCAAAGGATGTGCTCGGCCGGTTGGAGGTTAGACATCTCAGCAGGCAGGGCTCTGACCACTGCCCGTTATTCCTCATCGCGGGCGTGGAGCAGAGAAACATTGGTGGTGCAGGATTGTTCCGTCTTCAACAACACTGGATGGATGAACCCCGGTTCAAGGCTCTTGTCAGGCGGATATGGGGGAGGAGGCATCGCGGGTCCTTCCAGTACAATATGGCCACGAGATTCCAAGAGCTTAAGGAAGTGGTTAAAAATTGGAATGTTAAAGAGGACTGCGATCCGTTCCGACGCGGGAAGCGACTGGAAGATGGCATTCTCAATCTGTACCAGAAGGAGGCGAACCAGGGGCTATCTTCAGAGGAGGAGGCAGAACTCCGGGCTTTGGAAAAACAGCATGCAACCGTTGTTACCCTTCTGGAAAGACTGGTGGCGCAGAAGTTGAGGAGAGAATGGGTTGTAGCTGGGGATCGAAATACAGCTCTTTTCCATAAGTTGGTGTCATCAAGACGACATCGTTCCAGGGTGAAGGAACTTCTTACGGATAGCGGGGAGGCTGTAACCAATTCGGAAGAAATTGGTGTGACCTTTGCTCAACATTTTGCTCTGCTTTGGACGGATGGTGACATCTATCGAGCGGGGGACTTGCCAGAGCTTCCATGCATCCCGCATGGGCAGAAGGAGTGGTTAACACGGGAGGTCTCTGATATTGAAGTCAAGGAAGCTGTCTTCTCATTGGGCAAGCATAAATATTCCAGGCCTGATGGAATTCCGGCAGAATTTTACACCAAGAATTGGGACTCAGTGGAGAGAGAGGTGTCCAACGCAGTGATCTCCTTCTTTAGAACAGCCTCACTTCCACCCTCTTGGAATGAGACCTTCATCTCGTTCATTCCAAAGTGTGAGAATCCCCGACGGGTGAAGGACTTCCGGCCTATCAGTTTATGCAATGTTACCTATAAAATTGTGTCAACAATCCTGGTGAGAAGACTTAAGGAGGTGTTGGATGACCTCGTGGGGGTGGAACAGTCTGCGTTCATTGCAGGGAGGGTGATACATGACAACATTTCGGCGGCACATGAGCTCCTCCACTCCATGGAGCACGCACCTAAGTCACGAGCATCGATGGTGATTAAAGTGGATCTTAAATCAGCTTATGACCGAGTCCGGTGGCCAGCAGTGAAGGAGGTGTTGGGTTGCATGGGATTTCCGGCGACTTGGGTGTCATGGGTTATGGCGTGCATTACGACACCAAAGTTCGCTTTCATCGTTAATGGGAGAGTGTTCGGACGAGCTGTATCTCAGCGTGGACTGCGACAGGGCGATCCACTCTCACCCTATTTGTTTTTTCTTATGCAGGAAGTGCTATCTAGGCTAACTTTGAGGCCTGGCGTTGGCTTGAAAGGTGCGCAGCTACGGCGTGGCGGAGGGAGGTTCTCACATCTTCTCTATGCCGATGACTGCCTCTTTGCAACGGATGCATGTCCCTTAGAAGCTCGTAGACTTAAGCAGATCCTCATTTGTTTTCGAGCTTCTATGGGACTTGAGATTAACCTCTCGAAGTCTAGCGTGCGATTCTCCAGGGTGGTACCAGATGATAGACGCTTGGTCATTTGTAGGATCCTTGGCGTTCCGGAAGCAGATGGCGTATGGAGATATCTTGGGACACCGGTGTCAGGCTACAAGCTGAAGGCGGCGGACTTCGATGAGCTCCTGAACACGATGATCCGTAAGGTTTCTTCTTGGAAGGCTGCACTCCTCTTAGAAGCTGGCAGGGTAACTCTCTTGAAATCGGTTCTTCAAGCACTTCCCGTTCATGCTATGATGTCTTCATGCGTGCCGGTGTCTCTGTTACGCCAACTAGAGACCCTCTGTCGCATGTTCTTATGGAAGGATGCTGGCTCCCTATCTCGAGTGAAGTGGCAAGGGGTTTGCAGACCAATTGAGTGGGGAGGGTTGGGCTTTAGAGATTTGATTCTTTGGCAGCGTTCTCTGCACATGAGAAGGGCTACTAGCTTGATGGAAGACAGGGTGTCCAGTTGGATTGCGATGACACGTGACAAATACAATTGGTCCGTCCCACTACCACCTAGCAAATGCATGCCCTCTGCTTCTCCCTTATGGAAGGTTGTTTGCAGGGCAGCAGGGGAAGTCCGAGAGGGGTTATTTTTCACGCCGGCAACCAACAGCATGCTGGACCCATTGGAAGACTGGTGGTGCGGCGAGGGGCCTCTATCTAAGCGGGCGTCATTGGTCCGGGTGGGTGGCGCCCTGGAATCCTCAAAGTTGGGTTGGTTAATGGAAAACAGCGAATGGTGTAGGATGAAGGTGAGGGAACAGTTCCATCCAATCATGGTGCAACATGTTCTTGATGTTAGAATTGATCCTAGGATGCAGGTCGACAAGGCTAGATGGATGTTTAATAGCTCCGGGAAGCCAAGCTCTAGCTCCCTATACTCCTGGGCATTGATGAAGGAGTGTCGCGCGACATCGAGCATTCCGAGGGAGGTTTGGGTGAACTGCTGGAATGCACCAGTTGGGCCGAGAGTTAAACATTTCATATGGAAGGTCCTGCACCGAAAGGTTCCTGCTCGAGACTCCTTGTGGCGGATCGGCCTGACACAGGACAGAGCATGCCCACGTGGATGCGGAGGTGAGGAGTCTCTTTAACATATTTTTGGTGATTGCTTGTTTGCTCGACGGGTTTGGGAGCTTCTACTGCCAAGGAGTGGCAGGCTGGTTCTTGAGGATCTCATGGTTCTTTTGGCAACATCCTCTTCCGCCAATGTCTCTAAAAGGTGGATGAAAGCACTTGTTGGCTATGGTATTTGGCTTCTTTGGAAAGAGAGGAATGAACTCATCTGGAGGAATAGCACCTGCACACCGGAAGCATTGGCTTGGCGGACCCGCAAGATGGCAGGGGAATTCTGGCATAGTAAGGGGTGGGGTGATGGGAGTCATGCACGAAGGCCTGCTCAAGCACAAGTTATTGATCGAAACAGAGGCTTTGTCTTGCAAACGGATGGAGCCTGGTGTATTGGGTCTTCGACTGCTGGGATTGGCGTGGCTTGCTGGGAGAACGAGGGGATTACACCGAGCTGGGTCTTATCTGAGAATGTCCTGGCCAGCAGTAGTGATGAGGCGGAGTTGTTGGCGGTCCTCCGGGCACTAAATGAGGCAGTAGCGTGAGGGATTCACGATATCATTATTGAGTCCGACTCGAGGAACACAGTGAACTCCATTAATGGTAGAGAGGTGTGGGTGACAGGTATGGAATCCATCCTTAGGAGTATTTGGAGTATGGTGTCTCTCCTAGGCGGAGTTATTTTCATGTATGTACCGCGTGAGGCAAACGCGGTGGCAGATGAGCTAGCACGTCGGGCTAGGCATGCGGCTGCTGGCACTATGTCAGTGACCACACCGCCTTGATGTAACATGAAGTAGGGATCTGTATCACTTAGCCTCTTGGCTCAATTCAGCAAAAAAAAAAAAAAAAAAAACTCGAGTTCCAACTATTCAAATTTAAGAATACTCTGTACGAAAAATATTCAAAGACATAAAATTGCAAGTATTGCAATTATCATTACATGGAGTTTGGAATTAAGCAAGCAAACAAAAGGGTGGTTTTAATTTCGGCATTTACTCATCCATACTAGTTATTCAGATAACAATTAAGCTAGATCACCGCAGTCAAAACCCATCATCCTCTGCTAGGAGATGTTCTAAAAACCCCAAATATTAGCAGTAATAGAAAAATAGAGTGTGAGCTTCATATATCTATCGAAATCCCACAAAAAAAAAAACAAGAAGAAGAAGAAGAAAAAGAACAGCTTTTGCCATGAGAGATATGCACCAAGATTAATAGGAAAACTAGGAAAAGAGGCAGAAAAATCAAGAAGAAATTAGAAACCACAAACAGTGCAATTTCAGATAATTAACAGACCTTTTCGCAGAAAAAAGGTATTCAAGGACCTGATCTTTCTCCTCCTCCTCTTCCTTCTCTCTCTGGTGGTGATGTCCTTTCGAAGCTGGAACTCAATGAGATTGGCTTCAAGATTGGACATCCTATAGCTCAATAATGCACCTACCCTACCTATAGAAATATCTTAAAGGGTAGAAAAGGACCAAAGCATGAGACATTATTGCATGTCGTATACACCACGAAGATGCTTGGATTCCATGCTATTAAGAATTTTTACATACTTTTCTAATGCACAATACTAATTTAGTAGTTGCTAATTTGTCCTTGGTATCGATAATTTTTAGTCCTTGTTATTATTTATGGATATAACTGATCACAAATCCGACAAGAAATATATAATTGAGCTGATAGAGATGCCGATTGCCAACAAGCTCAAGTCATGGAAAGCAGGACAACCTGAAATTGCTTAACCTCGCCTACAGATCAACTTATTTATCTTGTTATGCCACTCGAGTTCAAACAATTCAAACGTACAATTACTCTGTAAGAAAACTATTCAAAGACATAAATTGCCCGTATTGCAATTATCATCTCATCTCATGGAGTCTGAACTTGACTCAAAATACATTAATAGGTCAAGTCCACTCTAGAGTAATTTGTTCATTGTTTCTTGGATGGATGGGTTAGAATAATTATCAAAAATTGAATATATAAAATGCTTTTATTTTAACCTTATTTTTTTATTGAATTCGAATTCATCTTCTATTAAATTTTCCACTAATTAAGCCTAATTTGGTCATTATTTGTTGGGGGAGTTAAAATAAATAAAATTGATTATAGATGTAAAAGTAATTTACATTCGGTGGTGGTTGTCCACATAACATGTTAATCTTTGGTGGCCAATCAGAAAATATAAAAGTAAAGTATGGTGTACCTAGTAATTGTTGTGGTGTAAAAAGAATTACTCTAGTAATAAGAGGCTCTTTAATTTGTTAGAGCACCCACATCAGCCACCCTAAATGCCTCCCTACCCTATTTTAGGGTGGCAAATTTAGAGTGGCCGGTGAAAACAGGGCTGCATCAGCTTCCCTACAGCCACCCTATGATAGAGGAGATGAACAGTGCTCCCCTACATGTGGCGGAGCACTGTAGCACTCCCTATCCATTAATTTATATTAAAAAAATCTAATTTATATAATTATTTCACCCTCTCTTTTACCTCTCTATACATTAATTTATATTAAAAAAATTCTAACTTATATATCTATTTCACCCTCTCTTTTACCTCTCTCTATACATTAATTTATATTAAAAAATTCTAACTTATATATTAAAAAATTCTAACTTATACATTAATTTATATTTAAAAATTCTAACTTATACATTAATTTATATTTAAAAATTCTAACTTATATATTTATTCTAAAATATGGGCGCTAGAATTTGATGAATGGATTTCAAGTATTTAATTAATAGAACTATTGAGATTAAATTATATATTATTTATTCTATATTATATTTTAATATATAATAGGCTAAATTTTCAATTAGTACCCTGTAGTTTGACCGATATTTTTATATGATCCTTATATTTCAAAAAGTTGCAATACAAACCCTCAAATTTAAAAATCTCTCTTATGTGGTCCGCCACGTCAGCAACCGTTAGCTTCCGTCCGCGATCTGACGGAAAATGGGGCCACGTGCGCCGCACGTGACCCAATGCCTCAAGCCGCTGTAGCTCCGCCGGCCCCAAACCCATCCGACCTCCTCGTACTCCACCACCCTCAGGGCGCCCTTTTGTACCTCCTCGTTTCAGGCGCCAGTTACTACGGCAATGTACCTTCGAAGTGGCAGCAAGGGATGGACCACGTCGTCAAGCTCCTACCACCGCCCGGGACAATAGCCCCGGGCGGTGGTTGGCACCCGCAGCACCCTGCCTTGCTAATAAGCAGCGGCGAAGTGAGCTCGGCCTACTCGGGGCCGCACGGGCCGCCCTTGCCGCCGCCGTCCCCCACCCTTGCCTTGGGCTTCAACAAGAGCACCTTCACCTTCGAGGAGCTCGCGGCGGCGACCTCTAACTTCTCCGCGGCCAATCTCTTGGGTCAGGGCGGGTTCGGCTACGTGCACAAAGGGGTCCTTCCGACCGGGAAGGAGATCGCCGTGAAGCAGCTGAAATCCGGCAGCGGCCAAGGCGAGCGTGAGTTCCAGACCGAGGTCGAGATCATCAGCCGAATCCACCACCGCCACCTCGTGTCCCTTGTCGGCTACTACATCTCTGGAGCTCAGAGATTGCTCGTCTATGAGTTTGTCCCTAACAAGCTCAGCGGCTGAGGGTGGTGGCGGAGTACGAGGAGGGTACAAAAGGGCGAGCTGAGGGTGGTGGCGGAGTACGAGGAGGTCGGGTGGGTTTGGGGGCGGCGGAGCTGCAGCGGCGGCGACCTCTAACTTCTCCGCGACCAATCTCTTGGGTCAGGGCGAGTTCGGCTACGTGCACAAAGGGGTCCTTTCGACCGGGAAGGAGATCACCGTGAAGCAGTTGAAATCCGGCAGCGACCAAGGCGAGCGTGAGTTCCAGGCCGAGGTCGAGATCATCAGCCGAATCCACCACCGCCACCTCGTGTCCCTCGTCGGCTACTGCATCTCTGGAGCTCAGAGATTGCTCGTCTATGAGTTTGTCCCTAACATGCTCAACGGCTGAGGGTGGTGGCGGAGTACGAGGAGGTACAAAAGGGCGGGCTGAGGGTGGTGGCGGAGTACGAGGAGGTCGGGTGGGTTTGGGGCCGGCGGAGCTGCAGCGGCTTGAGGCATTGGGTCACGTGCAGCGCATGTGGCCCCACTTTCCGTCAGATCGGGGACGGTAGCTAACGGCGGGTGACATGGCGGACCACATAAGAGCGATTATTAAATTTGAGGGTCTGTATTGCAACTTTTTGAAATATAAGGACCATATAAAAATATCGGTCAAACTACAGGGTACTAATTGAAAATTTAGCCTATATAATATTATCAAAGTTTCAATTTGTAATATAATACAAATTCTAAAATTATATGTCTGGCAAATAATAAATGAAGAATAGAATATAAAAAAAAAAGGGAAAATGAGTATTTTAATGATATAGGGAATGGTTTAGGGAAGCTGATGTAGGGTGTTGTAAATAGAGAAGCTGTAAAGTAGGGAAGTAATATATATTGGAGTATTTTAGGAAGATGGATAGGGAAGCTGATATGAATGGCCTTATCGACATTACAAATGGTCGAATCGCCTAAAGTCCAAAACTCCAAATAACAAATGGATTATACAACACAGCTGAATAATAAATGGTCTTTTTTTACATATCGTCATCTATATTTTATGAATACTATGAAAAACTACCTGCGTTATTCATTATTGAATCCTAGTTCCTCACTTATCAATTTTATTACAAATCGCCTGCCTTAAGCTTCCATTTATGGTCATTAGGTTCGACTACTTAATCATATTCAACCTATGTCCAAATGAACCTCTCATTGTTAATAATATATCTATCTAAAAATAGTTAATGATATAGTTAAATGTGAAAATGGTAATATTAAAAAAATTGTTCAGTGTGTCTTTTTTTCTTTAGAGAAAAATAATAAAATTGTATCTAATATAAGAGTATTTTGGTCAATTATATTGTTAAAAGTATTAAAAACAAAAATGAATTTCAGATAATTGATGAAAACTAACGGGGTTTTGTTCGAGGTAGTTTTTTGTAAATAAAATTGATAATATGGGTTCCGACAACATCGATAAAACGTAGATGGCGATATTTTAAAATAGTTAATTGGTGATAACACCAATTTAGTCCCTTTTATTGCTAAAAATCTCATTAATTATGTTTTTAAAGTGAAAATCTCACTACAGTGTATTAGCTGACTTATTATTTAACAAGATGTATGCGATTGTGGACAACAAGGGGTTTAGATTTGGGATCATGGCCTAATAGATTTGGGACGGGTAAAGCCCTAAACCCCCTTCCTCTGTTCCCCTCCTCAATCACACCGCCGACGCTCCGTCTCCGCCGGACCCGATAGCCGGCGAGGCTCCGACCACGACACCGCCGCCTTATCTCTCTCCGTTCCCCTTCTATTTCTATACCGAGTCCTCCCGGCACTGCAGTCCTCCCAGTCGACACTGGATCAGTTATCGCCGGAGCTACGACTCCATCTCCCGCCGCCGACGAGGTAAGCTCCTGCGCTTGGTGTAATGTGTTTAGAGGCTTGGTGGGGTGAGAACTAAATAAATTCATCATCAATCGGTCTCCTTTCCCAGTCTTCTACTCGTTTTTTTCTCTTGTGCGGATTTTTTTCGAGCTACAAGTCCAAAATTAGTGATCTCTACTACGCAGATACGTTGGGTTGTTGTTGGTTAGGAAGTGATGGTGGGATGGCAGAGGTGCCTGCGGTTCCTTCGTCACCGGATCAGTGCTGAAGTGCTCCAATGCCGATGTCCACCGGCTGCCGCGCCGTATTCCACATTCGTCAATTCGTCACTAACATCATCAGGTAGGAAGCTCAATGTTGCCCACCATCTTGGTTCATCTTTTCACGTTGATTCATTCGTCACTAAGGATAACAATTACTGGATATCGAATGCGGGGCTTTATCGGGCCAGTTAAAACAACCGGTTGATTATGTGCTTTTCTTGTTGCAGGTCGATCGATTCGTCAGTCGAGAGCAGCTGATCTTTTACCTGCAGACTCTTTTTATCGTTATGTGCAACATCTGGTACTGTGTTCCTTTGGGCTTGCGAATCAAATGATATAAACTTCACTATGCCAATAAACTGTGCATTTTTCTGGACATGAGATGTTTATGCATTCATCGACCTAAAAAGGCCTACCCGAAACTCTGTTTTTCTACAATTTCTTAGGCATTTCTATATGGCATAGATACTTACCACATTTATTTATTTCTCATATCGTGATTGCCTTTTGAGTTTAGTTTGCTTGGAGGCCATGAAGATGTTTAATTTTGTGTATTATATATAGCACAATGCTACCTTTTATTCGATATTTTCACCAACTGTAGCCAGTATGTACATAGAGGCCTATTTCTCTATTCGTATAGAATCTTGTCTCCTCCAATCCCTCACCATTCAAGAGATGAAGGAAGGAAGGATATTGCCTGATGGGGTCCTTTTCTTTTTTGTGGCACTGTAGCCTTTTTGGATTCTTAGAAGTGGAATCATCATTTCTTTTTAGAAGTGAAATCATCATTTCTTTTTGTAATCAACCTATATGATATGCGCATGGTGCAAGTTTGAGCTTGTATTATGCTCTTTCAGGGAATTTCCAGTTTAAGACCCTTGTTGGCGGAAAATGATCAAAACATGGCTCCTATATCGTCTCCTCTGACACCAATGTTGGGAGATGGTGGGAAAACAGAAAACAAGGGTGTGGTTTGTAAACGTTCAACAGTTCAAGCTATCAAGAAGGACATAAGACAGGTATTCTGGCATTGATGATTACATGTTGTACCGTACTTTTGTTTTGCATCTTTTCTCAATGTGCGAAGACATTTTTAATGGACTTGGAAATGAATACTTTTCTCCCTCCTTTTATGTGCAATGTCGTGGTTTTTTACACAGATTAGTATTATGGTGTGTGCAGTTTTTGATGTAGGAAGGTAAAACCCAAAGAAAGATAAATAAGTAACTAGTTTGCATGACTCGAAAGTTCCAATAGCATTGGATACGGCTCAATCCGAACTCAATCAACATAGACATTCGGTTAGGAGAATAAACCCGAACTTAATCCTTGTCGATTTAGATTCAATTGACTTAGAAGATTCTATTCTTCCAGCATGCAGGGTTATGTGGACCAGATAAGATCACATAATCTATTTGAAACTCAACTTCAAATTGATACGTCAAGAAAATAATGCTGCAAAATTCTTCGCCCTTCAGAAAATAATACGGTCATATAGATTTTCGAAAAGCAACTGATGCTGCAAATATTGCTAAGAGTGAAACAATATGTGCTCTACAAATTGCATTGTAGTCATTGTACTTTCCTGACATAATGAATTTGTTAAAACCGTTTCCATTGCCAATTCAATATTCATTCACAAACTTTTTCGCATAGTCGGTCCTCTAAACTGAATCTTGCTTTACAGGAAAGTAGAATGTGAATGCATTACGAACATGGCAACAAAAGGTGCCTTCAAGTTTTAGGCTACCGTGCATATTTCCATCCGATCATGCTAATGGAATTTCTTTTTACATCTTCAGAGATTGTGAGCCTTTTGTTTTCTAGAGACCATGTATATACAAACAAAGCTTCATCCTTTTGTTTTCCTCTAGTAAACAAGGTTTCATTTTTCTGTAAATAAAAACTTTTCATCAAAGCTGCTAATGCTTTAAGCCAGCCCCCATCGAGTACTGCCAAATTTCATTTGCTACTAGCAATGGTTTTGTCAGCCTCTGCTAATGATTTTGTTGCTGCCTTGTAAGTAACCGCTGCTATAGTTCACACATTAGCCCTCCTGATTGGCACATTTAGGACAGTTTTTTTGCTTAGTTAGACAATAAAGTCAGACGCCAACCTCATTTCTATGTTTTGAAGCCCCCATTCTTTATACACTTCTTGGGATGAGGATAATAATAGTAGTAATATTATTATTGCTGTTGCTTGTTGGAAATCATCTCTCGTGGCAGCACATAGTAATAGGAAAACTTAGCTATTGCTATTGTTGCACTGGCCACGGCCTCTGGAGTTTAACTCACTGCTAAACTAGATGTCCTCCATGCTCCCTCAATAATGAGGGTACGCTTGACACCTTGGCGGCTTGAGACAGGCACAATAAGGAATTCGCTCTTGAACCTTCTAACTCAACAGTTTTCATCAGGCACAAATCTCTTGGTGTAACATGCTAACGCTGAAAGTAGCTCCTATACTCCATCAGTATGCTATCCCCCTAATTCAAGCCTAGGAACTCCACCTTCGCTGTTCGAAGGACATGCTGGAAGTACGTCTTTGGGAAGACGCCTTGAAACTCTAGTCACATCATTCAGGTGGCTTTTCTTGACGCCTTGACCAACTTCCATTAGTTGTTACCATCACCCTCCAACTGCAAATGTGTAAATTGGACTCGGCTAATATGTTGTGTTGATCATGTTAAGGATCTTTTCTACTTGTTTGAGCCAATACCATTGGTTTAGCTCTCCCAAAACTGGAGTATTCCTCCTAAACTCTCACAGCATGGTGTGGCCTTCATTATTGAAACTGCGATCCGCTTGCGACATGCCACTACCTCGTCGATGCATCAGGGAACAGGGGGATCCTCTCAGTCAGCAGAAGTAGCCAGCTTGGCAGGATCTGTGAAAGAAACAAGCAGGCCCACCTGCTCTTTACCAAACAATTTAGGCAATTATCATCCTAGATTAACCTCAGTCACTTCAAACTAAGCGTATATGCATGTTAGTGGACTCTATCTTGTCTCTAGCAACTTATATACCTTTGCTCTACTACGCCCAGCAACAATATAGGAGCGCACCTAGGGATGTAAGTCAGTGCCTAGTGATCTAGAGCCTAAAAATTCGATACCAAATTGTCACGTCCTGATTTTTCACATGTTTTGTCGGCAATTAGTTTCATGGTTTTAGTACCGTCTGACTTGAGCCTGGGCTTCGGTAGGGTCGTGAATGTTCTCTTATTGTTTCATGGACAGTATAATGCATCTTCTTGTCTATATTAGTATGTGTATGTGGCATGGATAGATTGAAACCTCGACTCTCGGTAGGGTTTGCTGTGATTTGAACTATGTCCTGGAGGGTCTCTGGTAACTGGTGTTAGTCCGCCGAGTGGACTGGTGAGGCTAGGTCATTGGGCCGGACTAAGATTAGAGATAAGCCCGTGGAATGGACTAGAGAGTGCTTGTAAGATAGGATCTAAAAGGAGACAATTAGTGTGGTTCCACGTTATCCATGGAGAATGCCGAGAAAAAGATGGTTACATTAGTGGGTTTCTACGTGAATCCCTGGAGGGTGTTCAGGAAAACGTTGACCCATTGATTGGTTCGGAAGGTTGCAATGTTCTGCTATGTTCTCCTCTTTCATATGTATTTATTTCTGTCAAGGAGAGGCTTTCGGGAGAAAGCAAGCTTCTTGTTGAAAATGACTATAAATTGCTTGCCAAAGCTACAAAGTTTGGCTATGGATTATTTTTAGTGCAGGGGTAAAAGGGAGGTTGGCATCTAGGATTGTTTTCTTGATTCATATTTATTGTATCTTCTATCTCATTCACTGCGGTCATTTTGGACCCCTCTATTTCATTTGTCACCATACTCTTTTAGCTGCAGTATCATCAATTGCTTAGCTTACATAGCAGTGCGTCATCTTTATTTATTCATTTTGTTGTAAACAGACTATAAAAAAGGACGAAGTTGGTGCTTACCAGAATTTGCTTTCATCTGTACATTCTTTTTTCCTCTGACATTTAAGACCCTCATTCGATCTGTCTCTAATTGACTCTCAATATGCATGGTGGTGTTAAGAGTCCCAAGAAGGTTAATCTGGTCGCTAAACTGGTTCGTGGAATGCGTGTTGAAGATGCCCTTCTTCAGCTACAAGTTACAGTGAAAAGAGCCGCAAAGACACTGTATCAGGTGTAATGAGCTTCTACTTTGCTTCTATGATCTAAAGTTTCAAACTGGTCCATGGCTCTATCTCGATTCTCGAATAAATGGAGAAAACTTGTTACTTGAGCAAATATGTACTCATGTTTTGTTGAATTCACTAATGGGAAGGTGTTGTGGATTTGATTCTTTCTCATTATTGTAGTTTGCCATAGTAAAACGTGTGTGCTGTCTTCAAGTTAAGTCATTCAAGGTATAGGGGTCTTCCTGGATTGCTTGTGGATGGGATCATATTATGCTTTGGAACTGTTGAATTTGGCTTTAGACTTTATAACTGATTGGAGATGGGAGGCATGGGATTCTGAACTACCTTGCCAGTTAGTCCATAACAGGAACTTGTAGGAAGTTGCTATCTTGCTAAAGTTGCCACTCACGAACTCTAGCACATGTAGACACGATAGACTTTCTGGTATGCTTGTTCTTGATTTCCATGGAGGTGTTGATGTTTGACCTGCTGCAGGTTATACACTCAGCTCGTGCTAATGCAACCCATAATCATGGTTTGGACGCCGATCGCCTCCTTGTCGGTAAGTTGGCATCCATTCTTAGAGAGGTAGGAATGTGAGATTGCGGACTAAAGAGGCAACTTTTGCATTATAAAGTTTCAGCACCTTGACAGATTCTATTTAAAATTTTGCTTGTTCTTTTCATTTGCTTTTTAGCCGAAGCCTTTGTTGGAAAAGGTCTGTATATGAAACGCGTCTCTTACCACGCAAAAGGGAGAAGTGGGATCATGGTGAGACCCAGATGTCGGCTGACTGTTGTGGTGAGGGAGACCACCCCTGAAGAGGAGGCCAAGATTGCAAAGCTGAGAGTTAGCAACTACAAGAAGCTGACGAGGCGGGAGAGGCAACTTGTCCCTCATCAGCTTATTGAGACCACGCCAAGGTGGAGCAGGAAACCGAAGGAGGGTGCATCAACTTAGGTTTTCCATCTCCTTTTCTTTTATTTCGGTTCCCTGACCAAATAGGCACATCAGTAGGAGAACCAGCGAAAATCCGAAAAAATTCCAAGCACAACTTGTGTTATCCTTGTTGTAATAAGGTTTATGGTGTAACCATACATGAAATTTTCGTGATCAGGCAGCATTTATGGTTAGAATTGTTTCCAATATTGTCCTCTTTTTAGCATTATGAATCGAGAAAACTCATTTTGTTCTACATTCTTGTACCTTGGAATTGATAAATATTGTTGTTTTGTTACAAACAATGTTTAAAGCTACTGTTTTAGTAGGTTGGTATTTTGCTGGAGACCTTGGTAGTTTTTTGCTTTATGCACAATGGCTACTTGCTGAGGAATTACTTGTGATTTGAATGTTAGTTGTGTCTGTCAGGGTGTTCTTCTATGCTTGAATTTGACTTCAGCAGCCTCTTATTTGTTGCATCACTCTTCAAATCTAATGTTTTGTTAGCTTTGTTTTTTGGTTCTTCCTCTTAAGCTTGCTTCTCCAGTGATCCTTCAAGGCTGAGTAAGCATAGCCCTTCAAACATCTCCCTACATTGCAGAATTTCCTAGCATCAGTCTCTTTAAATAATCAATATTGTATATACAAATGCAGGTGTATGTGCATCACAAATAGAATGTGGATTGAATTTCGTAATTGATTGACGAGGTGAACATTTTAAAAGATAAATATACTTCATGCGTGCAAACAAGCTACAAAATAAAACTCAAAGAAGTTTAACAGAAGAAATTAGAGATCACTAACAAGAATCACACCCGCATCCATTATAAATACGTACAACTAAGCTTTTTTTTTATGTCTGACCCCGATTTGGGTACATGCCCAGGGCATGTAAACGAATGTACATGTTTCAATCGGAGGACTCTACCGATTGATCTACCGATTGACTCAACTGATTCATCGGATAGATTTGATCATTCAATCGGTAATGTATGAATCATCTAATTGGTAAAGTCCTACCGATTGAGTCACATGTTTCATCAATAGTGTTCTACTGATTGAGTCATCGTAGGACTCTATTGATTAGATGATTCATATATTTAATCGGTATATGTCTACCGATAATACTATCGATGAAACATGTGACTCAATTAATAGAACTTTACTGATTAAATGATTCATATATTCAATTGAATTTTGAGTCAATCGGTAGAGTACTGCCGACGAAGCATGTACCCAGATCGGGGTCCCATAAAAAATTTGCTGTACAAGTACACCTGCTGCTGTTGGCAGTTGGAACTACTGCTTCTTGAGTACTATCAATCTTATATTAAAGCCATCCAGCTGTTTCTTGGCATGCATGCATTAATTCTCAAAGTTCATGATATATTTATTGCCTCCACATGGAGGTGGGGCTTATGTTTTTATTATACAATTAATGCAGATTTATCTGTCACCGATCCTTTCAGATTCACTAGTCTATAGGAAGGCCAGTTTTTTTTTTTAATCAACAAGAATAATTTGTGGAGCACCGCCCCCGCGGCCCCGCCCCCACACAAGTTCTCTGATTTTTTTTAGAATACGTAGAGATTTGCGCATATGGTCACGTGGCTATGTAACATATCCTTAATCGTTAGATGTTTATCGATTGAGTCACATAATCCATTGGTAATATTCTACTAATAACACTACCGATGGATTAGGTGACTCAATCGGTAGTGTTCTACTGATTAGATGATTCATACATCCAATCGGTAGATGTCTACCGATTGGTTGATCTAATCGTATTATGTGACTCAATCGATAGACATGAGGAACATGTACATACCCTCACCCATATACCCCAATCGGGTCCTTTTAGAATTTTCATGGCACCATCTACACAAACAATGAAATAAAGAAGAAGATTTTTTACAAAAATATCCTTGAAAAACTTTTAAATTACAAATTTATCCCCCGAAACTTTCAAATAGGTACCTCCATTCACGCCACATTTTCGATTCAACACATCACATTTGCTCAATGCACCACACCCCAAATTTTAAAGCTTAGGTTTTTACTCAATACACCACACTACTTACCCAAAATACCCTCAAAATTACACCACTCAAAACCTCACACCATACTAACGCCACACACTATAACAACATAAACCCCTAAACTACCCCTGGCCCCCCACCTCTCAACCCAAAATTCCTAAACTATCCCTGACCCCCCACGTTCCCCACCTCCCCAGTCTCCCGACCCCACCTCCCCCCTCTCCCGAACCCCTCTCCACTTCACCTGGCTTGCATGACCGAAGCCCTCTCCACTCCGCCCGTTGCAAAGCCTCGCCAGCAGTCCTACCTCGCTCATCCTCTGACTCAACACAGACGCCGGACACCGGACAAGTGATTAGCTTCGTGCTTGATCACACGTCGGCATTGTTAAGCATTCCAGTGAGTTTTTAAGTTTTTTAAGTCTATTCTTTGTCAAATCCTTCCTTTAATGTGATTTCTCATCCACGTTGGATGCACAGTATGTTTTTTCCTTGATCTCACTCCAAATGCATCCGATTTTTCATCAAAAATCAACGCATTCTATCTGTTCGGTGGGTTCTAACCTCACGCGATACTGTCGGTGGTTTCAGACCAATAGCAAAGCATACTAGGATAGGCCAATGTTTTGGTACTAAGCATTGCATTCATATCCAATTGTTTCAGCTCCCGTACGGTACTCTGCTGCTATTTCTTTTAGATTTGTTTCGGTAGTTTATATTTACTACTAACTTTGCATTTAATACAACTAAAGTTAATCCTTGCATTTTATTTATGAAACAACAAAATGATTCGACCACGGGAAACAAGTTGTCGATGCCTCGTCATCTTCCACGGCTCGGCGTGAACGGCCGACGGCCTCGACCAAGAGGAGAGAGGTCCCTGAGGAGAGTAGGCAGCATGTTCAGAAGGAAGAGGTGCCAGACGATGATGGTCCTATCCTTGGTGGCCCCGTTGACCGTTCTGTTTTGACAGAGTTCAAAACCCATGTTGCCTACAGTATATGGCCCGGAGAGATATAAAAAGATTACTTCGTTGTTTATAGCTTACCATGTTCCACCGATCACTATGTTTATTTTTCTCCTTTTCCTCAATGCAGGAACGGGGACCACTCAAGATTTATGCACATGGACTATCAACCAAAAATTAGGACAACATTGAGAGGGAAGACTTTTAGCATGCCGTGAAAGCTACCGGTCTACAACATATGATGGAGTGTTCGTACAACACGATTAGTAACACCCTGGTGTTACGCGTGCGATCTAGAAAACCCATCTGAACCTCCCCCCGTCGCCACCTCCTTCCCTGACTCCCCATCGCCGATCTCGCCGTCCAGATCCCGCCATCCAGATCCGATCTTGCCGTCCAGTTCCCGACTCCGATCCAGATCCCGTACGACCCCATCCGATCCCTCCTCCCCCGGCTCCCCGTCGCCGCCACGGAGTGGAGAAGCGGCTCCGATCTCGATCTCGCCGTCGAGATCCAGATCCCAATCTGGCCGTCCAGATCCCGATCCCGCCTAGCTCCTCACCCTCCGTGCCATCCTCGTCGCAGATCTCGTCGCCACGGAGTGGAGAAGCGACTCTGATCCCGATCTTGCCATCCAGATCCAGATCCCGCCCAGCTCCTCACCCTCCGTGCCATCCTCGTCGCCGATCTCGCCGCCACGGAGTGGAGAAGCGACTCTGATCCCGATCTCGCCGTCCAGATCCCGCCAAGCTCCTCACCCTCCGTGCCATCCTCATTGCCGATCTCGCGCGCCACGGAGTGGAGAAGCGACTATGATCCCGATCCCACCAAGCTCCTCACCCTCCGTGCCATCCTCGTTGCCGATCTCGCCGCCACGGAGTGGAGAAGCGACTATGATCCCGATCTCGCCGTCCAGATCCAAATCCCGATCTCGCTGTCCAGATCCCGTCCGACCCCGTCGCCGCCGCCCAGCTGCTCACCCTCCGTGCCATCCTCACCCGCCGTCCCGATTCGATCCAGATCCCGTCGCCGCCACCCAGCTCCTCACCCTCCGTGCCATCCTCAACGCCACCAGGCACCTCGCGGAGCCCCAACTCCTCAACCTCTGGATCCCGTCGCCGCCGCCCAGCTCCATCCTCACCCTCCGGATCCCCGTCGCGACGACGCAGCCGATGGTCGAGACGACCTTTTTTTTATTTTTTTTTATTTTTGAAAAGTAAATAATATATCCCTCTTCCATGCTAGTCACTTTTTTGCAATGAGCAATCAAAGTTTTCACAAAAATGTTTCACAATTTGTTTTGAGTCAATTTTAACTCAAGTTACCTTCCACAATATTGTAAGTTACTTTCCGCAGTACTAACATCTAAATTATGGAAAGTAACTTATAATACTTGTGGAAAGTAATGTAATAATTGTGGAGTAACTCAAATTACTTTCCATTAATTAAATTTGGAAAGTAACTCATAAACTTGAGTTACTTTCCACAGTACTAACATCTAGATTATGGAAAGTAATGTAATAATTGTGGAGTAACTCAAGTTACTTTCCATTATTTAAATTTGTAAAGTAACTCATAAACTCTCCACGATTTCATCATCGAGACTCAAGTTACTTTTCGCTAATTACTTTCCATTGGTTTAATCTGGAAAGTAACTCAAGTTATTTTCCACAATTTCATCATCGAGAGCTCAAGTTACTTTCCGTAATCGAGATAAGTTACTTTCTGTAATCGGGATAAGTTACTTTCCGTAATCGGGATAAGTTACTTTTCACGGTACTTTATAATATATTATGGAAAATAACTTGTAATAATTATGAATAGTAATGTAATAAATGCGGAAAGTAACTCAAGTTACTTTCCATTAATTTAATTTAGAAAGTAACTCATAAACTTTCCATAATTTCATCATCGAGACTCAAGTTACTTTCCACTAGTTACTTTCCATTGGTTTAATCTGAAAAGTAACTCAAGTTATTTTCAACGATTTCATCACCAAAAGCTCAAATTACTTTCCATAAAACGTGGAAAGTAACTTACTTTCCGTAATCGTAGAAAGTAACTTACTTTTCACTGGGAATACGAACAGTCACTGGGAATATGAACAGTCAATAGGAAAGGAAGATATATTGAGAATCTTAGAAGGGCATTTTAGTATTAAAAAAATATGTTAGGGCCTAAATGGCTTAAGAAAAAGGTATCCGGTATTCTGGACAAATATTTCCTTCTCGGAAGCCTAAATGTCAATTAACTCTATTTTTAAGTCCTTTGACGTTAGGATATTATGGGTATAAAAAAATCCATTTGAAACTGTAGTGTGTTGAGTTAAAAACGTTATACAAATAGCCGTTGCAATTCAAATATCATGTATACATTCCTGAGCTCTTTAAGCTTCTTACATATTTCTCATTGCAGCAACTATTGTCAACTAAGCGGCTAAAATTTGAGTGATATATATGATAACTAGTGGACTCCTATGCCTCTAACACGGTCTTTTGATGACGTGAACGGGTGATTGTTCTCTACTATTTCCACTCTTAGAAGAAAACTGGATTTGAAACTTTTAAATGATAAATATGTAATTTGAAAGATTTTACATGGATACTTATGTAATTTTGTTACTTCTTAACCCAAGTGAAGTTAGACCATATTGACTTGAGCTGACGCCAGGTCACTTATATAAGAAGCTCAGGATCTGAGGGATACTTCCGTTAAAAAACAAATTAAAGAAGAATAAATATTCGTGCACAAGGACATGTGGCATGTGTAATGCACATGCCACCTATCGGTAGGCAAGTACCGATTCTTTGCCTACTGATAGGTGACATACTTGGCTACCGATTAAATGTATCGGTGTCGCACTACCGATACATTTATCTATCATATCGGTAATGAGCTACCGATAGGATAGATGAAAAAACCGATACTTATCTACCGATTGAATGTATCGGTAACCCACTACCATAGCTTCATCTATCCTATCGGTAGCTCACTACCGATAGCTTCATTTATCCTATCGGTAGCTCACTATCTACCGATGGGATAGATGAAAAAGTCGGTACTTTAACTAGTGATCATGACATGTATAATACACATGCCATGTCAGCATGTGCATAAATCAGCACTCATTAAAGAATATTGTCTGGAATCTTGATAGGAAGATTCTATAAGCTGCAGAGGCTGCACATGTGACTTCAATGAGAAGGACCACTTCTTGCAGTTCAAAGCTTTAAAAGAGTGCGGTGAACTTAATGTGATAGATCATGCATCTTTTGCCTCTTGAGTAAATTCAATGAATTAACTGGTGTTCTAGCTTTCCATTAAAATTAAACCAACTATGATATGGCTTCTTAACATAAGGGGCTGTTTGGTTCCATGAAGTGGTCGGAAGTCACTTTTTTGAAGTGACTTCCGAGCCACTTCATGTGTTTGGTTGCTCGGAAGTGGGGCTGAAGTGACTTCAGCCCCACTTCCAAATAACTGTAGCCAAAGCTGCCACTTCCCATTTCGACTTCGGGTCTTTTTGGCCTGAAGTCATTTGAGTGGCATTTGAAGTGGCATTTGAAGTAGGAAATAATATTAATAATATTATACTGTAATAAAATATTAATATAAGTAGGTCTCACATATCACGTGTCACCTCGTGATTGGTCCACGTCATCTAAAATAGTATTAATAATATTATAATATAATAAAATATTAATATAAAGTTATTAAATTATTAATATTTTAAGATTAAAATATTATTTTAATGTTTTAAATGGCAAATAATGTTAATAATATCATACTGTAATAAAATATTAATATAAATGGATCCCACATGTCACGTGGCACCTCGTGATTGGTACACGACATCTAAAATAGTAATAATAATATTATAATGTAATAAAATATTAATATAAGTTATTAAATTATTAATATTTTAAGATTAAAAATATTATTTTAATGTTTTAATTTTAATGTTTTAAATGACAAATAATGTTAATAATAACATACTGTAATAAAATATTAATATAAATGGATCCCACATGTCACGTGGCACCTCGTGATTGGTCCACGTTATCTAAAATAGTATTATTTTTAATATTTTAATATAAATAAATTATTAAAATATTAAATAGTTGGAGGTGACCATATCCCACTTCAAACACCAACCAAACACCAGAACTCAGAAACCCCCAGAAGTCACTTCACTTTACTTCACTCCACTCCCCAGAAGTCACTTCACTTCAGCTCACTTCTCAGCAACCAAACAGGCCCTAAGCATAAAAGCAGAAAGAAAACCACTTTGGTTTGCTGCATTGAAGGGTGCAACATCACCGGATGTAGCATCAGGATCACTAGACTTCATCAAGTTCCTCATGCATCCACATTAATTACTAAGAAAACCTCCAATATGATCAGTACTGTATGAAACAATACAATTAAATCAGACCGTGTAACATGATGCAGCATCTAAGCGTATTTTTTTTATAACCCATGGTGTCAGAGTCGATTCTGAGAAAAACTAAGCATAAGCTTTGACAATGTAGGTGTTGCAACATATCCACTATGTCTGCCTAATCATTTAGAAAATACATCCAGGACCAGTTCAAAAGATTGAAAAATATGCATGCCCGGAAAAAGTGAATCAAAACAAAGAAAGTGGATGAACCCTAGCTTTTTTGTGAAAATCTATTCTCAAAAGGTAGATTACAATCCCACAAAGGATACAGTATTTTCCAATAGCATGTTAACTGCTGGGCTAGCCTTTGTTTCCCTTTCCGTAACATCTTGTAGGGGTGCTATCATTTCTTTCTTTTTTATATATGATGGACAAAAGCTATGTGACAAAGCCAATCTAAACTCTCTATTAGAGGAATTTAATAAATATGGAAAGGGATCTAAAGGGCAAGGCTTATTATTAATAAGTTCCTTCAATTTAAATGAATTTTCAGCCAGAAAAACCTTTATTCTTCCATTATGGATATATTGATTTGCTAAAAGCACTAAAATGAGACATAGTCCAGGGTCTTTTTTTTGGCATATATTGTCCTCTAAAATATCCTTTTTTTTATGCATGCCCCTTTTGCAATGCTGAGAAGATTGAAGGAGTTGATCATCTTAGGCTTAAAAGATTTAGCCAAACTAGTCAAATCAAATATATTTATATTATAAAATAAGATTTTATGATGTGACATCTGATGTGCATTTAAATTATATATATTTTATGCACATGTGACAAGGGGAGAGAGAGAGGAGTAGCTTCCAGGTGATTAAGAGAGAGAGAGAGAGAGGGGAGTGGTGAAAGGCCAGCATTCGATGAAGTTTTGAAAAATAGTTTTTTTTTTATAAAAATATTTGATGCAGCCTAGCATGATGCCTAATTTATATCCCAGCCAAAATTCATGAATTAACCATGAGAATTTTGTGATATTAATAAAATTAGCATAGCTACAGAAAAGGTACACATGAAAGGGCTTTATTGTAGTTTGATGTCATTAAACTAATAAGATTTGATGCTTGGGGAGGCATTGAGAATTTATTAGTATAGAGTTGGTATGCCCACGTAAAATATTAGGATCATTTATATAATAAACCCCCCAGTTGTTTTCGAAATTTTATTGTGACCGTTAGAGCTGCACATCTTTTCTTTCTTTATAAAGCAATAATCGCAAGAAATCTAAAATTCTGAGGGGTCTCAAATCTCAAGCCTCTGCCCCTCTCGGATGCAATAAATCGAGGTGAGTTTCTTCGATTTTGTCGATCAAGGTTCGATCTTTTTTCCTGTCTTTTACCGGAACTCAAACCAAAATCCCATCTTGGGAAAACCCAGCTTCGATCTTTCTATTTTCCTCGTTCTTTAGTGGGCTAAGATTTATTCAACTTACGATTGCAGGCTGACCCCAAAGACTCAGATTTGATCTAATTAAGAGGTTCTTCTTTCTTGGGTTCTTGGGATTTTATCCAGTTTCTATTTGGATTTCAACATCGGAGAAATAGGGAGGGAAGTCTGGTTTTGCATGGGATCAAAGAATCCAATCCCTGGAGATTATTGTACGTCAGAGATCTCTATGCGAAGTCTGGTTGTTTTTGGTGTTTAATTTAAAGTATCTGGACCTTTTGGTCTAAATATTGAGAAGGAGAAAGGAGGAAAGAAAGAAGAAAACAGAGAAGATGGGAGTAATGTCAAGGCGTGTTCTGCCAGCCTGTGGCAACCTGTGTTTCTTGTGCCCATCATTGCGGGCAAGGTCGCGGCAGCCTGTCAAGCGATACAAGAAGCTGCTTGCATATTGCTTTCCGAAGACTCAGGTGAATTTCATAAGCATTTTATTTCATTGCAGTATACAGTGGATTGTTAGATACAAATCCTCAATGTTTACGTTGATTTCGATCTAATGATTATGCTTGATGGTTCGAATTATACGTGATCTTAGCTGCTATTTTTGTGGGCTTTGATTGAGCAGGGTGCAATTATAAGGCTGATACTATTTCATGTTTGTTATATGTCTTTGGTCACAGCATTTCTACTTCTTTACTCGTCTAGATTGATACTTTAGTTAGTCCTCAGTCACAAAAAGGTGTTTCTCTCGAAGATTGCATGCATTTGCTTATCAGAGTCTCAGTTAGTTTCTTTTGGTCAAGGCTATGCCTTCTAGCTTTAGCAAAATTTCTGTAGCGACAGAATTCTTCTTTGTTGTTATTACCTCATTTTACATAAGAATTGAGGGGGTATAACTTCTCCTTTGAAGATTAGAAACTTGTTCTGCCAGAATTTCACAAAATCATACACCTTGAGTTACCATCCACTGCATTAAATTGTTATGGTTCTCTTTCTCCTCATTTTCTATTGTTCTGGGGACTAATCAAAACTGATAGATGTATCTAGGCTCCAGGATTCCACCCCTAGAGGGTAATGTGGCTTCCATGCCTGTATTTACAATTCAATCAACCAAGATAATAACCTACATGTAAGAGATAGAAAGTGCATGCTTTTTCACAAGCAGTTCCTATGGTCACCAACTCACCATATTGCTACATTTCATGCCTCTCAAATCTTTGAACTCTGGATATCCCCAATTGAACATTCATAAATTTAGATTTGGAAGGTAGTTCTACTTAAACCATTCAAGTCTGACGCTTTAAGATACTATCACATGTCTTGTCTCCATCTGAGATGAAACCCAAATTCGTTAGCCATATGGGCTGAAATTTTAAATGAGGAGTCTGCTATGAACCATGGTTATCAGGGGTGGCTGCTTCCTTGGCCTTCTTTATTAGCTACATCGGTAGAGTGCGTAATAACGTCTTATGTTCTAGGTGGCCTATAACTGAATATGTTGGTTGATGTTTCACATATGAAGTATTCTTTTAATAAGATTTTGTCATAGTAATGTATATCATACTCGTAAAGGCCAATATATTTCTATCAATTGAACCATACTTTGCCCCCTTTGGTTGTGCATTAGACCTTGCTAGGATAAAGAGAATCTAGTATAGCAGTCCTAGTATAAATCAGGGTTTAATAGAAGTCCAATGTATTTCAACAAATTGAACCATACTTTGCCCCGTTTGGTTACGGGATAGATCTTGCTAGGATAAAGAAGATCTAGTATAGCAATACTAGTAAATAAGGGTTTAATAGCAGATAATGACTAGAAGATGGCCACATGAGAAGGTATATTCGCCAAGTATTCCCTCAGATACTAACTGCAAGGGCACTTTGATATCATGCGAATTTGTGGATAAATTTGTAACTTCAAAGAATGCATGGAGAAATGTGTAAGTAGAAACATTTTTGTCGGGATACAGTTGTAGTTGACCCAATTAGTAATTAAGCCTTTCTCATGATCCTAATGGGTGTTGTTTCACTTTCTTTCTATTCATTTGAATGTGTAATTTTAGTTTGTATGTCTGTCCACTCATATCTTAGGAATCCATATGCGTGATCAATATTTGATTTTCCTCTGAGAATGCCATTGTTATTGTTGTTGTGTGCCAACATCATTTATAAGGTATATGAAGGATTACGTGATAAGGTGTTTGTTGTTGATCTTCAATCTGACTTCCATTCCTTGTTAACCAACAAAGATCTTATTTATCAGTTTTAAGGTTCTTATATTCTGACTTCATTCCCCTTAAGTTTAATGTAGGATGGAGAACCAAATGATAGGATGATTGGCAAGCTATGCGATTATGTGTCGAAAAATCCATTGCGGATACCAGAGGTGCTTTCTCACCCTATTCTATATGTTGTCTGCAGTTTTTAATTTTTTTTTCTTCAAAAATTAATCATAGTTTCATGTGATTAAGATCCTATCATACTATTGAGTATTGATTTCATATCCACATGATATTCTCAAAGACTACACACTTCAGGTTCAGACGTTCAGTGCATTTGACTTTCACAGAGAAAAATTGATGGATGTCAATTACATTTTGAATGGGACCCTATTCAGATGGGGTAATGAGCTTGTAAATATTCAAAAATTGAGATCATTGGCTCATTGCAATGTCAAAGCTAATTTAAGGATGCTCTAAAGAGTAAGGAAGGAGTCCTTTGTTCTTGGGAAAATTGAAGATGGCACCATCCTCTTTAAGCCTAAATGAGCTAACTACTAGATCAGGAAGATTCTCTCATTGCGGTGAACATATATGGTGAAATGGTTACCTGTTTTTTTTGTTTGTATGTGGACGGCATATAGAACATAAGATGTGAGAAGTAAGAGGATTTTGTTTAGCATGCCATATCCTTTTTTGACCCTTTTCGTTATTACTCTGAAAACTACTCTTCTGATTATGCACATTGTTGGATATCCTGATGAAGACGAATTAAAAGGCATCGCTGAAGTTACTGTAAGGCATCTGTTGAGTATGGCGCTACCCAATCTACCCAATGTAAGTAGGGTATCTTGCTTCAGCCTTCAGATTATAGATATCTACCAAAGATGAACCTGTTCAATATTGGGGAAAGTTTTGGCCTGACACAGATCTGAAGATGAATAGAATAAGACTAGGAAAGGCATTAGCATTGATGCCCTATTTCCTTCTAAAATAAGATCAAGATTTTCCTCTTTCTTTTGTATTACATCCAATCCAAATTAGTCATAGATGAACTCCAATATTGATCGGATCGATTGGGATCTACGGATGTCGGATCGATTGGGATCTATGGATGGATTCTTTGACCTCTACACTATGCAGGAGGTTGGAGCAAGAAGGACTGCGTCATAAAATTCGAAAAAACTTTAGTCGTATCATTAATTAAATCACTCAGGTATATCTGAGTGATTTAATTGAATTGAAACAGTGGCATGAATTTCTTTGTTTTACTCTTAGCAAAGAAACATTATATCTGATCTTTGCGAACCATGCTCAATTACCCTTTGTATGGTGGTATGAGCCCAGCCTTACACCTAAAACTTATACTTAATGGTCATGACTGAGCTAATTCTAGTCAACATTAGAGCTGACTATGTGGTGTAGTGAAATGCTATGATTGCACGCAAAATCGATTTAAATGTTCTACCCTACTGAGGTTGCTCCAGCATACATAAAAATATCCTAGATGGGAGTTATTGTAGACATTGGTGGAATTCGAATTTGCGCCCTTTGGCTGTTCTCTTCTACCAAGTTTTTGTAGGATTGCCTTTTCATGATCTGATATTTTAGTGCATGATCCTGTCTTGACCTAGATATTGCTTTATGTCTGTTATCAAAAATATCATTATGCTGTCATAAAAGATCATAGATGCATTTCAAAGTTGCTGATTAAAGAGACAATTTAAAGCATATGGTTCTGCATAGTTACTGTTATTTCTAGTTGCCAAATATTGATTGATTATGAGTTGCCTTGTTTATACGACAACTTGATTGATTTGCTTTGTTAAGTTGAGTTGTTGTGGGCAGATCTGTTGTCTTCTGCATCTCATATTTACAGTTCAAGTTGTTCTTCACATTATGGTATTGAAGAGATGCTCTGTGTGTTATAGCTCAGACAAATGCCCAAAAATCTTAAGTTTACTCCTATTGATACTGCAACTTTCTCTTTGCAGATTACAGATTACTTAGAGCATAAGTGCTACAAAGAATTGCGGCTTGAGCATTTCTACCTGGCAAAAGTTGTTCCATGCATCTATCGGAAATTGTTAGCTTCATGTAAGGGGCAGATGTAAGTTTGGTTCATATATTACATGAGTTTCTGCTTAAGCATAATATGTCCAGGTTTAGGATTGTGCAATCTTCATGTCTGACTGATTCTGTTAAGTTCATTATATCAAAAGAGCTTCTTTGGATTTGGTGACTCATCTGTTCCTAATTTGTATAAAAGACCCTTTTTTCCTCATGGGATTTACCTATATTAACTTGCATAAAAGATATCTTTTAGTTCATTTTAGGCACTTACTACTGTATATCTGTGTATTTTAACCAACTTATCACGACAATTTTCTTCCTTTTTGGATAACGGAGTAGCATATTATATGGTTTGTATTTAAATCTTTTGTACATTGAATCTTTCTATTTCTATTGCCTGTATGTGGGTGGGGGTGTGCCCATTTGCATGTGCATCCAATTTTTCATGTCTTTTTGAATCACATGGGATCCATCATCCACGCATATGCAACTAGAAAATGATTTGGATTTGATAAGGCAGGTACAACTCCTTTTGTCTATGTGCCTCTGGCTGACTGGCTGTACATCTAATATAAGCTTCTATTTGTGACTTGTATTTGGACTTTTTATGCGTGTCGTTGAGTTCATCTTGGTCCACTTGTATGGAATGCATGGTTCAAAAGTCGGTTTTGGTTTCGGTATTAAACCGAAGTTTTAATGTTTCCAGCCACGTCAGATTTGGTTCAATGGTTTTGGTGTTAGTAGTGTTCCAAAATTAAAAAAAGTAAGAGTCAGTGTAAAATACTGAAAATTGGTGGAAAAAAAATACCAATATGTTAAGTAAGTTGCATTTATAGGCACCTTAATCACTTCTATATTTTACCTTTTTAACTCTTCACATTCTTTATAGAAATTAGGTAACTCAAATTGGATTTTTGTGGTAAATATTGAAAAATGGAAAAATTAGTAATGCAAGAAAGGACCTTTATATTCTTGCTTGCTTTTTTTAGATTTGATCTAACCTAAACATCTAAGAACAATACCAACTTGCATGAAAACTTAAAAATTTAAGCGGATGAGATGGATTACCTTCACTTTAGGTTGCATATTGATAAATTAAAGAAGAACAATCTCTTCCTCCACTTCTTTCGAACGAATGTTGCCAGAAGTGCCTTCAGAGCTGTCTATATTGTTGAAAATATCTGGAAATGGGATTTCTGTTCAAAAGATGCATGCCAAATTGGATTTTTGTTGTAAATATTGAAAAATGGAAAAATTAGTAATGCAAGAAAGGACCTTTATATTCTTGCTTGCTTTTTTTAGATTTGATCTAACCTAAACATCTAAGAACAATGCCAGCTTGCATGAAGACTCAAAAATTTAAGCGGATGAGATGGATACCTTCACTTTAGGTTGCATATTGATAAATTAAAGAAGAACAATCTCTTCCTCCACTTCTTTCGAACGAATGTTGCCAGAAGTGCCTTCAGAGCTGTCTATATTGTTGAAAATATCTGGAAATGGGATTTCTGTTCAAAAGATGCATGCCAAAAAGAATTTGTTTGGCCAATTGAATTCTCTCAGGTAGGATAGGTTGGCCAATTGAATTCTCTCAGATCCTCCGACAAATCTGGCAATTTTCCTCCCTCTTTGTCAATGTTCTCTTTGTTCTTATCCCCCGCGAGTTCAACGCAGAAGCGGACTGTCTTGCAGGCTTAGCACGAGGTGGTCCTTTGGGTCCGCCCCTCTTTACCTTGTAACTTCTATTTCACCCCCGACCTTCTTGCTTATCTAATCAAAAAAAAAAAAAGAATTTGTTTATGAAGATAGGTTACTGAATTACTTGCTTTTTAAATTTTAGACAATGGATGGGTCTGAATCTTGTCGGAGCTCGTTTCAGTTATTTTGGATCCGTTTCAAAATGGCTGAACTGACTGAAACCAGGCCACTTTCCAGTTTTGAACCTAATATTGGACCTGTTCTGGCTGAAATGTACTTTCTTGAATTTGTTTTATTTTTATAAAGGGTAAAAAGATAGGAGAATGGAACAATGGATATAAAGCCAAAGGATGAATGACAGCAACCTGGCACAATGTTCAAATGAGTCACTCTATATAGTTTTATATGGGATAGCCTTTATCGGCCATCTAGGTGATGTTTATGAGTGGATGATTTCTTGACATGGATTGCCATGCCGGTGGCACGCGTCGTACCGGCAACCCGCTGGTACGGTACGTGCCGCCGGCACGCGCCGTGCCGGTCTAGATGAGTGAAAACATTTCCGATTGACCAAATATAATCTCTTATACCATAGCAGAGTGAAAACATATCAAAGTAGTATAATACAATACATGACACATAATCAGCAACTCAATACATCTCTTATATGAGCACACATCAAGCTCTTTCTCAGACTAATCATAATATGTCATCTGGTGGTCTAAGATAAATGTTTCTAGTGTTGTATATACTAAGGGAAAGTCATTTAATGAGAATAATAGACTTCAAACTCTCTAATGAGCGATTGGTATTCTGCAGCATCACGCTGGAAATCATCGACAGTTTCAGGAGCCTGTATAGCCACCACTTCTATCTGATGTGGTTGGTATGGCTGGTTTGTATCAGGATAGCCATACGAATATTCGGAACTATCATGCGAAGTAGATGATTCGGTATCTCCAAAAATACCCTGCATGAAGGTAGGCTTCTGTGGCCACTGAGGCTGGCCGATGTGACTAGAATGCTGGGACGTAGCATAACTGTCCTGATCATATCTCTCTCCAATTTGAATTAATTTTGATGTAAAATACAACATTTGTCAATTAATATGAAAATTATCGTAAGTAATTAACATAGAAAAACATCACCAATTAACGTAAAAATTAACATGAATAAATCATAAAAAAATTAAATAACATCAAAAAGTAATATAATAACTAAAATGTTTATTAACATAAAATTTTAAAATTTCATACGATACATCTAATTATTAGAAAGTTACCATTATTAGATAGAAAAGAATGCTAAAAACAATCATTATTAAATAAAAAAAATGTTACTAATTACCATCATTAAATAAAAATAATAATAAATAACATACTGATTTTTAGCTTGTCTGCACTCACTCACTCACCCCCTCTCTCTCCTTCTCTAACTTGCTGACTACCCGATCATCTTCTTCTCTTTCATTTCTCTCCTTAACTTGCTCTGCATGTTGCCCACAAATTCATGTGTCACCCCTCCTCTCTCTCCTCCCTTTTCTTTGCTTTTTCTCCACGTGGCCACTACTCTCCTCTTTCCTCTTTTTTTTCTCCCGCAGGCCCTCTTCACTCCTTACCTACCCCCGAGATCGCTCCTCCCCACACGGCTCCTCTCCTCCGCCTCCGCCTCTTCTCCTCCGCCTCCGCCCCTCCGCCTCCGGCTCCTCTTCTCCGACTCCGGCTCCTCCTCCCCTCCGCCTCCATCTCCTCCTCTTCTCCGCCTCGTCCTCCCCTCGGGCTCCGGCTCCCCCTCTGCTCCGACTCCTCCTTCCCTCCCGCTCTCTCCTCCCTCTTCCTCTGTTTCTCTCCTCCCCTCTCTTTCTTCTCCTCCTCCCTCTTTCTCTGTTTCTCTCCTCTTTCCCTCCCCTCTCTCTTTCTCTCCTCCCTCTTCCTCTGTTTCTCTCTCTCATCCGGCTCCTCTGTTTCGTTCCTCTTTCCTTCCTCCCCTCTCTCTTTCTCTCCTCCCTCTTCCTCCATTTCTCTTCTCTTTTCCCTCTTTCCCCTTTCCCTTCTTCTCTGATCCTTCCCCTTTCTTCCCTCCGGTGTCCGGCTCCTCCTCCCCTCCTCTTCTCCGATCCGGTACGTATCGGGGCGATACATAGGTATCACCCGACACAACTCCGGCACCCCCGATACAGATTCGGAGGGTACGTATCGACATCTTCAGTTATTTACGAAACTATCATCAAATAGAACGTCTTGTCTTCCACTGCAACTTGGCCGATGATAATCTTGGAATTTGGCAAAACTTTGAACATGAAAGTTGTAGGTCTTCAAATTCCCTTTCCAACGGTCCAAAAACTAACTCATTTGGATATCATATGAGTAAGTTATGACTAAAATAGTCGGAACACGTTGATAACTAATAAAATAATCAACCAAATATGGTCGATTGATGGTTTGGGCGATGGAAATTTGGTCGATGACATCGACCATTGTACAACGACCATTATTTGAATGATGGCATTTGGATGTGGTCATTATTTACCATTTTGCCATTGAACACTTTGATTACCAGTTTGACATGCTAAATGATCTAATCTGAAAATCTCGTCAACAGAAAAGTTGTAGATCTTTTCGTCCTCTTTCCAATGGTTCTAGAATCGGCCAATTTGGATATTTGATGTAAAAGTTATGGTAAAAATACTTTAGCTATGTCAAAGCTAAAGATGAGGACCATTTAATGACAATATTTATGAAACTACCATTGATCTTGTCAATCACCCAAATGACTTTAAAACATTGTTATATTTATGGCTAACAGCTTCTTCTGGTCAACAATATCGTGCCCAATATCCCAGAATTTGGTCATTAATATCATTGTATGAGGGTAAGTGGGCGGAGAATTTGATATTATTGACCAGATTATGGTGACAAGTGGGACAAGTTCCCAATGTGCATCTTTTGACTGGCAATATCATGCACAACTTCACAGAATCTGGTCGATAATATCATTATGTGAGGAAATGTGGGTGAAGAGTTCGATATTACCTAAGATTATTTTAGCTACATATGCTTAAGTTACAAAGCACGGCATGCGCATTTACGTGTCTGGTTAATGATCTACATATTCACATTGCTTGGAGGACATTATGGATCCCCCTGAGTTGTTTAATTGATCAGCTTGTGATCAGGTAGGAATATTTTCCGCATAAGGGACTCTTTTCTTGAGTAGTTGGATCGTATTCCTTGCCCCCGCTTAATGGAAAATCTTAAAGCTTAAGACATGCACTCCTTTGCATCAACTGCAAAATTGGTTCCTCTATGGAAGATTCCTTCATCAACATAATTCTGAAAGGCCACTTTCCTATATTGTACATGCTTGGGAGTTGGGACAAATAGTAATTAAAAGAACTTATGGAAACTAGAAAATTTGGCTGAGTAAGGGCACAAATTGGAGTTGAGAACATGGTTTTAAGTTTCATTAGGCACTGGCCTTGCCAGCTGACACTGAAAATGCCATGCTGAATTGCAGTTGGCACAGCGGCAGTTAAAGACTGTGGTTGAGAAGACTTGGTGGAACCAAGCAACAGAGTTTTAGGACTGTTTAGCGTCCACCTTCTTTGGAGTAGAGAAGAGACTCTAACTTAGTGGTTTGAATTGAAAATTTGAAGCTGGTGCATCAAGAAACAACCCTTGCAAAACGCTTTGAAGTATAAAGAGTAGACAAAAGGAAGAGTGGTGCGTCTTCATATGCAGAATACTTCTTCCTAATATGTGGAGTTTGTTGGCGGATGGGAGATGAGGAAATGCTAGCTGGTTATGATTTCTTCTACCGCTTGAACTGGTCATCAAGTGCAAATACTTGGACTACAGATCAGTGAGAGATTTGTTTAGGATTTGATTGAAAATCTGAAGATTAAAACACTATTCTGCATGCAAGTGAAGTTTGATTTTGTACCTTTCATTTATGTATGATAGTCTTTTCCGAAATGTTGGTTTTGAGCATCTGTATTTGAAAACAAATACTTGGACTACGGATCAGTGAGAGATTTGTTTAGGATTTGATTGAAAATCTGAAGATTAAAACACTATTCTGCATGCAAGTGAAGTTTGATTTTGTACCTTTCATTTATGTATGATAGTCTTTTCCGAAATGTTGGTTTTGAGCATCTGTATTTGAAAACAAATGCAGTTGGAGTTGGTAATTTATTGCCTTTTGGTCAGTTATGCTTTTTGCATAGATGATTGTCTTCTGTTAACCACCATTAAAATATTTGTTTGACTGTATCAGGCCATTATTTGCTCCTAGCTTATTAAGCACTGCGCGGACTCTTCTTGATCAAACACGACAAGATGAGATGCGGATTCTTGGTTGTCTTACTCTTGTTGACTTCATAAACGGCCAGGTAGGTTCTATTGTTGAAGACATGGTATTTGGTGTCCTAATATGCAATGGTGTCAAGCTGGTCGTGAGAAACAAGATTTGTTAGAAATAATTGTATTTGAGCAGAGTTATCTGAGTCTACTGACTGTGAATCCCTATCTCTAACAATAGGTGGATAGCACATATATGTTCAACTTAGAGGGCCTCATTCCAAAGCTTTGTCAACTTGGTCAAGAAGTTCGAGGAGATGACAGGGGACTCCAGCTTCGTTCAGCTGGTTTGCAGGCACTGGCTTGCATGGTACAATTTGCTGCTTTCTTTTGTGCTCTTTTACTGACTTTCATGCTATTTTTTAATAAGTACTGTTCTTTGTGTCCATGGTCATTCTTCTATGAGTGTCATTCAGCATACTTGATTTCGTGGAGTTTATTTGACTATATCACAATTTAGTACAACTACAATATATCTGGAACAAAATGTTAATCAAATATTTTGAGGACAATGGTTTGCAAATGTGATCATCATTGCAAATCAGTGTTAACACTATTTTAATTAGCGAGTGGGAAGTGTCATTTGTATTTGTTGCTACTATTGTATGTGGTACAATTATTTGAGATATTCTCATTAAAGGAAATGGAAGTAAAAAATTATGGTCTGAAAATGAATTATTTTGACACATATGTACATATATTTGTGTAGAAAATGTTTATGGAAGTCCAGGACTTCACTATTATTTCAGCAGTCTTGTTCACAGAAACTAGAATGCTCAGTGTTGAATTTATTCTGATAGATGAAGAATTATTTTATTTTTGCAATTCTATATTGGATGATGTTTGCCCGACATGCTGTTTTCCTTGTGGTTAACGCACTTTTTTACACCTTGAATTCAGGTCTGGTTCATGGGAGAGTACTCTCACATTTCAATGGATTTCGATAGTGTGAGTTTTTCAATTCTTACTTCTTGATTTTTCCCAAGTTGATTTGTTATGATCCGGTATCTGGTTTTTGCATCCTACCATGTTGATATATGGCTTCTCAGACCCTAATAATTATTTTCTGCCAATCCTGCTTGTGTTGGTTAGTTCTGGTTATATAGGCCATTATTAGAAAGACAGCAAAAATACGCATGGAAAAAAAGGAAACAAAAACCAAACCAAAGAGTCCAGGAAAAGAGAAGCAGTGATATTTTGAGGTTTCTGGTTCCTTTCACTTGTAGAAGAGAGAAAATTGTAGGTGATACTGTGATAGTTCTAACTGATTAGCTTTTCTTCCAATCCTGCTTGTGTTGGTTAGTTCTGGTTATATAGGCCATTATTAGAAAGACAGCAAAAATGCGCATGGAAAAAAGGAAACAAAAACCATATCAAAGAGCCCAGGAAAAGAGAGGCAGTGATATTTTGAGGTTTCTGATTCCTTTCACTTTTAGAAGAGAGAAAATTGTAGCTGATGCCGTGATAGTTCTAACTGATTAGCTTTTCTCAGGCTATGTCAGAAATGAAACTGCTATGTTGATTTCAACGGTATTTTTTGTGCTCCTTTCCATGGACCTTACACTAGTACATGTGCTTAGCAATGCCCACCTGGTCGCATGCTATGGGCCTGTTAGTTTTCTACATTTCTGTAACAAGCATTGGGCTGATAGTTTTGCTCCATAACTGGTCAAGTTTATTGTTGAATTTTTGCGAACAGATAGTCTCAGTGACCTTGGATAATTACGAAGGTCTTGAAATGAACTTGGAGAATGGCAAGCAACAGGTGCAAGCCCAGGATCATGGGGTGGTAGGAGTTATCGTCAAAGAGGATAGTAAGAAGGTTCAATCGATGCTTGACTATGCGAAAGCTGAATTGGATACTACAATGTTAGGACTCTCTTAAATGTCTTTCTTTCATTAACCATTTCAGTGCTTTGCCCAACAATTGACAGTAATGTCATTCTTGTCAGTGATACTTCCAGAAGTCCTTCATACTGGTCACGAATTTGCTTACAGAATATTGCCAAGCTTGCCAAGGAGGCAACTACTGTCAGACGTGTTTTGGAGCCCATGTTTCGTATTTTTGACAGCGAGGATCACTGGTCTCCTCAGAAAGGAATTGCTTTGGCTGTTTTTTCCGAAATACAGATGTTGATGGAGAAGTCAGGTGAAGTATCCTTCCCTTCGTACTCTATTCATTTGGAAGTGGAATTTAACTAGTTATCCAACAATGCTACATTGGTTCATATTTAATATGTTTAACCTTCAGGAGAAAACAGTCATGTACTGCTATCTATCCTTGTCAAGCATTTAGACCACAAGAATGTCACCAAGCAGGTGGAAATGCAGATCAACATCGTCAATGTTACAAAATATCTTGCAAAGCATGCGAGAATGCAAGCTTCAGTAGCCATTGTTACCACAATCAGTGACCTAATGAGACATTTGCGCAAGTGCATGCAATGTTCTGTTGAAGCATCTAATTTGAGGAATGATGTCATTAAGCTGAACTCTCTTCTTTATTCTGCAATAGAAGAGTGCCTCGTTCAGTTAACAGATAAGGTTCTCTATTGCTTTAACTTCTCAAATGCTGTTAGCTAACATGAATATGCTTATAGGTTTTCTATAATAAAATGACAGGAACATTTAAATTGGGGCATATGAAAGCCATAAAACATATGGAATTCGCATAAGCTTCTCTGGGCATTTAATGTCCAAATCCAAAATAATTTAGATAGTTTTCTTATCTGAGACCTTTTTGTATTCTTGACATATCCATGCCGTTAGGTTAATGACTCGCTCTTGTAACTCATATGCAAACAAGGAAGTTGATAATTTGGATCAGCAGGTTGGGGATGCTGGGCCTATTCTTGATACAATGGCAGTAGTGTTGGAGGGTATTCCAGCAACTGCTATAGTTGCGAGGACAACAATTTCCTGCGTCTTTCGTACTGCACAAATAGTATCTTCCATCCCTAATTTATCATATCACAAAAAGGTAAGCTTGTATCTTTTCTCTAACATTATCACTGTTGCTTAAAAGAATGTCTATGATGGAATATCTTCAAGGTAGCAGCTTCTTACCTGTTGGTTATCAAATTATATTGACATTCAGGCCTTCCCAGAAGCTCTATTTCACCAGCTGCTCTTAGCAATGACACACCCGGACCATCAAACAAGAGTTGGTTCTCATCGCGTTCTATCTGCCATTCTTGTGCCCTTAATCATGTGTCCCTGGTCGGTCCATTTGGTCCCACTTTCTTCAAAGGGATATGATCCTCAGGGCACACTTTTGGTAGCTCTCTCATGCTTCTCTTCTACAGCTGCCCGGTTGGAGTTGGGGCAAGAAAGTTATTCTTTCTGGAAGCTACCTCGAGAAAAGAATGAAACATTAGATGCTGCAGTCGAAGGAATGGGAAAGGAAGGATGCATGGTTTATCCATCCGACAGTGAGCCTCATAGCATTCCATTCTCGGCCCAACATGCACTATTTACTGAATCTGGAAAAGAAGTATGATCTTCTGACTTCTTGATGCATATGATAGACTTCAGTTTCTCTGATTCGAGATATTCCTTCACTACATACATGACTAATTCATTTGAGATTTTTCTGTGTACCTATTTTCTAGTTGACATCTCTACGATTGAGTAGCCATCAAGTTGGTCTTCTTCTATCATCAATTTGGACTCAAGCTACGTCACTGGAAAATACTCCGGAGAGTTACGAGGCAATGGCACATAGTTATAACATTGCTTTGCTATTTTCTCAATCAAAAGTAAGTTCCAGAAGAGGAATTCCAACAGTATAAGGCTCAAATATCTAAAAAGATGTTTACTTCCTGTTCCTTTCCCTATATTTGGTCATTTCCTTCTTACCTTTAGGCATCTGATAGCATTGGTCTAAGCTGATAGATAGGGGAATTGCACCAATGAACCTCAAATTGTCAGCATTTCAAGATATAACCTTAGTTTTTCTTTCTAGTTTTGCTTTAAATGACATTGTACCGGTACATATTGTGCTGCTAAATTACGGGCACAATACAAATACTTGGCACACGGTCCATGTTACATTTCATTGCTTAGGAGGCTATTGTAATAACCCACATTTTGGAAGAAGCAATGAGTTCGGGTAATTATTTACTTATCATCACTGGACGACTAGAATGAATCAATGAGAGATCATTAATTTTAGTCATTGAGATATGCTAATTAGAGGAGGGAGGAGGAAGAATGAGGTGTCTGTAGGAAAGCATGAGGTGTTAAGAGATAAGGGATGAGGTGTCAAGATAAGTGATGAGGTATCAAAAGATAGTGATGAGGTGTCAAGAGGTAGGGATGAGGTGTCAAAGAAACTGAAGGAGGAGGTGTTAGCAGTAGAGACATGTGTCACCATCTAAAGGAAGGGTGCACAAATATGGCAACACGTGTCTATTCTTTTAGGAGGTGTCGGCGGCCCTAGAAAATGCTATATAGGGAAGGGATTGAGAGCAAATCAGGTAGCAGAGAAGAGAGAAATGAAGGAAGAGGATGAGAAAGCTGAAAGTGAGAAATGGGAAAGAATGAAAAGAGAGGAAGACTCTTTCAAGTAGAAGTCAAGGTTTAGAAAGATTTAGGTGAGTAATAGGATTCTTGAAAGTATCTTTCCTATTTTGTTTCATTAAGAAGCATCTCATATCATATGAACATGTTTGATGGAGCCTTTGATTAAAGATCATTCTCATGAATGCATGTAGGAAGTTTTGTTGCATTTGCTAGTCATTTCATGAGGATTTTGATATGTATGCATATGTTGATTGCTTTAAGATATGCTATCCTCGGGAGGTCCTGGATCGGAGGACTTGAAATATCCGCTTTAGTTATATGCTATATGATATAGACATTCTTTACGACTTCGTGTTGTTCTGATTCACCACGTGGATGAATTTAGTATATGATATGTAGCTACGGGTAATCCCGCTTAGCTGAGAATTGAGCACTTTCAGTTTAATTCATCTAGCATGGATTTTCTGTGAAGCATGTCATTGTTCAAAATCATGCATTCATATGTTGATTCCTGATGTAGTATGGTAGAGTTATATTTTAAGATCCCTATACTCGCTGGCTAGTGTAGCTCATTACTCCTTAACATTACAGGAAAAAGACGGTGGCAAGATCATCCCACTGTTAAGGGGGTTGATGTAAGTATGTTTAGGCTATTAGTGGCCTTACTACTGGCCGGTCACAACCTCACAGAAGAAGATGATGAAGTTGGGGTCGTGACAGAGTGGTATCAGAGCCATAGGTTGAGAATTTCTTCGAAGTTGATGTAAATTAGACAAGAGATGAGAATTTTTGGAAATGGGGAAATTCTGATTTTTCTAATCATATTAAAATTTCGAGGATGAAATTTTCTTAAGGGGAAAGGAATATAATAACACACATTTTGGAGGAAGCAGTGAGTTCAGGTAATTATTTACTTATCATGACTGGAGGGCTAGAATGAATCAATAAGAGATGATTAATTTTAGTCATTGAGATATGCTAATTAGAGGAGGGAGGAGGAGGAAGAATGAGGTGTCCATGGGAAAGCATGAGGTGTTAAAAGATAAGGATGAGTGTCAAGATAAGGGATGATGTGTCAAAAAATAGGGATGACGTGTCAAGAGGTAAGGATGAGGTGTCAAAGTGGAGTATGAGGTGTCAAAGAACATGAAGGAGGAGGTGTCATCAGTAGAGACATGTGTCACCATCTAAAGGAAGGGTGCACAGATTTGGTGACACTTGTCTATGCTTTTAGGAGGAGGTATCAGCCCTAGAAAATGCTATATAGGAAAAGGATTGAGGGCAAATCAGGAAGTAGAGGAGAGAAATGAAGGAAGAGGATGAGAAAGTTGAAAGTGAGAAATGGGAAAGAAGGAAAAGAGAAGAGGATTGTTTCAAGTTGCACTCAAGGGCTAGAAAGATTTAGATGAGTAATGGGATCCTACCTTGTTTCATTAAGAAGCATCTCATATCATATGAACACGTTTGATGAAGCCTTTGATTAAAGATCATTCTCATGAATGCATGTAGGAAGTTTTGTTGCATTTGCTAATCATTTCATGAGAATTTTGATATGTATGCATATGTCGATTGGTTAAGATATGTTATCCCCAGGAGGTCCTGGATCGGGGAAGTTGAAATATCCGATTGAGTTATATGCTATATGATGAAGGAGACGCCCTTTACAACCTCATGTCGTTCTGATTTACCACATAGATGGATTTAGTATATGATATATAGCTATGGGTAATCCCGTTGAGCCTAGGATTGAGTATTTTCTATTTAATTCATCTAGCATGGATTTTCTGTGAAGCATATCATTGTTCAAGATCATGCATTCATCAGTTGATTCCTAATGTAGCATGGTAGAGTTATGTTTCAAGATCCCTATACTCGCTAGGCTAGTGTAGCTCATTACTCCTTAACATTACATGAAAATGACGGTGGCAAGATCATCCTATTGTTAAGGGGGTTGATGTAAGTATGTTTACGCCGTTAGTAGCCTTGCTACTGGCCGGTCACAACCTCATAGAAGAAGATGATGAAGTTGGGTTCGTGACGGCTACTATGATGCACTTACCGTTTCAGCCAAAGACTGGCATGAAATGTGCCATTGGCACAGCAATCTTGGTTTTCTGTGTATTATATTCAAATTATATGTCACCAGTAGGTCTGAGAAAATCTTAGTTTCTTTGGATTGGAGTTTTATGATTCACAGTACTCTGGAATTTCGAGGAATATTTATAGTTCATATTCCCTCACTTAGGGAATATTGTCAAGGGATTACAATGCGATAACTAGTAGCAGTTTGAGGAACGAAGTTTGTGCTTTTAATGTACTTGAGTAATAGATGACACATGCAGATTACTTAGGGTAGCTTATCTTACTACTTTGATGCAATATTGTGCAATATATGGAAATGCACTTTTGGACATTCAGTCGGCATAACGTACACCAATATCTCTATCAAAGGCTGAGATATTCAGGTTTAAGCCTGTGCATGTCTTAATTTTACCCATTTTACCATTTGCAAGTTAGATATTCAGAAGTTGCGAATAGCATGCCTGAAACTCGTCTGCTGACACATATTGCGATATTACGTTACCCATTCTACCATTTGCCAGTTAGATATGTAGAAGTTACGAACAGTATGCCTGAAACTTTTCTACTGAAAAATGTTGAGATACTACTAGTTTTTAGCTAGTCAAATTTTTTCTGCCTAATGTATCTTGTGTCTTCATTATGGCGGCTTCTGTTTTCATCTTCTCCCTTTTCAATATCAATGTGACCGTTGAATTTGTTCTGACAGACCTCAAGCCATGTAGCTTTAGTTCGTTGCTTTCAGTTAGCGATTTCTATATGGAGGTTCTCTCTTGACCAACAAAGTGAGTTCTTTGCCCCCCTGTTTGTTATTCTGTCTATCTTATAGGGAGCAGTATACATTACTATTGATCATGCACTAGTAGCATCATTTTGCTTCTTAAACACTTTGGACATGGCTTACTTCTATGAGATTAAACTATATGAAAAAAGGCTTAAAATTTTCAGTCTCCAAATACCACTTAGTTGAATTAGTTTTAGATTGATGATTTTTGTCTCATTTTTTTCCCATTTTCGCCATATGGTTTAGTTTCCTTTTCTTGCAAACATTAATGTTTCTTATGAAGGAGAAAAGGAATTACATAATGGTATTCACAGAGCAGCAAGCTACTGTTAGTATGCCATTTGCTAATTTTGAAAATGGGATATGTCCTATGATCTATACAGGACAAGACAGTTGAATTTGATCTTTTGTTTTTATCATATCTAACTGATAAAGCTAGTGGGTTACTTCTGGCTTACTATGATTCATGTAGAGCATGCCTTTCATTCCCCAAGAAACAACTAAATAGCTTGAGTTTTTTCACAAAACACCGGTCTATTAGTCTTACCAGTTACCTACAGATGCTTGGGGTGACAGACTCTTGCAGTTGTCACGCCAACTAAGATTATTACCACTGGTGTATCCTGAGATGACTGATCTTATTCTATTAAATTGATGAGTCATAATCAAGTCAAATGGCTTTGCCAAATCAGCTGAAAAGCCATGCTGATAGCATTAAGGATTGCCATGCCAGCGGCATGTGACGTGTTGGTCTCTAAAAGGCAGAATACATGCCAGTGAGCATAACACGTACCGACACCCGGCGCAAACTTTGTGCCGCTGGCAAAAAGCTCTTCCGAGCCAATACATGGACTGGCATAGGGCTTGTGTTGATACAGGCATCGTGTTGGTAATCTATCGGCATGATTCGTATTGGTTTGTGCTGGTATGTGCCGAATGGCTATCCCTGGATACAAATAACGGGCAGCTCTGCCCTTTATACTAGAGCCATGCTTCATGTCGTACACTTAAATTTTGTTTTTGAACAATCAGGGATTGTTTTATGTGAGAACAGCATTACTATGGTCAAGGTTGAACTTGGGGAGTTTATAAAGTATTGTATGGCTCATGGAATAGTTAATATTAATCAGGGATCAAATGCCACGGTGGCCACAGAGATATGATAGCAGATATATCTGCAGAAGAAATTATTGCAGAATACATGGAAGGATCTTGTATATGGAACCAGTTTTTGAAGCTGCGGTTTGGTAATTGTTTGGTTTTCACTTGAGCAACAAAGGTTCAGTGATTGAAGTTAGAGACAGGAAGAATCAATTCTATGGATTTTCAAATAATATCAGTTGCTTGGACCTATATATTTTGTTAGAATGTTTCTAATCTAGCTCTTAGGGGATCTCAGTAATCTAGCCATATGATCCTCAAATCAAATTATCAATTTCCAGCACATATATTATGATTTCGTTGCTTGACGCTGTGGAGTTTGCTATATATGCTACGGCCATGATAAGGAATATCATTTTTGTTAGAATTGGACTAATGGCGGGGATAATTATCCTTGGCACATCATCAAATAAAGGCAGGAATAATTGCTTGATCAATAATACCTTTGAGGCTTGAAGATAATTTAGTGAGATGGCAAATACCTGTATCATGATACTGCTGAAATGCTGGAAAAAGGAGAGAATTTTCAAGTCACAAAATGCGATGAGTGATTGACGGAAAATTGGCGGATAGGGGTAAACTAACAAATAGGTAAAAGAAAGCCAGGAGAGACACCAAGAAGAACGCAACCTATAGTGCTAAACTACTAATAGTGTAGAAACTGCAGAAAAAGGACTAATAGGAGGTAAGAGAATGGAGGTATGGTTTTAGATGGTTTGCAACTGTGCCCCAAGGACCAAAAGACTGGCTAAGCTACAAATGATGATGCAGTAACTGCTGTATTTGAGGAGACATATGAGCAGCACTGATGCGGGACAAAAAACTAACATTGTATGCTTGCATATATCGCTGAGATTTGCCACGTGAGCAAAGGATTGCAAGATGATTGTAGATGCAGTGGAAAGCAAGACGAGGACAGACCTAGAGTTACTTAAATGAAAACATGATTGGAAAGGCTCATCGGCTAGCATCGTATGATGGTTATGGTAGAAATGGAGCGATGTTTGAGCAATATTGCACTTAGTCCATGAGTGTTTAGATATCATATATGATTCTTGCATACTCTGTTTTCTTCCAAAAACAGTTTGCCCTGATTCAATGTTCTCTTCATTTCTTTATCGCCTTGGTATTTCTTGTCTAATTTTTTTGATGTATCGTTTTATTGAAGGTTGCTTGCAGCCATCTCGGAGAAGGTCCATCTTTACCTTGGCCTCGTCCATGCTTATATTTTCAGCAAAGGCTGGTGATCTTCCATCCTTAGTTCCTTCTGTCAAATCAATCAGCGAGAAAGTGGTTCGTGTTTGTTGAATCAAAATTTCTGATACTTGATAATATTCTTCTATGTGTATGTCCGTGTGTGCGTGTGCGTGTAGGTATTTTGTGATATAGTGGTATATTCATTGTTATATGGATTACAAAGTTAATTTCTTTTGTGTATCTTTCTTCCCTTGTTTGCAAACTTTTGTCTGCAATCAGATGTGGTCATTAGTTTTGCTATTTCAATATGTAACAGGTTGATCCATACCTTTGTTTGGTTGAAGATAGCAGACTGCAGGCTGTTTATATCACTCATTCGAATGAGAAGGCTATGTATTGCTCCCAGGAAGATGATGTCTCTGCATTGGAATCTCTGACAGCAATACAAATAGATAGTGCGAAACTAACAGAAACTGTTATCTCACATATAATGGAAAAGTTCAAATTTTTACCAGAGGTAGTATTTGTGTGGTAAAGTTTCGAAATTTTTGTACTAGGGGGTGGCCAATCTTTAACATTCATTGTATACAACTTTAAAAATGCAGGATGAGTCAAATGGCATAAAACAGCACCTATCGCAGGAATTCTCCTCCGAGGATGCCTTTCACCTAGGAGCTCCACTGTTCACGGATAATCCGCATCCATCTTCTCCACTTGCCGAAAAGGACTTTGAAGCTTTTGACAAGGTCCACATTTTTATCTTAACCTCTATTTGGAACTCAATATCCTTGCTCATACACTTGTAATCTCTTTCTTTTAGATTACCGATCCTGCTTTCTTCGAAGATGAAGATCTTTTCCCTGATGTATGTGGAAGTCAATCGGATCGCAAAATGTCAGAATCTACTAATGGAACTGATGTTCTAAGTGTCAACCAGCTGATAAATGCAGTACGTCCAAACCCCCTCTCTGTTATTGTTAAGATTACCCCAACCTGCAAGTTCGCTGAAGTTATTTGAGTTCGTGCTTAAGTTTTATTTGGTTTAGCTGCAAATGCATACAGCTGAATTGCTAGCTGGACATTGGGTTGAAGCTCAAGCTTTTTACTTTTGTCTGTCTTCACTTGACATTAGAGACGACCTCTCACAATAATCCAGCTTCCGGGGATATTCGTGTTTAACATAAATAAAAATCTGGTGTACTCTTTGGAATGGATTCAAGAAAAGAATGCTTGGAAAGTTCATAAAATCCGGCAAAAGGCAGTAAATGCAAGCACATGATGGGCACCTTTGAAATCTGTAGGAGATTTAAAGCCTAACTACTAATGGATTGGTAATTACGATGACACCAGTAATTACTAGTGTATTAGCATTTCTGGAGTAAGTTGTTCTATGATCAATTGCTCATGAATGGTTTGTGGATAATCCTATTCAGAGGTGACAATATCATTCGATACTTTGATAACTCGATATCTGAGATCGATATGATAGTGATATTCTTCGACAAATTGTAGTAGTTTTTTGAAGTAGCGCAGGAAGTATTTTGAGCAAGCAAAGGAGACATTATAATATGAAGGCTAATAGTCCATATGTGTGTGTGTCATCCTACAGTACATATGAAATTCTTCTTATCTCAAAGCCAGCACCAGTTAGCGTTTACAATCATTCATTTTCGTTTTTGTCTGACATGATGCTGTATAATCTAGATATTTTTCAAGATTCAGATATACAGGCTCAAGGATGGTGGGAAGTAAATCTATAGACTACGTCTATTTCATGAAGTAATAATTGTACTAAACTGTGACTAGCACTTTTGCTACCAGAAAGTAAGAGATTTGAAACTGGAGAGGAGTTCTCTTCTTCGGGTATCATTAAGGCCAACCTTTTTATGCTAAGTCAACAGTATCATCTCTGTGATGCTTGTAGTGGGATCGTAGAGTGAGTGCTTTAGTCTAGTACAAGAGTTCTCCAAGATAGCTGTTAGTGCCAACTATTGTACTTAGCTAAGCCCATGAACCATGGCAACTGTGCCAAGCTTTGTAGAGCTGCATCAGCAGATCATACCTTGAATTCTTTGAAATCTTCATATGAGAGATTCCAAAGCGCTTTTAACTACTGAGTAAAATCCTTACTGCCAGGATGCTCGGTTGGACTCATATTGCTTGTGAATTCCATGAGTATGTTATATCAAGACATACCTCATGCTCTATCCTCATAGCGTGAGGAAGGTTAGAACATGTAATCTAATCAATCAATTGAATAGAAATTCAGTACCAATAAGTGTTCATTTCTTGGACTTTATTGGATCTGCTTCAGTCACGAGGCATGAGCCACGGGACAGTAGATTTATGCTGGAATTCTTCTTATGAACTATACTAAGATGCATGTATTACGTAGGTATCTTATTTTGGTCATGGAAGGTGAGCTACATTGGTATATCTTGCTGGTATTAGAATTTTCCTGATTGATTTTTTAGGGGTTAATAGAATCAGATGTTTATTTGAGAATCTAGCTGACATTAATCGATAACTCCTTCCAGGTTCTTGAGACAGCAAGGCACGTTGCAAATCCACAAGTGCCGACTATACCCGTACCATATGACCAAATGAAGAGCCAGTGTGAGGCACTTGTAATGGAAAAACAACAAAAAATGTCAGTTTTAAGCTTTAAGCATCAGCAGGAAGTACCACAATTGGGGCTGTTAGAAGGGAGTGAGAATTTGTCTGTAATTCCACAGAAGGTAAGTGCGTCTTTCTGAATTTAATGTGGAGAATCCTATCCATGTACCTGACATTATGCTTTATCATTGTCCCCCAGTTGAAATGGCTTTTAATTGAAGAGGATTTATGTCACATGATCTAAATCTCTTCAACTCTTTTGGGCCTCTTTTTTCTGCAGGAGATGCAAATTGTTGAGGTAGACGTGAAGTTAATCGGTCATGAGCATGTGAAAAACCCTGATTCACTAATTTGTGAGCCTGAGAACTCCTTCCCGCTGCCGCCTGCAAGCCCATATGACAAATTCTTGAAAGCCATGGGGAGTTGACAAGATAGGTCAGACGGTACATGATGTAATTTAAGGCAATATATGTGTGTATCCTTTCATTTTTCCCCCTTTCTTTCTGAATCTAGTCCTATTCTTCTCCAACTATAAAATTTTAATAAAAATGTAGGGGAACAAGATGTAATAATCTGGTTCCCCTTTTGGTTTGATCATCCAGAGTGTTAGTTTTCACGGGCAAGTGATGGATGGACAACAAGTTTAAGACTCATATTCCATGAATAAGCTGTAAAGTCTCCAATTCCTTTTAATTGGATTTTAGTTTTAGAGACGTTATCTTTGCGATCGAGGTAATGTTTTTGTTATCCATGTCAAAGTTTTACAGCCAACTTCTTATCAAGGCTTGATGAAATTACATAAATCCCAATTATTTGATAACTCAAGGGACAGACTATTTGTGATGAATTGTATACGATAGACATTATTCTTGTTGTGTTCTTTATTTTGTGTAGGGTGTTGAATTAAGGTACAACTTTCACGGTGTTGGAAACTAATTTCTACATTGCTTGTTTAAGATAGAATTAGAATCATATTCTTTCAGTTATGAACTAATTGCTAGAGTAATAAATCCTGAATTTAGATCAACTGCAGCATCGAAATGTTCAGAATGATGTTGCTTTTGAAATCTGAGAGTTATATGTCATTGTCTCTGTAATCTTGGGGCTGCTGTTTATTTCTGATAATGATCAGCTTTACTTGAAAGAAGTAGTATATCTAGACATATGGGAAGTTCAATATTGTTGATGTTGATCTACTGAAAGTTCTTCTAAACCCTCAAGTATTCTGGGTATGCTCATTACTTGAATGTCAACCTGTGCATCTCTTTTTTGAAGAATGACCTTTTGTATTTGTAAGGTTTATCAGAGTATGAATCAAGTTCATCACATGTGACACAAACAGCTAGATTGATGCAGTCTTGTGATAAACAAATTATGGGGACATATTGGACCGAAAAAGGAATTAGTTGCTGAAGAGTAGTCATGGTTTTTTTTTTTCCATAACTACAGTTCTTGATGGAGCTTTTGTTTGATTGCTTTCCTTTGAGGACCCTTGCAAGTAGAATTAAACTTCTTATATGTACATTTCTGATATTTTTAGGAAATATGTGTTGGTAATGCATCTTTCTTTCTTTTTGATATAATAAGACTGGTGTAGGGTTTTATTGGCATAAAAACAATAAGATTTTTTATTTATCTTTTAGCCGAATTTACTCTTCCTTCTTATTTAGGTCCAATGGAGCTGATTTATTGAGTAAATATTGAGACATCCATTATTTAATTTCCACTTGTAAAATTTTTTTATCCTTGTTAATTTCCACTTGTTGGGTGTAAAATTAATTTCATAAGTACTTGCCTTAGAGGCTCCATTAAAAAAGTAAGACAATAGCAAGCATCTTTTTCCTAATTTTCATAGATTGGTGAAGCATCTCTCTAGAAATTATCGCAGGCAAAGAGCGGTATTTTCTTTTACTAAACTTGATTTTATTTGTTGTTCGGAAAATTTGTAACAAAGTATGACATTTTTATTAATATAGAAAATGTCACGGTTATGTTTATAATTGATTTTGCAAAAAAAGAAATTATGAACATGGGCTGCAATTACAAAATAACTTGAATAATTCCTAATTAACTATCCCAAATCTGGTCATTGAATCCATGGCCGATTTTTATCTCATTTAATTGATCAATTTGCTGCTTTCTGGTATTAATTTCCAATTCACTGCTTTTTCACATCTGTGGAGAATCATGTTGAAAGTCAAAAAAGTTTCAAAGAAAAAGAAAAATTGCATATCCGTACTTAATTATTGCGGCCAATCACTGATAAAACTTAAAATTAAGTCCACGTCATTTTCAAAAGGTGAAATTACGCTTTTGATACCTTTAAAATTCCTCATATATCACTTTACTATTTATAGTTTAATAATTATCTTTTTGGAACCTACATTTAATGTAAATATCATATTTAATACCTATCGTTAGACGCCGCTCTTCTTACTCGACAGCAATCCGCTCACATGATAGCACATGAGCGGTTGTGTAGGGTTTCCCGCATCATGAAAGCGGTGCCAGTGGGTAAGAAGCGAACAATGGTTCGGCTGATACCGGGGTGCTCGGCCATGCGCCAGGTGTAGGCAAGCGCCTCCCGGTCGTCCGGGCCGTCAAAGAAGAGGAGAGCGACGTGGTGCGAGACTTCATGCATGCCCATGACGAAGCGGGCGGTACCGCCGATGCCGTGGTCGACAAGGATGGCAATAGAGCAAGGGGTGTTGGCAAGGACCTGCTCATCGATAGACCGGAGGCCGAGGTTGGTGGCCTCCATGCCGCCGTCGGCGGTCTGTTGCTTGTGGAACGGGAGGACAACGAGGGTGACATGCTTGTCCTCCGTTAGCGAGCACACGTCCTCGTGCATGGAGGAATAGGTGAGCGTCTGCACCGAGACACCGTCGCGTTCTCAAAGGTGGCAACCATGTGGTCGGATTGCGCTTGCTCGTAACCGTGGCTCTTCCGATGGCCATCGGACATGCCCTGTTTGTTGTTGGTGTTGTGGGCGATGAGGATGGCGGTGGTGCGGGCGGCGAGCTCGATGAGGTGGAACTCGTAGACGAAAACTAGAGAGCGCTTGGTGGGGTTGGAGGCCTCAAGGAGGCTGATGATGGAGGAGACGTTGCGGGTGTTGTGTATGCATGCGTGTGAGGACATGTTCCTCTAACCTGGCTCGATCGCGTAGATCGAGGGTTGTGCCATGTTGGCCTGTTTCCACGTCGAGCGTGATCTGTTTGATCGCATTGTTGATTTTGGATCCCGAGAAAAATTTGGTAAATTATACCTTGGCGGTCGGTTTTACACCCGTGTAGTGCACACACAGCCTTATGAATGATATATGTGTTTGTTAGGACCCTAGACGGCTTGGGGTCAAAGGACCCGAACTTAGGCGTGAGGGCGATTGATCGTCACTGTAGTAAGTCGATTCGGTACTGTAGCAGGTGGGTTCGGGACTTCATATAACTCCCCCCCCCCTCTTGTTCTTCTTTCTTTCCTTCCTCTGTTTCCCGCGGCCTTCCTTCTCTTTTCTTCCCGTAGTGAGTGAAGCCGTGAGAGAGAGAGAGAGAGCTCCAGTGTTCTCCGGTGAGTTTGGAGGTGACGATGACAAGGAGGAAGTCATCTTCAGCAAGGTTTAGCAACTGGTTTATCAACAGAGGTAGGGTTCTTGTGTTTAGCTTGTATTTAAGCTAAATTTACGGTTTAGTTTGATTGTTTTTTTTATTTCTTTGTGCTAGAATGTTCTTCTAGGATTGCTTAATATCTGATTGAAGTTTTATCGGGTTTTATTTGGATTTAATCCTGATTTAAACATCTTTTCCTCATCTAATTTCTAGATTTTCTATTCTTCACTGAAACTGCATGTTCAAGCCCGATCGGAGCACTATACGTGTATAATCTCGGGAAATCTTCAACATAAAAGTTGGAGATCCTTGAGTCTTCTTCTAAACCCAATTGATTTCATATTTTTCTGATTGTTCTACGGATTTTGGTGAATTTTATCCCAAGCAGTGTTAGAACAGAGTTTCCCCGGATTTTTGTCTTACCCAAGCTCCACTGTCGACCATCGTATAGACCGTGCGCCTCAAATCCCCAGAACAGCTTCTCAAGGTCGATCCATGGATCGACCGCCATTCACAGCTTTCGTGTACCCATGCCCTACGATCGACCGTCGCATCGACCGCCACCCTTAAATGGTGAATTTCGTGATTCTTTTGATTTGTTTTTCTTTCGGGATTAATAGCTAATGATGCTAGGAAGCATGTATGCTATTAGTAGCAGTCTTTCGAGGGATTTATCGAATGTTTGAGCGTGATTTTACCGTAGGTGTAAATTGTACTTTTTCTTCCAATTGCGCCCATTGGGATGTGTAGAATAAATGGGTCGAAGGTGTGCCCTACTGCTTTGATTAATAGCCCCGCTTTTAGCTGGCGTGCACCGGGGCCATAACCTGTTGTGTTGTTAATTAAAGTAGTTGTTTGATTGGTTAGTTGTATCCCGTTTGTGGCAATTTTGGTCGATGGCTCGTGAACGCCGTCGTAATATCGAAATTTATATTAATTATTAATCTAGATTTGTTGTTTAGTCTCGTGGAAACTTGTAGACTTGTATGCCTATTTATCCGCTTTATCTAGACCTTTGCTATGCTCACCCCTTGGCGAGCTATGTGCTACGCCTAGCCCTGTATATTGTTTGGCATCTTATTGCATGCCTGAAATCTTATATGTGCGTGTGAACATATATGTAATTCATTGCATTAGATGCATCTTAGGCTAGGCGCAAGCGATGGGTTGATCACTGATCCGAGGGCTTGGGCAGCTCGGATTTAGCTGTAAGACCGAGGATGGGTTGCAGGGTTTAGGACGTGATTTGTTATGATAATATTATGCTATCGAAGTTCTGTCTAATTGGCTGAAATTACTCTGATTGAGTGTAGAAGTCGTCCTAGGTTCCAAGCTCAATCTCAGTTTCATTGTTAGGGAAAGTTACGTACCACCCTGTGTCCTACACCCTGTTGTTTCAGCGCTGGAGTACTTGGTTTGAAAGGGGCGACTGTTGGCAGTGGAGGTCATCAGGGTGCGTGCCCTTGGGTAACCGGTGTACGTAACGTGAGTTTTTCCCTAGAGATGAGATGGAACCTGGGAATTTACTGTTCCCTTTCCTTTGTGAGCGTCGTAGTATAGAATCATACTGAGCTTATCGCTCACTCCTACCCGGGCTGCGTTTTGCAGGTGCAGACGCAAGCTCTTCTTCCGTAACACCAGCTGGACAGACTCTTGGTAGCGCGTCGACGTCTGGAGTCATTTGAGGTTTCTGGGGACTCTGTTGTACCTTTTGCCAGTTTTTGTATATAGATATCATTCGATGATTATGTTAAATGTATAATTTTTCTTTTGAGGATTTTCGGTATTTATGTATAAATCAATAGTTTGTGATCTTTAATAAATTAGTAGAAATTTCAATCTTGCCCCAGATCAATTGTTAAATTTTAGATGTTTTATTTTATTATGAATGCGCCATAGATGGATTGAGTAGATTTGGAACCCTCACTGTGAGGACCTGTCCCTCTTGTCCTGGGTTGGGCCCGTGGCTCGTTGTGGACCGCAAAGGGCAATTTGGTAAATTGCGCCTTATTGGTTTGTTTCACACCCGCGTGCGCACACACTGACCTTGTTTGTGTTAGTGCTTGATTGGAATGGTTAGGTGGACCCGGGATCGGAAGATCCCAGCTCGGGCGCGCTGAAGCTTGCTTTTGGGCAGCTTACGGCCCTTGAGCGATCGGTCGCTCCTAGGAGCGATCGATCGAACTCGTGCGCAGAGCAGTTGAACTGCGCAGAGCAGTTGAGCTTCCGTCATCCTCCATTGTCAGGAGAAGAGAGGACCTCTCCTCCCCTTTCCCCACCTTCCCCGACCTTCCCCTACCTTCTCCTTCTCTTCTCTTCCTCTTCTTCTTTCTCTTCTCTTCCTTCTTTCTTTCTTCTTCCCGCGGTGCCCTGGTTCCTCTGTTCTTCCCGGCAGCCATCTCTTTCGTTGTCATTCTCCCTCCTCCGACCACCTTTTTGGGAGCTTGAAAGCTTGTTGGATTCGTGGCAACGAGAGGAAGGCTCCTGAAGTGGTTTGGAACCTTGTTGGTGATCAACTCGCGGGGAATCAGCCGAGGAAAGCGCTGTTAGGTAGGTGTTCTACCTACATGAGTTAATTAATGGGTTTAGTTAGATCTAGCCGTTAGATCTTGTTGAAATTATGTTGTTGAATGCATGTTGCTTAATATAGTCTCTGGTTTAAGTTTCATGAACTTTGGTTAAGATTTCAGTAGGATTTATGCATGATAAATCTCGGATTTCTGGTTTTCTGCTGTTCTTGAATAACAGCCGGCTTGCGGCGCGTTTTCCGGCTTGTACATGCATGATCTTGGATTTTTATGAGAAATAAGAGTTGTAGATCTGTGAGTCTACTTTCCAACCCAATTAATTTCATATTTTTCTGATTTTTCTACGAGTTTTGGTGATTTTTATTCGAAACTGTGTCAGAGCAGAGTTGTTCATGAATAGTGCCACGGTTGATCCGTGGATCAACCGCCAGACTCTAAGGTCGACCGTCGCGGTCTCCACGGTCGACCGTGAGCCTGAAAATCAGCAAAATAACCCCTCACGGTCGATCCGTTGATCGACCGTCAACCTTAGCTTTTTCAAGGTCGATCCGTTGATCGACCGCCAGCCTTGAATAGTGTTTTTAGTGGTTTTGATCGGTGTTTTAATATAATATTATATGTTCGAAATTTTCGGGGTTGCTTCCCGTTGCAGGGGTTCGCGGTTGACGGTCGTGGTACCGTCGTAATGCCGGGACCCGCTGCGGATCGGCTGGCAGCGGTTGGTAGTACCGCTGCAGCGATCCGGTTAGACTTGTATGCTGCCTTGTCATACTGTTGCATGCATATTTCTCTTGCTTGTGTATGTTCATAGCATGCATTCTCTGTTGTGCATTAGTTGCATGGTTAGGGCGTGGGTGATTTGTGGATCGCCGTCCCGAGGCTGGAAGCTCGGATTTAGCCCTAGGACCGGGGTTGGGTAGTTAGGACCCGGTTTGAATTGTGATGTCCAGTCAAATTTGATGATAGGCGTAGATGACTGGTACACATGTTGCTTGGGATTATAGAGGTCGTGTCGGCTTTAAGTCAGGTGTTGAGGATGCCACCGGTGGCGGGTCTTGTTGTTTGGGCAGTGTCCGTTCCTACCAGCAGGGGATCAGTGTGGGCCCATGGCGAGTTGGGTGACCACAGCTGGCACCCTGCGACACTAGGTGTATCCAGGATGGGCCCGGTCCGTTGGGGTGACCATGGTTGGATATGCCTAGAGATCACCGGTGAAGGGTAATGGGACCCTTGTAGCTTACTCGAGTCTGGCTTGAGGGCGACACTGTTGCGTTTCCCCCTTCCTTCTGTGTGACGTAGTGTAGAACCCTACTAAGCTTTCTGCTCACTCCTACCCGGGCTGCGTTTTGCAGGTGCAGGCGCCAGCTCTTCTTCTGTAGCCCCTACCGGGCAGGTGTTTGGTGGCGCGACGGCGTCTGGCGGGGTTTGAGGACCGGTGACCCCTTTCTACACTTTTGTTATAGTTAGTCTCCTACGGGAGTATGATGTATAAACTGTTGTAACCCCTTTTGAGGTTTTGGATTATTATATTATATCTGTTGAGGTTTAAATTTGTTGTAATATTCAGGGGTGCTTATGAATTGAATTGTGAAATCAGTAAATTGGGGGGAACCCCTCACCTTTATTTCCGCATTTAGTTAGGTTCCGGTTCGCGTCGCCCGGCCCGGTTGGGCTTTCGCGGGTCGGGGCGCGACACTCACGCCCCAGACCGGATGGGTTTTATGGGTCGTGGTGTGACAAGGCGAGCATCTGAAGCTCTGTATCCGGCCTCGACCGCTGGAGGTTCCACTGCTTGTACCCAATCTAGCGGCGCTTCCATGGCACATACGTCGCCATCACCACCGGCAACCACAGATCAGATGATCTCCTCGTCGTCCTCGGAGGGGGGCGAAAGCTGTGATTTTGTCGGAATTAGTTGTGGGAAGGGGGGGGGGGGGGTGGCGGATAGAAGGGGGAGGTAGGGTTGGGCGATTTTAACAACATCTTCTTTTTCTTCGTGGGAGGAGACGATGGATTGGATGAAAAAGACGATGCAGAAGAAACTGATGAAGTAAAAGAGGGAGGGGAGGAGGGCGAGGAGCTCAGAGAGGTTGAGGAAGCGGAGTGTGATGGAGGAGCAGACCTTCTCACACCACTAGCACATGAGGAAGTACAAGGAGATGACGAAGAGGAGCGAGAGCTTGTTGGCGTGGTGGAGAGGGAGGATGTAGTCGGACGCCCCCTCGACAGTAGTGGTGGAAGAAGAAGGTGGGGTAGTAGAGGAGGTGGTGGTGGTGGGAGGCTTGAAAGGGAGATGATGGTGGTAGACTTCCATTATAGCTTAGGCTTCGAAGGGAGATGTCGGTTGGCGACTTAAGACACTAGTCACGTGACCAGTTTATCGTTTGTCATTTGACGTCGTTTGAGCGTCAGATCATAACGAAGTTGTATTGATAAATGAGGTACCAAAATTATAATTATTAAACTATAGATATTAAAGTGATATGTGAGGAGTTTTATGGGTACCAAAAGCTTAATTTAGTATTTTCAAAATCAATCTAATCCAAAGTTGGCATCTCTCAAACAAGCTTGTAACTCACCCAACTTTACACACAGCACCTTTCCTAATCCATATTTTACATCTTATGACCTCACCACAACATGCACCCACTTTTTAAAATTTTTTTTGACAACAAATACATCCACTTGCAGTAGGACCAAATGGACCACAATTCTAATTATAATACACGTATTGTACCATAATGCAAAACAGCTACCAATAGATCAATAGATTTCGCGCCAAAAACCCTTGTAAATCACATAAGGTGATAGGAATTCATATGCAACGGTCACAAACGGTCGAAAACGGCCATATAACTATATAACCTCCTTTCCCAGAACCTTGGTAACATCTCAAGTATTACTTCATACCTTCATAACTACGGTACAGTGTTTCACTCTCTCATAGCCGTACGATTGGAATCCAAGAGCCCAGATCGATGGACGCGATCTGGAACACCATCGAGTGATTCAGTTGATTCCAACCGTCCGATTTCGATTTCCGGTGGAGTCCTTGGGATTTACGGACGGATCAGCTGCTGAGCGGCCCGAGGGGTGGGTATTTTAGGGATTTCGTTGTTATCACGTGCTGGTCACGTGAGACGGGGAGGGTTTCTCTCGAGAGCTCTTAGAAAGCTCACGCCCTCCTCAGCGACCATCGCCAGGCTCTCCAGAGTCCTCTCTTTCCTCTCTCTCTCTCTATCTCTCTCCCCTCTCTCTCTAGCTATCCCTGTGGCTCTTACGCGCCTTCGAGTCATGGAGGACTCGTGAGAGAGGTTAGGGTCTGGGTTTGGTCTTTAAATCCCTAGGTTTGTGTGTTTTTTGGTGTATTTGTTGTTTATTATGTTTCTAACATCGATCGGATGCTCATCGGGCGATCGGTGGAGAGAGAGGGAAGCTCTGGGGTGGAATCGGCTGGGATTTCTCGGATTGATTGATTCTGTTGCTAGAATGGATGGGGTTTTTTAGATTTAGGTTTTTGGTTTTGGTTTTGGGTGGTTTGGAGTTGGATTCGTAATGCTGGGGTTTTGGCAGGGGTGATCGGGTTCGATGGAGTTGAGAGGGGATCCTGCGGCGGCGGTGACCCCTACGCGGAGTAGCAATCGGCTCCGGCAGCGGCGGAAGATCTTTAAAAGGACGATATATCTTTTTAAGCAGGGGATGAGGAAGAAGAGCAAGAGCAAGAGGCGGACGGCGGCGTCGCAGATTGCCAAGCTGCTGCGGCCGAGGAAAAGGCCGATTGGGACGCCGGATGTAAGGGTTTGTTTGATTGCATGTTTGGCTTATGATTTGCATTTTGGTTTCTGATAGCCATTTGGTGCTTGCTCTGTTTTGAGCTTAGATTTAGTCTCTGTTAATTGGATTACGTGAGTATGACATGCAAGCAGAGCGTTGGAAAAACTTGTTTGTCTTCTGTTGTTACATTTTGTCTTTTCTTGCTAGGTTTTGTCACTGTCTTAGTAGGCATTGCACTAAACTTAGGAAAGACCTTGTATTTGGATGGTAAAAGGCTTAGATTCTAGGCTTGTTGAAGGACTGCTCTGTAGTTCGATGTTTTATTGTAAGTTAATGGTCTGTAAGAGAGCTTGAATTGCCTTTGTGTATCAAATTCATGGGCATCTTATCTGCATCTATTGTCTTGTCTTGTTTTCGTTTGCTGCGAGGGCAATGCCCATATAGCTAGCGAATCAATGGCATTCTAATTATGTTGAACACTGAAGGTGACACCTCGAATAAGTTTACATCATGAGACTACCCTTTTCCCTTAAGATGCTTCGAGTTTTTCTATTTTCACAATTTGATGTGGTATGCCTTCTATTTGAAAGAAACATTCCTTTTCACATGTAAACATCATGGTCACAATGAAGTTGGACTCATCCAGATGCCATGCCTTTGACCCAATCAATTGGGTGGAATATAAATAAGGGCTTAATAAAAAGAAAGTGAGGGGAGTGGGGGACTCATCATACTGTTGTTCGTCCTGAACTTCTTGGCTTAATAATATGAGTAAATGTGAAAGCCAACTTTTTACTTATGCTGCTTGAGACTCTTTAAGCCACCTTTTGAATTTCCTATGGAATAACAGTTTCTTCCAAGGTAATTACGCCAACATTGTTTTTGAGTCAGCATTTTTGTAACACGTCTTTGTTTATCAGCATATGAGAAAATGACTTATACTGCTTGGAACTCTTCTAAGGCACCTAAACTTGGCTTCAGAGTTAGTTACTTTTTGACTTTGTGCTTTTGTCATCATTTATTGAGTCATCTATTGATTTATCTGTGTTCCATACAATCTAATGTGGATTTTCACCAATTCTCTTTCTTGTAAGCCTATATCCAGAAAACAAGTAGCTTGCTGTTTTGTATTGGCCATTTACCTACTGCTGTTAATTGCAACTGCTGTTGTTTCTTCTGATTATGGAGTGATTTTTTTTCATTATAATCACAATGAACCATTCACAACTAACTTTAATTCATGGACATGCCCCTCCTTTGCTAAACTCAGATGACTACGAATACTTGTTCATGTGAACCTGCATTACTATTGACACAGTACCTAGTCAAGTTCTAATACTTCATAGTTCCTTCATTCGCAGTCTGCTATGGCCAACCTTCGACGTTCTACACGGAAAAGGAAGCTTTCTATCAATGTCGAACAGTATGAAACAGACAGTTCCAGAACAGATGATGATTTAATGGTGAGATTTTATACTCTCCCATTCATGCAATATTATAGAGGTTAGTTGCTAGCTTGATTTCCTAGGATTTGCAGCATGGCTTCTTTTCATGTGGAAAACAATGAAATTTTTGTCAACAGATGCCGAGGTTTCGATCTTCTAAAAACAAGGGAGAAAACAATGTTAGTCGGAATGGTTTATCGGCTTCCCCAAGGGACAAAAAGAACCCAAGTAATTTGTGCCTTCCGCGTCGTGAGGGGTTGCGGCCTCGCCGGTCAGCAAAGGGGACTAGAATGCAGGCATATCAAGAATTAGAAGACGGTCAAGAATGTTCTGACGCACAAGCTGGGCAGGATGAGACAGAGAATCAAAATGATGACGAGGAGGATGGTGATGATGACCCAGAGGAAGCCGGGGGGGACGATGTTGAGGAAGATGTGGAAGAGGAAGATGGAGAAGAGGAAGAAGATGGGGAAGATGAAGATGGTGAAGAAGAACAGGAGGGGAAGAAGAGATATGATCTAAGGAACCGTTCGGAGGTTCGAAGATTCTCCCCTGAGAAAGAGGGAAAACAGAGACCACAATCCCCCCGCAGAGTTCTGCATTATGGAATGGGTCAACGGAACAGTAAGGATGTAAGAAAGAATGGATCTCGCGTCCATAAAAGACATCGCTTAACAATAGCTGAAGACTCTGATGATTCTCTGCTTGTGGATGAGCTAGATCAGGGACCAGCTGCTCCATGGATGCGAAGTGGAAGTAGAAGTGGAACACCTTGGCCATTTGGAGGGCTGGATATCCATGGTACAACGGCTTGGGGATTGAATGTTGCTGCATCAGGATGGGGCCACCAGGGTGATGCTTTGGCTTCTCTTAGTACAGGTTTTCAAACTGCTGGACCGAGCTCAAAGGGAGGGGCAGACATTCAGCCTTTACAGGTTGATGAAAGTGTGAGCTTCGATGACATTGGTGGACTGTCTGAGTACATTGATGCGTTAAAAGAGATGGTATTTTTCCCTCTGCTTTATCCGGACTTCTTTGCAAATTATCACATCACTCCCCCAAGGGGAGTTTTGCTTTGTGGTCCACCCGGTACAGGAAAGACACTCATCGCTAGAGCATTAGCTTGTGCTGCCTCAAAAGCTGGTCAGAAGGTGAGCTTTTACATGCGCAAAGGAGCTGATGTCCTTAGCAAATGGGTTGGGGAAGCAGAAAGACAGCTGAAATTACTTTTTGAAGAAGCTCAGAGAAATCAGCCGTCCATAATATTCTTTGATGAAATAGATGGCCTTGCACCTGTTAGATCTAGCAAGCAAGAACAAATCCACAATTCGATTGTTTCAACTTTGCTTGCTTTGATGGATGGTCTCGATTCTCGTGGACAAGTTGTTTTAATAGGCGCAACCAATAGGATTGATGCTATAGATGGAGCTTTACGTCGTCCTGGTCGGTTTGATCGGGAATTTAATTTTCCCCTACCTGGTTGCAAGGCACGTGCTGAAATACTGGATATTCATACACGGAAATGGAAGGAGCCTCCATCAACAGAGCTAAAGATGGAGCTCGCGGCAAGTTGTGTAGGATACTGTGGAGCTGATCTGAAAGCCTTATGCACAGAAGCTGCCATTCGTGCCTTCCGTGAGAAGTATCCCCAGGTTTACACTAGTGATGACAAGTTTATCATAGATGTCGATTCCATTAAGGTGGAAAAGTATCATTTCCTTGAAGCCATGTCCACGATCACTCCTGCAGCTCATAGAGGAGCTGTTGTGCATTCCAGGCCACTTTCTTGTATTCTAGCTCCATGTTTGAAAAGACACCTGTTGAGGATCATGGAAACTGTATCTGAAATTTTTCCTTTCCTCTCAGCTTCAGATATCAGCACATTGTCTGTTTTCTCCTATGGTTCCTCACTTCCACTTGTTTATAGGCCTCGCCTTTTGATATGTGGTGACGAAAGTGTTGGACTGGTAATGATTACAACAACTTGACATGAACTAATGAGTAGTTTTGTAAGATGTGACAATATCCAATTTACTAAATCTTTTACAGGACCATGTTGGACCTGCTATCTTGCATGAATTGGAGAAATTTCCTGTCCACTCGCTCGCTCTTCCGTCTCTTCTTTCTGATCCTAGTGCAAAGACCCCAGAAGAGGCGCTTGTACATATATTTGGTGAAGCAAGAAGAACGACTCCTTCCATACTCTACTTACCTCAGTTCCAACTTTGGTGGGAGACTGTGAGTACATATTGACATATGTATATTCCGTGAATGATATTTTGTTTAATAAGTGCTAAGAATAGCACACATGTTATTTGGTCTGATAGATGTGCACATAAACTTTAGGCGCATGAGCAGTTAAAGGCTGTCTTGATGACGCTTTTGGAGGAATTGCCATCTGATCTACCTGTATTGTTACTGGGAACAGCTACAGCATCACCTTCAGAAGTTGATGGAGAATCTATCTCCATATTTCCTCCTCATACTATGTATGCATTTTCAACCAGTACGCGTGCCTTTTCACTTTGCTAGCTATTCTGTTTTCCATGAATCATGTTAGGCTGAAACTTATAGGTCATTTCACTGACGTTAAAATCAACCATAGCTACAAATACTATTTGATGTTGAGTGCATGCTGTGCTAAACTCTTGCTATCTACAGAATTGCCACACAAAGATGCTGCTCTTGCTCATTCCGTGCTAGTCATAGTTAGAAGTGCATCCATTTGGCCTTACTTTGTATGTGAATAACAAGTCAAAAGTTTTCAAGTTGGTGCTCTCTCCTTGAAAGTAGTTGTGCAAATGCCCTGTCTAGACCATGTCAAAGGATTAGTTCATACTTCTGAAATTCACACCCTTGTGGGGTTTTCAATCTTAGATTATTTTTGGCAAGTCACCCTTCCTGGGAAGATTTTTCCAGAATTTTATGAGTTTGGTGAGACATCGATGTGCTTTAAAGTTTATCAAAGGTTGGGATGTATGCTTTGGACCAAGGAACTGTACTCTGCAAATTACATAAATCCCTCACCGCTAATACATTCGAGGCATTTGTTGTCTAAAAATTAGCCGAGGTGTTAATGGGAAACATAGCTTCTTAGCTTATCAATAGGTTATTTTGTGGTGTCTCAGCTGTTGTCTGTTGCCTCATATATGTTAATAAAGTCATGTCCTGGCTAATCTCTTAGCTCCCCTTTCTGCCTTGCTCGAGAAAAAACAAGGGCTAATATTGTAAAACCCCCTGGCAATATCCCAAAACATCCTGAAAACATAGTCATTTCAAAAGACCCCCTGGAGTTAATTGATACTAATATTGAGATAATAAACTACAGTTAGCCTTAATGGGTATAATGTCCTAAATCCCAAGGGCATCGTAGTTATTTCATAACATAGTCATGCGTTATTTGTCATGGTTAAGTCTCTTAATCGGATGAAAGGATTTATATGAAATGACTAATCGGATGGAAGGGATTATATGAAATGATCCTATGTTTTCAGGGGCTTGTGTGATATTATCAGAAATTTAGGAGTTTTTTTTATATTTAAAATCTTTTCAGGGGGTTTTATGATATTTGCCCACAAGAAAACAATTATCAAAACTATATTCTGTGTTAGTCATAGTTAGAACTTAGAAATGGGTGGGCAGGGCTTTGTGAGTGTGTGGAGCAGGGGAAGAGTGAGAGGGAGGGAGGGAGGGAGGGAGGAGAATGTGTTCGCTCACCGGCAAGGAGAAATGGCTTAGCAACATCGGCATTGGAATCCTTGGTTGAGCTGCTTCAGCATACTCTTTGCTGTGTCCTAATGGAGTTACAACAGCTGGACACATCTGCAGGCAGATGTAACCACAAAAAATAAGGATTACGCATGCACACAAAGCCACTCTCCATGCATGCATACATCCACGCACCCACAAAAGAGAAGGAACCTTTGTTGATTACGTGTTGCTGGACTAGGATCTTGTGCTCGTACCAAATTTTCTATGATGCTTGTCTTTTTTAGCTTAAATTTTTGAAGTTTCCTCGTTATTTGCATTTAACACGTTACAGTTACATTTTGTTAGGTATCATGTGAATAAACCAACAAAAGATGACAGATTGACGTTTTTCAACCAACTAGTAGAAGCTATTTTCAGTTTCCCACTTCAGGAGTCAACAGCTAAACAAAAGGAACTCACATCTCTTCCAGAACTACCCAAAGCACCAAAAGAAGTGAGTGGCCTAAAGACATCAGAACTAAGGGCAAAAGCTGAAGCTGAGCAACATGCCCTTCGGCGTCTGCGGATGTGTCTTCGGGATGTCTGCAATCGGTGTGCCTGCTCAACCCTTGTCTTGAGGAACTAGTTTCTGTTTCCTATTCTGAAAGCCAGCACCAAGTAAAAAAATGAACTGTTTTTTTTCAGGTCTATTATTTAGGTTGACAAACATGATGACATTGTTGTCTTTTGATTAATAATAGCACTTTGCTCATGTAGTGAAGAATATCATTATGTCAGTTCCTGATAAACAGTAGTTGAGAGCACTGTTTTGCACGAATGAATGAAATTATCATGAAAGAATATCATAATGTTTTTCTGGCGGAAAATTGTTACCAGTTCTAGAGTTTGTGTTTCGCCTTTATAGATAATTTTAGCAGTATCCCTGGGTAGTTTCTACCTTAGACATTGTCGAGGATGATATTATTCTCCATAGGGTGATTTGTTTATTTCACAATCACATGCAGGGTTTTATACGATAAGCGCTTCAGTGTGTTTCATTATCCAGTCTTGGATGAGGATGCTCCAAATTATCGTTCAATCATTCAGAATCCCATGGACATGGCTACTATTTTGCAGCATGTGGACTGTGGACACTATGTTACCTGCTCAGCATTCATGCGGGACATTGACCTAATTGTGGCAAATGCCAAGGTGCACATTTACTTCAACTTATTCAATATATGAGAATGTATGTTAATGATAGTTTTAGTCGTGCTTAAATCACATATCTTGACTATCGACTAGGAATACGTATGACTTGATCATACTTAACTATAACACCATTCTCCTATTCTCAACAACACATAATTCGATTCCTCGCAAGCCTTTCAGTTTACTTATGACAGTTTGCTGGGCGCAATGTACAGGCATATAATGGAGATGACTACAATGGGGCTAGGATCGTAAGCAGAGCTTATGAACTTCGAGATGTGGTATTTATTCTATTATATTTTGCACATTGTACTCCAGAATTACCTAAGCTTATATTTTTGTGGTTTTAAGAATAGTTTCGTCCTGCTTTTAGGTGCCAGGCATGTTGTCACAAATGGATCCTGCTTTAGTCTCATTTTGTGACAAGATAGCAGCACAAGGAGGACCGATTCATGCACCTGATATGGGTGGCCTGAGTCTTCCAGAAGCACCTGTTGTTCAACTGGCTGCTGTTACTCGGACAAGTGCCCGACTTCGTAATGTGCAGCCAGAGGTTAATTTATCTCAGAGTTATGAAGCACTAAAGCGGGGAAAGAAAAATACGGACACTGAACTAGCAGGTATCTTGTTTTTTTAAACGTTTTTGTAATATTGTGATCATGAAATCCCCCCCCCCCCCCCCCCCCCCCCCCTGAAGCTGCATATAATTTACTTAATTCTCACATGCAGTTTATGTAAAGACACATTAGAGTATGCAAGAGTTTTACAGATTTTCGGAAGCAAGATAAAAATTAGGTTCAATTGCATATCCGTGCCCAAAAAAATATAGTATTTACATTATTATCCTTGAAATTTCATTGTTCAAAAAATGTCCTTGTATTCCTTGAAATTATAGTAGAAGTGTTCTTTTGTCAACAGCTGTCATGTTAAGCAACTTGCACATAGTTAAAAAGCGAACCAGAAAGTGTTCTAAAATTTCAATTTTTTTCTTTAATGAACTTTTAGTGTGGATAGATGATGATGGTACCAATGGCCATGGTGGTGGGTGGCGGGGATGGGGGCTGTGGCAGTGGATGGCGGGTGTGGGGGTGATGGTAGTGATGACGGTTATGTTGCTGGTCCTAGCGGCCATCGTCGCTTGGTGGTGGTGTTGGTGATGCTGGCAGTGGGGGTGGCAGCGGCGAGTGGCAGTAGTTTAGATATTTCAACCACTAAAATAAAATTTTCCAAAATCTGAATTATGGAGGGTATTTTGGTCTTTTCTACTAAGGCCATTACTTTAAGTGAGAAATATTCTCGGAATATTCCTCAGACTAATTGCAGGGGCATTTTTAATGTTAACTCCATTGAACTATTAAATTTGTAAATATGAAGATTTCAGGGGCAATTGTCTAAAGAGTGCTGATTTGTGCACATGCTGACGTGGCATGCCACGATCGGTAGTCAAAGTATCGAATTTTTTACCTATCCCATCGGTAGCCAAGTACCGATGGGATAAATGAAGCTATCGGTGGTGGGCTACTATTACATTCAATCGATAGACAAGTATCGATTCTTTCATCTATCCTATCGGTAGCTCACTACCGATCTCACTACCGATAGTATAGATGAAGATATCGGTAGTGGGATACCGATACATTCAATCGGTAGCCAAGTATGTCACCTATCGGTAGCAAAGTACCGATTCTTTCATCTATCCTGTCGGTTAGCCAAGTACCGATAGGATAGATAAAAGGGGTAAAAGAGTCGGTACTTGGCTACCGATAGGTGGAATGCACATGCCACATGTCCTTGTGCACGAATCTTTATTCTTGTCTGTCTAAATACAAGATTTTTAGGGGCAAATATGCAACTGACCTTAGAAATTAATGCTGTGGTAGAAGTTCAGTTTTGCTAGTCATGCAGATCAGTTGGTGGATGCTCTTGAGAGCAAACAACAATGGATGGATAGAGGTTAACTTTCTGTGTAGCAGCATTCAATTAAAGGGCTTCACGTGGAAGTGCTAGATACTTATTTTTGCTTATTATTATTGTTATTATTAATTAAGCCATCTAAGTACAAAACAATGTTACAGGAAGTACTATATACTAGTCAAATAGCAGCTCCTTGTAGCTAGAATTTCTAATGTTTGTCAAATAGCAGCTCCTAGTAGCTAGAATATCCATTTAGAAATGTTCCAGATATTTGAAGTGCTTAGAAAATGTTTATAGATCACGCAGGAGTCTTCCCCACGGATGGTTGTAGCCATATTACTCTTGGGGGAGAAATTGTTTGCTCATATAAACCTAGGGAACGTCTAATTTAAACTTGTAATTTTGAGCAGAGGGTCTCAATGCCATTAAATATGTCAGTATATAGACAAGAAAAGAGCTATGAAGCAGTCAAAAACTGAACAAACTACTCATCTTATGTGGCTGATCATGCTTTGACTAGATCATCCAGTAGTGGTTGATAAACTAAGTTTCTAAATGCGTCCTGAATCTGCTTGAGGTGGCCTCTCTACCACTTGTGATTTTAGTATCATTGCTCACTGCTAAGCTATTGGCTAATGTTTTTCTAGGTTCATCTCAAGAAGATAAATCACGAGCAGCTACCGATCCTGAATCTTCAAGACCAAGTTCCGCTCAACCAGGAGCACCATCGGAAGACCCGGAAACAAACAGCCCGTCAAACAGTCCCAATGACGTTGCTCTTCCAGAACCATCTGCAATGGTGGCTCCCAGCAACCCTCCTGATGAAAACTCGCAGTGTGCTGAGATGCCCGACGCAGAGTTTCACACACAGGTCGGCGTCCTAAAGCAACGTCTAATGGAGCGTACCGATGGTTACGGCGTTCCTCAGCTTGAAAGGCTGTATACTCGGATACTCAGAATAGTGATGGCAGCTAGAAATAATGAACTTGGAAGGGATCCGAAGGTTTCAATTTTGAAAGAACTCTCGAAATTTGTTGAGGATGATGAGAGTTTCTAAATTTTTTTAATCCAATTTTTCCCCCCACTCCTCTGGCCCTGTGCGTCAGACTAGCCAGTGTTATCCATAAATTTTCCTCTAGTGATGATGTACAGGTTCAGTGGCTCCTTCTAATCTTGGTTTTTCTAAATAAATATAGTTGAGCTTAACAAGCTGTCTTTTTTTGTTTGCTTGCCCTAATTTAGATGATACAGAGATCTGCGGGATTTTAACAGTAATTTCTTCTTTTTCCAGAGGACGGTTGTGAATTTCAAGAGGGGGGAAAGAACACAGATTTCTTCGTCAATGTGGGGTACATAAGCTAGCTTAAAATCTCTTTTTTTTTTAATTTCCTCTGTAATGGGGTTATGTGATCAACTGTTCTCTGCCATCAATTGGTTCTTTAATACGATATCAAAGCAGAGGGTTTAAATTTGAACGAATATAAAGAGCCTCAGTTTTTTTTTCTTTTTCGTTTTACTATTTAACTCAAACTGAGTTATGCTTGGAGTTCATAATTATATACTATAGACCCTGTGCCAATACATGTAGTGGTTCAAACAAGGTCCATGCTGAGTATCATCATATGTCGTTGGTGAGCATGACGTGTGCCACCAGCACAGCGATCCATGCTGCCATATGTCTACTTTTTCTCGAGGAAAATTTTCAAAAACAAAATCCTAAATTTCAAGAACGGGTTGAGGGGGTGGCAAAAGATATATGATCAAGGATATTATTATTTGATTCTATCTTTTTTGTCCATATTTCAAGGAATTGTAAGTTGTAATCATAGTATATGCTATTGCTCGTGTTTGTCAGATTACTGGATCAGAGTTTGTCTGGTCCGGCAACGATGATTTGGATATGTTAGATAGTTTGTGCTAGTCCTAGCCCGCGGGCTCATCTAATAACAAAAAAGAAAAAAATAATAATTCAAGAACGGGTGCTAATTCCAAAATCACTTTTCAATTCATCTTGAACTATGAATAAATCACGTGTAAATTCAGAGGAATACATAATGAGATGCTAAACAAGACAGCATCATCCATGTAGGGGGCTTTTAGCAACCCTGAATCTAACGATATCTATCTATTTTGATGTTTGGCTGATATGCATTGAATGATACTGACTTTGTTGAATATGTAATTTTTGGTATTTTAATAAATGATCAAATGTCTCTAGTAAAAAAATTGGGTTTGCACAGTTCTCTATTAATTTTTGATAACTAAAAAATTTCTTCCCGGGGTAATTTTGGTAATTTATCAATTTATGCAATTCAAGTATTTCAATTATTAAAATAAAAATTCCCAAAGTTTTAGGTAGTTAGGGTATTTTGCTACTTTAAACTAACATCATTTCTTCAAACAAGATGGTAAGAAATAATGTGAAAATATTTCTGAAAAGTTACTATAAAAATACTCTAATATAAGTATACAAAAAAAAATTATTTTATGACTCTCTCTCTCTCCCCATAAAATTTTCCACCTATAACGCTCGTTCCTCACTTCCTCTCTCTTATATTTCGTCTCTCTCCTGTGTGTGTGCACACGTTCCACATTAAGTACGTGGAACACCCAGTGATCGTTCCACATATAAGTAGAACGCCAAGCGCGAACCCGCGAGTAGAACCGCGACGCCACCGTACGGCATTTTTGAAACTCTATTAACACCTGTGAGCACATCCAATGAAGAAGGAACATAAGCTGTTCTTGGGTCAGTATGATAATGCCCTCATTCTGTACAACGGAGAACAAAAAATTGCACAAGAAGCGATTCGACAAAATAAAGCTGAAGTTTGGCAGATGATGAATGCCAAACTTTTCAAGGTTTTAGAAAGTAGAAAAATATCATTTTAACAAGTATCTAGGAAATCCTCATGCCCTGCCCTGTAGTTTGGCTCATGACATGTCACTAGATCTTGCTTCACAGTTCATACAGATGGGAGCTCTGCGTGACTTAGAATATAGAAAAGGATGTGAAGCACAAGATCAATCTCCCCAGCTGAGAATATCGAAAGCTTCGCTGTGCTCGACACCAGCCATACTATGTACGCAGTTTGTTCAACATATGGCTTGCTGCAGACTCCCGTGCTTCGCGGGGACTGCTTCTTAATTCTCCATTGATACTGCATTCAAAGTCAGCTCCTTGAACCACTACTTCCGCGTGGAACATCCCTGTGTAAGTGTTAAAAGAACAGAATTCCATCACAGGGAAAGTAGTTATGCAAAAACATGTTCAATATTAACAGGAAAATAAATGAGTTTCTCGCTTAAAGCATATTACTTTCTCGATCAATTCAATGGCTTAAGATATGCTGTGTCATTAAATCCACTAACTAGTATCTAATATATGGCAAATGCAATTTAACAAAATATCCATGCAGCAACTCGTCAAAATTCTTGACATATCCTAAAATAAGGTGGTCAACTGGATTCACTCGTACTGTAATCGAAAGGACTTAGCTTAATGGTCAGCCATTCAAGCAATAGTCTGGTTATAAAATCAAACATTCTTCATATAGTCTTGACAATATGTCAATATAAATTACAGATCCAAACAATTGAGAAAAGAAGTACAAAACGACAACCTAATCGAAAAATTTCTTGAACAAATAATAAAAGATACAAGCAAATAAGCAATCTTACCTTCAGTATATGAGGGGAGAACGCTGTATCTTGGTAATATCCAGTTGTTTTCACAGCATATATAGTCCAATTCCTGCAAGTAAACAAACAAGTTAATAAGCTTAGAAGCTTCTATGGTTAGGTGCAATTCAGTAGAGATGGGAATTAGCTAAAATATCTAGGGCAAGTTAGACTAAAAAACTTTTCCAACTTATTCTCTCCTAATTAAAATATAATTGCTTGCACATGAATTTGGAAGTTCTCTGTACAAATGAAAGCACCATTGCATGCAAACCATTGTTTGAAGTACATGTCGCCTTTAACTCCACCACAATGGAACAAAAAGACATTTTTGTGAAAAAATACATAATAAGTGCAAGACAAGGATAAAGGCAATTCTACCCTCTGCAGCAACTCAAAGAAGGACAAGTTTATGCATCTTTTACAGGATCACTAGACCTTATGCTAATCATACCTCATGCTTTCTTCTAATATATATATATTGGTTTTAAACAAAATATCTCATGCTTTCTACTTGATAAAGTCAGCTGGCATAGAATGACTAGTACAACCAGCACACAAGAAATTGAACATATCCAATTGCTTGAGTGGAAGAAACAATACCAAAAGAGCATCATATAACTTGCCTGGCAAGGACTCTTTGAACTAAAGACTGCCTCATGTAACCTCTTCCTCTTAAACGGATTGTTTGAGCTTCGTCCTTCACAATAGGTTGAATTATCCATGTGCACTTCACTAGAACACAAAAGATCACATGCTTCTATTATGGATTCAATATCAGAACTATCCTCCTTTTCTGCTTCTGCAAAATGCCAGAACAAAATGCCATTTAATCACCAAACAGCCCTTCTACCGAGGATATGATCTGTCAGGTATGTTCATGCACTAATAATGAAGGATTGAAAAGGCCATATAGCAAGCATATAAACTAACCAAGAAAATCAAACCTAGTTACTTTCTTGGTCATAGTCATACTAACTAGCTTCTCTGCCCTTAATAAAGAGGAAATTCTTGATATGTTTCATTGGCTTTGATAGCCGTATAGAGGAAAATGGGAACCATACAGATTTAACAAGCAGGAACAAAATAGTACCACTTATTATTGTTTGGATCTTCATCTCGCCCTGAGCAATCTCATCTTCAAGCAGGCGTTGCTGGTTACACTACATAATGCAAAACTGAATTTGTTAGCAGAAAGCAAATCATTTCAGAGAAAAATCCAACAATACCCATTAAGGTGACGGGTAAGCAGGACATTAAACAGTAATAATTTCAGAAGCTCATACCATTGCCTCTTGCTTTCTCTGAAGGACTACTAAGGAAACCTTCAATAAATCATGTCTTTTTGACATCGTGACAAATGGAAACAAATTGCTTTTTAATTTATGCTGCATGGGGACGAGCGGAAGATCAGTTCTACCAATGCTATCTTCCCCTGGAACTTCATGTGTCCTAGCATCGGTTTGGCCACTTCTGCCTAACGATCCTTCATCTCTGCTTGTTGTAATGTCATGCCTTTTAAAGGCATCAACTTGCTCTCCCTGTCAGAAAATAAGTCCCAAAATCAGAAAAAGGACAGGAAGAAGAAAAAAGTTCACTTATGAGATCATTTACATCTTATCTACATGTTAAGAACAATCAGAAGAAAATACATGGAGTTCTGAGATCATTTACTAAATATTACCTACAACCCAAGCCAAGCTTTATCCCAACTATATGGTTTCCCTATCACCCTTTTTTGGCCAACCAATTTGTCCTTGATATGATCAAGTTGAAGAACAAGATATACACCTTTCAAGGGGATTTACCAGAAATGTAAGGATAAACTAAGATCAAGCAAAGAGAAAATTTATGTCATCGGGGAAATAGAAGAGCTGATAAAATGCATGGGCCTATGACTCAAGGAAAGAGGCAAGAATCATTCATCTTAAGCACATATTAGTGATGTAACAATGAATGACAAGAATGCTGGAGGTATATAGGGAAGGATGAACTTTGCAGATGTGACACATAATCAGACAAAGCATGCTAAATGGTCTAGATCTTGTAGAGAGGTTTTCACACATGCAACCAGAAACAAATAGATGGGAAATATAGAGGAGAGCTTAGCTTATGTGAATGATTACTTGCCAACTAAATAGAAGGCTGAGATCAAAAAGCATTGGATCAAGGAATTCAAAAACAGTATCGCCCCAGGAAACAACATTATCATGGTCTATGAAAGTTTTAAGGAAAAATGAGAGAAATTAATCAAATTGGTGATACATCATGGCTCTGTTATGCACCACAAAGTCAAAAAGAGTATCTCAGAGGGAAATGACAGAGAGGTGCTCAAGCAATATCAAAGCAGAAATGTTACAAGTATGAGGAGCATCAAGGTGCAAAATGACACAAGAAGAAAAACTAGTGAAGCAAAAATGGGAGGATAGCAAAATAGGGGGTCCTTAAGGAAACCTGAATACTTTAACACAAGGGGAGGTTATCATAAGAGTAAAATCATAGAATGCCCTAGAAGGGTCGAATGCTTTTACATCCAGGGAAGATATATAAGATAATTGTAGAACAAAAATAATGGGAAAAACTATTAATAAAGCTAAAGTATGAAAAAACTTTTGGAAAATCATATGCTCACATAGCTTGACCGTTCAGGATAAAGAAATGGGCTGTTACAGTTTAATTATTTACACTTTTACTTTACACTTTTGCCAAACATGAACATGAAAAAAAGAACCATGCTAAAATATTCTGGATATCAGTAAACAGGAAAACAGCACATGTATGCTAGAAATAAGGAGGCGTTGAATCATTGATGAAATTAATCCTGTAGAACCTGGAACAGAAGCGACCTCTGAGCATGATATATATCTGTTGGTTGAACAGAAGAAGCTATAATCTACAGGAAAAAATGTTATGCAACATTCATGAAAATTTGCACTGACAGAAATATCACTAGCGTCAACAAGAAAGGGCAAATATACCTTGTCTGCAGGGCCAGCCATAGCGACATTTATAACACTCTTAGTTGAGATCACATTATCCAGATGTTTTGTATCCTCTCCATGAGGTAATGGTTGCTGAGGATGTTTCACAGACGAACCATTTAACTTTGATTGACGTTTATAAACAACCTCATGCGGACTTCTAGGAAATACAAGATTCTCTCCGCTACCTGCAACTTCTCTTTTCATCCCATCTTCCTTGCTGCTTAGACTGAATCTATCTTTCATTGCATGGTCTTGCCCTTTGGAAGATCTCTTAGCTTCTGCATAAGAGACATTAGAGTTGCTTTGAAGCCCAATAATATCATGAGATGAGTCAGTCATACAAGATGAATCACTTCTTTTCTTGTTGACAGCTTCATTGTCAGGCTTCTTGATCTTCTTAGTCAATATGTCAATAGTTTGCTCTGTTTTATCTGATTTATTGCTGATCTTGTGGTCTTCAGTGGCAGGCATTCTATTGGGCTCACAAGAAAATTCATTATTCACATCTGCCTGCAGCTTCTGATCATCAGCTGTTTCCCTTTAATTCATAAATAAAAAAAGATTCATATTATGGCCAATAATAGCCAATTGTGGCATATTTTGCTAGAAAGAAATGAAAAGGTGCATTTACCTGGAAAGCCACTTGGATAAGATGTCAGCGTAAGGTAGTAAATGACAATACTCAACAACTGGTGTTACTACAGGTGTTAAGCCCGGTTTGAGTAGAGGACCTTCCAAGCTGCAATAATGTGAAGAAGATGTTCATGTCTATTTAGAAGTTACCATGCAAAGAATCACATATTAAGTGCTCTGGATCACTTCAACCCCACTGATCCTTGTCCTAGGTTCAAACTTAAATTGCTCAGATCGAAAAGATCATAAAAGGGGCAATCCATTAAAGCAAATAACAAGATGCAAACAGTTACAGGAATAGCATTATCATGCAACAGCCCTTCAGACGTCAAGATAACGAACCTGCTCATCACATCATTGATAGGAACTTCTGTAAAGTCGTCATTTGCTGCTTGCATATATGTCATTATGTATATCTGAGCAATTCGCTTCTCCTCAGTATGTGAATACACTAAATGATGCTCCAGAATTCGCAAATTTGACTTATTGATGCCTGTCAAAACAAAGATTCATCTTTTTGCTAAAGTGAACACACAGAGAAAACATAAAAGCTAGTTTGAGATAAGCTGCTATGAATATTCTGAAATAAGAATATAGTTCACCAGTCTGTCTAATGCACTCCAACAATATAGTTCGCCAGTAAGAACATAAACTGAAATAAGAATGGAATTTACAAGAATTTAAACAGAATAAAGGCCTAAATGGAATTTCCATGTAGTGCAGTTAAGTTGTCATATCTGCAGAACGGAAAAACAGAATTGGAAGGCTACAAAACAGTAATATTGGAATTTCAAGTTATAGGCTTCTGGTTGTTTAGTTAATTTGTAGTATTTATAGATGATTAAAAAACCAAAAACGCTCCACAAGATAAAGAGATTAGTTATGCCTATAATAGACATAAAGAGCAATGAAAAGCAACGAAATAAAATAAGTACGGTCATTCCATGCCCTCAAATCCTGAGACAACAAACGCAAAGCACGAGGAAGCTTTGCTCTAATAGAGAAAAAGACAATCACACTAATAGAACATGGATGTCGCTTTCCAGGGTATCACGAATGTGGTAAAAGCACAACTGGATAGTTTGCTTCCAGTTAGCAAGCCCTTAATCTCTTGCTAAGTCAATTAAACTACTAGATGCCATCAGAGTCCTTGGGAACAGCGTAGCGACGGAAAATTCAGAATCAACATAGGTCCAGTCCAGGGGACAAATCAATAGGAAATGCTATTTGCTTCTTAAGAAGAAGAACTTCTATGAAATGAAAAGTTTCCACGGGCGTCGGATATCATTGAAAAAAAAAGGAAGAAGTGTTATCGAACGATTTCCTTCCATTCTTCCTAGTATGGAATAAGTAAATATTTTGGGTCATTCGGCCAAACTTCCAGTGAGATAAATACACTTGAACTCCTGCAATTAGCTGGAAAATATGTTCTTATCCTTCCAAACTCATAAATCTAACTCTAGACATGGCCCAGGATGTAGCAAAACACATATTTTGATTATGACCAAGGATTTTCTTACCACTGATACGCACCGTTCCGGTCTCCACCGACACCGGTATGTACCGCCAGTACGGCCTGTACTGGACCAGTACGCCGGTGTGCCGGAGAAAGGGGAGGAGAAGAGGGAGGAGGAGAAGAGAAGAGGAGAAGAGGAGAGGGGAGGAAAGAGGGGGAGGAGGAGATCGATCGTCGTCGTCGCCGGTGAGAGAAGAGGAGAGGAGGTCCTACTTCGTCGTCAGTGAGAGAAGAGGATTGCCGGCGAGAGGAGAAAGGGTGGCGATCGCGTAGATTAGGGTTAGGTTAGATTGTTTTTTTATATCGTAACTTAACTTAAGTTAACGGGTTTCGGGTAACGGGTTTCTAACTTTTCTCTATATATTAACGGGTTAGGTTAGAAACTAATCCTAACAGAAGCGGCTCCTTCCCTTCTCTCCCCGATGGCGGCGGCAGCTCTCCATTCCTCCTCGACGGTGACGGCTCCCCTCTTCTCCTCCTTTCCTCCCCTCCCCTCCCTCTTCTTCCCCTTTTTCCTTCTTCCCTGCAGCAGTCGGCCCTTTTTTTGCATTTTTTCCCGGTACATACCGGCCGAAACCAGCATGAACCGTGGCGTACCAGCCAAAACGCTGTTGTTCCGGCCGGTACACCCCCGGTTCACCCCAAGTCCGGCATCGGGGGGAAAACCGATGGATAATCGGGACGGTAAATATCAGCCGGTACGCGAGATACCGGCCGGTACGGCAATCCATGATTATGACCAACAATTCCACAGCCTTGCCCATATTGTAAAGGTAAATAGATGATCCAGACCACTTATTACCACAACTCACATTGTCTAATATAAGAGGCAGCGGGTTGAAAACTTTACATCTAACGGTGGAAATGCTTTCAATCTAAGGGTGGAGAAGAATCACCCACATAACTGAAAAACCGTGCCCCTGGCTTAAATAACATACATAGATGGAGGGCTGGGAAGCAGTGTGGGGGTCACGACAACACGTGGCAGTCGGAGAAGGTGCAAGGTGTCGTTGAGGACGGGTTAACTGAAAAACCATGTTAGGGGCACGGACCCCACACTAGTAGTCTAATAAGAAAAACAGCATGTGTATTAAAAACAGAGTTCAAGGTAAGCAGTTGATAGGTACTGCATATGACAACATGCCTAAATATGTTAGCTAGTTTCCAACCCCACCAAAGTTCCTAAATATTCCAGCCAAGATTTTCTAGGACTGTGAATATCAAGCCTTATTGGAAATATGTTAGTTGGATTATGAATCCAGCTTTGGCAATTTTTCCTACAAGATGCTTAATTTTGCTATCACTAAAAGCTCCTTAAGATCCTAACTGACAACTCTCATCTATGTTATGTAGGTGATGAGGTTATTCACAGTTAAACAAAGCAACTAAATCTTCATGTTGACGTACACCCAAGATGTAAGGAAATGAAGGCACCTGTTTTTTGCTCAACTACAGAAAATGCCAGTTGCTGAAGTAGATCATCGTCGGCAGAAAATCCCTGTGAAATACCAGCCGTCGTCCCACTGTTCAGTTCATCCTTTTTCATTTGTCGGACACTTATCAAATTGCCTTCAGTTGTCTCAATATTTTCCTCTATTACAGACCAAACGCCTTGAGTTACAGTTGAGAATTGAAGCAAGCATTTTTCTTTCAAAGGATCAGCCAGAAAAATGGCAACTTTAGAGATTGGCCAGTCCTTTGTGTCCGGAGAACCTTTTGATGCATCCAATGCTGTACAAATTTTACAGGCATCCATTACCATTTTTTCAGCGAAAGAGAGTTCTTTGTCATTATGTCGTAATTCCTTTTGACCGTTGCGCATAAACTTCATATACACCACTAGACTTGCTTTGGCAATTGTAGCAGCTTTGCAGAACGACTCAAAACCTAGAAACTCGAGCTGTGGGAATCGTTTCCGGTGGTAGTAGTTGTACAGCAACACAACCGCATGCATCTGCAGCAGTGCAGCAAAAGCATAACTTAAACTACCATTATAGAACTACATAAGCTGTAACCCAATAACAATAACTTCTCTGCAAGCTAGAGTTTCACAGAAATGTGAACAGTTCACTACCAACAGGTAGATTCAGACAACTTTGTTAGAAGCATATTACCACTAGGATCATGATATGAGAACGATATCCCACGTACCAAGAAAGCATCACAGTACAACACACAGAGAAACTTGCCAATTTCCTATGAAAGCTAGAGACTCATTTCTCAAGAAAGAAAAGAACAAATTTTCAATCACACAAGCTGGCAATTAGACATGGCAGCCCTTCCTCACTATGACAGACGACATCCGCTAACCAGATTCTTCTTCCATCATCAACACAATGTTTTCATTCCACGTGTACTGGTCTTTGACAGAAACTCTTCAGGATTTCGTCACTTCTCATATTAGAAACTTCCCATACCATAAGAAACAGAAACTAAAAAAGAGCTTCCATGCCCTCTCACCAAACTCCTCGCCTATGTTCTCCAATGTTAGGTCAAAGATGGAAAGGGTACAGAGATGAATCCAAATTCACAAAGAATTGCTATAATCCCATGTATTCCAATAAGAGAAGAGGAAAAGGGGAAAAAAAAGAAAACCAGTCAATCCAGCTTCCACATCTCCAAAATGACCATGAATGCTCTAAACCTCAATATACCAACTTCAATGACAATAATATTCCAACAAAATCCGCGACAACTCACCTCCATTCCGTCAAATCGCCAAACACTTGCCGCAAAACCCCAGAAAAACCCGAATCCAAAATCCAAGAAAAAGGAACAAAAAGAACAAACTTCGACGCAACTTCAACAACGATAATAGTCCAGTAAAAAACGCGACAACTCACCCCCACTCCGTCAAACCTTCAAACACTTGCCGAAAAACCCCAGAAACGACTCCAAAATCCAAGAAAAAGGAACAAAAAGAACAAACTTCGACGCAAAGATACCTGCTTGGCAACTTTTTCCTGCTGGATAGGAGAAGGGGGCTCCTTGGAGGAGCTTCGAAGGGGGAGTAGTGGGTACACGAGGTGGTCGATTAGGGCTTGCACCGAGTCCTCCATGGGGACCAAACCCGAGGAGGGATCCATGACCACCAAAAATCCCCTCCCTCAACCGGAGAAGCCGATCAAGAGGAGCTCTAGGGGTTGGGCTTCAAGGAGCTCTCTAGGGTTTGCGAGGGTTTCGAGGAGGGTAAGTTGGAAGAGGAAAGGGGTCGTTGTCCAATGGCCTCAAAAGGGCGCGAAGCGTACGTTGGGAGACCAGCGTTTGTAAAAGCACATACGTCATCCATCATGCTTTTTCTGCTTTGAGAGTCGTGCATGACCCAAATCGGAAAATTTTCCATATTTTGGGGTTTATTTTTGGGAAAATATTTGCTAACCAAGCCCGCGTTTTTAGTTGGATGATAGCCGGATGATAGCCGGCCTTAGCTGGCTATCATGGATTGCCGAGGCATTTTGAAATCGATGATCACCCAATAGATCCGTTAACCCGTGGACGCCCTCCATCGATCTAGGGCATCATCCATCGAGGGCTTCAATGCTTCACTCAGGAAAGCCACCTAAGCTCGCGCGGCTCCTCCACCCGATCTAGGGCATCACCCCTCCTCCCGACGTCCAAACATTCCATTGAAATCTCCATTAATCTACGCATCTCCCGACAGCTCCTCCATCGATGTAGGCATCACCGCTTCTCCATCGGCGGCAGCGGCTCCTCCATCGATCTAGGGCATCACCTCTTCTCCATCGCTCCCAGCGGCTCCTCCATCGATCCCGACGGCGCTTGCGACCAAGCTGCTTGCCAAACCCTCCATCGATCTCGGTGAGCGATGGACGGCTTCCACTGCAGATGCCCTCCATTAATCTCGGCGAGCAACGGACGGCTTCCACCGCGGACACCCTCCATCGATCTCCGCGAGCGGCGGACGGCTTCCACTGTGGACGCCCTCCACCCGGCGTCCGACTTCAACCTCCATCATTCTCCGGCAAACAGCTTCCACCGCGGTACTGCCGGTGCTCTCCGATCGACATCCACCTCAGGTTTGGGAAAATAAATTTATTTTTTTATATGGTTTGGTACTTTTTGTTGGATTTTTGGTGATTGTTTGGAAAAAAAAATTTCTAATCAGGTTCTAGAATTTGCTTTTGAATGTTGAAATTCTCTTTTTACTTTCGATTTCAACATCATTTTCATCTTATGTTGATTCCAATTTATTTTCCTCCCATAACATCCTCCTCATGGATTGAATGTTTGCTTTATGCTGGATTTCCATTCTCATGTTTCATATTTGTTTCAAAGATTAGCTTTTATGAGAAATCGAAGCATGTTAGGTTTGGCAGTACTCTAGATAAGTTTTGTACATGTAGATTGGACACAAATCAAATTAATCTAAGGTTTTTCAGATGACAAGTTTTTTTATTTCCTAGTTAAAACATGTCAGTGATCTGATTGATTTCATAGCTCCATCATAAAACATGTAAGTTATTCAGCATCTATCTATAGTTTACTTCTATGTACCATTCAAAGAGTTTTGTTTCAGTTCTAATGCAGTTTATTTCAAGTGGAATACTAATAATAGCTCTAGCAATTCTTGTTATTGAGTTTTCTTTTTAGCTTCGATTTCAACATATTGATGTCTTATCTTCTATGCTATTTGTGCTCATGTTAGTTACACGATTAATGATTATGGCTACAAGTTCATCAAATTCAAAGGGAATGAAGCAAACAATTTTAATTTGATGCTGGATCATTCTAATGCCACAATGAGAATGTGTGAAATAGTTGAAGAACCTAAATGTGGAATGATATTTGATTCTGTGGAGTATCTTGTACAGCATTATAAACTTTATAGTAGTCAAATTGGATTTGCTATGGCCAAGAGAAGCCGAAAGTTGGATGATAGTTGAAATCTAAAATATATAACTCTAGTGTGTTTTCGTGCTAGGAAAACACAATCAAATGCAAAGAACACACTACAAATGCAGCCCACATGCAAGACAGATCGTCAGGCTAGGTTACATGCTTCAGTAGGTGCCGATGGGACGTTGGTAGTCCTCACAATCGTAACGGAACATAACCAGGCACTTAGCCCTTCCAAAGCAAGGTTTTTCCCATGTAACAAGATCATAGATGGAAAAGCAAAAAGAAGGCTCAAATTAAATGATCAGGTTGGCATTCCAATGTGTCAGAATTTCAATACATTTGTGGTTGCGGCAGGTGGGTATGAAAATTTAATATTTGGAGAGCGAGATTGTCGAAACCATATTCGTAAGGCCATGCGTATGAGGCTAGGTGAAGGTAATGCCAGGGTTGTTTTTACTTATTTTCAAAAGATGCAGGCAAAGAATTCAAATTTCTTATGTACTTTTGATCTTGATGATGACTCTAGGATACAAAATTTGTTTTGGGCGGATGCGCATATCAGGGCAGCCTTTGAATACTTTGGAGATGTGATAACCTTCGATACCACCTATCTTACTAACAAATATGACATGCCATTTGCTCCATTTGTAGGAGTGAACCATCATGGGCAATTGATTTTCCTGGGATGTGGATTGTTATCCACTGAGGATACAAAGTTCTTCAACTGGCTGTTTGAGAGTTGGGTCACATGCATGTCCGGTCATCCAAATGCTATAATTACAGATCAAAATCGTGCGGTCACTAAAGCAGTAGAGATAGTTTTTTCAAGAAGCAGGCATCGATGGTGTTTGTGGCATATACTGAAGAAAGTGCCAGAGAAACTTCGTGAATATGGTGGTAAATATGATGCTATCAGATCATCTATGTTGAATGTTGTTTATGATTCATTGACTACATATGAATTTGAGAACAAATGGAAAAGTATGATTGAAGAATATGAACTTTGAGGCAATGATTGGTTGAAAAGACTCTATGAAGATAGACAACGATGGGTTCCAGTCTTTGTCAATGACACTTTTTGGGTAGGAATATCTACTACACAGCATAGTGAGAGTATGAATGTGTCCTTTGATAGTTTTGTTAATTCGAAGACTTCGCTCAAACAGTTTGTTGAATAATACGATAATGCTTTGTGAAGTAAAGTGGAAAAGGAAATGCATGCTAATTACATATCATTCCACAAGAATATTCCTTGCATTACAAAATTTTCATTTGAAAAACAGTTACAAAAGGTCTATATAATTGCCAAATTCAAAGATTTTCAGGATGAGCTAAGATGCAAAACATATTGTTAGGTGTTACATATTGACAATCAAGAAGGTGCAACTCTTTTCGTCATAGAAGAAATGAATCCTGATTCAGAAAGTTTCAGAAAAATCAATGTATGCTATGTGGAGTCCGGGTGTCAAATATATTGTCAATGTCGACTATTTGAGCATCGAGGTATATTATGCCGCCATGCAATAGCCGTCATGCAATATAAGAAGATATTCCACATGCCTGATCGTTACATCTTAAACAGGTGGAGAAAGGATATTCCCCGGCGTCATTCACGGGTGAGAGTGGGTTACGGTGGGTTAGACCCTACACCTGAAATGCAGCGATACGACATGATGTTTTTAAAGTTCAGCGAGACAGCAGACATGGGTGTACAAACAGATAAAAGGTGCACCATAGCGTTGGATGACCTAACAGACTTGTGTCATAAGTTGTCTATCACAGACGCTGAAGGTGAGCGATGCTAATCATGGAATTCTTCCAGAAGCAATGTCAAGCTTCGAAGACAAAGGTCTCAATGAGGTTAGAATTAATAGTCCTATCAGAGTGTGAGGCAAGAGAAGGCCACCGGAAAAAAGAAAAGAATCGAGAGTGGATAAGGCTGTCCGTAGCCTTAAACTCAAGGGGAAGAAGCAAAATGTAAGCACAATACTTGTTGTTTATACAAAAAGTTCGATTATGTTACAGCTAGCCTTGACATGATTTGATTACCCTGATTTAAATTACATGTTAAAAGAGATAAACAATCCAATTATGTGAATCAATAGGCAACACCAACACCGGAGGTTTTTGGCACACGAGAGCATGAACATGGTGTGTCTACATTGGCTATACTATTAAAATTAACATAAACTAGTAAACTTATATATTCACCGAGTTGATTTGCATCTTAGCAGGATTTTATGGGCGGAGTAAGACATAATGTTTATTCGGCTGAGACTTATGGGATGCAATATACCAACAAGATGTATTTAAATTAGATAAGTTTTAAATATTTACATCACTTGTTATTTATCCGATTTTGTTACTAAATCATATTATAATTGTACAGAGATTGGGACCACAAGTGCATGAATTGTCTCATGTTGGCTCTGAGTCCAGTTATCCATAATATAATTATGTAAGTTTTAAATATTTGCATCACTTGTTGTTTATCCGATATTGTCACTAAATCATGTTATAATTATACAGAGATTGGGACCACAAGTGCATGAATTGTCTCATGTTGGCGTTGGGTCCACTCTGGCATAAAATAATTATGTAAGTTTTAAATATTTACATCACTTGTTATTTATCCGATGTTGTCACTAAATCATGTTATAATTGTACAGATATTGGGACCACAAGTGCATGAATTGTCTCATGTTGGCGTTGGTCCACTCTGGCATAATATAATTATGTAAGTTTTAAATATTTACATCACTTGTAATGCTAGAAATGTTCATTAAATAGACATGCATGTTAGTGTTGTTTTCTTAATTTGGATAATACTTATACCGTACATATTTGAGGGGTAGGTTAAATAGACATTGGAGGAGTAGGTTAAGTTGTCACTCTTGTGGTACACTCTGCCACCACAATGTTGTTCTATCATATATGGCTGATTTAATTACTTAAACAGTCATGTATATATATGCTAATTTATATGTTTTTCATGCAGGAATTCCAACAGAGAAGCATGCATGAGTCGGATCATAATGACATTGATGAAGAAATATGTTTGTCGCTTACTTTCTTGTCAAGATGGATGAGAGAACTAATGATAATTATATAGGAGTGAAATGGTGCTTTATAACTACATGTTACCATTTGTTGTTAGATATTTATTTATTGCTAGAAGTGTGGAAACTTTCTTTCTTGTCAAGATAGAAATGTGGTCATATTGTCAATGTGGAAATGTGGTCATACGTGGAAACTGTCAATGTGGAAATGGTTCCTCTTAATTCAATGCCCGTGAGGGTGTCCCTCACTATTTTTGTAAATGTCAAACAATTATACGCAGTTGATGTTATATCAAATATACAAAGGAAATGCTGTCGGAATTTTTCATAAATTCCATTCGTTTTACCTTTTATACTTAGTTTATTACACATATAAATCAACCTCTACCCAACTGCAAGCAAGATAAGATAAGCTTGAATTGAAAATATTAAAACTAAATCTCAAATAAACAAAAACTATGGATTGAATAAATTGAGTTCATAGGTGGCGCAAATCCATGTTTATATGGTTGCTCAGGTTGGGGGTCTAAATTGCTTACCTCACTTGGAAATGGTTAGTATGACATCCATTCTGTTACTGTAGTTTTTTTTTTCAAACTTGCTTAACGCTATTACCACAAGCATCAAGCCTCTTATGCTAAATATTATCAATCAGTTCAGATAACAACAAGCTGAATTATTACATCTACTAAAAGTTTCATGACCAAGAACCATAATATTCATACATGATGTGTAACGTTGTCTACCATTAAGTCTACCACAGTGGATAATCTAAAATTACCAACGAGACTAACACAGTAAATCGTTGCAATTACGTAGGTTTACAGATACATTCCAACCAAGTTCTTTCCCATCAAATAACAGACTTGAGTCAATTTAATTATTGTGTTTGGATTGGCTTAGACCAATAATCCACTTCTAGACATGATACTTATGCACAATCAATGGGTTGAGCTTAGATGCCCATTTTAGTTGGGTCAGTGAGTCTAGGTGCTGGAACTGATCTGGGTTTCAAAAAACTCCAAGTCCCATGATAATCAATTATTGCCACCAAATGACCACTTAAAAGAGCAAACAGAAGATCATAGAATCACAAGCTTAATAAAACAGTGTTGAGCATAATCATATCATTTGACATATGACAACTTTACAGTAGGATACAACAATGTCATCAGAAAGCACATACACATCAGTTACAAAAGGAGTTTTACAAACATTGTCGTTACCCCAACAACTAGAACCCAAGTGACGATACCCATTTCACATAATTAGTTGCGCATCACTTGGAATTTAAGGCCCAATGTGTCCTCCGTGACTTAGCTAGCACTTGGTCGTGCTTCGAAAGCGGAACGTAGTACGTCTTCCCAAATAGAAAAATCACATCCATCACGACGATTCGAAAACGCATAAAAGATGCGACCGAGATTTTTTGAAGTGCCGAAGGTTCGCCACACGACGTTGAGCCCACAGCTACACCTTAACGTAAGCGGCTGAGGAGATGCAGATGATGATAATTGCGACATCCTTCATTTTATTGCAAGAACAATAAATAATGAATAAAACTAAGCATAATAGTTAGAATTTCCAACGTATATTGAGAATATAGAATTGATATCTTGAGAATATAGAATTGCTAATCTCCAATTTAGCTGCTTGTTTCTTAAATTGTTTTCAGGTTGATGAAGGGTACACACATGTAAATAGGGGGGAGTTTTTCGTAATGGCACTTTCCAATTATAGTCATCTTTACTTAGTCTTTTCAAATATATCTAAAACTAGTTGCCATCCAGAACAGTCTATACAAACTTTTAAGTTCCAAGTTCCAAGCTACACTGAGAAAGTTGTGGATTGTAAAAATATGCAAGTTATTTGACTCGGTTTAGGTGGTGTGCGCTAATAAGTATCAATAGAGAGACTCAAGCTTTAATACAGCCCCAATAATAGTTGGAAATCCTAGTACTGTCATGACTAAACAATGATCAATTAGAAACAAAAGATGGTGATTGGGAATCAGATGGAAGCATCACCAAACATCAAATAGATAGCATATTAGCTTAAAGACATCTAATTGATCAAGAATCTCAAATAAGCTAAAACATTTATTGTCACTTTCGGGTAAAAAATGGCAAATAGGTTGGAAGGATCACAACAGATGATGCAACATAGCATATTCAAGATTTCAAATTCGACAGAGAAAGCCACCTCTTTTGTATGAAGTAGCAAGCCAGAATGCAGACCAGATCAAAGACAAATACTAAATATCCCATAACTCCACACACAGAGGAAGGTCAAGGGTTTACAAGAAAAACAAACAACTAAGAACACCATAAATTGCAACCAAAAAGATGATGCAATTGATAATGAATGCTTCATGACAATAAAAGGATGTCAATGAGCAAAGCTTGAGAAGAAAAGTGAAGTTTAGAAGCGTATACAGTTCAAGTGATGCTCGAGGTAACAGTCCTCCGTATAAATTTTTGTCACTTGTATATAGATCTGAATCTTTTCAAAGGTAACTCAAACAGGTTTATCAACGAAAAATATGTTGAATCGAAGGTAAAGGAGAATTCCAACATTCAAAAGCAAATTCTCAAACCTAATTAGAATTTGATGTCGATCGGAGAGCACCGGCAGCATCACGGTGGAAGCCGTTCACAAGAGAGTGATGGGGGTTGAAGCCGTTCACCGGGTGGAGGGCGTCCGCGGTGGAAGCCGTCCGCCACTCGTCGAGATCGATGGAGGGTTTGGGCGGCAGCTTGGTCGCACGTGTTGCCGAGAACGATGGAGGAGCCACTGGGAGCGATGGAGAAGGGGTGATGCCTAGATCGTTGGAGGAGCCGCCGGGAGATCGATGGAAGGGGTAATGGGTGGCCGCCGGGAGAAGGGGTGATGCCCTAGATCAGTGGAGGAGTCGTTGGGAGAAGGGGTGATGCCCTAGATCGGTGGAGGAGCTGTTGGGAGAAGGGGTGATGCCCTAGATCGGTGGAGGAGCCGCCGAGAGATCGATGCCTAGATCAATGGAAGGGGTGATGGGTGGGAGCGATGGAGAAGGGTGATGCCTAGATCGTTGGAGGAGCCGCTGGGAGATGATGCGTAGATCGATGGAAGGGGTGATGTGTGGCCACCGGGAGAAGGGGTGATGCCCTAGATCGATGGAGTAGTCGGGCGAGGGTGATGATGAAGCCCTCAATGGAGTAGCCGGGCGGGGAGGAGCACTGAAGGTTTGGCAGGAGGGAGGAGGGGTGATGCCCTAGATCGGGTGGAGGAGCCGCCGGGAGAAGAGGTGATGGGTGAAGCACTGAAGCCTTGATGGAGTAGCGGTGTCACGCCCCGACCCAGAAAACCCATCCAGGCCGGGACGTGAGGGTCCTAAACTCTAAAATCAAACGGCGAGAGCCTCCCCTTTGAACATCACTTTTAAATCTGGTGCATGATTACAATATTCACAATTAATTTAAACTATCCTATCATCAAATCATAATACAGCTTAACTTTACAAAGATATAATAATGATTCAAGTCATCTAGTACAGCAATCTCTGATCAATTTACATCAAAATGGAATACAAATATATATCTCCTTCAAATTACAATTTATACATTTAAAGCTGTACATCAATTGAATAGAATAAACTGATGACATCCTCGATCTCACGCACCACCAAGGGGAGTGCCGCCTCCAACACCGCAACAACCTGAAAGAGAAGAGACTGCATCGACCTGCATCGCCGATGCAGCCCAGGTAGGAGTGAGCAACAAAGCTTGCTCAGTAGGGTTCTACGCTACGTCACTCACAAAGGAAAGGGAACACAACAGTGTCGTTCCTCCGCCTAAGTCTAAAGGATGCCACGGGGTCCCATAACCCCTATCAATTCCCCAAGGGATCCTACTCTTCTCAACCGACCACGCTGGGAATATCAACCAAACAAGCTGGGAGGAAACAAAGAACCAGAACCAGTAGGAACACCCTTTACCCAGCAGGAAACCACTGCCTGGGGACACACATCAGGGACATCGACAACCATCCTTAGCACTTGGCCTTGGAGAAGCGACACGACCTCTAAACCTCAAACAATATAATATTCCAGTCCGACTACCTAATAATCCTCGAATGATATCAAACAATAATCATTGATAACAATCACGTCCTAATCCTCGACTACCCCAAACCCCGGTCCTAGGGCTAGATCCGGGCTACCCGAGAACCCCGGATCGACGATCGAAACCATCGTCTACCACATAGCCTGATGCTTCTAATGCAAACAGATGCATGTAATGCTCAAGCACCGAGATACAGGAATAGCAGCATGCAACAATATGCCAAGACACCATACACGGGCTAGGCGAAGCGTCAAGCTTGCCGGAGGGTAAACATGCATAAAACAGACAAAGGTTTAAACTACAATTATACAATATTATAACGGCGCCCACGGACCGTTAGCAAGCAATTTCTACAACGGGGGCACAACCCCGGCCACACAGATAATAATCAACCACATTAAAGGCACACCCTCTGCCATTTAATTAGCTAAACATCCCAAGGGGCACAACCCCCTTGGTTCAACCACAAGCTAAATATACATATAAATAAGCATGACATGTGATTAATTGCTAATTAAACAAGGATGATTTATACCTAATTAGACATGCCGAAAATCAAACAATTAATCATCTAAAAACAACCAATTAGAACATGCTAGCCATCGAGATCTCTAGGAATACCAATCACATGAATCCAGAAGAATCAAACATGATAAAACATCGAAAATCCACAAAAAACACTATTCAAGGCTGGCGGTCGATCCACGGATCGACCTTGGAAAAGCTAAGGTTGACGGTCGATCAACGGATCGACCGTGAGGGGTTATTTCGCTATTTTTCGGGCTCACGGTCGACCTTGGAGACCTCACGGTCGACCTTGGAGACCGCGACGGTTGATCCACGGATCATCCGTGGCACTATTCATCAGCAACTCTGCTCTGACACAGTTTCGTATAAAAATCACCAAAACTCGTAGAAAAATCGGAAAAATATGAAATCAATTGGGTTTGAAAGTAGACTCACAGATCTACAACTCTTATGTCTCATAAAAATCCTAGATTATGCATGTACAAGCCGGAAAACTCGCCGCAAGCCGGTTGTTCTTCAAGAACAGCAGAAAACTGGAAATCCGAGATTTATCATGCTTAAATCCTACTGAAATCTTAACCAAAGTTCATGAAATTTAAATCAGAGACTAAATTAAGCAACATGCATTCAACAACATAATTTCATCAAAATCTAACGGCTAGATTTAACTAAACCCATTAATTAACTCATGTAGGTAGAACACCTACCGGACTGCGCATTCCTCGGTTGATCCCTCGCAAACCAGCCACCAACGAGGTTCCACACCACACCAGGAGTCTTCCTCTCGTTGCCACGAATCCAACAAGCTTTCAAGCTCCCAAAAAGGTGGTCGGAGGAGGGAGAACGGGAGTGGGAAAGGTGGCTGCCAGAACAGGGGAAACAGGGCATCGCGGGAAGAAGAAAGAAGGAAGGAAGAAAGGAGAAGGGAGAAGTGAAGGAGAAGGAAGGCCGGGGAAGGTGAGGGAGAGGGTGAAGGAGAAGACCTCTCCTGACAAAGGAGGACGATGGAGATCACCTGCCCTCCGCGAGTCCAACAACTCTGCGCAGGTTCAACTGCCCTGCACAGTACCTGGATCGATCCAAGTAGGCTTCTGCGTGCCCGAGCCGGGATCTTCCGATCCGGGCCCACCTAGCCATTCTAAACAAACACTAACACAAACAAGGTCAGTGTGTGCAGCGCGGGTGTGAAACTGACCACTAGGGAGCATATTTACCAAAATGCCACTGGGGTCAAAAACAGCGATGTGATCAACCGATCGCATCCCAGGGCCAACCGAGCCAAACCACAAATCCAGACCCTCGACCTAACGCGGTCGGACCGGGTTGGAGGTACGGGTTCTCACAAGCGGGGTGGGTTAATGGGTCTATCGGGTGATCATCGACTTCAAAATCTGGATTGCTACGTGTCAGCAATCCAGGATGATAGCCAACTAAAAACAGGGTTGGTTGTATATCACGACTCCTATTTTTGTCTATGTAACCTGCAAAAAGCTTCCAATTATATGACAACCCCAATAAAATCTTCAAGTTTACATCCATTAGTGTAATCGTATCTGACTTGGTCAACACAAACTCCATGATCATAGAATCACGAAAAAAGATTTGTGTACATGGCCAAGTGGCATGTGCATTGTCACGAATTGGTAGTGGGATACCGAATCTTTATTCTAGTCCACTAGATCCAGTGATCGGTATCTCACTACCGATTCGATCGTTGATACATTCCATCAGTAATGAGTTACCGATCCATTGATATAGTCCATCGGTAGTGGTTTATCGATGGACTAGAATAAAGATTCGGTATCCCTACCGAATCGTGGCATTTGCCACGTGACCATGTACACAAATCACAGCTCTAGAATCACATTTTTATACTTTGTTTTTTTAATAAATCAAAAGTTTTCTACTCGATTCAGATGAATAATAACTAAAACTCACGTGTTAAAATATTTTTTTTAATGATTTCGATTTTATGATTTCTATGATATATTGACAAACAGAAACATTTAGAAGAAAATGGAGCAAATTTGGATTTTACACCGGTATTGATGCTCTTTTTTTTTAGGGAACAAGGGTATTGATGTTAATCACATGTTTTTAAAAGGTATCGCGATATTTCAAACTTTTTTCTACTGAGATATGATATGTAGAATTGTTTTTTGAAAATTTAGTAAATATTAGGTAAGTCATCACTTATTGGATGAATACCTAATAATTAGTGGATCATGAGGACATGCAAAAGAGATGCAAGCAACACCAAGCTTATGAGGGGTAACACATGAATTTCCTCAATGGCTGAATGGAATCAAGAAAGCTTTTGATGCATGGAGAACTGAGAATGGTCATTTAGCATCTCAATTACTAAGAATTATCCTGTTAACCAAAAAGAAAATTGAAATTGATGGAAACATAAGTTAACCTCACAAATATTTTTACTGCCCAAATGAGACGCACAGTAATGCCCAGAATTCTACAGCTAAATATTAGTTTCATCAGGAGAGCTGTCACAAGGCAGCATGAGATAAAGCTGGCCAAGGATATACATAATGTGGACTAAATGACACAGGGCTCATCTAGATTGTGGCGACTCCCATTGTGACGGATCTACACAATGTTGAGTAAATAGTAGAAACAATGCTAGCTTCAAGATACTTGCCAGGCAGAATCACGCTGATTTCGGCTATCCCTCGCGGCATGGAACGTTGCAAACTCCAACAGAAGATTATTGAAAGCATTAGCAACAGGCCATCTGCACAGTTATGTTGTGGATAACAGCAGATCTGAAAGAGCACCAAAGAAGCTGTTCTAAGTCGTCAGACCTTAGAAGGTTAAATTAATGGTATTAAAAATCAGATTCTATACCTTGGCGCTCTTTGGTTAGCTCAACGAGCGTCAGAAGCAAGCCTAAGTTTGCGCCATGCCCAGTAGTTTGAACGCATTGGATCTCTTGTCTCTAAGATGGAGCAGACACTAGTTGCAATATTGGTACCGGAGGAGTCTTGTTCATGCTCTCTCAAAGCTTCAACAACCTCTTTCAGCTCTCCACTTGGTTGGAAGCCATAACAAAGAAGATCCAATAGCAAGCTCAGAGCAAAGATGAAGTTGTGATTGTTCTTCAATACCTTCAGGCAAACTTCTGTTATTTGGTTGTTGCTTATGAACTGGCCCACGTCATCCTTGTATAAACCTCGAAGGTATCTCCAAGGGCTCTCATTTTCGGGGTAATCTAAGATGGCTTTGATTGTGTATCTTACTTCAGACTCTCTCATCACTTGCAGCCCACCCAAAAATGGAGATCTTGTTATTACAAAGTACCTCTGTCACCGAGTGTGAGTAATCTATCAGTTAAAAATTACTAATGGCGTGCATAAAATCAGGAAGGCTATCTCAAAGAAGTGTGCTTGCTAAAAGCTCTGACACTTTGTGCCTGACAGAAAGGCCCAAATCTGAACACTTCAATATTTCAGCAAACACACTTGGCAAATGGGAATGAAAATGTTCATGAGTGCAGAGGGAGCACTGGAGAACTTTAGCTTCGTGGTCTCAGAAACTAGAAGCACTCAGAATAGATGCCAGAGAATCTATTCGATAGATAAAACAGAATGCAGTTTTCAAGTTTTGATATGCAGATTATGTTAAGCACTTACGAAATAGAAACTGACTACCTAGGTTTATATCCACATTTCTCGTTACTAGTGTTTAGTAAGGGCCCATTAAAAAGATTGCTATATAATAAACCAGATCCGAAACCTATGGCAAGCACTAGATTCAAATTATCTAGCAGGTTGAGAGCCCATAATTAAAATCTTCGTAACAAGAGAAGCAAAAATGTTTAAAGAGCTGGCATGAATCAAATAAAATTCTACTTGATTTCTAATATACAAAAAATATAGAAGCAACACCTGATTCCAAGCTGAATTATTGAATATGTCATCTTCTAGTAGCTCGTTGCAGTAGTCGAGTTCATTTTCCCAGCCACCTAATGCCTGAAGAATCCACTGCACCGAAAACATGTTTTTCTTTGTAAAGCATACCCATATAATAATGTAGAAAAACTGTGAATAGACACAATTATCGTGACAATCACGCTCCTAAAGCCAAACTTCAAAAATCTTTTCCACATCTGAAGGCAACATCAAGACAATGAGGGGCATTCCAGGAATACTAAAAGAGTAGGTCAATACCCAGAGCCATACTCTGAGGCTCCATTACTAAGCCTATGGAACTGGGGAAACCTTCAGAGAAACCTTGTTGATCCATTATAATAGCAGAAACTCATGGTAAGAGGAAAGAAAAATAAGTTCTGTTGCATGTACTGCACTCATTCCTAACACAGATTACAGGCCATTGAGAGCAATAAAACAATCCCAAGGATGATCAATATGCTTAAGTGTTAGGTAGCATGAACCTATACACATGGAATCAAAAAAATGGTGAAAATTACCTGCCTGTGAGACCAAGCATGGTAATTTTTGGCATCGAGAGCAAGTATCTTCTTTGTAAAGTCAAGTTCCCCTTTTGCAGCTTCAGGTCCCAATTTCTCTGCAAGCCATCGCCGGTGGTGCCTATATGATATTCACAGGATAATCAGAATATCCTTAACAAATGTCATCAACTAACTGCAATCTGTACCCTTTACTATAATTGCTTCTAGCACAGCATAAACGAAGTGAGACAATAAAATCCCTGAAGAACTGAGGCTCACAGCTGTAGCCTTAAACTAGAAGTATGATGCATGGTATCGGAACTAATCACCGAAGTGGGTATTGTAAAATAAGGAGCCCACACTGAAATATGCAAGTTTGTTCCAATGTAGGCAAACATTTGCCTTACCAGATCTGATAATTCTTAGAATTGCTGTTAGCAATGTGTTCAATGAAATCTCTTTCATCATGTAGGTCAACATGCAATGCCTCGAGTACAACACGTCTAAAATGCCACACCTGTCAAAGAAAAATAATTAGAACGCAAATAACTAATGAATGCCAAAGAATAAAGACACATCCTTCTTATCCCACCATGCATAATAGAATCAAGGGATGCACAACTCTGAGCCTAAAACGAGCTACATCTCCAGATTTTCCATCTCAGTTATCTGGTTTGCAGAGCAGGATAGATACAGGCCGAAACAGAGTTCGATTCTCAACCAACCAAACATTAAAGTTCATTACAACCAATATGAAATAAATTTCAAACTGATATAAAAGTAAGTGGAACTCTTCGTGCTTATCCTTTTTCCCAGAGAAGTACATAGAAAGATAAAGGATCTTATGTTTCTCGGAAATTTTAAGCAAATCTCAGAAATATAGAGAGTTTTCTTAGAAGAAGGCAAAAAGGAAAAATAAAAATAGAATGCCACATCTATCATAGCTAATCTTCAGCAGTGCACCTGAGGAACAGAAAGCAAATAGATTATGCTACTTTAAAATCTCGGAAACACTTCCTACAAAACTACTGACTGGACCTACCGATTACCGAGAAAATCACCAATTTCATTAATCAAAACCCTAGGAGTTTATATCAAAGCAACATTTAACATCCAGAGAAGGGATAATCAACAAGAAACCATAAATCTCTTGATCAACAAAAACTAGGGTTTCTTTCAGGGCATCCGAGCCCCTAAGAACGGAATGCTTAACTGTATAGTTGCCGGGGTTGAGTCGGATAACGTGGGCGGTGAGCGCGAGGGCGCGGGGGGACCGCTCGTCGGCGATGTAGATGGCGCGGAAGTAATCCATGGCCTCGCGGAACTCGTCGGTGTAGGCGATGGCCACCACCGGGTGGGGCCCATCGTCCTGGGCTACCGGGCGCACGTCGGACCACTCCGGCCGCTCGGACAGCGGCGCCGCCGCGACCGGAGATCCCTCGTCTTCCGAAGACGACATGGCTCCGTCGTCGGATCGGACCGAGTCGTGGGCATTAAAGATTTATTCTTGTTTTGGTGGGTCCCATTTCGAGAGAAGAATATAATGGATTTATCGGGATAAATATAAGAAGATAAATCTAGATTAGAAATCTCTCTCTCTCTCTCTCTTCTTTAACCGCTGCTCGCCGGCGCTTCTCGTCGGAGCGATCCGGCGCCGGAAGAACCCCCGTCCTTTCTCTCGCTCGCTCGCTTGCTCTCTCTTCTCCCTCTCACGTGAGAGCTCGGGCTAATCGTTTTGCCGCATCCGACTGAGGAGCTCGCCGCGCCGCCGCCTGCACGTTGCCGACCTGCTTCTGACGGTGAACTCTCTCTCTTTCTCAGGCTTTATTTTCTCTGTATTCGCACTCATTGTGTCTTCGTTTCTCCCTCTTCTCATCTCCATTCTTACTTACCTCCTCACAGCCTGATTAATATGCGATTTGGGGATGTTTCATTTGAAAAACTTTGGAATTCTGGGCATTTGATAGGATGATTCTGCTCTAGGTTAGGTTGGTATCGAGATAGAATGACTGGAATGTGATATATGGATGAAATCAGTTTGATTTTGATGAGTTATGAATGAAATGAATTATACCAAAAAAATACAGTAAATTTAGGTAGCCATTTTTTATTGATTTATGTATCCTAACTATTTGAATAAAACAGCTGAAATTTCACCTATAAATTCAAATTTATTGACTGAGTTTATGAAGAATTGAATGGAGCCAACTGAGCCATGGGCTTAAATTCCAAATTCTGTGGAATTTATAGACACTGAGTAATTTGAAAAATCTGCAGTAGAGTTTGGTGACTTCTTGCCTCGCCAAACAACAGAAAGTATAGGAATATCTTTTCAAGGCTTTGTCTGGTATTATTGATTGTGCATTGCCTTTGTATCTGAATAATTCCAATACTTCCAGGTTGCTTGATACAGTTCTAGTCATACCTCTCGGGAGCGAGCGGTACATGGATATGAATGGCTTGGAAATCTTGGGTGGATTTGCAAGTTGATGAAATTACTTTGGAGAGATCAGAATTCTAGTTGGATTTCTTGCATGCTTACAGCAAGATGTGAGTTTTTGAGAACTGAGCTTGCCCATGGATAAGTTAGGGGATGCATCGTCTTGTGTTGTATCCTGTCAACAAATTTACTACTACTTTCAGACCCTCTTCCACAGCACATCAAGTTTTATCAGAATTTGCAACCTCTACCTCTCTTAAGTGGTCTAAGAAGGTTAAAAGAAGTGGTCTTGACACCGCATTGAGAATTTTGGATCTTATAGTCCCAAAAAGCAGTAAACCTAAAGTAGGTTCATGCCATCATCGACTCGTAGAGAGTTGTAGGCAAGATATTTGCGAAGTTGGTCGACACAATTTGGATACACTTGCCAATGGTACCATGTGTGACAAATTGCCTGATTCAATAGAAGTAACAGCTGACATGATTCTCCATGATAATGTTCCTGTGTATAACAGAACAAGTATCCCGATTAAGGAAGATGCTTTTGTACTGTTTCTTGAGCTGCAGAAAAGAGGCCTCACCCCTGATCCAAACACTGTTTCTTACGTCATCAGTTCATGCCGAGCTAGAGGGGCATTAATTACTGGACTGCAATTTCATGCTCTTTCAATAAAATTCGGCTTTGATACGTTTATTCCACTTGGGAGCTCTTTGATCTGCTTTTATTCGAAATGCGGACAGTTAGACAATGCTTATCGAGTTTTCCAGATGATGCCTGATAAGAACATTATCTTATGGACAGCAATCATCGCAGGTTATGCTCAGCACTGGCAGGTTGAGACATGCCTACATCTGTTGGTTGCAATGAGACGCTCCATGTTGGAACCAAATGACTTCACATTTGCAAGCCTTCTGAGTGCATGCACGAGTAGCGCATCTCTTGCACTTGGGAGAAGTATTCATTGTCTAGAAATAAAGATGGGTTTTCATTGCTATGTGCATATTTCAAATGCATTGATTTCCATGTATGCAAAGTGTGGCAGTATTGAAGAAGCGTTCTATGTCTTTCAAAAAATGGCAAGTAAAGATCTGATATCATGGAACTCCATGATTTTTGGATATGCTCACTATGGGCGTGCTGAGCCCGCTTTACAGCTGCTGCGAGAAATGGGCAAGCAGCACATTGTACCTGATGCCATCTCATACCTTGGTACTCTTTCCTCCTGCCGGCATGCTGGCCTTGTCGAGCAAGGTCGTTGGTGCTTTAATTCAATGATTAATCATGGTATAAAGCCAGAAATGGACCATTATTCCTGCATTGTTGACCTTCTTGGTCGTGCTGGATCCCTTGACGAGGCGTTGGATTTCATTCAGAGAATGCCTATTCCTCCAAATGGTGTCATATGGGGATCACTACTTACATCTTGCAGGGTCCATGGAAATATTTGGATTGGGATTCAGGCTGCAGAGAGCAGGCTTTTACTTGAGCCAAGTTGTGCTGCAACCTATGTGCAGCTTGCAAAACTATATGCTAGTGTAGGATATTGGAATCATGTAGCAAAAGTTCGGAAACTGATGAAGGAGAGGGGATTAAAGACAAGCCCTGGATATAGCTGGATTGAAATTGGTAGTAAAGTATACAGGTTTAGAGCAGAGGATAGTTCAATCACAGAGGTAGATGAGATACTGGAGATATTGGATTGCCTGGCAGACCACATCACATGTTTGGTGTGTATGGTTAACACAGACTTGAATATTCATGATGAAGAGGTTGTCGATTGGTAATATTGCCTCAATATATTCTGATTTTAAGTTTGAGGAATTGCTTTATTTATTTCCTGAAGTTTTGCTTCTTGAGTTTTTTTTTGACTAAAATACAGTGCCTTCAGGGTTTGCCAATGTAGGGTTATGGTTTTCAACTCCTAACTCGTTTGGTAAGAGGATAAAAGTTATTCTGGGTTAAGTAGTAATGATTACTTGGGATGAGGAATAAGCAGAGAGGAGTAGTAGGTGGAATGGGGATAACTTTTTATGGGTGTTTGGGGGAGAAAGTGTGGAATAAGGGAACATTCCCCCTTAACCCGGGATAAAAGTTTTCCCGGGTTAACTATCCCCGTACCAAACGGGGCCTTAACACCATCAGAAAAAAATGCAAAAGAGAATTGGGCTTACGCTTATTGAAATTGCCCCAAGAAGGTGCAACAAGCAAAAGTATAAGAATTGGTTTTCTGCTAGTTTGTTGCTAGCTTCCAAATATTTATGTTGCACTCAGCTCACTTGTTATTCAGAGTCAGTTATGACTAATTATGCGCCTTAGAAGGCTTATAGAAGCTGCTGTGTCTTATACGAGTTAGATGAATCAAAGGAAGTGGTGGCTGCAATGAGGAACATAAAAGTGGAAATCTTCAAGGTAGTACTTGGTAGCAGGAAATGATGGTGTTCAAAGATACAGTCTGCATCAAGGAATTGATGTTGATTTTTCACATACATACGGATCAGTGCTGATTTTTCACATTCAATGGGAACTGCTGTTTTCATTCATCTATAAGGAAACGGACATGAAAGTGGAAATCTTCATGATATTACTTGGTAGCAGGAAATGATGCTGTTCAAGACACAAGCTGTATCAGGAAATTGATCGGCTTCCATTTCCTTCATAAGCACGGATCAGTGTTGAATTGTTGATTTTTCACTTTCAATAGGATAGATTGCCATGGTCAGCAGAATAGAAACAGTTTTTGTGATTTTGTTAACATTTTTGTCAATCTCAAACTAAAGCCTTCATTGGTTGAATATGTATGATCCCTTTAAAGCTATCAATATGAACTAGCAAGTAACAAGTGCAGTCGCCTAGTCAAAATGCTTTGTTCTTGTAGTCAAAATGCTTTGTTCTTGTAGTTGTTGGATGTGTCAATGGGCAGGCACCTTGACACAAGCTGCTTCTTTTTTCTTTTCTTTTTTTTGTCTATGTTCCGGTAAAACGAAGAAGATCTGCACTTGGCATTCTTTTTGGATATGTTGTTGTAAATCTCATGTAAGTTTATGCGTTTGCATCACCTTATATATTCAATTCATATGTTCTAATATTATGTCGACTCCACGTGGATGGACATGATCAGATCAATTTGACATAGTATGTCATGTTGCGTTGCCACTTCATTCCACTTAGGTTTTTTTATTTTTCAACAATAAGTACAGATTTAGGTTTTTAGTAATGAGGTATGAACTGATGAAATGGAGTCTTTGAAATTGAGTGTGCTAGGTGTCATAGTTGTAATCCATGATGCTACACTGATGTGGCATGGCACGTCGATTATGTTGCCATGTCAAACAATATAACAAAATATTTTCAACTTTTTTTTTCCATCCCATTTCAAAAGTACCTATTCAATATCACCATTTTAAAATGTAATTATAATTTTTATAAATCATAAAAATGATTAAAATATTAACTTGGATGATGGTTTATCATAAGAAACGCTGAAGTGCTGTTTTCAGCAAATTGGGCCATCTCGGCCTGCTACGACCTATCGGATCAGGCCTTGTCCCACTCAAGACTTAGGCTTGGCCGAGCCCAAAAGCCTATGTAACGGTCGAATTTGATCAGGTTTCCCACTCTCTCTCTAGTCTCGACCCTCACCCTCCTCTCGTGCGCGCACTCCCAAGGTCCCAAGAATCGTCCGCTGAGCCGCCGCCGATCCGGCGTTCTGTCCACCGCCGAACCCCACCCCACGGTGAACTCCCCCCCCCCCCCCCCCCCCTCTCTGTTTACTCTACTCGGTCTCATTGTGTCCTCTTTTCTCCCTCTTCTTTCATATATTATTTTCTCCCTCTTTTCTCCGCCACCGTGACCACTCGCCGACGCCCATATCGTTTCGTGCCTCATCATGGTCAAGATCGATGGGGATGTTGGAGAGTAATCTTTTGAAATATTTTGAATTCTTGGGGTTGGATAGAATGGTTAATGGACAATAATATAGGATAGCCCCTCAATTGCGGCTTGATTTTTAGAAAAGAAGTCTTCTTTTATTGTTGATAGGAAGAAAGCTTGAAGATTGTTGTATTCTGTTCTTAAATGTGTATTTGTTTGAACTTTGAAGGGTTTCTTGGTGGGGAGTGAATGGCTTCTCAAACTCCTGTGGCCGTTCAAATTGAAAATTTGCCCATACATAGAGGTATGAAATGTCTTAGATTCCATTCACAGCATGAAAAGTTCATTCACTTTTGGTATTTGCTTATATGTTCCTGAGAAAGATGTTGGAATTAAGAAGCTTTGACTATTCTAGGAAAGGGTATTGATGGGGCAAAGGCTGATGTGCTGAAGCCTGCTAAGACAAAGCGTCAGGATCGAGTAGCTTTGAGAGACCTTTCGAAAACTGGCAAGCCTCCTCTTTCTGCTTCATCCAATGTCGCTGGTTTGAAGGAGAAATCTGTTGGGCGTGGTAAGGGGACCAGCTCGGAAAATGTCAACAAGACTAGTGATCTTACTGAAGAGGAAATAAGGAGATGTCAAGAGTGGGCAAAGGAGGGAATTGAGCAAGCCCATTTTACAGGAAATGACCAGCGGAAACTTGAGAAAGAGATGATGGAAAAACGTGAGTCCTCAACTTAGCCTAGTATGTTCGAGTTATTGTTCGGCATTTTTGAGTTTTTTTGAGTTGAAAAATATGTCTAATCTTAGCCATGATTTTTCTTTTGAATTTCCATGAATTAGGTGTTAAGAAGAAGGTTGATAAGGTTATGTCCGCTTTGCGCGTCTGGAATGATATGGTCTATGATCTCGGATGTCCTACTAAGGTGTGTGTGGCATATTTCATATATTTCCACTTGTTCAATTAAGCAACCTACTGTATGGTATGACTTGAGAAATGTAAAGCTCTTCTCATGCTTGTGGGAGTATGCACAGATGGAACTAAAATAGCTCTTGGTTTTAAAGGTGATGTCGAATGTATTGTATTTTCCTTGTTAAGTTCAAAGTGATAAACTATTAGGGGAAGGTGACATCATGACAAAGTTTACTTTCATCATGTATCACTGCGTTCATCATGGATTTATACTGTCTACCATCTAGTGCATGTGACATTCTGACTATAAATGCATCTTGCTTTGCACATATGAAAGTGGTCGTTGGTCAAAGTATCAAATTATGTATTCATATGTAGGCTTAAGTTTTGAGGACCTTGTTTTGTCGAAATTTATGACCTTTTGATCTCCATTCTTAATTGTTTAATAGAAAGGCTCTTGTGTTGGTATTAGGAAATTGTAGCTAATTGGAATACTATGTGAATGAGCATATGATCAGCTTATGTCATTTGATGCAATCTCATTTAAGCTGACGAAAGAAACCATTGGACATGTTCCATGATAGGTAGGTCAAACAGGAAGGAATCTGCAACCCTAAGATTATGGTGCCAAGCTCAACATATCAGGTCAATGAGAACTGCTAGCTAACTTTCTAGGGTTTAAACCAGTTGAGGAAATTGTTTGATTCACTCTAGGATCTACCAATCACGCAAAACTACAGTTGAAGAGGTGTTTGATTGTGGACTACGTAAATGAGAACTTAGTTTTGTTTTCCTTTTTACATCAACTCTCTCTAAAGATGAGACTTTGAAGACTGGTTTTGCTTGTAGGTTCGTCTTTTGAACTAAGTCATTTACCTTTTTTTGCGTATTTTCTTGGCCGTCTAACTGGGAATCTGGGATCGTGTTCCTGTTGCTTCATTGGGATAGTGACTATTGTCTTGTTGGATTATGTTATGCTGTTTACAATTTTAGGAGCTTGTTTATTCTTTGTGCCCGTCATGTCTCTAAATCTTGTAGTGAGATGGTTTGATATGCAGACATTCATGGATTGACATCTCCGCAGTCTTTCTCGATTATGGTACTTTTTTTTTTGCTTGTGCTGACTTGTCAAGTTGGATATATGCGGGTTTTTAAGTAGTTTTGGTGGCAAAGTTTGGTTCCATTTAGAAGCAGTTTTCTCATGCTATCACATGATGGAATCTTTACAAACTTGTATGATTAGTTTCTCTGTTCTGCTTCTGTAGTCAGGTGGTTCAAAATTCAAATAAGAGTTCATATTCTGATTGGTGGCCTTGAAAAAGTTTATATTCCCACACACAGGGCATGCACTTTATTCATGCCCTTTGTTTAATGCTATAAAATGGTGAAACACAATGACTATTAAGGATTGTAAGACTCTAGCAGTTTGCTTGACAAGAATTTGGTGAAGCAGAATACTTGAGCTGAAGGATGTGATGACCTTTATAACAACTAACTAGTTTGTCAAACTGGCTGCTATCTTGAGAATACCTGTGAGGGGAACTGGAGAGGTACTGTGTGCTGCTTTATTATGGATTATGGTGCAGCTTTGACATATTTGAGAAGTTGTCATCACTGTTCTCATATTTATTGGACTAGATCATAACTTGAAATGGAAAATCCTTTTAGTCCTGGTGTAACTGCAATCACAGTTGTGCTTCCCTCTTTAGTTTAGGGTTGTCTTACATGTAGTTTTGCAGACTCTCTTATGAGTCTTATCCCTGCTTATTGTTTATTCTCCGATCTAGCTTGTCATACTTTTGTCCTGTGCCTCCTCGTCACAAAAAACTGGTAGTTTGATTTTGTGGTTTATGACTGTATGTACTTGCATTCCTGTCTGCATTTGGTTTTTTGGTAGCTGTTTCTCACCTTTTGCACACATGTTAGTTCCGTTCGTCTTTGTTTCTTTCTCACGTTATTTGAAAATTACTGAATAAAAGATGATAGGGATGCAAAATCAACTGCATCTTCTTTCGGCTCTCGTTATGACCTTGTGTACAGATGAGAGATGAGAGATGATCACGAAAGATTTTTTCCCCCTTTTTCAGGAAGGGGTGGACGATACTGTTTATGATGTTACAAAGATGGAGTTGGTCCCTGAGGAGCTTTTGCCCATAAAGAGATCAATGCATCATTCAGGTCTCTCTCTCTCTCTCTCTCTCACACACACACACACACACCGTGCGTGCGCACACAGATGTTCTACTTTAACCTTTGAATGCCATTTCAGGTTTTGACGAACGGCTTATGGATCTTGAGTTTGATGATTATTATCCATATGTCGATTATACTTCAGAGCTCAAGCTGAAAGTGGAACCTGACATTGATGCCCCCATCTTTTCAGAATGAACTGAGAGAGAGAGAGAGGCTGGCACAGGGTAACACTAGTTGCTAGCTTTCATCCAACTGAAAAGGTCAGTGAATAGCCATGTTAACATACTCCGGATGATCGATGCCGTACTAAAAATAGGTCTCATGTAACATCATCAGTTCGGCAGCTTTCATTGAACTGAAGTAGCCGTGGGCAGCCATGTTATATCATACTTTCGAAATGTCGTGGAACTAACCATTGGTTTTCAAGTACTGCTTTGTTCCAATTATATCTTGGGTGATGCTGTCAGTTTTTTGAGCTCACAATGACAACAACAACAACCCATTGTCAGATCTGGAAGTGATCATGAACTAAGTGATCTGAAGTCTTGTGAGCCTTAATCATGAACTAAAATGATTCTTAGATAGTGCTTCAATTATCAGATCTGGAAGTGATCAGTAGTAAAATCCAATTTATCCAGATTCGATCCATTGATCAGTATTCTTTTTGTTAAAAAAGTGACATGAGCTAGAGGCGAGGAAGGAAGTATATATATGAAGACCTCAACGACACCGGAAACCTTGTCAGTTGTCAGAGATACATCACCTGAATCAAACACCTGATATTGACACCAATGAGGCTTTCTGTCCAACTTAAACATAAAATAGACAATATAAACTTGCAATCCACACAATATTAGGAATTCACAATGATCCGAAGATTCCGAACCACCCCATCCTCTTTCGCCAGCCCCAAAGCCTCAAGAATGGACACAAGCTTCTCCATCTCAACAGAACAGGCCACGGATACAAGGGAAGACGCATCACCCTGCCCCGTTGGGCTTCAGTATAGTTTCTTTTAAGTTGTGAAGTTAGAGTGATTAAAAAAAGAAGAGGACAAGCAAAACCATCTTCTAAACAAGAAGCAATCCACAATGACATTTTGTTTTGTTTTAAGCTGGTGGATTTCTAGATTAGGTTGTGGGGTGCAGTAACTATCAGGACGGGACGGCGTGAGGTCAGGGTTCTAGATTAGGTTACGGGATCGGGGGAAAGGGGACCCCACCCCACCCCAACCCGTCCCGTTGCCATCCTACTGTATGGGGTATGACTTGCGAAATGTAAAGCTCTTTCCATGCTCGTGGGAGGATGCGCGGATGGAACTAAAATAGCTCTTGGTCTAAAATAGCCATGTTAGCATACTCTGGATCAATGCGAAACTAACAGTAGGTCTCATGTAACATCATCAGTCGTCAGCTTTCATTGAACTGAAGTAGCAGTCGGCAGCCATGTTCAATCATACTTTGGAATGTCATGTGACTAAACCATTGGTTTTTATGTACCCCTTGTATCCAATACTTAATGACAACCCATTGTCATTTGATACAGGTAATCATGAACTAAAGTGATTCTTAGATAGTGCTTCAATTATCAGATCCGGAAATGATCAGGAGTAAAATACAATTTATCCAGATTCGATCCATAGATCAGTCCTTGAAAAAAAAAAAAAAAAGAAACTAGTGAGCTAGTGGTGAGAAAGGAAGAATATATATCAAGATTCAAAAATGGAAAGCCTTGCCAGAGGTTCAAAACCTGGATCAAACACCCAAGATTAGCATCAATGCCGGAGATTAGAATCCGACTCCACAAGGATCCACACCACCCCATTCTCCTTTGCCAGAGACAGCCTCCTCAAGAACAGACTAGAGTTCCGGCATCTAAACAGAACAGGCCACAGATATAAAAGAAGACTCAATGCCGAAAGTACCACTGCTAGACTGAAGGACCACCCCAAGCCCATTAGGTTCAGAAATTAGGCAGGTAAAAAAGATAAGATGACAAGGAAAACCATAATCTCCTAAACAATAAGCAATCCACAATGACATTGCAAGTTCCTGTATAGTTGCACATTTTGTTTTAAGCTGGTTTATTTGATTTCAAATCAGATGCAAGTAGGCATGCCAAAATGCCCCAACTGAAACACTTCCCACACATGAGATTACAAGAAGAAGGAATTCATTTATTATTCAAGCGTGCAATAGAGTTAGCAGTTATGGTGGTTTCTATCTTGGATAGAGAAAGGGTTTTGAATCCACTTTCCCAGGATTGCCAAGGATCATATCTGCTACCATTTCGGCTGTGCCCAAAGCCTGAAAGCAGAAAAAGGGAGAATGCGATTAGAAAAAGATGTCACTCGGTAAACCAGACAGAAATAGCAAGCATGAATACCCCCAACCCCAAGCATAAGAAGAATGCATATATAGCACTGTGCATGGCTTTAGTAAAATCTTTTCCTTGTTGAAGAGCAGCATTTTACAGATTCAATTTGCTCCATTGCAATCCTAATAATCTGTCTGACTACTCGAAGGACAGAGGCGATTTTAGGAACTGAACTTGCTAGGTCTGAACCCTAACGCGTATGATAAGCGCAAGAACAAATATTAAAGGAAATATCCATGTTAAGTTTAATTGTTTCTGAATAATAAGTTGACAGTTACCATGCAAAGTCCACTTCCTTCATGTCCGGTTGCTAGTATCACATTTTGCAAACCAGGAACAGGCCCAATTATAGGCTTCCCATCAGGCACTGAAACCAATAGAGACATGTCCTTTGAACAATTGTAATTCTAGTACTGATACGAAACAATTTCTACCCAGGAACAAATTGTTGAGGCTTACTATAAGGACGAAGTCCTATTCTTATCTCCTTGGTTTGGTTGATGTTGAACGACATAGTTCTTAAAGCAGGAAAATAATCCCCAGCGCGTTTCCATATACTTTTTGCAATGGATTCTTCAACTTCGATACTGAATCCACAAAATTGGCGGCTGCTCCCTGAAAAGCATATTTAGAATTGAAAGACACCAAATTGCATCATCAATGGCCACAAGGACCACAACCAGCTCAACCACTAAGCATAGACAACACAAGCACTTGAAAGATTGCATATAGAAATCAGCAGAATAAGCTCCCAGGAAAAGAAGCAGCAAAAATCGACATTATTGAGGGAGAAGCTAACAGACAATGCATGATTCGGAAGTCCGACATTTCAATTTAAAAACAAGATAGCTCTAGATAATAGAAGCATGACATCCTACAAGTCAGAATTCAAAGATTGGAAGATTACCAAGAACAAGATTCCCCATCACATCCATTGTGGCAGTCATTGATATAGACAATTTGTGCTCACCCTCAGCTGACCCAGAAGTATGAAATGTGGTAGCAACTTGATGATCAACATACCCTAGCTCCATCAGAGCATGGTTTAGTTGAACTTTGTCGCAGTTCTCCAACACAAGAAGATGGCCCTAATGATTCCAGCACATATGCAAGTCAAAGTTAACCAACAGAAAATTTGCACCTGAAGTTTCAATATTCCGACAAAAACTTTAAGAATCAATATTAGCTTCGTCACATTTCATAAAAAAAAGGAAAAACTGAACATGTTTCTTCGTTGTTGTAAACGCATACTTAAAGCACATTAGGATATTGTGTGTAAACTGTGAAGAATAAAGCCTCTACAGCGATATTCGAACATTTTTTCCCCGTTCATGGTCACAAAATAAATCTTTTCCTTGCCGGCAACAATGACTACAATACAGGCATTCTAAAGCCAGCTTACTGATGTTTAACTTGTTGTCACATATGGGAACTACAAAATAACTATCAATGCTCTAAAGGCAGCTTAATGAAGATTAGCTTGTTGCAATACCTGAAACCTACACCTATATCAAAATTGGAACTCGGAGGTCATCTACCTGAGTCCTACTTACCATTAACAAAGAAGCCAATGCACCGGTAACATTTTTCCTTGTAACATACGTACCTTCAGAATCTGTAAGGGAGTGCTCGCCATCGCTACCACGCACACGCATCACAAAAGCCAATCTCACATCAAATCACGAGAGAACCCAGTTCCAAGGTTCTCATAGGGATAAAAACATCCTATGGTACAACTATAATTATAGCTCTCAACAGTATCACAAACATGGAAAAGCACCACATATGGTACAGATTCTTAACTGATCATTCTTCCAAGCCTTTGTCGTCAACTCGAATGTACTATTAAACCTTTATTGTTTAAATATGAGCAGCTCAACTAGTTAGAGTACACTCCGTCCCAAGCAGACCTTTTATCATTACCGTGTTCTAATGCTACTGCCAAGAAAGATGATTAGTGTTCAGAATAAAAGCTTTAGCAAATCCTAAGAGACTAACATGGATGAAATTACATCAGGCATTTAAGTGACGGTCACCTCAATTACCCTGAAATAATTAGCAGAAAGGAGCTTATGTAATATCCTCTATCGATGAAGTTGATACAGAATTTGTCATACATATACTGTAGGAAAGAAACATCCTAAGCTAAAAAGAAACCTTACGAGGCTTCACAGGTACGTCAGGAACGGCAATTTGTTCCATGACAAGGCTTCGCATCAAAGAGCCACTCCAAGCACCAGCTGCAATCACAACAGCTCTATGACCATACAATACGCAGTTGGAAGTTTGAACAGCTTCGACAGCTCCATTCCGCTCAGACCTGCACAACACCAAACAACCAAAAACAATATTGAGCTTGATATAAGACATACAAAAATAAATCAAATGCCAGAACAAATGGAAACATACCAGCAGACCTTAATAATCGAATGGCAGGATTGTTATAGAACTCAGCATATCTACCTTGTGAAGCAAAAGATTTGTTCTCCTAGACATTGCAATTGGTTAGCAGAAAGCGTGTATTGTTTCACAAAATAGATGGTTACTGTAACAATTTGCTCACTCCATGCACCCAAAGATCAAGGAGTTCGCTGCAAAACAACCTTTTCTATGTAAGTCACTGTCTGTAGGGCATCTATTTGGCAATCATCCAGTACAAATGCAGCACTGCCTTCTTTTGCAACTTCAAGTGCCGGTTCCTCTAGAAGCAAAGAAGTGGAAGACAAGTATTCTGCTCTCAAGCCAGCTTGAGAAAGAAGCTTGACCCTTTCTTTTAACTTTGCTGACTCTTCCATAGTTCTACCAATTAACAAGCTTCCTATTAATTAAAAATTCCATTACTTCAATCCCTCAACTTTTTCGGGGAAGGATAACAAACTCAACTACTTCAACAAATGAACAATTAGCAAAAGTTTTTCACAAATTAAAATTAGATTCACACATCATACGAGCATTCTTTTAAGAAGAGCTCAAACAGAACTTGAAGCTAACTCGACTAGTGAGAGCTTAATAAGACGAGTAAGGTTGTTCCATCACAAGAAATTTCATAAGATGATATGCAACAAGAACATGGAGACCACAAAGAGAGATGGGGATCTTATCATATTAGAAAAGGTGAGTTTTAGTTGAGAAAGATTCTCTTTGTTACGTTTCACATCAGAACTGTAAACCAAACATTTTGTTCCACATTTTTGTAATACCATGTCAAAAGAACATGTTGTTCGAATGCCTATTACAATGAACCAATGTCATCCAATTGAAGAATCCACCATTCTCTCCTCTCTCACCCTCCTTCCACCTTCCTTCTCTCGCAACCCCTCATTGGCCAAGCATAGGTCAGAGCAGGAATTTCCGTGTCGGTGATCAGCACAGACTGATGGCCCGACACGGGCATCCAACACTCCAGGACACATATATTGGGTGGTTTGGCACTTTTGGGCGAATTAAGAGTTGATTGAACAATCAAAATTCAAAATAATTGATTTTAAGCATCAAAGATGAGAAAAGATTACTAAGCAATAGTAATATTTTAAAACTTCATGTCGGATTATTTACTATCAAATCTGTCCCGGCCGACACGAGACGGCATCAAAGTACAAATCTATATGCCAGTGCCGGTAACTCACCGACATGACATTTGCCGGCCATGCCGACCAACACAGTATACCTTGGGTCAGAGCACCTTGCTCCCTGCCGAGTGTCAGCCCAAAATGCGCCACCAATTGTTCAGAACAGCTTGTTTGGATCCCCAATCCTTGAACTAACCATCAATTTTGATCTGGGATCCCAAATTATAATGATTATGCGACCAAGGCTCATTACTCTATACAAACCAGAATAATTTCAATCCATGCAAGGCAAGGATACAAATGTTTGCTTATGGATCTTCCCAAAAGCCTTACAATACCACGTGAACCATAAGAAGCCTGACAATTAGCATCTGTGTGAATTCATTTGAGCATAATATGAGCTTCCTATTAAAATTTGGGGACAAAATCAGTGATTCTGGACTCTAATTGAGGCCATGGTTGAGTGTGGAGATCCAAACAACTTTTAATCACCCAGCTACATTTGGAATTTGGCATGTGATTGTGACAAACTAGAACCTCGACAAAGATGTTTTGGATTATGGCTAGCTCAAATGAACTTGAGGTTATGTTCAGTTCGAGCTGTAAGCACTGTGAAATCACTGCACTACGAATGCAAATATTAAATCTTCGATAAATAGTCCACATAGAAAATGGAATATTGATATAGCATCACCAAGCTGCAGCAAAACCACAATTGGGTTTATCATCTCACTTTCTCATTCACAACCGCATACAAAGTTGGACATGCCCAATAATTACTGTGTCAGGCAAGCACTGTGTGCCCCTCAGGACACTTATTTTGCAGGTGAAAAGCTGGCATGATACATCGCGTATTGTCACAAATCCGTCATAGGAGACGGCATCAACTCACGCCAGACAAAACGTTGCAGCCATGTGTCAATTTTTTCAATTTGTGGGTTTTTAAGTCATGTCAGTGTCTGAGATTTGATTTGTTGAATCCTAACCATCTCTCCCCCCCCCCCCCCCCCCCAGCCCCCTCCAACAACCAACCAGCAATCTCCAACAATAGTTGCCTAGCACTGCCAACTCCCAGTATTTCCTCCTCTCCTCCCCGATGTTGGTGTTCTCCTCTCCTCATCTCCTCCTAATGCCGAACTCGCTCATCGTCTTGTCCCTCGGACGGCAATGCTGACTACCTCCCCTTCTCTCCTTTTCTCTCTCTCACTCTCACCACCTTCGTGCCGATGATATGACATTCGTACTGAGAAACAAAGGGCACATGACATGAGCTGCACATATGACGCAAGTTATCTGTCTTTCTGACAAGGACACCCTTTGAACATGCCCATCATAGTAAATGGCAAAGTTTATACGGCATGCATCATTATGAAATGAAAGCTTTCATCGCTTGTTTGGTTGACATTTGAAATGCTATCAGATCTTAGGTAGCCAACATTCTACTACGTGATATGTATCCTACATCAATATATCTATCTGGTCAGACTTTGCTTATGGGACACATGTTGCCACAATTAATAGCTTTCACTAGCGCAACAAATTTGCTCAGTATACTTTATCTTGCAAGGTGCTAGAAGAGACCATATCCTAAAATGCACATTATTCTAAAGGGAAGACACATCACTTATAGGAATGAATCAGGCCAAAACATGTCCCAAGTCAACTCCAAAAGAAGAAATACTGAAAAAAGGGTTCACCTGTTCTCTTCCATCCCAACTCATCCAACGGATCCATCCCCTTCCTCTCGATGCTATCCGCCAACTCCTCCCACAACCGCCTGCTCCTCAGCGCCAGTTCCCACGTCTCACTCCCCGGCGTCTTGCTCCCCATCCAGATGTACCCTTGCCCTGCTCCGATCCACGACACCCCACCAAACACCAATTAAAACCACAATAGAAACCAATCAAAACAACCTCAACCAAATCATCCAAACTCCCTGGATCCCACCGGCACCAGTCGCGCCAGAGCAGGGGACGGCCGCGTCAACGACGGCAACGGAGAGGTCCGACTCGAGAAGAAGCTGGCGGGCGATGGAGAGGCCAATGATGCCGGCTCCCACTACCACAACGTCATGCTCGGATCGGGGGAGACCAAGGGCGGCGGAGGCGGCGAGAGGCCGGTCTCGCCACCGCCGGAGATCCAGTGAGGCTCCTCCCCTGAAGTTATACAATGGCCGACTAGAAAAAGCTAGGGTTTTGGTAGGGATTGGAGGCGAAGGGCGCGAGAGGACCGCCATCGCGCTTAGGTTTGTAGAGCTTTCGATCGGGACTGCGATCGACTGACTAAGAGAGGGAAAACAACGGTCAACGGCTGTGGAGGTGGCGGTTTAAACGGGTCGGATCTTGGTGAATTCCAAATCCGAATCCTCCAGTCTCTTGTGGATCGGATTCGGGTCAGGTTTTATAGCTAAAGAATCGTGATATTGACACCGGCCTAGTCAGCCGGTGTTTTACACCGATCTAACGTGGCAGATTTTTTTAGTGTATTAATGTCCACATAAGTAATGGCCATATAAGCAATCCCTGTTTAATAACCACCCCTCACCTCAAACCCTCGTGAGGAGAAGCGGAAGCCGCGATCGGTGGACGGCGCACACCGCCGACGAGAACAGCCCCCCCCCCCCCCCCCCCAAGCATGTGCACAAATGAAAGAATCGGTACTTGCCTACCGATAGGATAGATGAAAGAATCGGTACTTCTCTACTACCGATAGGATAGATGAAGATATCGGTAGTGGGATACTAATACATTCAATCAGTAGCAAAGTATGTCAGCTATCGGTAGAGAAGTACCGATAGGATAGATGAAAGAATCGGTACTTGACTACCGATTAAATGTATCGGTAGCCCACTACCAATAGCTTCATCTATCCTATTGGTAGCTCACTACCGATGGGATAGATGAAAAAGTCGGTACTTTGACTACCGATCGTGACATATGTAATACACATGCCACGTCAGCATGTGCACAAATCAGCACTCTATTCTTATTAAACTAAACTAATCCCATGAAATGACCACTTTGTTTTCGGGGGGTTTATATGATATTTTCGGGGGGGGGGGGGGGGGGTTAGGGTTGGGGTATTTAATATGTTTTAACTTTTGAGAGATTTATATGATATTAGTTATCTCAGAAAGTTAGCAGTGAAAGAATATTAATTGCAATTAGAAATACAGATAGTGGTAGTGCTAAAAATTAAAATTCCACGGAAATGGCGACATGAAATCCTTAGATATTTAGTAGGTAGCACGCATTTGCCCTCCGAAAACCAAGGCTCAACTAATTTACCGAAAGAAAAAAATTCCAAAAAGATAGCATTTTTTGGTCATGAAATCCTTGGATATTTTGACCAAGACGCATGATCATCATAATGGACAAATAACATCATGTTGAAAGAATAGACACTGAAGTGATGTCTATCACTGAAAGTACCTACACAAATGTATCTCCAAATCACTGACATTATGCCTATATCGGCACAACTCCGTGCCAATGAACCCTGGATACATGCATGTCTGTAATGTTTCAGCTACCAATGAAGAACCACAAGAATTTTAACAAGCCACAAACTTTGTACACCTTCATCTGGCAATGCTGTGATGTCATAAATTCATAAATGTACGAAACATAAGACATTGATGTTAATTTCAATAAATATGTTTTTCTAGAGATATAAACATAGATCCCTCCCAAAAAAAGAAAAGAGGAAAAAAAAATTGACAGATAAAGATGCACCTTCTCAGGCCTAAGTTACAGTCCTCTATTTTAAAAGCACACTGCATGCTTGCATCCTTGACTATTACCATGCAGTTCTGGATGGATTTTTCTCTATAAATATGTACATAGATAGATATAATGCTCCGAAATTCCTATACAAAAGATATAATCAAGAGAGAGCAGCAGTTTATTTCGTATTCTTCTCGTCCATTTATGCGCGATCAGGACATGACCTGGAAGCCGCGCAACAAGACATTCCTTTGCAACATCACCTAACTAAATCAGACGGAGGCCGTTGAGGGATCCCCCCAAGCAGGAAGACCACAACATTGGCACAAAAGGATTTAGGTTGTTTCATTGTCCATGGCACGCCCCACATACGAAGGCAGAGCTGGGGTTGGCAAAGGTGCAGCGATCACACCACCAGTAATCGTCGATGGTGCTTACAGTGTTCAGAGCTTGTGTTATCACCAAGTTTTTGGATCTGGGAGTTTTGCTGTGTTGCACGACAGTGAGCCCAAGTTCAAGGGCTTCAACAAGTTTCTCAAAGTAATTACGCGTTACACTGAATGGTTAAATTCATCAAGTAAGTTTGGGAAAATCCATGCAATGGCATGAAGAAAATACAAAATGCCAGAGACAAGCAATTTTATTAAAAATAGCATGACTCAGATACATGCAGTTTTATACTAAAACAAGTTCAGGCTATCAGAATCCAACTGTGAACGAAGCAGCAAAAAGAGGCAGATGAAGTAATGTATAATACACATGATGCTCAATGTTGGAACATGACAAGCAGCAAGCCAGATTTTGATGAAAAACACACATGTACATGGACAAAATATTCCTAACAGATACAGATCAAATTTGAAGGAAACCATAACAGGGGGGGTAAATAGAACTAAACCATTGTTAGTACCGTGTAACTTTAAAATATCATAACTAAAATATACTCCCAAATTAAAGCGGGTCCATCTTCTCCATGTTTGTCATGCTACTAGGCCTTCTTTGTTTAAAGAAGATACTGAAGCAATCCATACACAAATGTTAAAAGCTTTGGTCAACTAGAACATAATTTGTACACACAAAAGCCTCCTTCCAAATAAGATTCATCAATATATGGGGGGGAAGGTTTATTTGCTTTCCTAGTTCCCCGGATTGTTAAGGGCTCGAGTGAGCCTAAGAGTTGCTCAAAGGTTCTGCGACAAAAATTGGTGTTGTTAGCTCAAGTGAGATACAGTGTGTCGCTCGTGAGTAAGTGAAAATTCCGTTTGTGCAAGTTCATATGAAAATAAGTTGCTGGAAGATCTCATGGGGTGGGGGTGTTGTTTGGTGACAGGAAGAGAGCAGACAACTTAGAAAGAAGGAAAGTCGGCAGTTCGTCAATACGATGACGAGTTGGGAACCACTGTCAAGGAGTCAACCTTAGTTATGAGCAATCTGAGACATGGAGTCAGAGTGTGCGCAAGGCTTGCAAGTTATGTCAACTGTCTAAAAGTTTTGATTTTAGTGCTTCACTTTCCAGGCCTGAATTGGACACATGGTTTTTTCCTTTTTGTAAAAGTCCATATGTCCTGTTCGTGTCGTTGTTCAGGATTCTTATTGCTTGGTATCCTATAGGTGACAATTTGGAGCAAAATCAGATCCATCATGGAGACCCACAATATACTAGGTTTTCAAGCATGGTTGTTAGAAATTAAAGACTTTCAATGAGAAGGCAAAAAAAAAATCCAAGTACTGATTTGAATTCAAATACCAATAGCAAAGTGGTCAGTGACGCCAAGCAGTTTGTCATTCCTGGCATATATGGAAAACACTTTCTACGCGGCCAAACACTACCATGGAAGAATTAGTGGAATATACCTAGTTAAGTTGACCAACTTTGAGCGAAAATTCTGGAATTCTTTCATTGGAGAATTTGTATCAATGTAAGTCTGGAGTTCCTTCTCTACGCATTTATGAAGTGTTTCCAAACAGGTTTCAGCGTCACCTATAGACCGATGGCAGACGTTCATGTCAATAAACAAAACCATTACCCTAAATTGCACTTCAGGTCAAGAGAAAAGGTAATAAACCTTGCAGATACTCAAAAAAATGCCTCTTGCTACTTTCTTGCTCAGGCAAGTAATATCCATAAGCATATGTCCACTTCAGTACTCGCCTACACTCCACCACCTGCATATTGGATCCCAGCACATAAAGAACGAAATATATGTCCAGGCCATGGAATAACTCTAAAGCACACATACGGAAGAGAAATAACCCACCTGTAACCACGCTTTAATGATGAACTCAAGCAAGGCCTCAGGTTCGACTTGCTTCAGAGCAAGCTTCTGAAGCTGCAATGATCAGGAAAAAAAAATGATAGGAGAACAACAATAACAGAAGCCATGATGTCATAAAATACGAGAATGCAATGAAGAATTCTAATTGCTTCATTGATCTTCAAAGTACAAGCAACAAATCTTGGACATGGACAATCCCGAGAAATCAATTTTCCTACAAAAAGCACTTGTCACTGCTCATCTAAAAGGCAGCTTTCCTACGAAAAATCTAATTCTTAGCAGGATGGAGCAAAAAAAAAGAAGAAAAAATTTCTGAGGCCTGCACCAATCATCATCTGTATCGCTCATATCTCACTGACATAAGAAAAGGAGAGGAGGATGCAAAAGAATATGAGGATTACGTACATTCACTTCTTTAAAGCTTTGTAGATTTGCAAGTGCCTTCTGGCATGACTGCAGTAAAAGAAACCAAATATAACAATTGGAAGGAGAGGGTCAGCAAATTAGGCAACAGAAGAAGTTTAAGCAATCAAATTGTCCAATATGGAACAGCAACCAGCATATATGCCAAAAAGCATACGTAATAGCAGATCAACTGGAGAAGTAATCAAATATAAACAACATAGAACTGATGTACATCTCGAAGGGGAAAAAAAGCTCTTTAAACAAAAACAGAAGAGGTACAACTAAAAAAAGAATTACAGCAATTCATAAATCCAATTTTGAACTTTGACCAAGTTATATAAGGAAGAACGCTTTCAAAGGACCATGGAAAAGATGAATCTGTTGAAGTGTGTATACAGCAGCATATCATGAGAATGACCAGGCAGATATGCAGAGAAAGGGATGGAGAAGTTTGTCAAAGGAATCATAAAATGACAATTAATAAAGTAATAGAATAGAACATGAAATAAAACTATTTGGAGCATGTTCAGGAGTTGTCAAAGAAAGCTTGTGAGGGGAGGAGCTATCACTTTTGTTGGAAGAGGTTGGGAAGAGGGGTTTTAGTGATTGGATAACAATTACAAGGATTTGTAATAGCTTGCTAGAACTATAATGTCAGCCTTGATAAGAGATGCTTGACAAAGAGCACATCAAGGATTCCTGTATCTGTCGGCAACCAAGTTGCCTACTGATAAATATCGAGCCAACTGGGAGTCGACTTGATTTCAGCGACCGGCTCCGGCACATGATATTAATGGATCCCGATTACGGATCCGAAATAAAACCTATTCACAACGAGCCTAATAAGTCTTAATGGGTTCGCTTATTCAAGCCCGTTAAAGGTTATAAACAGCGAACCTGTTAAAACTTATTAAAACCTTATAACATGAACGAAACCCTAATCTATTTCAGCTCTCCCCGAATCCCTCTCTTCCTCGATGGACTCCGACAGCTTTTCGCTGGATTTCCGGCGACGGTGATCTCCCTGGCAGCTTACAAGGCACTCCTCTCCATCCTCCTCATCTTCCTCCCTCCTATTCTTCCTCCTCTCCTCTCTCCTTCCCTCTCTCAGGGTGCTCAATGTTGCCGTTGGCACAGTAGGTCGGCACTAACAGGTGCCGGCACAGCATGAGCCTCCGGCATGGCAATCCTTGGAGCACAGTGCCGACATGGTATAATTAAGAAAGGTTTATGATTACTTAAACAGTGGTGATAGCAAGGCCAAAGGATCTCGATTGAGTCTGATAAAACATCCCAAGCAAGCACTACATAAAGGTGTCGAAGAATGAATAAGCTAGTAAGGATTCCTCATACTATTAACCCAAACTTATCAACCTAAGGAAAAGGAAGCTAGCCCATAAGTCAGATCTGACAGAAAATGTAAACTTGCTAGTAAAATCTTGTCCATGATGAGCCTGTACGAATTCCAGTTCTCGTGTACAATGACCGAATAAATCAGAATAGTTAGTAGCAGATGAATCCTTAATAGTCCAAGAAAACCGTGTCTGGTATAACATTATATGTAAGCTGAAGCATAGAATCGATACTGATAGCAACGCTTCGAAATATTCAAGGAAATAGGCACTGAATCAGGATAAGAATAAGAATTGCAATAAGCCAAACATGGCCCATTGTCATTTGCTTGGGCCTAGTCTAAAAAGCCAGCATAATGATGGATATTCAGTGGATTGCAATTCATTTGTATGGACAAAAAAAGAGGAGATTCAGCTCATATGTACCTGGATCCTAGCCATCATGAAAAACAACTAAAACTAGAACGAAGACCATATACACAAGTACCTCAACAATAGAAAAGTCCAGTAAAATCACATAGTCTAAAAGTCAAAATATGAATGTCAATGCCAAGTTTAACAAGCAAGAAGAAAAAGATTTACTGGGAGTTCTACATACTGCGTGATTGGCTTCCCATCGCTCATAGTAATGAGTGTATCTCTCGAGACTATCCTTAGCTATCTGTCTTCTTCTTTCAGCTTCACCTAACTGAATGCTCAAAAGACAAAGGGCGCAGCTTGCTTTAAGGTTGTTGCCAAAATTAATTGAAAAAACAAGATTCTCTATAAGGAAGTTGCCCAGATTAATTGAACAAAGAAGACAAGGAAGAATAAGCATACCGTGCCCGCCCTTTTTGCTGCTTCGTATCTATTACAAGCAAAATAACCACCTGTACTTTCCCCATGTTTAGCCCATGGATCTAAGCATAACCTACAATAAACTACAGGAATAAGCGAAGACAACAATTCTGACACAGAAAAAACTTTATTACTAATAAAACTTTTAGGCTTCTATTTGAGTCTTTTACCAGCAAAACTCATGTCTACAAGGTTGTCTGCATGTCATATGCATACAACCCTGGTTTTTCTCAATTGGCCGCTTGCACTTAGGGCATGGCTTCGAGTTAGCAATAATCCTAAGAAGTAAACATTGGAAAGTATTATTACAAGAAAAATGCGACAAAGGTTGTGATAAAACACAAGGCAGCAGCATCATTAGGAGCAAACGAGACAAGGATTCTAATAGTAAAGACAGTCAACTGAAACCATCTGGCCCGTGAAAAATTACTGATGATAAATGTCCAAGAATTTAGCAACTCATGCACCAAGAATTTAACATATAGAATGGTGTCCCCAAAGAGAATTCATTGACAGTTCTTGAAACACTGCACTGAATTTAAGGCCAAAATCAACACGGAATACCCAGACTTCAGCCCAAGAGATGTCATATCAAACGCACCCTTTCTCTTTCTTTAAATTACTCCAGGGTCATAAAAAATCACCACCAGTGCTGGAATGAGACACTGATGAAAGAGGTTGAAGGACAAGTGGTTAAAATCGTGTTGGGATTGGCAGGCATTTGTAGAACTATGTCAAATTATGCAAAAGGACACTGTATTATCTGCGCAAATAGCATAGAACTAGTAATAGATATTAACATGGATATACTGCCTGCTACAAGGTCAATGTTATGCCAAAATCAGGATTATCAAAGAAAGGTAAGAATATGGGCCTGAAAAATAGCATAAATTAAACTGACTGTTTGCATAATAAATATACCAAGAATGATAATCATACAAACACTTCAAACGTAGTTGAATATCAAGTTAATCCTCTTTATGGTATCTTTAGGTATCTTGAGTCTAATATGAAAACTAAGGGAGAGAAAGGCAGATCTAGCACAACTGCATCTAGGTCAATGAGTAGAAATGATTCAGAGTTGTCGAGCCACTGACAATCAATAGAGACTTGAAGGTGAGTTTCTTAAACCATCTATGTACCTGAGATGTCGTATCACATAAGGACAAAAGGAAAACTTAAATGCACAAGTATCACAAAAGGTGAGAACCCTAACATGAGTTCATGATTACAGAAGGATAGAGGACAAATAAATGTGTATGAGGAACGTTCAAGGATAAAAGTAAGGAAACAAACTGAAATGTTTTTGGGGCACGCAATGGAAAGCTAAGGAGACTCCAATGGCTTGTGTCGAAGGGATGGTAAAGAGCAGAGAGAGACATAAAATTACATAGATGGAATTATGCAAAAGCATTTGAAGCAACCTGCAGCGATACTAAAGCCTCTGTTGATACCAATTACAATAAGTCACAAAAAATTAGTCCATAGAGGCTTGATGGTCATGGGTATGGTTAGTTAGTTCAACTGAAAATGGATATTATACGAAATATCTGGCTGATGAAGCCCTCATCAAGCAAGTCTCATCTTGCATATGGCTTACAGGTGTAGTGGAAATGGCAACTAGCAATTCTGGTTGCAATAAGACAATATAAGGAAACTTAATAACAAACCATCAAACTAAACATCCAGAAAAAAATGCAGGCAGACTTGCTAAAAATACATATAATGTGCAACCATCCCTATTCATTCGCTTCAATTTATATTTTAGTAGCATAGACATTCCTCTAATTCTGTGGTTACTTCTTGATGACACCATTCCACTTTCCAAGTTGAATACCCTAGTAATCTAACACAAGATACATACTACTCGTACCAGTTAACATTTTCAGACTCCAAAGTGTTCTTCAATAACCACTTGGCCACTATGCCACAGTCCACTGGTCGGTGAGCTTCTTCCCTACACTGGATATTTGAGCCAGAGCATTCATTAGTAATAGTGAGGTAGAAAATTGTTACTTGGATTAAAAATTGTCAAGAGGGACACTTGCATTCCAGCAAAAGCCATAGGAACAGCCACAGGAGACATCAAAGCTTGCACCACCAAAATTAAAATATACTGCAAATTCGCACCCAGGAGCAGGGCACCATTTTATCTGCAAAAGAAATTTTTTGAGAAAATGAAGTGGTACATGAGAACCTTGTCTTATGTAAATTGAACTGCCCAAGCAATATGAACCATACAACAAGAATCATTGACTCTTAAATCTATCTCCTCTCAAACAATTACCTCAAGTATGTTAACCTAGACTACAATCATTTAATTCCATTCCATCATTCCAATTAAGAGATTGCTGAAAAAGGTTGACACATTAGAATGAAAACCAGGCTGTAGATATATCTAGAACTGGAACTTGTCGGAGGAACAACATTTGCCAGACTAATCAAAGTCATGCACACACATGAGAGAGGGCAGAAGCACAACCTCAAGCATGGCTTGCACAGAAATCATGTGACTCCTCCTTCCAAGAACTAAAAGCACAAGGCCATATAATATTATCCAAAAAGCTGATAAGCCAATGTGAGAAGACTTCAATAATAAAATTTGCGTTTTGTTTGCCTACGTGTCTAAGTACGTCCAGAATCTGTACCATATATGCCTTGACACATCAGCTTGATGTATATGAGTAAGCATGCAAGAACTAGCATAAAGCTAGGTATTGAAGCCTTTTTGAGATATCTTATAATCCTAGGACCGTTGACTTCAGCGAAGTCAAAAATGTTGCATATCCACATCAGGTAATTATCACCCATACTTGGTTTTTATATGCTAATTCTAATGGGCACTTTGGGTAATGTGTAGCAGAACTAAATATTCAATAGACATGAACACCCCGACAAACTTAACAGAGTAACTTCTAACCTAGACCCCAACTAAGGAAAATCTCACATCTTTCATTTTTCAGGAAGGACATGCAGATACTTTAGCTAACTCTGTATACATAAACAGCTATGAGTTTATTAGGCTATACGATCACCGTATATATTGTTTGTCAAGGACTCTAGACAAGCTTAATTTCCCCATAGTAAATGGGCGTAGCCAAGTCACATCTGTTTGACAAAATAGCTCTTACAATAAAATCATGCTTTTGGAATTTATTTTCAATTGCCTCCCATGTGATGAGTTTGATACTAAGAAGATACATGCGAGTGTATATGCAGAGTGTTAAACATAAAAAACTCAAACAGGAAGATTGAACACCATTGGTGATTAACCTTTTAAGGCAAAAGTGCCATGAGCAATGCTAAATTCAAAATAAGACTTTTGTTTATTTTTTACATCTTTAGACCATCATCATTCAAATTCAGATACAACTCACAGCTCTATGTAGCCATAGTAGAATATCTATAATGCGTTTAGAGACAGGAATATAAAGGTATAAATAATCGACATCTCAACAACTGTCCAGCCATTAGTAAGTTTTGCTCCGGATAATTAGATCGTCATGAATCATGCGCCAAAGAGAGTGAATTTGGACCATTTGCCCCAGACAAAAGCCCTCTTAATTGACATGACTAATAATCAGAGATATACCATAACCAAATAACCAAAGGATTCGCGTATAGCACACATGTGATGAAGATAACAATACTGGTCAATCCTTGCACTTAAATTTCTCTGTTAACTTTTCCAGGCAAACACCAAAATAAGGGGAAAAAACAAGTATAAACTGTAAGCATTGGCATAGCATAAATTTGGTTGCCTGTTTTACCTTTCTACTATCTTCAATATATGATCTAAGGAGGTAGCGTGAATACTTCTTTTTATTTTCACCAGTTGTCAGAGCATTAACCATGTCTCGACCAATAGCAGCCGCACAAGATGTATCAGGACATCGCAACATCAAGCATCCAGGACCATCTTTTATCGATGTTCCAATGTAACCTGTGCATAAAAAGCCAACAATCATGAATATAACAAAGGGAAACATAAACTGTAGTATACATTTAGAAGGAACAAACAAGCATGAAAAAATAACAAAGCAGGAAAATTTGAGTCCAATATGACAAACAGTATAGTAAAAGATATCAAATGCTAGGACAGATGCACTGTTGCAGAGACAAATCTTGTTTCAGGAGTCCTGCATGCAAATACTAGAAATGTAATCTGTGCACCACTTAACGAACCTGCCCAGCACATCCCACAAAAATAGTGGCCACAAGCAGCAGCACTCATCTTATGACGAGAATAGGTCTCAAAGCAGATTTTGCAAGTCAGCTGCAACCAATCAATTGCAAGAGATGAAGAAAGGGTAGCTTAACGAACAGATAGTGCATAATGAACTCTTTGAAAACGATTTACAAATTTCTGAGTTCATGTAAACTATCCAGACATGTGAGCGGAAAATTTTTAAATCAACCACAAAGAACTACTTACTTTCGAAGGAATTGACATTTGTACCGGCCTGGAATACAAGCCGACAGCCTTACGAACATTCTCCTCTTCGGCGAACCACCCATCATGCGCCTCATTGACATTCCTGTAAATATAAACAGCTCTCAAGACATAACAGATTAACAATCAAATCCAACATGACCTGTACAAAAGGACTCATATGTGAGGGCCATGCATCAAAAGATGCATAGTTTGATGGCAAAGCTTCAAATCATACTCTGAAGTACTTATTCTTAATCTAGAGCCATTAAAGCACATAAAAAAGCAGCAGATTTCCAGAATGTTGAACTAACTATATACAGAAATGGTCACTTTAACCACCAGATTGGACAGCAATCACTGAAATAATCCCTTCAATTCAGATATCTCAGAGGACCTTAGCAATAGAAAGTCAGCTTGCAAGGGACAGAAATGTTGCCCTCAATCTTTATTGACCAAACGTAAAGCCTTGTCATAATCTCACATGTTCCCAAAATATTGCACCAAATAGATACTCATTAAAGGTCGTCCTTCTAACATGTGTGCTATACAGTGGAAATACATGTTTATCATAAGCAATTGAAAATGTGCAAAGAAGGAAGCCATTACCATTTATAATGCTGCAAAAGGATACATGATTCAACACTCGAAATAGACAGTACGAGTGATGTACTGTTTATATCTTCCTCCTGGAGCTGCCGGATGCCTGCTTCACTCAAGATAGTGTAGTTTTGCTGACATTATAACAAACAGACATAGAAAAGGAACATAATCACATCTCACGACTAGACTATAATACCAAACCACGACACAATTGTAAGTTCTAAACTCTCCTCTCTGACTAGGCATCAACCATGGAAATATAAGGCACAATCATCTACGTGATGGAAACGGGACCTAACGTATTAGGAGCCAGAAGACTCTGCTCACATTGAATGTATGATATGAAGAATGCAAACCAACCCAACAAACTAGACACCATATGAAAATTTATATTGAGTATCTAATCAATACTAAATCAACTTCCAACAAAAAGAATACCAAAAGGATACAAACGAAAGCTCAAGTAGATCTCTTGGCCAAACATTACATCATATCGCTCATGATCAGACCCAGTTTACCAAAGCAAACTAAAAATTAAAAAACGCTGAGCCCAAATACAATACATCCAGCAGCCAACGTCACAGACACCAAGAAACCAGATTATAAAGCTAAGAAAATTATATCACTTAGCCATAATAATGATACAAGAAACAATAAAGGCCAAAAGTTCAAATTTTTTTTTTTTTTTTTTGGCAATCTCCTCGGCTAATTACACAAAACCGACCACGCTCACCAATCGAAACCCAAAACTCTAAAGACGAATCCGGTAACCATAAATCTAGTCCCAACATCACGAACACCCAAAATCACTAAAATAAAACACAAACAGAGGAAAACATCTATCCTGACAAGAAGAACATCGCTAAATCATCAAAAAAAAATTGAACTTTTCACAGTCCACTTACCTGACGCTTATTGACACCCGCGGAATCATCAAACTCGTTACCGGAGTACTCATCATCCTCATCGTCGCTGGACATCCCCGTATCTCTGCAGCCATCCTCCTCCATCAACTCAGAATCGTCCGCGTCGTACAATTCGCCATCGGAGTCCATCTCCCCACCCCAAAAAAAAAACCTCAAATCCGCCTCTCAGAAGCCGAAAGAACCCAACAATCCGACGCGATCGCCGGAATAGGGCACGAATCGGCGGCGCTTCTAGGAGAGAGAATAGGGTTTTGGGGGGGAGAGAACCAGGAAAAGGGTGGCACCTAAACTTACGAGACTCGTATATATAGGTTACGTAGGAGGCGTTAGGGCTACTAGACGATGACCGCTAGTGATTTAAGAAAGAGAGGGACACCACCATGAGGGTATACCCATAGCCGTCCGATCCTTGTGATGATGCAAAGAACGAATCCTGATGCAAGAGGGTCGGTGGTAATTAGTAGACCGCACGGTGAGGTCGTTAACCAATAAGAATCGGACTCGGATTAAGATAACCAATTTGGGTCCGAGTGAGGATCCAATATGCTTTGGAGTTGATTGAAATACATATTTGCCTAACCCTATATAACCACTAGGGCACAGTATACATGTGACTAGGACACAGTTTATATGTGATGATGATTCTCCACCCTCCTACACACATGAAATATAAAATAATATCCTCACCACCAAAACATGTGATGATTCTCCAGCTTCATAAACACATGAAATATAAAATAATGCAATCACCAAGCTTTTTTATCCTAATAAAACATATCTATCCATATATTATAAAAAAGAGAGTCACCGGCTGTTTTCGTCTGATGCACTGTCTACGTGGCTATCTGTTTATTTATGTATTCGGTATCAATCACATTATCTTAATTAACTATAATAATTACCCAGGTTACGTTGTGCGCTTTATTTCCATCGTCCGGCGCTTCCACTCCTTCTCTCTCCTCTCTCCACCACCACTTCATCTCCTTCACCCCACAGCCACCCCACGCTCGAGCTCCACCCACGCGACCACCGCCGTTCTCCCCTCCAGTCGCGACTAACCGCCGCCGCCCCATCCGCCATTAACGCCGGCAGGCTCCCAAGGTCGCCATCACCTCCCCACAGCCTTCCTCCTTCCCTGGCAAAGTCGCGGCCACCCGCGGCTCCTTCTCTCCGTCCCGTCACCGCTCTCCTCCTGGAGGTCTCCCTTCACCGACGCCGCCCTCCCAGGCATCGGCGACCTCCATTCAACCTCAGCCATCGTCGTGACCCTCCGCCCCCTCCGGTTCCAGCACCCGCCGACGGCTCCGCTCCGCCCGACGACGCCATCGACGCCGATCGTCCCCGAGCTCCAGCCTTCACCGGAACCCGTCGCCACCCCTCTCAACTCCGACGCCTCCGGCCACCCCAACCCCATCTAACATCGGATCCAGGGTCCCCTCGCCGTTGTGGCACTCCTCCGACCCCTTCCAGGCGAGATCCGCCGTCGAACCGACCTCCTCCTTGCTCGCGGTCATTTTTAACAGATCTCTTGTGTAAATGCTCTCGCTGCCAATATGGTACTGTTGTGATGCTGCGTATAAGGTGTTTGAGGATTTGTCGAATCTTTGGACCCATATTCTTTTACAGGTATGGTATAGCAGTGGGTTTGTGTTTCCCTTTCCTTTATCGTTGGTACAGTAACAATTTATCTCCTCTTATTTATGTGCTTTATTTTATTATGTAACAAGTTTGGCCAAGGCCTTTCTTCTCTATCTAAATCTTGGCGATTCATCTTTTTCATGTGCGTGTGGATTCGAAATTCCCAATGAAGAAAGAGGCATATGGTAAGCAGTATGTCTTTGCTTTTGGGTTAGCTTGCAAGGAATTGTGGTAGTAATGTCTTGATTCCTATGAGTGTGTGCATTAAATTTTGCTGCATGTTTGCCTCCATGAAATAGTTGAATAGGTTGATGTCCATCATGAAATACTCTACTGGCGCGTTGTTTAAGTAATTCTTCAAGTTTATGAGTGTGAAGTGTGAATTTCCGTACACAACTATTTTCCATCAGAATATGAACAAAGTTCTCAATAGCTCTACATTTAGAACTTCTCTTAATCTTTGTTTTTCAGGTTTACAGAACCCCATTACCCTGATGAGTTATGTTAGACCAGTAATGGCATTAGCTACTACTCTCTCGTCTCTTTTGATGGATCATATATGATTAATTGAAAAAAGGACAGAGTAATGTAAATGATGAGACGAACTCGTGCTGCGAAGTACGTTATCCTTGATGAGATGGATTACCAAGATGATACTTGATCCCTTATCCCTTTGGGCTACATTTTTTCATTTACATGGTAATATCTCATTCATGCTCATGCTTATAATAGATGTGGAACTGAAAATTCCTACTCTAGATGATTTATAACTTCATTGTTTCATAATTGTCTTACTATTTTGTGTCTGCAACCCAAAGCAATATTATGGAGTGAAGCATATGTGCTTACAAATTCTTCTTGTACTTTCCTCAGGGGATGTGCTGAGATGACACACAGGCTCTTCACTCTTGCACTGGCAACAACTTCTAACACCACAATGGTTCAAACCCACAAACAGGATGTCTAAGAATGAAGAAAGCAAGCTGGTGAGTTCAGCTCTGCTTACGTTTTCAGCTCGATGGTTCTGACTATAATGTTCCACACTTCTCATCTCCATAAAATTCAATACTCGTGATACCAGAAGTTGAAGTTGCACCAACCCTTGAACTCATCGAATCAAAAGGCAAAAGAAGTTGATGTTGCGATATTTTTGAGTAGCCTCCATGGCGTTACTGCTGTTTATGCATATAATCAAAAGAAGTTGTAAAAGTTATATAATTTTTCTGCTAATTGGTACCCCCACCTCAAGCCTCCTATAATTTTTCCTTCATCTTGGGCAGTTTTGATGCGTAATTGCAAGTGAGGTCGGGGGTTCTCTTTTGCAGTGGCATAAAGCATTCCTTGCTAAGTCTGGGTTTGGCATTGTTGTACCTGGTCATTCATGCATTTGGTAATTCTTTGTTTGTATATGATCCCACTTACCTACAACTCTTCTTGTTGGTAAATGCGATGTATCATGTGTTTTATGAGATTATCCCTATAACTCTGTTCTCCGATGAGAAAAGACGGATTCCATGTAACTTTGATTTCATTTAATCAACAACTACTGATTTCGGTCAGTTCTTCTTTTGAAAATCTAAATTGACAACTTTAAATTCAAAATGATAAATATATATATAATGACAACTTTGAGTATTTTTCCAACATGAAATTATTTAGAAACTTTGAGTGGTTCCGGCAAATAAAAAACTACGTAAATGCATGTATAATAAACATTTATTTACTTCATCTGAATACAAATACTTTACAATTTTCCAACATTGACTTACAAAATTTGAGTGGTATCCGGTGCAAATAAAACACCACATAAATGCATCTATGAATTAACATTTATTTACTTCATTTGAATAAAAATATTCTATTGATTTTTTATTGTAATCAAAAGTGGTGTGCACGTGCTTCGCTAAACCACTAGTATCCATACATGCTACAGTTGCGTAGATGGACTCAAACAATTGACTCCAAGTCTCAAACCCATCCCAATAATGAAGCTTTGAAGGATTCAATCTCAAAACAATTATACATGTAATAATTTTTTTCTCTATTCAAAACAATTATCCCACTAATCCTAGCCTTTAGATCAAGCCCACCTTAGATCTCCACCATCCATCAACTCTCCTCCCACTCGTTCTCTCTTTCCCACAGCCTATTTCCCTCGACCTCCTCTCTCCCTCGACCCCCCTCACCCATGATTGTGACCCAGCAAGCCCAACACCGACTGCGAGCTCCGCCCATGTCCCGCCTCTCGTCGTTCCTCTCCATCGCCTCCCCGCCGAAAGCCCTCGCCGGGATGTCCTCTACCAACCAACTCCCCTCCCACTCGTTCACTCTTTCCCCCAGCCTATTTCCCTCGACCTCCTTTCGCCCCTCACCCACAATCGCGACCCTGCGTTCCTGATCCATGAAGCCTTGTGTGGTTTGAGAGTAGTCGACGGCCTTCATCTCTTGCTTGCTTCGGCATCGTTCATCCCCTCGCTCTGGATAGTTCACGATCATCCATAGACTTCGATCAGGACGGGATTGGGATGATGCCAGTGAAGATGGCGGTGATGGATCAAAGGTCCGGGCATGATTGGATCACCTCCTCCTCCGTCGACTTCGATCCAAACCTGCTCGGCCCGGCGATGGAAGGGAGTGACTCCACCGCAACAGAGCAACTCCAGGTGACACCCAGCTTTAGACGCAGCTACCTCCGACCATCTCCACCGGACTCCACCTCCTCATCTCTGTTGTCCTCCAAAGAGGCGTTCCTGATCCAAGAAGCCTTGTGTGGTTTGAGAGCAGTCACGGCCTTCATCTCCTACTCGCCTCTGCATCGTTCATCCCCTCACTTTAAACCACGTCACGTATGACTCCACGTTGGACAGAGTTGCCAACATGACAAACCAGGTAACCGTGAATGGATCTTATAAGGTAGACTAGGTGAGCCTCCAAACCTTGCACGGGTAACTACCACTCCCACTAGTACCCTTTCTCTCTCCTAACCATCCGGTAAGTACCCCTTCTCTCTCTCTCTCTCTCTCTCTCTCTCTCTCTCTCCCCCCCTCGTCATGTGTGCACAAGATGTAGATGACTCATATACCATGACATAACTCAAATGTCACATCATAAAACCTTACTTTATAAGATAGATTAGGTGGCATGGGAGCCCGTGCCACCTGACACAGATAACCACCAGCGCATACTCCTTTCTCTCTCTCTCCTAACCACCCGCTAACCACTACCATCCACTACTCCCTTCTATGTGGCTTTATCTAGATCGTCTGATCTATCCAGTCTTAACTTGGATCAGACATCCCTATCCGTCTGATAGAATGCATTGAATATTATATAATAGATTTAATGTCAAATTACTAATAATAAATCTTCTCATAAATTAATAATAAATTCGCGAGTGATATATAAGTAAAAACTTTGATGCATGAGGCTTTGATATGTGGACTACTAGTATGGGCCGCGCCACTTTGCACGTTTTTATTTGTCCACGTTTGCTAGTGCTCCACCCTTCGATCTTGGATAAAACCATCTCCACCGTCGGATGTGGATTTCTTCTCTCCCATATGAACGTTTAATGTGAAATTTGTTATAATAAATCCTGTCATAATTTAGTAATCAATTCGGTAACCATTTAATGTGAAATTTGTTATAATAGATCCTGTCATAAATTAGTAATCAATTAGGCAAAAATATATATGTCTAAATTTTAATGAAAGAGGCTTTTAATATATAGACCACTAGGTGGGCCCCCTGCCACCTGACAGGGTAACCATCAAGTTAATGGGTGATTCGGTTATAAAAATCGAATTTGATTAATGAATTAGTATGGATATTATATAAGGTTGTATTAGATTAATATACTATAACTATAGAATAGATATAACTGTATGAATTAAATCAATCTTATAAGGGGTGGTTATGTATAACCGTTTTTGCTCCTCATAAGGTTGATGACAGTCTCTACCCATGCAATTACTATATTTTCCTCTGGTAAATAATTTGATGTTGTTTGATTTGATAGCGCACAGATAAGATCAGAAAATATTCGGTGAGAGCAGTTGGCACCGCATAAGAAGCTCCACTCAGATCATGACATGTAAACATTTATTTTGCCACATCAACAATGAATTTTTGTTAAGAATAAAATTTTGTGTATATGGACACGTTGCACATGTGCACATGCCATGAATCGGTAGTCCACTACCGATTCTATCATCTAGTCCTTCGATAGTGGTCTATTGATGTACTAGATCAATGAATCGGTAGTGGACTACCGATTGAATTGTACCGGTAGTGGACTACCGATTGAATTGTACCGGTAGTGAGCTACCGATTAGTTGATATTTTCTATTAGTATCTGATCACTACTGATGGACTAGATGAATAATTCAATTGGTAGTGAGTTACCGATTTATTGATCTGATCCATCGGTAGCCCACTACAGATGGAATAGAAGAAATAATCGTATCCCACTACAGATTCACGACATATGTAATACATATGTCACGTGAACATGTACACAAATCAGCGCTCTTTTGCTAAATCCCGTAAAACGCTCTCCATCTCATTCTATTTGAAATATTGTCATAAAATTGATTTTTCTTTCCTCCACTTCATCTCGTTTAAAATTCATATATCGCTACTGATATGACAATTAATCTAATTCAAACAGAAGATACATGCGTTAAGATCAGTTTAGTGGAGCTAAGCACAAGTTTTTTTTTTTTAATTAGTTGAGCCCGAAGGCTAGATTATTAGAACAACGCTACTTACATCATACGGTCAAAAAAGGAGAGCCATAGCCGCCCTCCCATGACCAAAAGTAACGAGACCGACTAGCGCTAACCAAATAGGCTAGTCTTCCCGTTACATGTAACAAAACAGGACCGACTCAAAGAGTCAAAACAGTAGCCTAGCCATGGATCCAGAGGTCATTGCCTGCATAACAGTGCGCCTCGCCGCTAACAGACCATCCCCAGCTCTGGCGCCCCTACAATTCCAGTGAACAAACTTCATCGGGAACAATGACAGTGGGCTCGCCCGGAGTGAAAGCAAAACGACGCTTTCGCCGGTTACTGCGTTCAGAAATTGTGGACTCTGTAGGAACCATCGTCATCTCCTGATCACCACTGCTGCTCACTGTGTCATCCTCTTCCTCCATCTCAACATATCGTGTGGGATCGTAGATGGGAGTAGCTGCACGGAGAGCCGAGTGCATACGGTTGACCGCGCATCGTGTGAATGTCATCCAACTCCTCCTCTCTGATAGGCGGATCTGGGATGTAGGGCAGTAAGCTTCGATCAACAAAACTGGGTTGTACATATGAGGTAACGTGGTTCTTCCCCTTCAACAGTTTACCCAAACCAGACCCATCGACGCTGGAGCTATCAATTCGTGGCACGCCTGAAGGCCCATCGAGCTGAGCGCCAGGCTGTATCCCACCAGGGATGTCGCACCCCGACCCGCGAAAGCCCAACCGGGCCGGGCGACGCGAACCGGAACCTACAAAACGCGGAAAAAGAACGGCGATGGTTCCCTCTAACCTATTGGTCTCCCTAACAGTTCACCAAAAACACCCTCAATTAAAACAACATTAATTAGCAAAACCTCGAACCTCAGATTTAATACTCAAAGTGTTAAATATACATATCATCGGAGAGGGGAAGTATGAGGACCCGTCCCTCTCCTCCTGTGGCTTGCTGTGGGCCGCAAGGGCAATTTGGTAAATTGCACCTTGTCGGCTAGTTCCACACTCGCGCTTGTACACACACTGACCTTGTTTGTGGTAATGTTTGCTTAGAATGGTTAGTGGGACTCTGGATCGAAAGATCCGGACTTAGACTTGAGTTCTTGCCTAAGTTTAGCTTTCAGCACAAAAAGGATCGATCCTCTGAGGCTAAGAGATCGATCCTCTTCGTGCCAGAAAGTCAAGTGAGGAAGGAACGATCATTCATAAGTCGGTTCGTTTGCCTATAAAGCAGACGAGATCTTCTTCCTTGAATCCCTTTTGAAATCCGGCGATTTGAGCTCAGATCTCGCGATTTTTGAAGGCATCTGAGGACGATCCAAGGCCTAGCTGCTTGGATCTAAGCTGCTCTTACTCCGGTAGGGATCCTACCGACATCTCTCTTCGGGGTTTTGAGTTTTCCGGTTTGAGTTGAGTTCTTTTGCTTAGATCTGATTATATAGTTGTTGGTTTTCAGTGATTTTACCGGTTTTGGACTCGTGGGATCTTGATCTATCAGATCCCAAAGTTTCGTGATGTTTGGGTGTCTCTTCCGGCGGTATTCCTCGCCGGAAGGACGCCGGCGAACCCATCGGGATTGATCCTTCTTGAGGAAGGATCGATCTCTCTGGTTGGTCATGCCACGCCCGATGAAGGATCGATCTCCTGCTTGGAGAAGATCGATCCTGGTTCTTGGGTGGCATGGTTACCCTTCGTCGCGAAGAAGATCGATCTTCCTGGGAGGAAGGATCGATCTTTCTTGGTGCGACGCGAAGGGTGCCCTCTGTCTCAAGAAAGATCGATCTTCCTTGCCTCGACAGTGAGGGAGGCTCACTGTTACTTAAAAGATCGATCCTTCCCTTGGGGAGGATCGATCCTTTAGTAGCAGAGAGGGTTTTCATGGCTTTTGCCCGCGGGGCTTGGTATGCCGGTTTTGCTTATCGCTTTATACCTTGTATATACGATTAAGCACGTTAGCCCTATAATGGGGCAGTGGTGAACCAGGGGAGTGATGACTCCTGGGATTGTGTAGAATAAACGGGCGGGTAGCCCTACAGCTTTCCATAGCCTTACATGCCGGCGTGCGCCGAGGGCTTTTACCTGCTATATTTGTAAGCTGTTGTTTGCGGGGTTGTTTCCCGGTGCAGGTGTTGTGGTGGACTGCTGGCAGTTGGTAGTGGTACCACTGCAGCAGTCCCTAGACCTGAAATCATTGCTCACCACCCCGGGCCGGCAGGGTGCCGTGCCTAGACCTTGTATTTATATCATCACATCCTGTTGCATGCTTACACGTATCTTTTCTGCGCATGTTCATAGCATGCATTGTGTTGTGCACTAGTTGCATCTGTTTAAGGTGTTGCCGATCCGGGGCTTCCGGGTAGCCCGGATCTATCTCTTAGGACCGTGGCGGGTAGCTTGGTCCAGGACTCGATTTGTAGTATTCAGTCTTTTCTATGATAGGGTTAGTTGGAAATGAATACTGTTGTGTTTGATGTTTAGAGGTCGTGTCGGCCTCGAGCCAAGTCGAGGTGTAGCCGGTACCCAGTCTTTCTAGAACTCTTGGGTGGCAGGTGTGACTACCCAGCAATGCTATCCGCCAACAGTGCCCAGGATCATGTTGTGAGTTGGCAGTGTCGTTTCCTGCCTTACTGAGTGTGACCCAGTGTGTGACCAGTTCGCTGGAAGACCATGGCTGGGGCTCTCAGGGGCATCCGGTGGGGTTATGGGACCCCTGTGATACACCTAGGCTTTGCTTGGGGGCGACACTGTTGTGTTCCCTTCCTTGTGAGTGTCGTAGTGTAGTGTCCCTGCTGAGCTTAGTGCTCACTCCTACCCGGGCTGCGTTTTGCAGGTGCTGGCGCGAGCTCTTCTTCGGTCGCCCCTACCGGGCAGGTGTTCGGTGACGTGGCGGCGTCTGGCGGTGCTTGAGAGGTGGAGATCATGTCGTTTTACCCTTTTTGTTATAGATAGTCTCCTACGGGAGTGATAAATGTATAATTTCCTTGTTTGAGGTTTTGTATGTTTTCCAGTTCCTGTGTTTGAGGTTTTGTAATTGTTGTTAATACAGGATGATTAAGACTTGTTAGGGTAACCACTACGATTAGAGGGAAACCTCGCCAAAATTTTCCGCAGTAGGTTAGGTTCCGCTTCGCGTCGCCCGGCCCGGTTGGGCCTACGCGGGTCGGGGCGCGACAGGAAGATTCGAATACAACATTGCTCCCGCAGGAGACTAGCTAACCAAAAGGGTAAAAGCAGTAAATATCGCCACCTCTCAAAAGCCACCAGGCGCCGCCGCACCGCCAACCAACTGCCCGGTAGGGGCCACAGAGGAAGAACTGACGCCTGCACCTGCAAAACACAGCCCGGGTAGGTGTGAGCACTAAGCTTAGTAGGGATCTACACTACGACACACAGAAGGAAGAGGGAAACGCAACAGTGTCGCCCTCCAGTAGGACCTGGGTGTATATAGGGGTCCCATAACCCCACCGCGTGTCCCTGAGGCCCAGGAGCAGCCATCAATAGCAGGAACAACACTGGCGACACACAAGCTGAGTAGGCAACTTCACTACTCCCCAGGTCAGCACAGCGGGACACCAGCTACACCTCAGCATCCGACTCAAGGCCGACACAACCTCTATAATCATCAAGCCACAAGTGCACCAGTCATCTAAGCCTATCATCGAATCGACTGGGCACCACAATTCAAACCGGGTCCAAACAACCCAACCCCGGTCCTAGGGCTAAGTCCGAGCTTCCAGCCTCGGGACGGCGACCCAAAGATCTCCCACGCCCTAACCAATGCAACTAATGCACAAGTCAACGATGCATGCTATGACATACACAGATAAGAAGCAAAGCATGCAACAATATGTCAAGCATCATAAAAGTCAACCGGATCGCTGCAGCGGTACTACCAACCGCTGCCAGCCGACCCGCAGCGAGTCCCGGCATTACGACGGTACCGCGACCGTCACCCGCGGACTCCTGCAACGGGAAGCAACCCCGAAAATGATGATGAACAGTAAATAATATAATATTATATTCTGAAATATAATATTATATTCAAACACCCAAAACCTCTACTTAGGTACTAATTGATCCCGTCGATCCGACATCCAAACGACGTCGGATTCAAGATCCAACTTAGCCATCAGTAGGTGTATATACCATGATCAACATATCCAAAATCCATAATCATCCAACGGTTGGATTAAGGAGAAAACATTAATCATAATTATTAAAATAGACCATTTAAACACCATCAGCTAGCTTTGGGATCGATCCGAACAATTTGGATCGATCCGAAAGCTTCATACTAGCTTACTAGTAAATTGCTGCAACACAGCCCTCCAGCAAATAATTCATAACAAATCGTAGAAAAATCAGAAAAAATATGAAATCAGTGGGGTTGGAGAGTAGACTCAAAGATCTACCACTCTTATGTTCATCACAACCCAAGATTACGTACACGCCGACCGAAAAACTCGCCGCAAGCCGGCTGTTCTTCAAGAACAGCAGAAAACCAGAAATCCGAGACTAATCATGCATAAAACCTACTCAAATCTCAACTGATTAACATGAAACTTAAATCAGTAATTCTAATAGGCATAAGGAATCCAACAAAACAAGGATCAACAAGATCCAACGGCTAGATCTAAAGAAAACCCGAAAACGACATCAGTAGGTATAACCCTACCTAGCTGCGCTTTCCTCAGCTGATTCCCTGCGAGTTGATCCCCAACAAGCTTCCCAACCACTTCAGGGATCTTCCTCTCGTTGCCACGAATCCAACGAGCCTTAGAACGCCGAAAAAGATGGTCGAATGAGGGAGAACGGAGGTGATGAAGCTTGCTGTCGGAAACAGGGGAAGAAAGCAGAGGTTTCGGGAGAAGGAAGGAGGAAGAAGAAAGGAGGAGAAGGAGGAAGAGAGGGGAAGAAAAGGGGGGAAAGGGGAAAGGGAAAGCCGGGAAAGAGGGGAGAAAGGTGAAGGAGGGGAGGGAAAGTCCTCCCCCTCTGACAAAGGAGAGCTACAGTGTCTGGATCGATCCAACACCATGCTAGATCGATCCAAGACAAGGATGGATCGATCCAACACTAGTTGGGATCGATCCACAGGGTCAAAAACCCCCCGACTCGTTCACGAGTCCGATCGATCGCTCCTACGAGCGACCGATCGCTCGAGGGCCGCCAGCAGCCCAAAGACGGGCTGTTGCGCGCCCGAGCTGGGATCCTCCGATCCCGGGTCCACCTAGCCATTCTAAACAAACATGAACACAGACAAGGTCATTGTGTGCACACGCGGGTGTGAAACAAACCAATAAGGCGCAATTTACCAAATTGCCCTTGCGGTCTACAACGAGCCACAGGGGTAGAGGGACAGGTCCTCACAAGGGATGTGCTACCAAACCCCCACTGTATATAATGACAAAGGGGACGTTTGGTTGGTGGAATCGCGTGATGCATGGGATCGTAGGATGCATGCATCGGGCAGTAGATGCATGTGTTTGGATGTCTTTTGGATCAGCCGATGCACTTTGATCCTATATATATATATATATATATGAATTTAATGTTTGTGCGGCAGTTCCCTCAAGCTTCTGAGGACGAAATCATGAAGAAATGTTATGAACATTTAAAGAATCAGTTCACCAGCCATTTCGCCGGCTCTGATCGGATTTCAATTGGTTCTGACGATCCTATGCAGGATGCTCAAGACCCCTATGGTGACCACGAGGCTATTTGGACTCAAGTCATTTCCCAAGATATGCCTGGGAAAAAGAAAGGAGCTGTACCTACTACTAGTGGAGCTTCCACCAGCTAAAGGAAGCATCTTTTCTTTTGGCTAAATGTCAAAGAATCTTTCCTTTATATCCTATCAGATGACCACTCAACTGACTGCAGTCTATTCAGCACACGAAATGGCGGGCCCTACCTTTTTGAACAATTATTTGTTTCACTGGCCGACATGATTTGCTGTAAAGAGAAATATTCTCTCACTTATTGCTGGATGCACTCATAGAGCATCTCTTGCCTTCCTATATAAGGATGTGAACCACTCTTGGTTCGGTACGCTGGATTTCGCCCACTCCTCTCTTCTCTTGTAACCCTTCTTCTCCCCTGTACTACTTCCAGTGGAATAATAGCTTGAAGTTTTTCTGTAAGTTTTCCTCTCTTCTTATTTGTTTATTTAGAGATATTTTTTAGAAGTAATATCCAAAGGCTGGAACTTTCATAGTTCAGTTCTACCTTCCGATCTCGTCAAAAAGATCGGTAGCATCGAGCGCCAGTTCTACCTTCCGATCCTGTCTGAGAGATGCTCGTTGCCTTAACTGGCCTCAATCCCTAATGGGAATTATGGAAACTAGCCTCAGCCATGGACCAGTGTATTTTAATGTCTACCCTATGTGAGGACCTGCCCCTCTACCCCTGTGGCTCGCTGTGGACCGCAAGGGCAATTTGGTAAAATGCGCCTTGTTGGTTTGTTTCACACCTGCGTGTGCACACACTGACCTTGTCTGTGTTCGTGTTTGTTAGAATAGCTAGGTGAACCCGAGATCGGAAGATCTGAGCTTGGGCTTGTGTTTTGGCCCAAGTTTGTCTTACTGGGCGAAGGAGATCGATCTGGATTGCTAATGAGATCGATCTGGCCTTGCTAGCCAGATCGGTCTGACATGCTTTGGAGATCGATCGCTTAGTGCAGAAGGTTTTGGGGCTGTTTGCGGCTCGGGAGCGATCGATCGCTCGTAGGAGCGATCGATCGGACTCGTGATCAAACAGTCGGTGGGTTTTCTTCTCTTCCGCGATGACGAAGCCGACCGTCGTTTTCCCCTGTCAGGGGAGGGAGGACTTTCCCTCCCCTCCCCCAGGCTTTCCTCCGGCTTTCCTGGCTTTCCCCCGAGCCTTCCCTTCTTCTTCTTCCCTTCTCTTCTCTTCTCTTCTTCTTCCTTCTTCCTTTCTTTTCCCGCGGTGCTCTGCTTCTTCTCTTCTCCGCCGGCGAGCTTCTTCTTCGCCGTTCTCCCTCCTCCGACCACCAAATTGGGTGTTCTAAAGCTTGTTGGATTCGTGGAGACAAGAGGAAGGTTTCTGAGGTGGTTTAAGGTCGTGTTGGTGGCTGGTTTGCGAGGGATCAACCGGGAATGCGCTGTTGGGTAGGTTCTTCTACCTACATGTGTTCTTCAGTGGGTTTCGCGAGATCTAACCGTTGGATCTGTTGATTCTCATGCTTGTAGATGCTTCTTACCTACTAGAATAACTGATCTAAGTTTCATGTTGATCAGTTGAGTTTTGAGTAGGTTTATTACATGATTAAGCTCGGATTCTCTGTTTTTCTGCTGTTCTTGAGAAACAGCCGGCTTGCGGCGCGTTTTCCGGCAGGTGAGTACATGATCTTGGCTTTTGCTAAACATAAGAGTTGTAGATCTCTTCGTTAGCTTTCCATTTCATCTTGTTTCGTATTTTTCAGATTTTTTTACGATTTCTTATGAATTGTTTTCTGTAGGGCTGCGTTGCAGCAATTAATTAGAAAGTTAGTTTTGATTAGTGGTTTTCATTAGCGTTTTCCCGTTAATCCAACCGTTTGATGATTCTGGATTTTGGATATGTTGATCCATACATGTAGGTCTACTGGTGACTAAGTTGGATCTTGAATCCGACGTTGTTTTGACGTCAGATCGACCAGATCAAATAGCCTCTAGTAGAGAACATTTGGTGTTTTTAAATATAATATTATATGTCGAATTATAATATTATATTTCTACTGTTCATCAGCGGTTTTCGGGGTTGCTTCCCGTTGCAGGAGTCTGTGGTCGACGGTCGTGGTACCGTCGTAAAGCCGGGACCCGCTGCGGATCGGCTGGCAGCGGTCGGTAGTACCGCTGCAGCGATCCGGCTGACTTATATGATGTTTGCCATACTGTTGCATGCCTATCTCATGTCTGTGTATGTCATAGCATGCATTGTTGAATTGTGCATTAGTTGCATTGGTTAGGGCGTGGGTGATCCTTGGGTCGCCGTCCCGAGGCTGGAAGCTCGGACTTAGCCCTAGGACCGGGGTTGGGTAGTTTGGACTCGGTTTGAATTGTGGTGTCCAGTCGAATTTTATGATAGGCTTAGAGGACTGGTACACCTGATGCTTGATGTTTGTAGAGGTCGTGTCGGCCTCAAGTCAGGTGTTGAGGATGCCACCGGTGACGGGTCTTATTCTTTGGGCAGTGTCCATTCCTGTCAGTAGGGGCATCAGTGTGGGCCCATGGCGAGTTGGGTGACCACAGCTGGAACCCTACGACACTAGGCGTATCCAAGATGGGCCCAGTCCGTTGGGGTGACCATGGTTGGATATGCCTAGAGATCACCGGTGAATGGTAATGGGACCATTTTAGCTCACTCGAGTCTGGCTTGAGGGCGACACTGTTGCGTTTCCCTCTTCCTTCTGTGTGGCGTAGTGTAGATCCCTACTGAGCTTAGTGCTCACACCTACCCGGGGCTGCGTTTTGCAGGTGCAGGCGTCAGTTCTTCTTCTTTGGCCCCTACCGGGCAGTTGGACGGCGGTGCGGCGGCGCCTGGTGGCTTTTGAGAGGTGGCAATATTTACCGCTTTTACCCTTATGTTAGATAGTCTCCTACGGGAGTAATATTGTATTTGAACTTCCCCTCTCCGAGGTTTTGTATAATTAATACTTGAGTTTTAATCTGAGATTCGAGGTTTTGCCTTTTGATGTTGTTTTAATTGGGGGCTTTGATGAATTGCTAGGGAGACCAATAGGTTAAGGAGAACCCTCGTCGTTCTTTTTCCGCGTTGATTAGGTTCCGGTTCGCGTCGCCCGGCCCGGTTGGGCTTTCGCGGGACGGGGCGCGACACCCTAACTTGAGTCTGTCTTTGACTGATCCTAACATCCTTGAAGCGGTTAGTCTTAATATCAAGACTCATGGTTATGAATTCTTACCTCAATCTGAAACTATAGCTATCGTTTATAGAATTCATTACAAGGTCCTTAGCTCCTAAAGCAAAACAATTTACCCTCCCGGGAAAAACAGTCTTAATTGAGACTAATTTACTATCGTCTCATATTGCTACTAATAGACAGATTAAATGGAATGAAGTTAATTTTCGTGACAATTGGTTATTAGCTAATGCCATCCCACCTAGACCAATTGTAAACCAACAAGTTGATCAAATCTCTCAAACTGATGATGGTGAAGTTACTATAACTTTTGATCCTAATAGGACTATTAAATTCACTGATATTACTACCTCTTCTAGGAAATCGATTTCTCGTGAAGGAACCCCTCAGGCTATTAGAATTTCTGAGTCTCAAATCCCTCATGGGGTTTATGAGAAGGGATCTAATACTGATTGCGAATGAGTTTCCAGTTGTAAATGGATTTTAGACCCAATAGTCCCCTCAGGAGATACCTCAATGAGGAATTTCAAGAGTTATATAATAAACAATTTCGTGATTGGTTTTTCGCAACCTTTAATGAGGAACAGAGAAATTCTTATAAAGAATTATACTATAGTGAATTAGAAGCAAAGAACCAGATTCAGTTTTTTGCTCCTTGGTTTTATAATCACTATGCTGAAGAAAAGAAGATGAAATTACTACAATCATTGATCAAATAGCCGAAGAACATAATTCAGGAGAAATTACTGAAGAACATGATCCTCCTGCTAGAATAAATGTCATTGAAAATTACATTAAAAGTTGGAAAACTGTAGATGGTGTGCAAAAAAGGTCTTTGTACCCCCCTACGGAACCTCTTAAATTAGAAGGAATCTCCACCTCTAATCTCGAAGCCACTGCTTTTATTAAACCTGTTGAAACGGCCAATGAAACGATTAAAGAACTTAATAAGCTCTTTAAACAGAATAATTATGCTAATGTTTATTCCCAAGTTTTAGGTCAACAGTTGACTCGTGTTGAAAAAACAATTGATAAACTGGTTACTAAACTTGGTGAACTAATTCCCAATCTTCATTTGGGCAAAGATAAAGCTGTCAAACTACATACCAGACCCTCTGTCAAACCGAATGCTGAAATCTCAAATTTTAAATTAGAAAAAGATTTAGCAGGAGAAGTTATAGAATCTCTTAGCAAACAATTGGCTCAAGCTAAATTACAAGTCCTTAATACTGTGACTGAAGAAAATCAGATTGAACATTCTGATTCTGAGTTAATAACTCTAGAAACTGAACAGCAGTTTCAAACTGTTAATAAGATTGAACACAGACCTCGTAATCTAGAAAAATTCTATTATAAAAGACCTTCTTCTATGGATCTCTTATTCGAAGAAAATGATACTTTCTTACAACAAGATTATTCGGGTCGTAATATCTATGAATGGAACATAGATGGTATGAGTGATCATCAAGTGTTGAATATGGCACATCGTATGATGATGTATGCTACTATTTGTCGTAATAATGGTAATACGGATCAGCAAGTAGCTGCCTTTCTTACTTGCGGATTTACTAGTAGTTTAAAGGGTTGGTGGGATAATTATCTCCAACCAGATCAACGTACTGAAATCCTTAGTACCGTTAAAATTGAAAATAGTCAACAACAAGCTGATGCTGTTTACACTTTAGTTTTGACCATTCTGAACCATTTTACTGGTAATATTACTGGTCAGGGGGAGAGGATACGCACTTTGTTAGAAAACCTCTGATGTCCTACTCTCACTCATTTCCGTTGGTATAAAGATGTGTTTCTTACCAGAGTTATGCAACTTAATGACGCGAATAGTAGTCACTGGAAGTCTAAATTTATAGACGGATTACCAAATCTTTTTGCTGTACGTGTTAGAAATTACATGCGTGAGCAAAATGGTGGTGTTATACCCTTTGATGCTTGTACTTATGGAGCATTAGTTAATGCTTGCATTCATGAAGGTTTGAGTTTATGTAATGATATTAAACTGAAACATCAATTAAAAGCTCATAAGCTTACTGAAAGAAAACAGCTGGGTGAATTTTGTGAACAATTTGCCTTCGATGAACCACGTAAGGCAAAGCCACCCAAGGAAGTAGCTGAAAGAAGTAAAAAACCTTTTGTTAAAAGGAAATTTAAGAAAAATACATCACAGAAGAATAATTCCCAAAAGCGTCCTAAAAATGATAAAAGCAAAGCGAAATGTTTTAAATGTGATAATATTGGCCATTATGCTAATCGTTGTTACACTAAGAAAAAGATTAATGAAATCGAAGATGAAGGATTAAAAAAATCCTTATACAAAGTTATGATCAGTAATACTGATTCTGAAGTAGAAGACGAAACGCCTACCAGTACCTCAGATGACGAATCTTCAGATGAAGAATCCTCTAAGTGTACTCAATGTCGTGATCATCCTGGGAATGATTATTGGAAACAGATTGCTGAAATGAATAATCTTTCTATCAATATGATATCTATCAATAAAGAGTTCGTAGCTAAATTATTAACTGAAGGAGATATCTCTCCTGACCTAAAAACTCAGTTAATTGATCTCTGTCTTAAAAACAATCAAAAAATTGAAGCCCCTCGGATTGATAACACCTATAGGCTTTCTGAGGTCTTAAAAAGAAGACAAGAAAAAACTGTTAAATCATTGTCCTTAGCAGATCTTAACAGAGAGGTTAATAACCTTAAAGAAGAAATTAAATTGCTTAAAGAGCAAAATGAGTATATATTCTCTTATATTGAAGCTAAAGATTTAGATGAATCTTCATCTAAAAAACCATTAGATACAAGTAAACCGTTTGAGACTGGTCAATGTTCTAGTCCTCCTAATGAATTTCTTGTTCAAATATTACAGCAAGTTACCACTCAAAAATGGTATGTTGAAATTACTTTAGTTCTTTCTGAACATGAAGTTATTCCTAATCTCATTGCTTTAGTGGATAGTGGTGCTGATTTAAATTGCATTCGCGAAGGCATTATTCCTTCAAAATTCTTTGAAAAAACCACTCAAGCTCTTAGTGGAGCTAGTGGCAACAAATTAGAAGTTAATTTTAAACTTCCTAAAGCCTATGTTTGTATACAAGATATTTGCATACCAACTCCTTTTGTGTTAATAAAAGATTTATCTCAACACTTAATACTCGGGACACCCTTTTTACATAAAATTATGCCTCTTGAACGGGTTGATTCCTCTGGAATCAGTGCTAGCTATAAAGGATCTCCAATTACTCTGTCCTTTATTACAGAACCACACACTAGGATTCTTAATGAAGTTAAAGATATTTTGTTAAAAGAAACTCAAATAAGTTTTCTAAAAGAGGAAATTTCTTACATTCAAATTGAACAGCAATTGCAAAAGCCTGCCATCAAGGATCTAATAGATCGAATTGATAAGCATTTCCAACAATCTGTTTGCGGTACTGTCCCCAATGCCTTCTGGGACAGAAAGAAACACATTGTGGAACTACCCTATGAGGAAACCTTTGACGAACAGAATATTTCGACTCGGGTACGTCCTTGCCAGATGAATCAAGAATATCTTGATTTATGTAAAAAAGAAATTCCTTCTCTAATAGAGAAGAAGTTGATTAGAAAATCGTACTCCCCATGGAGTTGCACAGCATTTTATGTGAATAATGCAGCTGAAAGGGAACGAGGAGTTCCTCGATTGGTAATCAATTATAAACCTCTTAATAAGGTGCTTAAATGGATAAGATACCCTATCCCTAATAAGAGGGATTTGCTTAATAGAATTTATCGAGCAAAAGTCTTTTCTAAATTTGATCTAAAGTCGGGATATTGGCAAATTCAAATTAATGAAAATGATCGTTATAAAATAGCCTTCACAGTTCCATTTGGCCATTACGAGTGGAATGTAATGCCATTTGGTTTGAAAAATGCTCCTTCAGAATTTCAGAATATTATGAATGAGATTTTCATTCCTTACACAAATTTTATCTTATCTTACATTGATGATATACTCATCTTTCGGATACTATTGATCAGCATGTGAAACATCTAGAAACATTTAGACATTTAGTTATTCATAATGGATTAGTTATATCTGCCCCAAAAATGAAGCTTTTTCAAACAGAAATACGATTTTTAGGCCATAATATTGGTAAAGGAACAATAGTTCCTATTGATAGAAGTATAGAATTCGCCTCTAAATTTTCTGATATTATTACTGATACTAATCAATTACAGCGCTTCTTAGGAGCTTTGAATTATGTGTCTGACTATTATAAAGATTGGGCTCAAGACACAGCCATTCTCTATAATCGTTTAAAAAAAAATCCTTCTCCTTGGACTGAGGACCATACTAATGCGGTTCGATTAATTAAGACTAAAGTTACCAATTTACCATGTACACATCTGCTTAATCCAGATTGTCAAAAGATTGTTGAGACTGACGCCAGTAATATTGGCTATGGAGGTATTCTTAAACAAAAATGCCTTCCTTCGCGTAAGGAAGAATTAGTTCGTTATACCTCGGGTAAGTGGAATTCCACTCAGTTTAATTACTCTACGATTAAGAAAGAAATGCTTTCTATTATTAAATGTCTTTATAAATTCCAGGATGATATCCTTAATCAGCCATTCCTTCTCCGTATTGATTGCAGCTCTGCAAAGAGTGTTATTGAAAAGGATATTAAGAATCTTACTTCAAAACAAATTTTTGCTCGCTGGCAAGCGGAATTAGCTGTTTTTAACTTTACTATTGAATTTATTCCTGGCAAGCATAATGTCTTACCAGACTTTCTTACTCGTGAGTTTCTCCAGGGTGCTCATGCGCCGGACTGAGCCCCCTCTTTGGGGGCGGTGGAGCCGTGGTGGTCGTGGTCGAACTGATGGTCGAATCGGCCATGGCAGAGGTTATACCTCGAGCTTTGTTAGAGGGAACACCTCTAATTCAACTGAAGGAAATACCTCAGAATATGGTAATAGTTGGCGTACTATTCGTCAACACCAATGAGTAAGTAATACTTCCAGACCTCAAGAAATAAACCCTAAGGGCAAAGGAAATATTCCTAATGATGAAATAGCAAAATCATTCGCTGAAACCACAAAGGATATTGATCTTGGAATGCTTACTAAATCGGCTTATGATATCATATTTTACATTGAGCCGGAAGATATGTGTTACTCTGATAATCCAGAGAAATTGCGCCAAAAATATTTGGACAATGCTTACTACCCATCTTCAGTTTATCATCCGAGAAAATGGATGGAATCTCTGTTAGCTCAGAGAGAGGTCTACTTTGAGCATTTCTTCAAAAATTCTGATGATAGGCGTCCACCTACTTATAGTAAGTGCACCATCAAAAATATTTTGACTCCTAAAGAATGGGGGTTTAGTACTCAGAAACCCATTCCTTTCAAAAATGACAAAGAAAGTTATACTTTCAATTATTGGGATTATAAGCATGCCTTTTATACTGCAATATTATGCGAAAATGAAAATTTGAAGCATACTTGGTTCATAAAACTATGTCCTGAAGTTCTTCATAAGGACTTCCCAGCATGGATCTATGACTGGTGGCGTAAATATGGCGCCGAACTTGAAATATTGCCAGAACCAATTCTTGCACTCTATGATAAATGGGTATCAACTCACCCGGTGCTCTCTTTAATGAAAGAAATGGATGTTGTTGAGGGAATGTTCCCTCTTTATTTCTTTGCTGAGGCAGAGATTTCATGGATATGGAAATGGACTTCTTCAGTGGATATTGATGAACTTTTTTGTCCATGCCTTATCCGGCAATATCAAATCAAATGGTGGAAAGATCTGGATGTTACTACTAAGGTCTCTGAAATTTTAGAGATAATTAAGGCTAATGAAAGTCTATTAAAACAAAAAATAGTTCATGAAGCACCCAGAGAAAATCCTGTGATGCGACTGCAACGAATGTTTGTGCGGCAGTTCCCTCAAGCTTCTGAGGACGAAATCATGAAAAAATGTTATGAACATTTAAAGAATCAGTTCACCAGCCATTTCGCCGGCTCTGATCGGATTTCAATTGGTTCTGACGATCCTATGCAGGATGCTTAAGACCCCTATGGTGACCACGAGGCTATTTGGACTCAAGTCATTTCCCAAGATATGCCTGGGAAAAAGAAAGGAGCTGTACCTACTACTAGTAGAGCTTCCACCAGCTAAAGGAAGCATCTTTTCTTTTGGCTAAATGTCAAAGAATCTTTCCTTTATATCCTATCAGATGGCCACTCAACCGACTGCAGTCTATTCAGCACACGAAGTGGCGGGCCCTACCTTTTTGAAAAATTATTTGTTTCACTGGCCGACATGATTTGCTGTAAAGAGAAATATTCTCTCACTTATTGCTGGATGCACTCATAGAGCATCTCTTGCCTTCCTATATAAGGATGTGAACCACTCTTGGTTCGGTACGCTGGATTTCGCCCACTCCTCTCTTCTCTTGTAACCCTTCTTCTCTCCTGTACTACTTCCAGTGGAATAATAGCTTGAAGTTTTTCTGTAAGTTTTCCTCTCTTCTTATTTGTTTATTTAGAGATATTTTTTAGAAGTAATATCCAAAGGCTGGAACTTTCATAGTTCAGTTCTACCTTCCGATCTCGTCAAAAAGATCGGTAGCATCGAGCGCCAGCTCTCTGGATATTGATTTCTAATCAATACCCCCTTCCGCCTTCCTAGTATCAGAGCCATGTGTGAGTAGTGTCGAGTAGTGTGTAGATTTAATTAAAGCATGATGTAATTGTTAGAAGAATTGTTGCTTATGTTCTTGTTTACTATGATTTCGTTCTAAGATTTATTTACTGCTTTTGTGGATCGTCACCCAAGCCGCGTTTGGCACCGTTTGTCGGAGTTGGCGTTTAGGGTAAGTCCTATGATTCGTTGGCAGACGAGCATAAGCCTTTAAGTAGATCTAGATCAAAATTTGAGTAAACTAGAAATCTGCAACCATTTCCCTCCTTTTCCATCTTCCTTTAATTAAGTCTGCGTACCTCGAGATACCATGGCATCAACTTCCCTTCGAAAAATTAATTTACGAAAAGATAAAAAATTAAAGAATGCCCAATTGGCTGAATTCCCCTCAGATCTTAAAGCCTTAAATAACTGGGCTATACCTGATGTTCCTAATAGGGATATTTACAAAATTGGATTCTTAGATTTAAAATCTTTGATAGCAATTAAAACTGTCGAAAAGACGGTAACTGTAGATCAAGATGATCAGACTATTAAGCTTCTCTCTGAAGAAAACTTAGAACCTTATATGGATAAATATAATTATATTCATATAGGACTGATTCAAGTGGCATATAAACCACTAACCTTACAAGGATTAAATGCCTCTATTCTCTCCTGTCTGAGAGATACTCGTTGCCTTAACTGGCCTCAATCCCTAATGGGAATTATGGAAACTAGTCTCAGCCATGGACCAGTGTATTTTAATGTTTACCCTAACTTGAGTCTGTCTTTGACTAATCCTAACATCCTTGAAGCGGTTAGTCTTAATATCAAGACTCATGGTTATGAATTCTTACCTCAATCTGAAACTATAGCTATCGTTTATAGAATTCATTACAAGGTCCTTAGCACCTTAGCTCCTAAAGCAAAACAATTTACCCTCCCGGGAAAAACAGTCTTAATTGAGACTAATTTACTGTCGTCTCATATTACTACCTCTTCTAGGAAATCGGTTTCTCGTGAAGAAACCCCTCAGGCTATTAGAATTTCTGAGTCTCAAATCCCTCATGGGGTTTATGAGAAGGGATCTAATACTGATTCTGAAATGAGTTTCCAGTTGTAAATGGATTTTAGACCCAATATTCCCCTCAGAAGATACCTCAATTAGGAATTTCAAGAGTTATATAATAAACAATTTCGTGATTGGTTTTTCGCAACCTTTAATGAGGAACAGAGAAATTCTTATAAAGAATTATACTATAGTGAATTAGAAGCAAAGAACCAGATTCAGTTTTTTGCTCCTTGGTTTTATAATCACTATGCTGAAGAAAAAGAAGATGAAATTAATACAATCATTGATCAAATAGCCGAAGAACATAATTCAGGAGAAATTACTGAAGAACATGATCCTCCTGCTAGAATAAATGTCATTGAAAATTACATTAAAAGTTGGAAAACTGTAGATGGTGTGCAAAATAGGTCTTTGTACCCCCCTACGGAACCTCTTAAATTAGAAGGAATCTCCACCTCTAATCTCGAAGCCACTGCTTTTATTAAAACTGTTGAAATGGCCAATGAAACGATTAAAGAACTTAATAAGCTCTTTAAACAGAATAATTATGCTAATGTTTATTCCCAAGTTTTAGGTCAACAGTTGACTCGTGTTGAAAAAACAATTGATAAACTGGATACTAAACTTGGTGAACTAATTCCCAATCTTCATTTGGCCAAGGATAAAGCTGTCAAACTACATACCAGACCCTCTGTCAAACCGAATGCTGAAATCTCAAATTTTAAATTAGAAAAAGATTTAGCAGGAGAAGTTATAGAATCTCTTAGCAAACAATTGGCTCAAGCTAAATTACAAGTCCTTAATACTGTGACTGAAGAAAATCAGATTGAACATTCTGATTCTGAGTTAATAACTCTAGAAACTGAACAGCAGTTTCAAACTGTTAATATGATTGAACACAGACCTCGTAATCTAGAAAAATTTTATTATAAAAGACCTTCTCCTATGGATCTCTTATTCGAAGAAAATGATACTTTCTTACAACAAGATTATTCGGGTCGTAATATCTATGAATGGAACATAGATGGTATGAGTGATCATCAAGTGTTGAATATGGCACATCGTATGATGATGTATGCTACTATTTGTCGTAATAATGGTAATACGGATAACCAAGTAGCTGCCTTTCTTACTTGCGAATTTACTGGTAATTTCAAGGGTTGGTGGGATAATTATCTCCAACCAGATCAACGTACTGAAATCCTTAGTGCCGTTAAAATTGAAAATAGTCAACAACAAGCTGATGCTGTTTACACTTTAGTTTTGACCATTCTGGACCATTTTACTGGTAATATTACTGGTCAGGGGGAGAGGATACGCACTTTGTTACAAAACCTCCGATTTACTGGTAACATGATATGCATTTTATATGAATTATATATAACATTATATGAATAATATATATTATAAATAATAAAATATATTCAATAAAGTTATGTAAACATTAAAATTATGTGAAAATTATTTTAATCTCAATAAAGTATATATCTATATATATTATTCATATAATGTTTACATAATGATGCGATAAAGTTAAATTTTAATATATATTAAAATATTATATAAATAAATATATATATTATTCATATAATGTTCACATAATGATACAATAATGTTAAATTTTAATATATATTAAAATATTATATATATTATTCATATAATATATATTAAAATTTAACTTTATTGCATTATTATGTGAATATTATATGAATTATATATACATATATATATTATTGAGATTAAAATAATATATAACTTTATTGAGATTAAAATAATGTTCACATAATTTTAATGTTTACATAACTTTATTGAATATATTTTAATATGTTCACATGGTAAATAAAAATGCATCGCAGATGGATGCATCGCGTGAAACGGCCATTTTGATTGTTTTATACGATGCACCATTTTAGCCTCAAAACGTATCATACGGTGCATGCATCAGCTGATACATGGGTTAACCAAACAGGGGATCGTAGGATCAGGGTGCATCGCTCGTGCGATGCATCCTGATTCACTGAGCCAAACAGACCCAAAATGTACTTTTTATGTAGGTATGTTCAGCTAAGTATCTTAAAATGCAAACTATGAAATGATCTTCTAAACTTTAAATTATGATAGAAGACCATGAAATCGTGGATTCGTTCAGTTTAATATTTTGATAGAGTTCTCAAAATGCAAACTATGAAAAGATCTTCTAAACTTTAAATTATAATAGAAGACCACGAGATCGTGGACTCGTTCAGTTTAATATTTTGGTAGAGTTTCTTAAACATCCCTTTGAAGTTGGTGGGAGAATTAAAAAAAAATGAATTTATCTTTGTCGTGGCATTAGAATAGTCCTCTATAATCTATTATCATATTGTTTATATGTAAATTATATTGCCAATTTTGTTTGATATTAAATCAAGATGGTAGCCAATTCTATATAAATAAATAAAAAAAACTAGTGATCAGGCATCACCTGTCAAGAGAAATACATCACGGGAGAAAGTACATGTGAGGACCCGTACCTCAATAATTATCTAGCTAGACCACCTTTGGTTGGGCTTATGGCTTGGTCGGTTTGATTTGACTTGGCTCATGTCGAGAGCTATCAAGTCGGGTTCCTTCCTTTTGAGAGCAATGCCATAAAATTATTTCTTTTTCGAGTGATTTCATTTTAGACACGTACATATCACTGTTTTATTTGATTATTCTTAGAGCATCACAACCCGTCTTAGGATGATTTTCTGGAACATGGCGTGACAAGTGAAGCAATGATCCTCCGAGTCTTCATTTGCACATGGATACATAGGGCAAAAATTATCTCACGGTTCATGAGAGCTGCCCAAATAAGGGATCGGATGAGGATTTTCATTTAAGGGCATGTTTCGTTACTGAGAAGTGAGCTGAGGTGAAGTTACTTCTGAGGAGTGAAATGAAGTGAAGTGAACTGAAGTGACTTCTGGGGGGTTTCTGAGTTTTGGTGTTTGGTTGATGTTTGAAGTGGAATATGGTCACCCCCAACTATTTAATATTTTAATAATTTCCCTATATTAAAATATTAAAAAATAATACTATTTTAAATGACGTAGACCAATCACAAGGTGCCACGTGACATGTGGGATCCATTTATATTAATATTTTATTACATATGATATTATTAACATTATTTGCCACTAAAAATATTAAAATTAAAACATTAAAATAATATTTTAATCTTAAAATATTAATAATTTAATAACTTTAAAATTAAATTATTAGAAATAATTTTTTTTTGGATGACGTGGATCAATCACGAGGTGATATGTGATATGTGAGACCTACTTATATTAATAGTTTATTACAGTATAATATTATTAATATTATTTCCCACTTCAAATGCTAATTCAAATGACTTCATGCCAAAAAGACCAGAAGTCGAAAATGAGAAGTAGTAGCTTTGACTACAGTGACTTGGGACATGTTGACTTCAACCCCACTTCCGAGCAACCAAACACCTGAAGTGGTTCGGAAGTCACTTCAAAAAAGTGACTTCCGGCCACTTCACGTGAAGCAAACATGCCCTAAGCAAATCGTCAAAGAAAATGTCGCACTCTCGGAGGAGGCTCCTGAAAATTTAACTTTCCAAATACACCACCACCAATGCCTCAGGTTTTCTTCCAAGACGGCTCCTCGACTAAGGAGCATCAAGAAGGTGATAGCAAGATGAGGGGTAGCTAATTACGTCCACAAAATTCAATTTGAGTTTTTGCATATAGAGTATGACATGTTTGATCCATAGTAAGGCTTTAGGATTCATGAAAAAAGCCGGTTCTTCGCATATAGAGCAACAATTTTTTTGTTGACAATTGGTCCTTTATAAGTTATAATATATAGGAAAAGATATATTTGCTAGTTAATGTCTTTCTCCGTCAGGAGAGTCTTCACCCGTGGAATTATTTTTCAGAATTTTATTGTATCTAGGTTTTTTTTTTAAATCATGACTTGCCCAAAAGTAACAAAAATTGATGGTTCTTTTTTTTTTTTGATGAGATGAACCCTGAGGCTGGAACAAAAGATTACATTATATCATTCAAAACCTCTATCCCGTCTTCACAGGTCCAAGCAAAAGATTATAATCTCTCGACACATGAAAAAAAGAAACAAAATCAAACTCAAGAACATGTAACCAAATATCCTTCGCAACATCTTGAACTTCGACCACATCCGAGCATGTAATAAAAAATTCCTGCTTCTACTCGACTTGAAGAAGAAATAATCTTAATGGGTTGTTTGGTTTGGGGGAAAAATTCTCATTCTCTATTTTTATATTCTATGTTTTGTTTTCAATTTTGTTTTTTAGCATGTAAAAAATCTTGTGGCTTGTAAATGCAAAAAAGCTGTTTTCTAAAATTGAAAACACAAATTTGGGTGAAACCAACAATTTGGGGTTTTCGTATTTTCCCAAAAATAGTCTTTCTTTTTTCTAAAAAAATATTTTCAAAAGAAACAAAACAAGCGCATGCATTTTCAAGCATAAAAATTATCAAATTAATTCAAAATCCATGCAATATTACAGCTCAATCAAACACTATAATTAACTTTTAAGTAGTCAAATTTTGAGCATAGTATCGTCAAAACATCAATCTCACCTTCCAATAATTAATTAATTGCAACCTTACAAATAATTCCTAAAGAAATTAATGAGTGAAAAGAAAAATCCAAAAAGGTAGAGTTATTACTGGCCACATGGATAAGGACTGGCCACATGGGAGCAGTTGCTGGCCAGTGGCTGTCTCTTCATCACTTCCACCGTTCCACGTGGACCCCTCATGCCCACGCATGCTATCCATCCATCCATCCATCCATCCATCCATGGGTCAATGACATGCATACATGGATGGACGTGTGATGCAAGTTCGAGGAACCCACTCTTATGTGGGGGGCCCATCACGATGACTCGAGGCTGACGTGGCGGCTTCTCTCTCGGCTAGCTCGGCTCGGCTTGCAGCTTGTTTTTCAGCCCCTCTATCTTCGGGACCCGGTTTAGATATAATAGAATAGGTGTTTTTTTTTGCAAATGGTTCACACAACATGCTTCGCAGATTCCTCTGCTGCTCTAGTTATTAGTATTTTTAGCGTTTCTGTTGAGTTTGTGGAGTCCGATTATCACAGACTTTACTGTCATGTTGATTGCATTGCGCTGCGCAAACCCTAGATATGAGGGTTTGTGTGGATCATTGTAACTTATAATTGACATATTTATCATTGAAAATAGTGAAAAACCTCCGACACCTTCGTGGACATAATGTCTCTATTCTTAGATGAATCACGGATTGTCAAGCCCTATATGAGGATTAAATCATCAGGGTACCCTCTTAATTCATTGGTCTTCGATTTAGCTCTTCCTTTGTTTATTTATATTACAAATGACCTCTTCTTGACCAATTTGAAAATAAAATACTTTAATATATGTTGTGACCTATCATAAATAAATAAATAAAAATCTATAATGCTTGAGCATAATATGTTTTTAAAGTGGTTGCTCTTGCAGTAATTATCATAGCTTCTTAATCAAATAAAAAAGACATGCAAATATACATAAAAGTGGTACTTGCAATTGCAATGAAGATACTTTTGTGATTCGATTCTAAATTAGCAGAATATTTCGAAGATATTCTTCTCATTAGATTAGAATTATCCTCTATCTAGAAGGATATTTGTCACGTGATTAAATAATGGATGGGTTGGATTGCAAATATACCCCTAAACAAGTAAGTAGCAAACTAACATCCCTTAAAAGATTGCAAATAAAAAGTGAGCAACCAAAATTCCATTTGGATCAGACCACATTTATAAAAATACTTAATTTTTGTCTGATATCTGAGCCTAACCTAAGTTGTCACCATCTCAAGAAAAGGTATTTTGCACAAGTTTCTAAGAACTTGCAATTATATAAGAAACTACATAGGAAGTTGGAAAGGACCATTTATGCAATTCGTTATCTTCGAGGCCGCATTGAACATTTTATATATATATTCTAATTTCACATAAAACCACCTCCCAAACTAGCTTTTCCTACCGATCACAACAATCCTCAAAAACGTATGTCACAACTTGTGATTTTCTCCTTTTCCCATGGCTTTATTGCACTTTTTATTTCTTAATCGAACCCCATACTCGGCTCAGCTCGGGTAGGCTCGGCTTAATTGTGGCTCAACTGACGTGGATTTGGATTAAAATATAGTTTGATCAGTTGGTGCAATAATGGCATCGATATCTAATGAGAAGTTGGTCATGGAGTTTTATATTTAAGACCCTTTGAAAAGAATGATTCCATTTGATGCCGGATCGTCTTACTTAAGTTTTGGATATCCCATAAAAATAGGAGGACTAAGATAGAAGTATTCCTCATGTGACACGCATAGAGTATTAATAATATGTATATAAGTTGACGTATTATATTGAGTTCCTTCACAAGATTTTTGGTTGGGAATAAGCATCAATGCCATTAAGTGAGTGACTTAGTTGCACGTTATTAATTATTGTGATAATATCGGCGCCTCCTCCGTCTTGCTCATATATCGTCTTTCTAATTAACTCTTGAATTCTTATCCACCGGAATTGAAACTAGAATACGATTGATTGATGTAGCTGCCAGACCTAACACTACTAATTAGCTTCTATGAATGCACATTAACGGTGTTGATCATATCTCAATTCCAAGTTTAGTTTTGAACCCAAATACAGATCTTTTATGCAATGAATTGCTTTTCATGTGGAGCTGTTCTCAGGAATCTTATGAAACTCTGGCCGCTTGATTTTGAATAATGAATGATTTGCTATCGGTGGTGTAGGGTGTCGCGGTTTGGTTGGATTCCAATGGAACTCGGAGTGGCCCTCAATACCCATTCAATTGTGTGAACCAAGTCTAGAGGCGGCCCTAAGCATATCGTTATTCTGTATTTTTACATCATCTCTGATTTTAATGTGAAATTTTTATGTAAATTTCCTTGAATCTTGTTTGAAAATTATACATTTATTTTTCAAATCTTTCTGATATCATATATGTTTTAAACTCTTTTTTGTTTTAGACTGATTTTTTTAGCGTAGCTAAATTTCTGATATAATATATTTTTTGTTTTAAACTCTTTCTGATCTTTCTGATATGATTTTTTTGAAATTTCAAACTCTTTGAAAGTAAAATAAAATGTTGACTCAGTTAAACATGTATCGTGTTATAGTTTATTTCACACAAAATTTGTACTTATCATTGATTATTCATCCAATTTTTTGACTTCAAACTTGAATTTAAGATAATGTAGGTTAAGAATAAAAGTAATTTACTTAATTGTCCTTGAAAAAACTTTTAAATTACATATTTACCTTGACAGTTTCAAAGTATCACATATATCCCTCAAAACTTAGTCTCAGTTGACGAGAGTCGGTGGAAGGATATATTTGTGTGTGTGTATATATATATATATATATGAGAGGCCAAAGTTCGAGAGATGTATTGGCGACAAAAGATCATGGAGAGTGAAAAGGGAACCTAATCTATTTATAAATATTTAATGAGCCCTTCTATCAAGAACAAACATTGAATCCAATAAAAACTAAAATTCTAATAGAATTAGAATTAAGTCGGCACTAATTAGCCGTTTCAACCGCATCATAAACAATACACGATGTGCTAAATCCCATCAACATGATCACTAAGCAACATTTGGCTTAACGACCTTATCTCTTTGGATTTTGTATCAACCTGGTTTTAATAAAACCAAATAAACTAACAATTATGGAATATCTTGAGAGATAATGTATAATTTGAAAAAAATAATCAAGAAATTTGTTAAATTTTCTTTACTAAATATTCCAACATTTTATATCTTGCGTCGTCTACGTAAATTATTGATACTTTGAGCCTCAATCATGGCAATATATGGTAAAAATTATTATAATAGTAATTTCTTGTCACACTAGGCGACCTAATCCGGCGATCCAAGCATGGAAGAAAATCACTCTAGGAGGGTTCCTACACGATATACATAAACCTTATAAGGAGCAAAAACTGTTACAACCGTTTACCTCATAATAGTTTATTTACATGTATATTTTCCTAAGTTAACTTTGTATATTTTTATCATCTTCCCCATATTAGTTTTAAATATACATCCTTATAATCATAAGCCAGGAGATTAGTTTTAAATATACATACTTATCTACCTTATAAGATCCAAGAGTAGTTACTTTTATGACTCATCATCTGAGTCATAAACATATACACACATGACATACACGTGACATACACGTGGTATAAAATTATAATTAAATAAACAAAAAAAAGGATAGTGGCTGATGTGGCGTAAGTTATAATAGAGATAGTGGGGGCGGGCAGTTAGCTGTGCCAGGTGGCACGGGGCCACCACCTAGTCATTAATATCGACAGACTTAGTAACCAAATTGGGGAATTTTGTAAGGAAGAGATATGGGATCTGAAAGAGAATTAAAAAATGAAACATGTTTATTAACAATTCACAAGGCAAAATTGAAAGAGAAAAAAATAAAAATAAAAGGAGAGGAGAAGTTACGAGGGCGTGTTTGGCACGTGGTGTGAGGACCTGCCCCTCTACCCCTGTGGCTCGCTGTAGACCGCAAGGGCAATTTGGTAAATTGCGCCTTGTTGGTTTGTTTCACACCCGCGTGTGCACACACTGGCCTTGTCTGTGTTCGTGTTTGTTTAGAATGGCTAGATGAACCCGGGATCGAAAGATCCGGACTTGGGCTTGAGTTCTTGCCCAAGTTTAGCTTTCAGCACACAAATGATCGATCCTCTATGGCTAAGGGATCGATCCTCTTCGTGCCAGAAAGCCTTGTGAATCGTCACAAGGGATCGATCCTCTTCGTGCCAGAAAGCCTTGTGAATCGTCATGAAGGATCGATCCTCTCTTGAGTAAGGATCGATCATTCATAAGTCGGTTGGTTTTCTGCTTCGCGAGGACGGCCACCGCTGGCCGTCGCTCTCCCCTGTCAGAGGGGGAGGACTTTCTCCTCCCCTCCCCCAGCTTTTTCCCCTCTTTCCCGGCTGTCCCCTCCCCCCCTTTCCCCTCCTTTTCTTCTTCCCTTCCTTCCTTCTTCTTCTTCTCTTTTCTTCTCTCCCGACGTTGCTCTTCCCCTGTTTTTCCGGCAGCCACCTTCTCCTCTTCCGTTCTCCCTCCTCCGACCACCAAATTGGGTGTTCTTTGGCTCGTTGGATCCGTGACAACTAGAGGAAGATCCCTGAAGTGGTTTGGAGGCTTGTTGGTGATCAAATCGCGGGGAATCAGCCGAGGAAAGCGCAGCTAGGTAGGGTTATACCTACTGATGTTCTTTTCGGGTTTTCTTGAGATCTAGCCGTTGGATCTTGTTGATCCTTGCTTTGTTGGTTTCCTTATGCCTTTTAGAATAACTGATTCAAGTTTCATGTTAATCAGTTGAGATTTGAGTAGGGAGACCAATAGGTTAGAGGGAACCCTCGCCAGCTTTTCTTCCGCGTTTGTTAGGTTCCGGTTCGCGTCGCCCGGCCCGGTTGGGCTTTCGCGGGTCATGGCGCGACACGTGGAATCTGCGATATCCATGGGATGGTATCTACGAATATACGCAAGAGCAGACCCCTTGCTCCATTTCATCGGATCTGTCGCTTATTCAAACGCGTGGATAAGATGAAAATGGATCCGCCCGTCACTCCCATCCTCTGGATTCACCGAACCCATGCATATCCAAACGAACCATGAGTCACACCTCTAGAGCAATACGCTTCCTCATCCGAACACATAAAAAATCACACTTCATCCAACCAGGCCAAACCTAAATTTCAAACAATAAACCAAATTTCAAAAATATAGACGAACCATCAACCTAAGTCAAGCCGGTTTGATCTCTTCTATTTTAACTTGAAGTATCGCGTGATTCTAATCAAAAAATTTTGTAGTTGCATTGAAAAACTAGATGATCATGTTTGTGGATGATCTAAGTTCAAATCGGATCGGATCAGATCAGGTTGGATCATAAAATTGCCAAACTCTAGCTGTTCATTTGGCAACCATACCTACTAACTAGTAAATCCAACTAAGCTAGAAGTAGCGTGGCGTAATCAGCGACACCATCATCAACTCTAATCGTTACATCGTTTTGATTGATGTTATTGCGTGCAAGCCACCAACATGATCCAAAATGAGGAGTACGCCATCAGTCAAGAAAAAACATCATGTCTGATGGCGAATTCGAGCCCGATGTTTTATGATCCAATTATGCATCCACAATTAAAACAAATATATATGTATTTATTGGTTTTCAATAGCATTAGGGATTTTGGTGCTCCACGTGATAATATTAATAAAAAATAAGACCTTTAATGGACAGCTATATATTTGATATTGATGTCGAACTTATCACTATTAACTGTTTAACCTAAAGTCAAGGGTTTTTTTTTTTTCAAAGTTAAGCCGAAGCTACATCCCACGGGCTGTCGAAGCTACATCCCACGGGCTGTCGAAGCTACAACCCACATACTGTGTTACATCCTCTTGTTAAATAAAGAGGAGTTCCTCCTGCTAAAGTCAAGGCAGTGGTCGGGTAAATGAGATTCCAAAGAGGGAGGGCATTACTCGATCAATTACAATACCAATTTTGTCAAATTTATTAACTTCACATCAGGCAACAACATTCTCAAGCAATTTAATTGGTTTGATGAGTATTTTGTCGTGTCATGTATTACGTGTCAGCCAGCTGGCAGGGGGGCCCATCACCAGACCGCTTGACCCTTGTATCGCGTACTCTTGCTAAGAGATGACTGGGAAACATATAACAAGTCCAGGGTTTGTTTCAGACTCAAGTATTCAATCAAAAGTATAATAAGAGAAAATATACCTACCTGCCCACCTACCTTCTTTGACTACTATTATCAACCAATACATATCGTCTACATAATTAGATAGCTGGCTGATGACTCAGGGCATTTGTTGACCTCCACAGTTATTGCTCGCAGTCTAGAAGCAACTTATATAATAGACTCTTATCTTTTCCATTTTTTGTGACATGAGATATTTTCCTTATTTATTTCATGAAAAGACAAGTTATAAATGTATGTAATTGACGAGGAATACCATCAAATAAATGCGTGTGATGACTCTATTCTTGGAGGAAAAATATCAGATATATTGATCCAGATCGGATTTGACGAGCTTATCGGATCAAAGTTACCCAACTCAGTCCAAAAAAATAATGTCATGAGAATTTTAACTTATCCCTCCAGTAGTTAGGGTCATTTCATTTCTCACATGATATGTTAAAGAGGTAAAATCATATTTCCTCTTGCCAGACGAGCCCTCATCGCCACCTCGCTGAAGAACTCGTCACCTCGTCGAACCCTTCTTCTTTCCCGTCTCGCTACCGCCAACCAAGCGCCGGCGAAGGATATTCATGTAAGAATCTTAATATTTAAAGCACATATATGTAATTCGAAGGTTTTGAAGTATAAATATATAGTTTTGAAGATTTTAAGACGTAGATATGAAAAAAAAAAATCTTTGAAAAGTTTAAACGTGAAATGCAATATTGTATTTCCAGAGGCATCTCCGTTTCCCTTTATTAACCATCATAGCTTTTGTTTTTTTTTTTGCAAAACAGGACCTTAAATTATATAAATTCCAACTTTGCCCAAGCCATGCCATACTCATGTCTATCCAATTATGTTTTTTTTTCAAAAAAAAAAAACATGTCACATTAAATGCGACGGGATGTGATGGCGGTGAGTTGGTTTGACTAGTCGGTGACGATGTTCGTGCCCACATGGCATAATGTCATTCATCGATGGTACGACACATAGTAACAATGTAGTACTCGCTTATTTATACGCACCTATTTATACGTGTAGTATTTTATACACGCATGTAATTACGCGTTAACTGATTTGTGCACGTGTTTGTAAATTTTTATGCTCATATTTAACAGGTTCAACTCAGTGCTCAGGTGGACGACACTATCTTTGATGACATCTTCAGTGGCCCTTGCCCCTTTATCAGCATCATCTTTACCGATTGCGGCCATATGCTCCGCCTTGCCTTCATTTTCAATGAACGCAATGTTCACGGTCGTGACTGTGATGACCTGTCCCTCTACCCCTGGGTCGACCGTCTGGGTCGGGCCCGTGGCTCGTTTGCTTGTTTCGCGTCGAGCGCGCGATCCGGTGGATCACATTGTTTTGTGGGCCGCAAGGATAATTTAGTAAATTATACTTTGTCGGTTTGTTTCACATCCGCGTGTGCACACACTGACCGTGTTTGTGTTAATGTTTGTTTAGAATGGTTAGGTGGACCCGGGATCGAAAGATTCAGGCTTGGACTTGTGTTTTAGCCCAAGTCTAGCTTTATGCACCAAAATTATTGATCTTCTCTTGCTAAGAAGATCGATCCTTTAGTGCCAGAAAGTCAAACTGCATCGTCATGAATGATCGATCTTTCTTGAGGAAAAGATCGATCATTCATAAGTCGGTTCGTCCATCCATAAAACGGACGCGACCCCATTCTTTAATCTCTTTAGAAATCCACCATTCCTGAGCTCAGATCCGGCTGGATTTGGAAGAGGTTGAGGGCGATCTTTGGCTTAACAGCACGGATTGAAGCTGCTCTAGTCTAGGTAGGGATCCTACCTACTTGAGTTCCCAATTTTTAGTGGTTTTGAATTTGTCTGTGTTTCTTTTGCTTAGATATGCTAAAATACATGTTTGTTTTCAATGCAAGTACCGGTTTTGAACTCGTGGTCATTCGTACTACCAGATCCCAAGGTTTTGTGGGATTTGGTAGAGTTCTCCGACGGTATTTCTCGCCGGCCGGTCGCTGGAGAACCCATGAGGATCGATCTTTCTTGAGAAATGATCGATCATTCTTGGGGCGTCATGTCTGGCCCGTGCATGATCGATCTTCTGGTGGAGAAGGATTGATCTTTTGCTTGGCAACATGGACGGGGTCCCGAGTTACGAAAGTGATCGATCTTCTCTTCCTGGAGGATGTAACACAGCCTGTGGGTTGTAGCTTCGACTTAACTCTACAAAAAAAAAAAGAAAAAACCTTGAGTTTAGGTTAAACTTATAATAGTGATAAGTTTGACATCGATATCAAATATATAGCTGTCCATAAAAGATCTTATTTTTATTAATCTTATTTTTGTTGACCTCCACAGTCATTGCTCGATCGCAGTCTAGAAGCAACTTATATAATAAAGTCTTATCTTTTCCATTTTTTGTGACATGAGATATTTTCCTTATTTATTTCATGAAAAGACAAGTTATAAATGTATGTAATTGACGAGGAATACCATCAAATAAATGCGTGTGATGAGTCTATTCTTGGAGGAAAAATATCAGATATATTGATCCAGATCGGATTTGGCAAGCTCATCGGATCAAAGTTACCCAACTTAGTCTAAAAGAATAATGTCATGAGAATTTTAACTTATCCCTCCGGTAGTTAGGGTAAGATAGTCATTTCATTTCTCACATAATGTGTTAAAAGAGGTAAAAATATATTTCCTCATACCAGACGAGCCCTTCTCGCCACCTTCGTCATCTCGCTGAACCCTTCTTCTTTCCTGACCAAGCATCAGTAAAGTATATTCATGTAAGAATCTTAATATTTAAGGCACGTATATGTAATTCGAAGGTTTTGAAATATAAATATGTAGGTTTGAAGATTTTAAGGCATAGATATGGCAAAAAAAAGCTTTGAAAAGTTTAAAAGTGAAATGCAATATTGTATTTCTAGAGGCATCTCCGTTTCCCTTCATCAATCATCAGAGCTTTTGTTTTTTTCAAAACAAGGCCTCTCCATGTTTTCTTGTAAAACAAGCCCTTAAATCATATAAATTCCAACTTCGCCCGTGCCATGTCATACTCATGTCTATCCAATCATGTTTTAAAAAAAATATGTCACATTAAATGCGACGGGATGTGATGACGGTGAGTTGGTTTGACTGGTCGGTGAGGCTGTTCATGCCCACATGACATGATGCCATTCACCGATGGTACGACACATAGTAACAATGTAGTACTCGCTTATTTATACGCGCCTATTTATACGTGTAGTATTTTATACACGCATGTAATTACGCGTTAACTGATTTGTGCACGTGTTTGTAATTTTTTGTGCCCATGTTTAACAGGTTCAACTCAGTGCTCAGGTGGACGACATCTTTGACGACATCTTCAGTGGCCCTTGCCCCTTTATCAGCGTCATCTTTACCGATTGCGGCCATATGCTCCGCCTTGCCTTCATTTTCAATGAACGCAATGTTCACGGTCGTGACTGTGAGGACATGTCCCTCTACCCCTGGGTCGACCGTCTGGGTCGGGCCCGTGGCTCGTTTGCTTGTTCCGCGTCGAGCGCGCGATCCGGTGGATCACATTGTTTTGTGGGCCGCAAGGGTAATTTAGTAAATTGTACTTTGTCGGTTTGTTTCACATCCGCGTGTGCACACACTGACCATATTTGTGTTAATGTTTGTTTAGAATGGTTAGGTGGACCCGGGATCGAAAGATCCGGGCTTGGACTTATGTTTTAGCCCAAGTCTAGCTTTATGCACCAAAATGATCGATCTTCTCTTGCTAAGAAGATCGATCCTTTAGTGCTAGAAAGTCAAACTGTATCGTCATGAATGATCGATCTTTCTTGAGGAAAAGATCGATCATTCATAAGTCGGTTCGTCCATCTATAAAACGGGCGCGACCCCATTCTTTAATCTCTTTAGAAATCCGCCGTTCCTGTGCTCAGATCCGGCTGGATTTGAAAGAGGTTGAGGGCGATCTTTGGCTTAACAGAACGGATTGAAGCTGCTCTAGTCTAGGTAGGGATCCTACCTACTTGAATTCCCAGTTTTTGGTGGTTTTGAGTTTGTCTGTGTTTCTTTTGCTTAGATATGCTAAAATACATGTTTGTTTTCAATGCAAGTACCGGTTTTGAACTCGTGGTCATTCGTACTACCAGATCCCAAGGTTTTGTGGGATTTGATAGAGTTCTCGGACGGTATTTCTCGTCGGCCGTTCGCTAGAGAACCCATGAGGATCGATCTTTTTTGAGAAATGATCGATCATTCTTGGGGCGTCATGTCTGGCCCGTGTATGATCGATCTTCTGGTGGAGAAGAATTGATCTTTTGCTTGGCAACATGGACGGGGTCCCGAGTCACGAAAGTGATCGATCTTCTCTTCTTGGAGGGAAGATCGATCCTTTTTGGCTTGACTGGGATGGAACTTTCTGGTTTCTAAGAAGATCGATCCTTTCTTGGGATACAAAAATGATAAGGGCACGTCATCTTCGAAGCTTTGATGGGCGGCTACAGTCTCGTTACATGTAGGCGTTTTCATTTTCCTATGTAGAGCTGCAATTTCCTTTTCAGCCACGGCGGGCTTAGACTTTATTATGGTCAATTCAACCATGAATTTGTTCATTTGGATATTCAAGGCCCGGATCTCCTCCATTATTTGAAGGTCCATCTGAGTGAGGTTGGGGAGCGGGATTAGTGACGGGGGAGCGGGATCGGCGATGGGGGAGCGGGGATCGACGGCGGGGGAGCGGAATTGGCAACGGGGGAGCGGGGATCGGCGACGGGGGAGCATGATCGGCGAATGGGGAGCCACTGAGATTGACGATGGGGGAGCCAGGATCGGCCCCGGTGGAGCCAGGGTCGCCCGCAGTGGAGCCGGGATTAGCCTCGGGGGAGCATGATCGGCGACGGGGGAGTCCGGATTGGCGGCGGGGGAGCCGGATCGACGAGGGGTGCCCGAATCGGTGGGGGGAGGGGGTTTGGGGGTCTGGATCCAGTATATATCAAAAAATATATAAGGTTATTATAGTCTTTTCTCCTCTATAGTGGTAGGTTTTCTATAAGGTACTAAATAACAAGTTGATATCTAATAAGAGATCATTTGACAAATCTCTTTTTTTTTTTTAATTTTTAAACATGATTGGATATATTTGAGTATGTCATGGCATGGGATGTGACAAAAGGCATCCGCAAAATTGGAATTTGTGTAGTGTCGGGTTTGTTTTGCGAGAAGCAAACGTGTGGGGACTTTTTAGCAACAAGATCTCAATCATCATGCCCCCATATCATGATGATGATGGTAACGATGATACCATCCCATATCATGATGCCTAACATGCCCATACCCATGACCCATCCTCCTCCGGCTCCCCCATATAAAAGCCTCTCCAAGGCTCAAAGCTCGCTCACAGAGAGAACCCCAAAATCTTCAAGAGAGGGGAAGAGAGAGAGGCATGGAGATGGAGACCCCTCTTTCCCCTGTCGCTACCCCTAACCCTAAGCCCACTGCTAGACACTCCAAGAAGAAGAAGAAAAATGCCACCCTCGAGGTCGCGCCCCGCGTCGCCTCGCTGCTACCGGAGGAGGAGGACTCCGCGGGGTGGCGGCGAGGGTGGGTGATGCTGGAAGGCTACATGGAGGTGTCGGAAGGGGGGGATCGGGGGTCGGACAGCGGCGGTGAGGGGGTTGGGAGGACGAAGAGCCTCACGGACGAGGACCTTGAGGAGCTCAAGGGGTGCCTCGACCTGGGATTTGGGTTCAGCTACGACGAGATCCCGGAGCTTTGTGGTACTCTTCCCGCCCTGGAGCTTTGCTATTCCTTGACCCAGAAGTTCCAGGACGACCACCACCAGCAGCATCTTGGGGGCGAGGCGTGCGCGACGCCTATCTCGCTGCCGGCGCCGCTTATTGCCAACTGGAAGATTTCCAGCCCTGGTAAGTCTCTCTCTTTCTGTTTGTTGAAAGATCCAAATTTTATAATAATTTTTGGGGGAGAGAGGCAGGAGGTGGTTGATGTTATTTGCTTGTTCTAATGGTTTTTCTGGGGATAGTCAGAGAAAATTAGGGGAAACGTGATAGATTTTTTTTTATATATTGGATGGCTATTCTGGAAATCTCTTGAATAGGTGCTTATTGGATCAAAATCTCTTCTTTTTTTTCTTTGTGATTATTCTGAGACTTGTAGGTATTGTTATTGTTCTTTTGAGACAGAAGAGATCAATTGGGTCGATGATATATGTGTATTTTGTGTTTCATTGAGTTTTAATTGGTGAAACTGATGGCAAAGTTTTTCTTGTTCCATCCTTATCTCATGGGTTAAGAATTTCTGGCTTTCTGGTGTTCCTTTCCTTGATTGGCAAGTTCTTCCTTCCCTTAGGAGTCTTGGAATTGCTTTCAGCTTCTATCAGCATCTTTGATGCTTAGTAGAGATAAAAGGAGAAGTATTGCATGTTATTGTTCTACCTCTTCTTTGTTTGTCACGATTTCCTCTAACTGGTGGCAGAGTTGAATCAAACCGGTCGCTGTTTGGATGCCCTATTTGTCTTTAGAGATGTTCATTGCTGACATTAATATTCTGAGATGCATAGTTCAAAGATGCAAGAGATTATTACTTTTTCCAAAACAAGGAGATGCTCTTATATGGCTCATATCTAGTTAAAAGCATCGCATGATTGGTTATTAGATTTGCTTTTTCTAGTCGCTCCGGTTTAGAATCATGAGATTATTTTTCCTAACCTCATCCAAGAATTAATAAATATTTTACTGTTTTCTCCATCTAAATGATTGGTTATATAGATACACACAGTAATTGTTTTAGAACCAAGTATTCTGAAGGTTGGGTGCTGGCGAGTTTTTTATGCCATTAATCAAACTAAGCTCTCAGTTTTTTGTACAAGAACTGGTATTGAGTCATATCCTTTATACAAAGCACATTTTTCTGAGAGATTTCCTTCTTGGTTACTTCCAGGGGACAATCCTGAAGATGTAAAAGCAAGGCTGAAGTATTGGGCTCAAGCGGTGGCGTGCACTGTCAGGCTTTGCAGCTGACACATGAGATCTACCACCAAGTCTTCTTTGTCCTGGTTAAATCCTCTAAGGATTGCCTCTTGAAGACTGGTGCACTGCAATTTTTCACAACAGAGAACCTGGCTAGAGCTAATGCTGTCACTAAACATATAGGAATGAAGAGTAGAAGTTGAAGAAGGAAGAAGAGGAGGTAGATCGAGATCCTAGTGTTGGACAACTTTCACCTTTATGATCTGCATTCCCAGTAGAGGAGATTAATCTAGTTGAATATTTGCAATATGTACAGAATTAAATGAAATGAATGCGTCTTCTTTGAATCACCACTGCCGATCATTGTCTTTGTTGCACATTATGTTCTTCTTTTAGAACAACAATTGCCCCTAACTTGTTGATTGACAATTCTATTCTGCTGTTTAAGATCCCAGAGTTCATCGTAGCTTTCACTAAACGTGAATAGCTTCATAGTTGAGGATTGCGTTTAACAAAATGTTTATAATGGTTGTCTCCTTTGTCAGAAGTGTGTGCCAAGGATTAAATTCGACATGATTCAACCTGCTTGCTCTGCTTTTCACACATCTTTTGGATCACCATAGGTTTTGACTATTTTGTGAACAAGAAAACCAAGTTTTGATGCAGGTTCTGAACGATGTCAATGTAGTAGAGCCTGTCAATTTCCCTTGAAAATACTTTGGAATCACTGATGTTGTCATCTAAAGAATCATTTGTGTGTTTCATAGCTATGGAAAGTGGTGGTCCCACGGATGAAGGTGCAGTGGTCCGTGAGGTTCTTTTTTTCCATAGGTTTTGTCTTGTTGGCATGCAATTGGAAGGTGGGAGCCACTCTGCCTCCATTTTTGTGGCAAACCTTGAGATGAGCATATGGCCAGCAGTGTATACTGCATTAGAGCTATACCTTTAGGTAAACTATTTGTGGACCACCAAATGACTTTTTCTCCTTTGTAGAGTGTTTATGCAGGAGATGTAGTGGTGTGTAGAAAGTTATACAAAAAAGTGCTAGTCATCAAAAGCAGGCATAAGAGAAGTGGTTTCAACCAGAAACCTGTGAACATGTCATGAACACAGGGTCAGTAAATTGTAATGCAATCAATGAGTTGCTGAATAAGTTATACTAGCTGTTGATTTTTGGAAAATTCTCACACCAAACAAAATAATCACGGCGTTTCGATACAAGTAGCAGATAAGATGATCATTCGACAGCCAAAAAGAACAAGGAAGAGGAGAATTGTAAGAAAGGAATCTCCAACTCACAATTTGCTGAAAGAAAGAACAAGAATCAGATTGCAGGCTGCATGTCTTTATGATTCGAGCAGTGAAAACTACTGATTTCAGTTCTTTCAAAGCTCCAAAATTGCCTTCGGCATTGAAGTATCTGACAATTTCACATGTACTGTTCCTTTCTTAAAACTGATGCTCTAATTGATGTAATCATACTTCTCTATCGGAAATCTTTGAGAAGTGATGTCGCAAAAAACTGAGCTGGCACAGAGGATACTGACGAAATTCGAAATTAAGAAACTTTTCGAGTCACTCCGATAGAAGCCAAAATTAGAAAAGGGGCTTGCAGAAGCTAAGCATTATAATTATTCCATAAACATTGCTGTAAACCAGTATAACACTATGACTAAGTTTCAAATAGCTACCTGATAATATTTCTGATATCTAAAACCAGAAAGGATGGCCTTCTTGTCTTTACTATCAATCAACAGGATGCATCATTATCGTACTGGAATGTTCCCTTAGCAATCACTGGTAAGAAATTTAGTACCACAAACATTGTTCACGGAAGTTTTCTCTGAAGCACAGCAGCCTAGTGGACACTGTGAAGGGATCAGATTGAGCAAGGATGTGATAGAATTAAAACCATCACAGTCAGCTCAAATACCTATGATCATCTCTATATGACAGCACATCAAAGAGGGTTCATAAAAGAAGAGCTTCAGTTTCAACAAAGAAATAACACAAATATCCTGCTGAAGAAATCAACCACTGATTATCACATTTGATCTGCAGAAAGATATATACTAACTGAAAAAAGTTCTCCACAGAGGTGTAACAGGTTAATCAAACAATTATATGTATGAAACAACACAATAGTACAGGGTCCAAAGAAAATTTCTTGTGACAGAAGTGATGGAATGAACTCTGTGCCATATACGTGTTGTAAATGCTATCTTTACAACTTCGAATACAGATAAATTTGATTATCTCAATTTGTCGGTCACCGAGGTCATGTTCTGCTCATTCCCTCCCTTTAAACTTATTGATGAAAGCTCAAACAGTCCAGCCAAAATTTTCCTCGTGTCACAGATAATTTGCAATGAAACATGTGTCAGCTGCATATTTCCCTCATCTTTCTTATTCAAGAGTACCACCAACTTAAAATAAACAAGAATCAACTGTACGATGAAGCTTCTTCCTCCTTGTACTGAAAGCATGCACCTCAGATTTTACAACTCCATCAAGGTTTTATCACTTTCTCTCATTTTCTCAGCCTTCAGGCATATTGCACAATTCTTGCGAGACCAAACCCTGTTAAGATAACTCAACCACATTGCTTTCTTAGTTCACCACCCTCAAATTTTTTGATGAAAGGAACCTCACAGTTCTTCTAACCTCTATGGTGTCACAAATCATAAGCATGCACTGCAGGGCTCATATCTGGTGAGTAACCTTCATCTTTCATTATTTTCAGGATCTCCTTTAACATCATGTAGATGGATTCCCTTTTAGGATGAGACATATCGCCTGCAACGAATGCATGGACCTCATTCCTAATCTCAATCCTACTCCATCCAGCATCTTTCTTCACCCCTCGTTCTTCCATCGTCGTTCTCACTCTCTCTGCATCCTCCCATTCAGCATGCATAGCATGAAGATTCGAAAGAAGCACATAGCTTGCTGAGTCTCCTGGAGACAATTCAGTAACTTTTGCTGCAGCAAGCCTTCCTAGTTCCAAATTGTTATGCAATCTGCAAGATCCCAACAGCGATTTCCATATCAATAAGTCTGGTTCAAATGGCATCTGATCGATCAAGAGAAGAGCCTCATTAATTCTTCCAGCTCTACCCATTATGTCAATCATACAAGCATAGTGAGAGATAGATGGCTCAACACTATAGTGATCATACATGATCTTCATGTATCTAATTGCTTGATCCACATAACCTGCATGACTACAACCAGCTAAGATCCCAACAAAAGTTGAATGATCTGGAGTTATGTGCTCGAACTCTACCATCTCATCAAACACTATGATTGCCTTCTTGGCATGCCCATGATGTGCATAACCATGGATCAGCGAGTTCCATGACATGACATCATGGGTGGGCGTGACATCAAATGATAATCTAGCATCATCAAGACGGCCGCATTTTGCATACATGTTGATCAATGCATTCCCCACACAAACATCAACATCACACCCTAACTTTAATGCAAGGCAGTGAAACTGCCTTCCTTGATCTAGCAAAGGAAGATTGGCACATGAGCTTAGCGCACTGGACAATCCATACTCGTTAGGTGTATATCCCTTCCTGTGCATTTCGCAAAGCAATTCAGTGGCTTTCTCATGGAGACCGTTCTGAAAATACCCAGATATAGCTGCACACCAAGTGACAACATCAGGATCATTGATTCCTTTAAAAACCTTTTCAAGTTCTTCTATCCCACCACTTCTGGCATACATGGTCAGTAAAGAATTTCGAACACGATCATCAAACACCAAATCTAACTTTACTATAGAGCAATGAAGCTGCCGTCCCACGGCTAAATATTCAGTGCATGACCCACAAGCTGCAATAATAGTAGCAAAAGTGTATTCATTAGGTTCGACACCCTCACAAATCATGTCACTAAAAAGCCTGAAGGCATCCTCAGCTTGTTCATTCTGAAGACAAACCACAATCATTGAACTCCAAGTAACCACATTCCTTTCTTCCAATTTGTTGAATACCCTTTTTGATTGTTCAAACCTGTAATATCTTGAATAGAACTCAATCAAAGCGCTTCCTGAATAAACACTCTGAGCAATCTCAGTCTTGATCATGTAACCGTGGATCTGCTCACCTAGTGCCTGTCCACATGCCGTCAGAATGCTTGAGATTGTGTGCTCATTGGGTTTAAAGCCCTCATGCACCATCTTATCAAACTCTCTGACTGCTGAATCAAACCAATTATTTCTACAAAACCCGGAAATCAATGAAGTGAAACTCACCAAATCTGGATCTCCTATTCCATTAAAAACTAATTCGGCTTTATCCATCAACCTGCATCTCGAATAGAAGTCTATCAGACAGTTTGCAGTCCTTGTGTCACCTTCAAGTCCATAACACACGATCTGCGAATGCAACTGCTCCCCAAGACTCAATGCCTCCATGTTACTGCAAGCCTGAAGTGCTGCATTCAGAGCAAAATCATTCGGAACGACATAGGTCTCTAGCATTTCAACAAATAGCGAGAACCCGATTCTCGAACAACCATTTCGATTGCACCCTGATATCATCGTGGTCCACGCAACGACATTTCTATCAGGCATTCCCTCGAATACCCGAAAAGCATCGGAAACCCACCCAGACTTCATAAAGGCATCCATCAACATGCAAAGGGTAATGGTACCAAGTTCAACACCACTGCTTCTCATCTCACTATAAAAATCTTTAGCCTCGTCGAGCTTCTTCGACTCCAAAAGTTGTTTTAGTTTCTGGGTGTATGTTTTTAGAATGGTTGACTGTCGAGAAATCTTTTTAGAGAGTGTTGTGGGTAGGACTCTCTTGGATTTAGGCTCTATAAGATGAAGTTGGCGAGTCGAGGAGAAATGAGAGGGAGAGAGGTGCGAAGAAGGCATTAGACTTATCATTTTTGAATTTTGGAGGGAAGCAACGGTTGGGGGAAATAAAGGACAATAATTTGTGGGTCTTTTCTACTCTACTCTAATAATGGCAATCTGAAAGAAGGAAAACAAGAATCTAATGAATCCATCAGCTACATAGAAATAAAAAGAATAAGTATGATGCTAGACATGTTTTGTCATTGATGGCTATAGCACAAAGATGCAAAGCCTTATCATAAGTGAGTGGTCTATATATCTTCCAAGGATGGTGTTTAGTCTTATCATTCTGGGAATTTTAGGCCTTTTGAGTTTATCAAAAGGATTTTTTAATTTTACAAAAGCATGTTAAATCAGTTTTAGTAGAATTTATTTTGCCTTCTTTCCTTGCAAACTTTAGTTGAGATTTGAGAATCAATGGGCAGCACAGCACACACCATCTGGTTTTCAAATTTGTAAATGCAAAAAAAATGCAGAATTCCACTTTGATGATATTTCACAAAATCAAGCAAATAAAACCTGGTCAATACCGAATAAATCCTTTAGGTCGAATACATATTTCCATGTTTGAGATCATCAACAGATGTTTCATAATTCATTCTCAGGGGAAAAACAACCACTGCTGATGATTAAAAAACAATTATCGTCCTATAATATCTTTTATCTTTTTGTGATGAGATATTCAACAGCACTGCCATTCTATTTCTTTTCCGTCAAAGTTCCTGAAAAGGGACATTGGGGTCATGCTTCCAGTAAGCTCTGGATGTCCTTCTGCAAGAAAGGCAATCAATTATTGAGTAGGATAAGCTTTATCAGTTAATTGGCTAAGGATATGCTCTATTTTCGCGCAATATATTTCATCGTAAAGAAAAAGAAGAATAGGCATGAGGATAATAGTGTAGTAGAATTGTATTGAACCTCTATCTTCAAGGGTGCAGTAGTAGGTGCATATCTTTCCACGACCTTGCCATCTTTGTTTACTAGAAACTTGGTGAAGTTCCACTTAATGCCATCCCAAAACAACCCGCCTTTCTGCACTTTCAGGAACTTGTAGAGGGGAGCAGCATTCTTCCCATTCACTTCCACCTAAAATGAAATGTTTGCAAGTCCACAAGAATGGTCGTTTATCATCAGATCTCTTAAAGGAAAATATTGGGGAAACACAGCATGACTTTTGCCACGAAAGCACACAAAAGAAATCGATACTCAAACAAGCTTTGCAAATATTGTTTTAGAGCTTGCAGAGAACAACAAAGAGGTACTGTGTATGCAAAGAAACAATGACTTAATTAAGGAGAAAAGCTCACAGGAGTTTCTATAGGATATATATGTGAAAAAAGTTGCATACAAAAAATGTTTATTGTTTCTAGAAGAATACTAGATTACTGTGTTTGATGATAATAACCACCAAACTTTTATCACCTAGAGATGGGCCAAGTTCGATCAAATGAGGCATCTGGATTAGGACTATTGACCTGATTTGTCATGTTTTTGATAAATGTCTGATAATGTATGCCAATATGCATTACAGAGATATGAATACAATAAGTAAAACATAAGAGACTAATACATATTATCAAGATGTTATAATCTATTGCACAAATGTTCAATCTTTGTTTAAGAATTTAACATGTTTTAAGTCAGAATTTGGCTGCGAGATATGGACACGATCTATATGGAAGGATGTCTAAAAGTAGAAGGTTTCCCTATATCAGAAAGGTACTAGAAGAACCAGTTTATAAGAATAATTTGAGGCAGAGTTACGGTTGAAACTTGTGAGATCTTTGAACAAGGATCTAAAGTTATTTGATCTAATTCTTTACATAGAACAGATCCATATAAAACACGCTGAGCCGGAATGAGTCAATGTTGACTGAGCTGATCCCTGCTCGTTATCATCTTGTTAAGGAGAACGAGCTAAATCCCACTTCACAACTAGTTCATAATCATTTTGAGAAAGCTGTTACCAAGTCAGACTTAAGCAAATATTGAGCAATTCTCAAGCTTCAAGCAAAATTTGACAGGCCTTATCATATTTGAGGAGGAGCGCTAGGTTTATGGTTCAAATTAACTTTTGCAAAATTATCCAAACCTCCATGCTCCCTTTATTCATAATTGCACAAGGATGAGATCCCATATAGCACAGCAGCTATTTAGGCTATCATGAGCTTTTTAAATGTTTTTGATAAATATGTTTTCCCTGATAATTACGATGAATACTCTGTTTATATTCTATAACATAAGACACATATAGGCTCAATAACTTCTTACCAACAAATAGAACAGCAGATTTCTTGAGACCCTTGATACCAATTTATTTATGCTTTTACAAGTTCCTTAAGGAAGGAGGCAGAAACATGGCAAATGAAAAACAGATGATTTTGTTTCAACATATAAGGACAAACCAGACAAAATAGCCAACCAAGAAAAAAAAAACAAACTAATGGAGCCGAAAAGGAACAGCTAAAACAAACATAACCAAGTGGAAGCTTTGGTCTTAGTACATAACCTATGATGGTTCATAACTCTATGGTTAATTAGGATTCACCTACCCAACCCAACAAAGAATCACCAAGTTAGGTCCATGAAAAAAAGGCTGAAACTACATTCCTGAAGATCCATCCACGCTTCAGATCCATTCTATTTCCCGTGGTGACAATCAACTTATCTCACTACCAGTAATTACTCACAGATCCAAATACAAGAAATGGAGCAGCCTCGAGTTATAGCAAACAATCAATAAAGTCAATCTGCTAAAGATATGGACACACAAATCAGGATTCTGCGTCGTGGCAAATCAGAAAATCTTTTCAAGGTCCAGGTTCTAGATCATGATAAACTATGTAAGTTAAAGCTTCTATGAGCTCCCTTTCCTGTCAGATTACCTTGTCAAATATGGGAAACTCAGCTTTGAACATTGTGCAAACAACCTCCTGAATTTCTTCATTGCTTCCAGGTTCTTGGGAACCAAATTGATTGCAAGGGAAAGCCAGTATCTCAAATCCTATCAAAACAGATCAGAAGGAAGATATACAAAAAGAAAGTTACTTTAGGAAAATGAAGTTTCAATGGCTTCCATCATGTTCAAAGGAGTTGAGAAGATATGGAGAACAGACAATAAACTAACCTTTGTCTTTGTACTTCTCATACAAAACATTCATCTCCTTATAGTTGGCATGAGTTAATCCGCTGCACAGGAAATTTCAACAATAATCCAAAGGAATTAAGTAGCTGGAGATATTAAAGCAGCATCCACCAACATTGATTTCAAAATTAATGTCAAGGGACGGTAGCAATAAGAAGCAAACTGTTGTATCCAGGGGGTTTTTGGTTTTAAAAAGAGATAAGAATCTGAATAAAGTTCACTTTTGACGCCATTCAACCTCCTCGATCCTATCTTATTTCTTCCCTTGCCTTGAGTTGGCATCACTTGCGTTCAAAATGAAGTTCCCATCTTTGGCTAACTAATTTGTGGAAAATTTTGAACATGTAAATCATTTTGCTGGTGAAGAAATCCAATAAATGATTGATCAGAACTTAATGTCATACAACCATGGTATCTAAAGGAATATGTGCAACTACTTGGTGCTTAGTACCACATTACTTCTTAGAAGGAATGGATGGAGTAACAAACACATCACAAAAATTAGCAAGCAAAAGGAGGGAATCCCTATGTTGAGAGTTATATCATTTCCGACAGAACCTGGAGAATCCAAGCATCAGCTGGAATGAGATCTCAGGACTAATATCAACGAAAATTCGAGCCCCATAATTGTATTGACCTCCCAAAAGATTGGAAAAACAGAGTTGGCAATGCCTTTATAGAGGCAATGTTAAAAACTCCGTAAGACATCCAGAAATTGCTCCCTGAAATGTCAATGAGTTTAATGTCATAACTCATGAAAAAAAATAAAAACTAAGCAGTGTTTATACATCCCAGAAAGATAATCAAAGGCCCATTGACTCTATGGCCTAGGAAAGAACAAATATTGTCTATTATTTGGGGTTCAACAGAGATCCAACTTCCCGCAAGACAAACTTCACCAAGCTTATGCCTGTCGATTATATGGTCCCAGTCAGACAAAAGTTTGTTCCACAAATAATTGTAAGCAGAACATGCAAACAAACTCAAATGTTCTATGCCTACGTGCAATGAAGCAGTAAGCTCAGGTAAATAAGCAAGCATTGTCATTTCAAAGCTTAACATGCAACAAATTATGTTCTATTTCGCATATCGAACATGTTTGGATGTGTAGGAAGATGTGATATGGAATGTGCACACACAGTCCAAACACAACAAATATTGTGAAGAAGTCTAGACGGCAATCAAGTGGGCTCATAGAAGAGGCATCCAAGCCAGTTGCTAGACTATTGTTAAGTAATGATAGTAAAGTATGAGCTACTATATATGCAGATCATCACAAACTATGGAAAAAGATAAAATCAAAACCATGGTTAATTCATCAACTTCCAGGAAAGTGGGTACCATTTAGAGGCCACATTGACAATAAGAAGAACCTTGCCCTGGTAGGTACTCAGGCTCACATCTTCACCCTTTATATCCTGTGACGTGAAGAGCAACGGATCAAAGGAAAGGTTTAATAAAGAAACTCAAAGACGAAAAAAGAACAAAAAATTGCAGAAGGAAATCACCCAAGAAAAAGCTACAATCGCATTTGTTATTAAACGTGACCATAAAAGAAGTAGAAACTAAAAACCTAGCAAGAAATATAAGATCTTAAGACAACCATCCTAATCATTCTAAGCAGACAATCCATGAAATGAATCAAATTAAACCACATGAAGAGCAAGCAACTCATCGACTACCTACCAGGCAAGCTGAAGTTGTTGCTGCTATTAAGCAGTGATGCAGAGTATGAAGAGAGAACACCAAGAAACTAAGAAAGGAAAACAAACAACCAATAAACAACCTAAATCTACAAGCACCCAACAAGCAATGGATACAAAACCCCCCCAACAACAACCTAAGTTGGAAGAAGCCTTTAAGAAATAAAAAACCAGTGTCATGGTTGTGACCATAAACTTCATCCTGAAGAAACCACTTTCAATCCTCTTCAAAACCAAGTCAAATCCCAAACAACCACATGCTAACAAAAAGACCAGGTGCACAAAATAGAATCACACCCAAACTTGAGAATAATCTATGCAAACATAAAAACTTGCTATAGCTACCTTCTACAAAATCAACCAATGATCTGACAAAAAACTGCAAGAACCAACTAGATTTAGTTCAATTACCTTGACAGTGATGTCATAGATGGAACTATGGATCTCATCAGCCATCTGAAATGGTTTGATGTACAAGTACAATGAGACGATGATGGAGAGAACCAGAAACACAAGAGCACAAGGGATTCTACCAGGCTTGCATTTGCAGCAGCTCATACCTCCACATTAAAAAGGGTTGGATAGCAATCACCGTTATAAGTTTATGCCACGCTTGTCTTGTCCATACCTCCTGTTAATACCGAGGGGTCAATTCTATATTGGAAAATGATTTGGGTCACGAGACACGACAATTTTGGGGTTTGAGAGGATTTGTTTTGTCAAATGATACCCCATGGCTTTTGGCGTTTTCATTTTACGCTTTGATACCCCTCAGCCATTCAAATAATCGTTATACCCTTAGGCCACGTTTGTTTTACGAGATATGGGTGAATATAATCTCCCGAGAGATAATATCCTGAGATATTTTCTCTTAGAAGATGATATGAGGGGTTAAACCCTTCTCTCTTGTTTGATAAGACAAAGAATAAGGTGAGAAAAGATTTAATCAAATATTTAAACTTTTTTATTTTTTAATCCAATAGATCTTATCTCATGGTATTACATATCTCACCTCCCCCATGAGATTATTTTATCCCATGTACATGGGATATGGAGTCCCAATGGGATAATTTATCCCATGCCTAAAATCACACAAAACATGGGATAAAATGGGGTCCACGGGATTACTAATCTTATCCCATCTATAAAACCATACGTGGCATGGTATTTAGCTCCGTTTGGCTATGCATTGTGTTTTTTATGACCGTGGTGAGGTGTGGTGTGTTTGTAACCTGTGATGAGTTGCGGTGCAATAACGGCTTAAAAACTGTTTGGTATGACAAGTTAATAACTGTGGTAGAAAAGTGTGTTCATGTAATTTGTTGTTTGGGTGTGCGTTTATTTTCAAATATACAGTGCAAAATATTAGTTTGTTATTTTGTTTCTGTGTTTGTTACGTCGCAGCCAAGGTGTGACCAAATGGAAGCACCTATAAACTGCTTCGGCTCTGACGCAGTTTTGACGTAGTCCCTACCAGTATGTTATTATTCCCAAACGGGGTTTTTGTAAACGCGGCTGCGTTCGGTCCAAAAAAAAGTGCGTTTGGGTAACATGAACGCACGGCCAAACGGACCCTTAATGCAACGGCGACGACAAGAAAAGACCAGTGTCCTGTGAATGTTAGAGGGATATTAATTACCTCATACATGACAAGCAACGTGTTTCTCATGTGTGGTTGAGTGAGTTTCTATACGTCGTTATGTGACGAATTTCTTACCCCGCGACGGGGCACTAGACGGGGACGGGGATGGGACAAGATAAATATTTTTGGGGCAGGGACATGGTGGGCGAAACCCGCCCCATTGTCATTCCTAGCCCATGCTATAGCCTGTTGGTCAATGAGGAGAGGACAGTTTTAACCCAATATCCCCTCCTCTATCAAGCGTCTAAAGACGTCCGATCTAAGTTATGTCCAGATATATCATAAGATCGAGATGAAACCACGTGAAATGAGGTATTAGAGGTGGTGATTACCATGTGGTTAGAAGACAGAGAAAAGTAGTTGGAGTGGTGGTTACCCTTATCATGTGGTAATGGGGGCCCACCTAGTAAATATATATTACATACATACAAATCTATAACATACATAATAGATACATACATATATATATACACACACACATATCATCCTTATATGACAGCATAGTTATAAGTTAACCTTTGATTGTCCTACGTGGAGCCTTTAGTGGGGGGAGGTAGTTAATGGGGAGGAGAGGGTTGTGGGTGGTTAATGGTTAATGGGGAAGTTGATGGGTGGTTACCCTGCCAAGTGGCAGGGGGCCCTACTAGTACACATATATATTAGACTAGTGGGCCCCCCTGCCACCTGGCAGGGTAACCACCATCTCTCCTCACCTCCCTCATAACTCTCCATTAACCCCCCTTTCTCCCTCCACTAACTCCCACCCTCCCCCACTATTACCCTCCTCCACTTAGGCTCCATGTAGGATAACCCCTTTCATATAGGCTCCATGTAGGACAACATGATGGTTAATTTATAACCATCCTGTCATACAAGGATGATATATGTATGTGTATATATTTTATGTATATATAATTATATACATAACTATTAGATAAATATATATTCGTAATAGACAAACGATATACAATAAATAAATGGATTATGTATATGTATAAATTTACCCTTGCCACCTGCCATGGGTAACCACCCATCTCGACTACCTCCCTCTACCCTCCCATCTCCTCTCTCTTTATATGACTAAGATGCTACATGTGCATATATATATGACTAATATGTCACGTCATAAAACCTTACTTTATATACATACACTAAGTGAGCCCCCATGCCACCTCACATAATACCCACCCCGCCACTACCCCCTCCTTTTCTATCTCTCACCCCTCCGTCACATGTGCACCATATGTTATATATGACTCATCATAAACGTTACTTTATAAGAGAGATTATATATAATGTATATCAAAAGATAGATATAAGAGAGTGGGGCGACGAGATAGTACGAGATAGTGGGTTACACTTGTCCTCTCCTCATTGACTAAGAGGCTATTGCATATATATATAGCATGAGCTATTGTCAGGTGGTTATGATTAGAGACAGAGAGGAATAATGTGGGGGTGGTGGTTACCCTTGTCAGGTGACAAGGGGGTCACCTAGTAAATATATATTACATACATACAAGTCTATAACATACATAATATATACATAAATTTATATATTACATATTTTCTCCTAAATCATTATAACATCCCTTGAAAATATAGAATTTTTCTATAATCTCTTTGGTCCAATTAAGACACTTAATCATGATAAAAATGTATGATTAAGTTGTGATATGACTAATATGTCCTTAGCATTAGGACCGAAGTTTAGAAAATACATACATATATCCATTATTGGCTAGAGGAAATTATGTAATTTTGTCCTAAATTAATCTCATGGGAGGGTTTTGATCTAATCCAATATTTTCAGGATGTTGTATGATACTGTAAGAAATGTAGAAGGTTTTCTTATGTTAAGTATCCTTTTAGGGGGTTTTATGATACTAGCCCAAATATGTAATATCCTTCTTTTACAAGGGAAAGTATGTAATTGTCCCTATGCTTTAGTCCTTTCTTCTTTCCTTATTAGACTTTTCTTTGCTTGCATGAGGCTGGTTACTTGGCAGAACTCTATTTTACTAGTTAGTCTCATTTCAGAAGATTCATTGTGTTGAAAAGATTTGGAGATTGGAATCAGTCATGAGTCATCGATAGCAACTTTGCCACCTGCTCTAAGAAATTATAATCACCAAAATCTTTGTCAATTTTTGCTTCTCTTAAATCAGGATTAGTTTGTTTGCTAGGTGATATAGACATATCTTTTAATCTATTTTAAAAAATTGCACACCTAACCCTAAAAAATCTCGAATTCACACAATTGTCTCTCAAATATTCAATATTTTTTTCAATTTCACATCTATCCTTCTAAAATTCACATGATTGTCAATGAAATTTTTGAATTTACACAACTCTTGAAATAAGTGCAATTGTGTAAACTCAAATGTTTTTTAGGGCCGATTTGCAATTTGGCCCTAGAATTCAACCAACTCATCAACCTTATAAGGAGTGGACCAACCTTATAATTGAAATTGGTGTACATTGGTGCGATGGAGTGATTGAGGTGGGGGAGGAAGATTGGTGTTTGATATATTGCTTCTGAAGGAAACCTAAGAGGAGGGGAGAATGCCAAATCTGTATTGTTTATTTATTTATTTTTTGACTAGTTGAGTCAAAAGGTTATGTAAGGGTTACAAGAAAAAAATAAAACAACCGACCATCGACAATAACTAATAGAAAGGAAAGTCTTGAGGCACCTTAGATTCTTGAGCAAAGACCCAGTGTTTATGTTGGATTTGAGGCCCAATGAGTTGGGCTTAACATGGGTTGAATCAAATGGGCCTCGGGGAGAGCCCATTAATAAAATAGCCAAAATGTGGAGAGCCCACGTGTGTAGAATAGTTTAGTCCCATATTGGAAGTGGAAGAAAACTTTCACTTGTTTATATAGAGTTTTGAGCCTTTAGGCTTTGAACACATGTGAGGACTAAAGGTGGAACACCCACACGCGCACACCGCCGCCGCTGCCCGCCTGCCGGTCCTGCGCCGTGTGCGGTGGGTGTCCTTTTTGCTACACACTAGAGCTGGTCGAGCCAGCTCGGATTCACTGAACCTTTTCAACTTCCGAAACGATTCAGATGAGTTATTTGGATCTAACTCTTGGGCTACCCATTATTAATGGGCTGAGTCAGTTACCACTTGAAATTGATCTGGTCCGACCCTTGGGCTTCTGTGCAGAATTGATTGAGTCAGTTATGACTCTTAGACTTCTGTGCAATTGATTGAGTCAGTTTCAATTCCTGGAGAATTCATTGAAATCTGACTCTTGGCTTGTTAGTTTACAGATGACGTGGCAGTGTCCTATTGGTTGTTTTTTTGCTGACAAGGCTGGCTTTACATCTCCCCTAATGACTGATCAGCTTCCTCCCTTGGCCTATAAATAGGACCCCTTCCAGCCCTTTAGGGTTCAAGCTTCATGCATCCATTTTGCACACCACTTCACTAGAGGGTCCTGAAGAGAGTACCGTACCAGCGGAGACTTGACGGGCGATCGGAGGCCGGCTTCCTTCCGTTCGCGCAGGAGATCGTTGTATCCTGGGAGTTCTTTGTCTGAAGATCCAGAAGCACCGGTGGGTGGGCAATACGAACTTAAGGGCACAGTGTGATACACTGGCCTCGATCAAGTTCAGGATCTACATCGGCGTTTCTTCCTCCTCATCGGCATTCTTCTTTCTCTTTTGGAGTTCTAACATCTCATCTTGTAAATGCTTATAATACAGTTTTATTTCTTGTCATTGTAAAGGATTCTTACTACCTTAGTAAAAGCAAGGTTCTTATGTCCTTCTATTATTTCCAACAATCTTAAGTTCGTATTTTATCGGTTTTATCGTATTCGGATCTACTTCTCCTACGGATCCTTCTGTTTTCTTTTCTCTTTTGAAAGGAAGTTCCTTGAACTTCCTTGATAAGAACTCCAACTCATAACTGAACCACTTTATGGTTGATCTGCTTTGCAGATGGCTTCAGGATCTGTTCCTGTGAACCCCTCAAGTGAGGAAGTGCCTGTTGGCAATCCACCTGTAGTAGAAATGCCAAGTGTGCCGATCGGGCAGCTGGAGAGGCCTGAAAAGTTTAAGGGACTGAATTTCAAGCAGTGGCAGCAGAAAATGCTGTTCTACTTGACCACTCTTAAGCTTGTCAGGTATCTCACTGAGGATGAGCCTGTTCTAACTGAAGAACAGAAGAATGCTCATACCGTAGCTGCGGTTCAGGCTTGGGGTCATTCTGACTTCATATGCCGGAACTATATTCTGAACGGCTTGGATGACAAGCTCTACAACGTGTACTTTCCCAAAAGAACCGCAAGGGAACTTTGGGAAGCCTTGGACAACAAGTACAAGGTGGATGACGCCGGCGCAAAGAAATTTGTTGTTGGTCGATTCCTTGAGTACAAAATGGTAGACAGTAGAAGCGTTGTCGACCAAGTTGAGGAACTTCAGCTCATCTACCATGACATGAGTGATGAAGGTATGATTTTGAATGAACCTGTCCAAGTGGCGGCTATGATAGAGAAACTGTCACATTCTTGGAAGGACTTCAAGAATTACCTTAAGCACAAACGAAAGGAGATGAGTCTTAAAGATCTCATTCGGAGATTAAAGATCGAGCAGGATAACCGCAAGACCGATAAGAACAGCGGTCTGGGCATTTACTCTAAGTCCAACTTAGTGGAAAATGACAGCGGTTTGAAGAAGCGCAAGCGCTTCGACGAGGGCACTAAGGGAGGCAGCGGGAATCAAAAGTTCAAAGACGAGTGCTTTGTCTGCCGGAAGGCAGGACATCGGGCCAAGGACTGCCGCAACCGCCCGAGTGCTCAAGGGAAGAAGAAGCCAGCCCCCAAGAAGAAGAGGACAGAAGCTCACTTGACCGAAGGTCTCAGTGCAGAGATGGATGACTTGCACATGGTGGCAGTCATCACCGAGGTGAATCCGGTCGGAAGCAACCCAAGGGAATGGTGGGTCGACACAGGCGCTACCCGCCACATCTGCTCCAACAGATGGATGTTCGACACCTACCAAGTAGTGGATGGAGAGCACTGCTACATAGAAAACTCTGCAACCTCTAAGGTGGAAGGTAAAGGGACAGTGAAGCTGAAGATGACGTCCGGAAAAGAGCTGACCCTGACGGAAGTCCTTCATGTGCCGGAGATACGCAAGAATATTGTCTCAGGTTCTATTTTGAGCAAGAAGGGCTTCAAGCTAGTCTTCGAGTCAGACAAGGTCATCTTGTCTAAGAATGGGATGTATCTGGGCAGGGGCTATATGACCGAGGGGCTGTTTAAAATGAATGTAATGACTGTGATCCCCAAGGTCAAAACTAGTGAAGCCTTAAAGGCTAGTGCTTCCAATGTACTGACTGTTGCCCAAGAGGCCAATAAAGAAAAGGTTGTCTATGGGACTGACTCATTTAATTTATGGCATGGGAGGTTGGGACATGTGAACAACAATTCAATGAAAAGACTAATAAACTTAAATCTTTTTCCTAAATTAATAATTGACAAAGAACACAAATGCGAGGTTTGTGTGGAAGCAAAAATGGCTAAGACTTCGTTTCAATCAATTGAACGAAGCACTGAACCTTTAGGTTTGATTCATACATATGTTTGTGATCTGAAAGTTGTACAATCTAAAGGTGGTAAAAGGTATTTTATTACCTTTATTGATGATTGTACGAGATATTGCTATCTTTACTTAATGAGAAGTAAAGATAAGGCAGTGGAGATGTTCACTCATTACAAGAATGAAGTAGAAAATCAGCTTGACAGAAAGATCAAAATGCTGAGAAGTGACAGGGGAGGTGAGTATGAGTCACCTTTTGCCCAAATTTGTGCAGAAAATGGCATCATTCATCAAACTACAGCGCCCTATTCTCCAGAACCAAATGGAATAGCAGAACGGAAAAATAGGATGCTAAAGGAAATGATGAATGCCATGCTTATAAGTTCAGGCTTACCTCACAACATGTGGGGGGAAGCGATACTTTCAGCGAATCATGTGTTGAATAGACTACCGCACAAAAAGTTAGACAAGACACCTTATGAATTGTGGAAAGGTCGTGCGCCTAGTTACAAGTTCTTAAGGGTTTGGGGCTGTTTTGCTAAGGTTCCAATTCCAGTTCAGAAACGAACTAGGATAGGGCCGAAAACGGTAGACTGTGTGTTCATAGGATATGCACAGGATAGTAGTGCTTATCGATTCTTGGTTAATAAATCGGATAATCCTGAAATACATGTGAACACTGTCTTAGAGGCTAGGGATGCCTCGTTCTTCGAAAACGTATTCCCTTACAAGTCTTCTCCTACAACAGAGGTTAGTGAGAGATCTTATGAGAACATCGGAGAAGAAAGAATTCAAGGGTCTTCAGTTCATGAAGAGGATGAGGAATCTAGACGGAGTAAGAGGGTTAGAACAGAAACTTCCTTCGGCCCAGACTTTCTAACATATTTGTTAGAAAATGACCCTCAGACATTCAAGGAGGCAATGTCAACTCCAGATGCTCCTTTATGGAAGGAAGCAGTAAAAAGTAAAATTGATTCCATCATGCAGAATCACACTTGGGAACTGGTTGATTTACCACCAGGTTGTAAACCTTTGGGTTACAAGTGGGTTTTCAGAAAGAAAATGAAAGCAGATGGAACAGATGACAAATACAAGGCAAGACTTGTCGTCAAGGGTTTCAAGCAAACCGAAGGGGTGGATTATTTTGACACCTATTCTCCAGTCACTAGGAAAACGTCAATCAGAAGAATTATTGCCCTTGCGGCTTTAAACAATCTGGATATACATCAAATGGATGTAAAGACAGCGTTCCTAAACGGTGATCTGGAAGAAGAAATCTATATGGAACAACCCGAGGGGTTTGTGGTTCTTGGGAAAGAGAAGAAATTCTGTCGACTTGTTAAGTCTTTGTATGGACTAAAACAAGCACCTAAGCAGTGGCATGGAAAATTTGATCATGTAATGCTGACAAACGGATTTCACATAAATGAGTGTGATAAATGCGTTTACATAAAAGGTGATGAGAAGGAATATATAATCCTATGCCTTTATGTAGATGACATGATCATTATTGGTAGCAATGATAATATCATAAAAGCTACTAAGAGCATGTTGTCACGAAATTTTGATATGAAGGATTTGGGTATCGCTGATGTGATACTTGGTATGAAAATTACCAAGACGACTGATGGCTATACTTTATCTCAAGATCATTATATTAAGAAAATTCTTAATATATTTGATAAAAGAAGTGATGTAGTAGCCAGGACACCGATAGATGTTAACTCACATCTAAAGAAACATCATGGTGAAGGTGTACAACAATTGGAATATTCCAGAGTCATAGGCAGTCTGATGTATATCATGAACTGTACACGACCGGATATTGCCAACTCAGTAAATAAGCTGAGTAGATACACAAGCAATCCTAGTATGGATCACTGGAAGGCATTGATCAGAGTCCTTAGATATTTAAGGTACACAATCAATTATGGATTGCAATATACGAGGTATCCATTTGTGCTTGAAGGATATTCAGATGCAAACTGGATCTCGGACTCCAATGATACAAAATCCACGAGTGGATTTATTTTTATGATTGGAGGTGCAGTAGTGTCTTGGAAATCATCCAAGCAGACTTGCATAGCAAGGTCGACTATGGAAGCTGAGTTCATAGCGTTAGACCTAGCTGGGGAAGAAGCAGAATGGTTGCGTAACTTCCTAGAAGATATTCCTATGTGGCCTAAACCTGTGCCTCCTATTAGCATTCACTGCGATAGTCAATCAGCAATAGACAGAGCACAAAGCCATATGTATAATGGAAAGTCTAGGCATATACGTCGACGACACAATTCAGTAAGGAATTTATTGTCGACAGGTGTAATTTCCATCGATTTTGTGAGATCAAAGGAAAATGTTGCAGATCCACTAACCAAAGGCCTAACTAGAGACCTAGTGGATATATCGTCGAGGGGAATGGAGTTGAAGCCCATGAAATGACTATCTTTCTCAATGGCAACCCAACCTAGCTGATTTGGCAGACCCAGATTCTAGGTTCAATGGGACAACCGAATTGTGGGGGGCAGTCGCCTAGATCACTCTTACCCATTCCTATGATGACTGAGTGATAAACTTGCAAAGTGCAAAGGTTAAGCTTATGCTTTTAATGATCTACAAAGAGTAGGGGTGTGACAAGATGCTCCTAATAAGAGATCACCTATGTCGAGTGAGAAGGGGCCGCTTCTATGAGAATGATGTAAAGGGCTAATTCTCTAAAGCACTCGAAGAATGTTACCAGGCATGTCCAGGGCCGAAATGGACACAACAAAAGAGCTTTCAATGGTATAGGAAAGGAGCTGTGTGAGCACTATTGTCTTAGTGTACATGAAAGCTGAACAGTTCAAGACATCGTGTTCACTGTTTAGCAAGTACATTTGATAGTGTTTCACTAAGGAAGGTTCAAAGCTAACAACTACCTCTCCTGAAGCAGCAATGTTCTGTGGTACTCTCAAATGCATTATGGATCATTTAGCATTTTAATCAGCCATTTGATTCATGTGGGGGATTGTTGGATTTGAGGCCCAATGAGTTGGGCTTAACATGGGTTGAATCAAATGGGCCTTGGAGAGAGCCCATTAATAAAATAGCCAAAAGGTGGAGAGCCCATGTGTGTAGAATAGTTTAGTCCCATATTGGAAGTGGAAGAAAACTTTCACTTGTTTATATAGAGTTTTGAGCCTTTAGGCTTTGAACACATGTGAGGACTAAAGGTGGAACACCCACACGCGCGCACCGCCGCCACCGCCCGCCCGCCGGTTGGTCGTGCGTCGTGTGTGGTGGGTGTCCTTTTTGCTACACACTAGAGCTGGTCGAGCCAGCTCGGATTCACTGAACCTTTTCAACTTCCGAAACGGTTCAGATGAGTTATTTAGATCTGACTCTTGGGCTACCCATTATTAATGGGCTGACTCAGTTACCACTTGAAATTGATCTGGTCCGACCCTTGGGCTTCTGTGCAGAATTGATTGAGTCAGTTATGACTCTTAGACTTCTGTGCAATTGATTGAGTCAGTTTCAATTCCTGGAGAATTCATTGAAATCTGACTCTTGGCTTGTCAGTTTACAGATGACGTGGCAGTGTCCTATTGGTTGTTTTTTTGCTGACAAGGCTGGCTTTACATCTCCCCTAATGACTGATCAGCTTCCTCCCTTGGCCTATAAATAGGACCCCTTCCAGCCCTTTAGGGTTCAAGCTTCATGCATCCATTTTGCACACCACTTCACTAGAGGGTCCTGAAGAGAGTACCGTACCAGCGGAGACTTGACGGGCGATCGGAGGCCGGCTTCCTTCCGTTCGCGCAGGAGATCGTTGTATCCTGGGAGTTCTTTGTCTGAAGATCCAGAAGCACCGGTGGGTGGGCAATACGAACTTAAGGGCACAGTGTGATATACTGGCCTCGATCAAGTTCAGGATCTACATCGGCGTTTCTTCCTCCTCATCGGCGTTCTTCTTTCTCTTTTGGAGTTCTAACATCTCATCTTGTAAGTGCTTATAATACAGTTTTATTTCTTGTTATTGTAAAGGATTCTTGCTACCTTAGTAAAAGCAAGGTCCTTATCTCCTTCTATTATTTCCAACAGTTTAGACCACCCACGTATCCGACTGCCCCACAAGGTCTCGATGCACGGATCTAAAGATGGATACAACAAAACGAGCTGAAAGTGCACAAATCTCTCTCAACAAACCACAAATCTGCATTGTTTATTTGTATTTTATACTTCCCTTAGTGTGATTTAATTTATTAATTGAAATTACAAAAATGATCCTAGGTTAATTTACCATCCAAAATAGTTGAATTTTCCTTTCCTATGCGTATCATGTCTTACTTTCCGCAACAAGGGAGTTTCCTGGTGAAGATATATAGGTCAAAGAGCATATATATATATATATATATATATATATCTATTCCATCACGCAAAACTCATTTTCTCAAAATATAAATAAAGAAAATAGAATCGTCTATATTGAATCTGACCAGTTCCACGCATATGAACACTTCTTCATATGAAATACACGTCACACATGACCATTTCTTCGTATGAATATCTTTGAACACTTCTCTGGGTGGTCTTCCATACAAAAGCCTATTATTCAAGAGAGACTAGTCGTTTACGTAAGGGCCTCTACTTGAATAAGTCTTCTCTTAGCCAAGCTTATAACTAGCCGCTGTATATTCTTCACCAAATAATCTCACAAAGATGGAAGCAATGAAGAGCATCCCAAATCCAACTACAATAAGATTATTGCTGATGATTTTGCTTGTCTCTCATACCATAGTTGCCGTCTCCGGTACCGGCCGTGGCCCGTCTATGAGCCTTGGCCGCGGCGGGTGCAACGAGCTGTATCTTGTGAAGGAGGGAGAGACACTTCAGACAATCGCCGAGAAGTGCGGCTGTGGTTTCTTGCAGGAACACAACCCTTACGTGCTCGGCGATGATGATATCGGTCCGGGAACGGTTTTGATATGCAAGAATTAAGCCTTCTTCATCCTTGATGTTAGTATAGTGATGATATGAGTTGTAAAATTTATCTATACATACATATATGTATATATGTATTTTTTGATATATTTTTTGATATGTGTTGTAAACTTGATCTATACATACATATATGTATATATATGTATTTTTTTTTTTGGTTAGGGCATGCTTGTTTCCTTGGAAAACTGGTTGGAATGACTGGAATGGAGTGGCATTCCAGTTGTTGGGGTGTTTGTTTCACTAGAATGGACTCCATTCCAGTCCCATTCCAAAACACCCCTTTCCAGCCAAATATTTCTGGCAGAAATGTGGCTAGAAACACATTCCACCCACTTTTCCAGCGCTCTCTTTTCCAGTCTTGAAAGCCACTTCAATCTCACGCAAAACCCCGTGGAGGACCCTAGTCGCCATGTATAGGAGGGAGCGAGACTGGCTTTCGTACGATGGAGATGGATGGCCCCGCCTTCGCCGCCGGAGGCATAGGAGAGGACGGGGGACGATACCGTCTGAGGTGCAACTGGAGGATCCATGTCGCCGACGCCAACGGGCACCAACTGTCCAAGGACGAGCTCCCCGTCGGCCCTCAGAATAAGCTGGCACTGTGCGTAAGCGTTGGCCGGGTTATAGGTCGTCTTGGTCTCCCATATGGTCTCGTTCTTCTTCACCACTGCCAGGTTGCAATTAGGCTCCAACACCAGCGAGGAGTCTTCCGCTAGCCGCCACCGTGAGGTTTCCATTTGAGTCGGCCGCGATCAAGTTGTCGGAAAATAGGACACTGGCAGTGTCGGCGGCAAACATTGAGCTGGCTGCTTGAGTGATGGGTTCGGTGCTGCTGATGGATTGCAGGCTGGACCAGATGGCGTCGCCGTAGACGCCGAGCTTGTCGTTGCCGACGAAGAGCATGTAGTGGCCGCTCCTCGACCTGGAGCCGAAGACTGAGATGGCAGCGATGTCGGCGAAGTTCTCCGTGATTATGAGATTTGATTAATGATTTGATTCATGCTTTCAGATTCAGAAATTTGTAATTAAACAATTGAAGTCAGTATTTGAATTAGATTGATTCAGGTTATTGAAACCAGAAGTTTGTAATAAATTATGTGATTGATCTTGAACGTTTGGAATATTGTAGTGAGTTTATTATGGTTTAGATTGTGACAATTAGCAGGTTGATTATGTTGTGTTAGTGTAGAACAGGTTTTCCTCGCGTCCCGTGGTCGGGTCGGGTATATCCCGGGGCGGGGCGTGACAAGTGGTATCAGAGCAGGCTGTAGGTCCTAGGGTTTAGGAGTAGGCTTGCGGTTGAGATTCGTGTGGTTGGGATAGTTCTAGGTCTAGAACATCTTTACATTTTGTTTTGTAGCTGTTTGTTGTTTGCCTAGTTAGCTCGTTATTACGAGCGTATGCTTGTTGTTGTATTGTACAGATGGCACCGGGTACACGTCGAACTCCTGCAGGTGGTGGCCAAGCTCCTGCAGGTAGAGGTCGTGGTGTTGTCGGTAGAGGTCGGGGCGTGGTCGGCCGTGGTCGAGGCGTTGTCGGCCGAGGTCGAGAGGCTTTGTAGCCGCCGAACTGACTCCAGAGGTTGAGAGTAGCGCAACTGAGACTGGGACCACAAGCATTGGAGCAGCTGCTAGAGACATGATTTCGTTGATCAGGGAATTCAAGAAGATGGACCCGCCAAAGTTTAGCGGTGGTAGTAGGGACTCTTCAGCTGTAGCGGAGGACTGGCTAGAAGAGACCGTGCGCTTCCTAGAGTTACTGGGCATTGATCAGGATCGACTGCGGATCAAGTTGGCGACGTTCCAACTTGTTGGTGATGCGATGGAGTGGTGGCGATCCGTCAGAAGCACTAGAGACACCGAGAACATGACCTGGGAGCAATTTCACACATTGTTCCTAGATACATACTTTCCCCGTAGCGAGAGGACCGCGTTGGCACGGGAGTACCTGTCTTTGACCCAGGGAAGTCGTACTGTTCTGGAGTATGCAAATCGACATCGTCACTTGCTTCGATATGCGGGAGCAGCTGGGACCGAGGAGAGTGCGAGGGCTGCACAGTTCGAGTGGGGGCTCCGGGCGGAGATTCAGGATCGAGTTTCGTCCCATCGATTCCAGACATATACAGAGGTCCTTGACAGTGCACTGGCAGTGGAGAGGCAGCTGTTAGAGTGCAGATCCAGATATGTACTTCCAGCAATTGTATCAGCTCCAGGAGTTTCCAGCTCTTCGGGAGGTCAATCAGGCCGCTGGGATAAGCCGAGATTTTCACCTCGTCATCAGCCATACCCGATATCACAGCGTCGAGATGATCAGCAGCAGCCTTACCCTGTACAACATCGCCGAGGGGATCCAGGCAGGCAGCTTCTTCTTACTGACGGATCATCCTCGGGGCAGACTACTGCCGGAGGCAGCCAGGGTCGCCGTACGAGACCGGGACCTCCAGTGTGCTATGGTTGCCAGCAGCCGGGGCACTACCGTCGGGACTGTCCCCTGGAGCGAGAGGCGCGAGGCGCCGGTTCGCTGGACCAGGGTAGTCAGAGGCAGTCGCACGGTGTGGGAACTAGCAATGGAGGGGCGCGTCTGTCGGGACCGACTGCGAGGCAGACGACACATGGTTCAGGCACTGGTGCAGAGTACAATGGAGGTGGAGTAGCAGACAGACAGGGCAGAGTCTACGCACTTCGATCGTCGAACCCTCCACAGCAGTCGTCGGTTGCTGAGCAGCCGGTGATTAGAGGTACTTTGTAGCTTTTTGATTTGATTGTAGATGTGATGATAGATTTGGGTGGTTCTCATTCTTCTGTTGCGAGATCTTGTGTGAATGCATGCCATGAGTTTGATGTTTAGCTCAACCAGTTATGCTCTGATGATGAATGGATGTTATGGTCGGTAGGCCTTGGATAATTACTGGTTCATTTCCTCTTGTTATTGACTAGCTTCTAAATATGCATAGAAGGTGTTTGTCATTTTGATTCTGCGCAGCATTTGCTCTGGATGGGCTATTAAATTCTGTGGTTTGTTGTATTGCCGTGAGCAAGCTTGAAATTGGTAATCATGTATATTCATAGCATCTGGTTGTGGTTTGATCTATCCTGGTTCAGCAGGAAGTGCATTGATGGTTTCGGAATTTTTTTTTCCTCTCACAACCTTGTTCCTGGTTTAGTATGATAGGATGCTTGAGGCATATTCTGAGTTATTTTTGGAAAGTATATTCCTTGATCCCTAGTGAACTTCCTTCTGAATTTCGGGGACGAAATTCCTTTAAGTAGGTTAGGTTGTGAGGACCCGTATTCAAATTGAGGACTTAGAGGTAAATATCACTTTTGGAAGGGGTTTTTAGCAAATTCTTTATTAATAAGATCTACACCTAAATAACCCTAAACCCTATTCCCTTCTTCATCGCGTTCTTCTCCTGCCGCCGCCTGTGAGGAGGAGAGGGGATCGACGCCGTCGCGAGCAGTGCCGCCGGCGGGGAGGATCTTCACCGGCTGGAGGTTGGCAACCTCCTCCTATTCCCTCTTTCCTGGCCGCGTCTTTCTCTCTCTCACTGCGATCTCCTTCGACAGGTTTCCTTGGATCGTTTGGTTTGGGTTGTTTGATCTTGAGTAGATCGGATGGAATTTTTTTTTTGAGCTCCTTGTTTCCTTCTTGTTTTGTTTTGGATGTTGGATTTTGGTTTAGATCGGGTTGCTGCGAGATGTTGGGTTTCCTTTTAGATTTGAGCATTCTCTTTTATTTCTTGATTTGGATTATCTGCTACAGCCTTGACATGTATATACGTGAGTTATTATAAGGTTTCTTCAAGATGTCGTAGAGAATGGGCTTGTTGTTGCTGCCCTGTTTTTCAGGAGAAAAGAGATGAGATTAGGCTGAAATTGATCATTCAAATCCTTGATTTCTTGTCAGTTCTCTATCTGGGATCTAGAGATAGGATGTTATGAATATTTAGTTGGATTTTATTTGCTCAAAATCCATGTGGTTTTGCTTCCGAAGTGAGTTTAAGGGCTGTTGCCTTGTTTCTGTTCAGATGAACATTGTAATCTGATTAGCAAGGTTTGCTACATGTTTTATCATTACATCCTGAGAGATTCTGAGTCTTCTTTATTGTAAATTGTAGAGGATGATTCGTAGTATCTAGAAATAGAATTTATTTCAGAATTCCTATATGGATTTACCTTAGTTAAATTGCTTGAACATGGCTAATCAGATATATGTAGAGTTGTTGACTGGTTATCTCTTATAGAGAACAGAGGAATTGATATGCTCTCTGCATGGTTGGAGTTATTAACCGAGATTTTTTCCATGTTTTATTGGTTTCTTTGATTTAGTTTTCTTCTCTATCTAAGAATTACTGCTTTAGATGGGTTCCCTTTTCATTTTAGTAACTTTGACCAAAGAGGAGCAAAGGGTGGGAGAGTGAGTTAAAATTATAGAGTATTACTTGTCTGGGTTGGGTTGTAGTGTTCAGCATACTCTAGTCTTGCAGCGATTGTGCATCTCTTTTTGGTTTTGGTGTAGAATGAGTAATCAACTCCGAACCCCCTTTCTTCGCTTCTTTTCTTCCCTGTTGGCAGCTTCTGTGGGTTTACGGTAGTAGGGTTAACTTCACTTGGTGTAATCGGATAGTATCTCCTCTTAATAAATAAAATGTATTCTTGCATGGCAACAGAGGAAGCTGAGGTGTAGTGCTTGGATCTTGTGGCTTGGGGAGTCGTTCTTGTTCTTCTGTGAGGTAGGTGGACTATCCAAATTGCATACTTGAAACTAACTAGTATCACTACCGTAAATCATGGATGATGTGTAGATATATATATTTGAGGTGATGCTCAGGCTGGTAATTCTATGCTGATTACATTATAGTTATTTTGTTTACGTGTTCTGTTATTTTGCTTGAATTGTAGAATTGTGGTTTGATCCATTCTCGTGGAAGATTATGGTTGTCTGTGATGTGTTAGCTATGGCTAATTGTTGCTGTGCAATTTATGTGATGTGGAAGTGCTTATTTGTATGTAGGTGAATTACTTTCATGTTTGGATGATCTGTGATTAGATATAATCCTGTGGTGCTTAGGAGTTGTATGTAAATGCTGGTACAATATGGTTGTGATGGATGTGGGCTATGCTATTTTGCTGGAGTAGCCGCTTTTGTACAGAACGCATTGCATGACTAGGCCGGGGGTCTGGTCAAGGAACTTGCGATCGAGGCTACGGGTGGACGTGGTCCCCGTGAGCGATCGGGGTGTTACGAGAATGATTATTAAATTAAAATTGTTATTGATAGAGGACTGGTTGATCCTCTAGAACCTTAGTCTTAGTGGCTATTGGGAGGTAGCCTAATGTCTGCTGGTCGACGCCAGTCTAGCTGTGCCCATAGTTGGCAGGGCGTGTCCCGGACTGTGGTGGAGAGCAAGCTGTGCCCACGGTTGGCAGGGCGTGTCCCGGACCGTGGTGGAGAACGATGGGTCGATTGCGAGCTTGGGCTTAGGTTGTGACTTCCCTTGAGCTAAGACTTAGGCGCCAGATTGCATTGCATATTTATGTTGGTTATTAGTTAGCTTCTTGTATGTCGTTAGTTAGTCTCCTACTGGGCTTTTTGCTCACCCCTACTTTTGCAGGTTCTTCAGGTGATGACGCCCGAGTTTGAGATCGTGGGAGGATTCGACATAGAATTTAATTAAATTATTTCATTTCATTCATTTGAGAGTTGTAGCGACATTGGGATTATGAGATTTGATTAATGATTTGATTCATGCTTTCAGATTCAGAAATTTGTAATTAAACAATTGAAGTCAGTATTTGAATTAGATTGATTCAGGTTATTGAAACCAGAAGTTTGTAATAAATTATGTGATTGATCTTGAACGTTTGGAATATTGTAGTGAGTTTATTATGGTTTAGATTGTGACAATTAGCAGGTTGATTATGTTGTGTTAGTGTAGAACAGGTTTTCCTCGCGTCCCGTGGTCGGGTCGGGTATATCCCGGGGCGGGGCGTGACACACTCTCTCTCTCCTCTTCTTCGTCTCCGATGAGGGGTTTGGAACCGGAGAAGGAGACGATTAGGGGATTCTTCGTCACTAAGGCGATGGGTGGATCTTGGAGTGTTTGGGGTCTATGGACTTTTAGGGATGCGAATTTCCAAAAATGCCCCTATAGACCAAGGGAGATCCAAGGTTCAGGTGACTAATGTGATTATGAAATGTTATAGGAGTGTTATAAATTTGATTACCATTATTTAACGTATTTAAAACATAAGTGCTCCATCAATGAAATTGATTACCATAACTGCAATAAAACATAAGTGCTCCGTCAATAAATTGCCCCTGCACGGTGGATCTTCTCGGCCGAGCAGGAAATTGTTGTTCATTAATGTTTGTAAAATTGTCAGAGTATGAATTTTGTAAACTTGGGTGTGGAATATATAATTTCTCATGGTCAAATTTTGTAAAGGGGTGTTATAAATTAGCTTGACCAATAAACTTCCTTCTCCAACATTGAATATGATTACAAAAACAAAAAAATTTAAAAAAACAAAGAAATTCCGAAATGAAAGTGATATGTTATTATATTTTCATCAACATAGATATTTGATATATCACAATTATTTCATATTATTAATGTCATAAAAAGTTTAATATATATCAAAATCGGAATATATGGTGGTATTCTCACCACTAGCATTCTGGGGTGACCATATCCCCCATTCCATTACAAAACAAACACAAAACTGCAAAAATCACTGGATTCTGTTTCCATTCCAACATCAAACAAACACAAAAAGTGCCAGATTCCACATAATTCAGTTTCCACACCAGCAACAAACAAACAGCAAAAGTGACATTCCATTCCACATGAATCACACTTCATTCTAGCACTCTATTCCAAAGCATTCCAGCGAAACAAACATGCCTTTAGTTAAGTCTGAAAGGATAGAATACAAGAGAACACGAGCGGCTAGCCCATGAAAAGGCGGTCCAAACCAAAAAACAGCAAGGTCATGGGCCCGCTAAAATAGAGAGCCCCTTAAACAAAAAAAAAGCCCTCTTACATGATTTAGATGGCCAGACTAGGCAGCCCGGCCTACGCCGAAGCAGCAACACAATCCGCCATGAGCCGATAGCTGCACTAGCCATATGGTCCAGAATCCCCCCCTCTTGAAATGATGGTTGAATGCTTCTCCCAGGCATCTATAAGCCAAACTGAGTACGAGGGGAGCAAAAGCTACCAACTGGTCCGAGGTAACAAGGTGCTCGACCAAGGGCAACCAAGATTTCATCATCTTGGTGGAGCGATTGCATGCCACGAACTTATTCAACCAGTAGTTGAAAAAGGCTATCAATTCTCTACTGGTCACGACACCCGATTTGCTCTTCTCATCCCTGCAATACTGGGAATAGGCATTACATGCGTCTGGATAGTCAGGAAGACGAGCTGGACCACCACATGAAGTTTTCTTTCCGAGAAGCCCAGAGCAATCTTCACCAGAGATGGAGGTGTTCGTCGGAAAGAAGATGTCGGCCAAGGTAATGAAAAGGTGCCCATCCAGAAGCAGAAAACAGTTGTACTCGATGCTCCAGAAGCAGAGAAGAGACAACAACAATGGGCTATCGACAGGTTGACAGGAGAGACGGATAACGTCTTCAAGCCGAATCACCTTCACTTGACGCGGACCCTTCTGGTCAGCCATCACCCTCCCAATCCACTCCTCAAAATCCCTATCGGGGGCAGGCCATCCTTTTTGGATCTTTCCATGAATCGATTGATCAAAAGAGGAAGGTAAGTCAGTCAGACAAACCAAGGGAGAACTTGAAGGGGACGGATAGAAAGCTCTCAACCTTTCGAAAATATCAATCCTTGAAGATGGAACTGTGATAGCTGGGCCCAACCCGTATCTTTTCCGATCGATGAGGTCTTCCTGCTCAAAGAAAATCTTAGGAAACAGAATGACTTCCGTCTTTGTATCTAAGAATGTATCAAAGGACTTGGCAGAAGGGCTCAAGAAATCCAAGCATGACGACACTTGATTTTTATGAGAAGCATACGAAGGGCTCTCAGAACTAGGCATGGTAAGAACTGAGGACCAACGGAGGAACAAGGTCGAAGTTTACAAAGAGAGCGGAGATGACTTGGAAACAAAGCAACTGATAGAGGTGCGAAGTGTTATCATCCCATCAATATAGGGATTCAAACCCCAATCGAGCCTCGGAAAGACATTTTTGGCCCAGATGTCATTTCGAATCACATCACGGGACAAAAAAGGGGGCAATTGTGTTACCGAGGAAAATACTCAAGTATCGGCTGACGGACATCCAGCGTCGAGGTGAACACGTGGCACCTATCCAGCAAGCCACAATCATCGTACTCACAACACCGTACGGGTATGACAAGTGGACAAATCGGGGTCGAGGTTAGTAGAACCGTCGCATATGAGACTGCCCGGGAACAGAGGCACCAACCAATAGGGAGAGACACGCATCTAATGTACTCGACATCTGGGTTCAAACCCCATCATCACGCCGCCCCGCATTTATGACGATGCTATCCGACCATGCGACATTCGAGGCATCAGGACTGTAGCAAGATCCGACCCATGATGGGAACCATGAAGAGTCGAAGGTCGTTAGTCATGGGCAATGGCGAGCGATGGTCAAGTAGAGGCGGCAGGCGGAAATATAAAAGCTTTGAAGAGAGAAGAAAAGACTCCCAACACATCCAGACTTTGCTACTACTACTATCTTAGCATAGCTACTGTAATTTTTCTAGTTTCTAGCCTCCAATTTGTTGGACTTTCATCGAAGTTGTAACCGTCAGTTATTGTTCAATGGAAGTAAGTAAATAGTTCCATTTGTTTTTGCTTACTTGCTTTGTCTTCTACCTAAGAGTAGTATCTCTACTTTAGGAGTAGCTTGATTACATCTTAGGAGTAGCTCAATCAAATTTAGGAATAGTGCAGCCTTACTTGAGAGTAGAATACTTTCCGATCTAGGAGTAGAGTAATTGTTCCCATAGTTATCTACATCTTCTCCGGTTACCATTAGTTGAAAACCTATAAAAATTTACATTCTATAGACTTAAGTTTTACACAAAGTCCTCTTAATTGAGGCAAGGCTGAACTCACAAACCCTTTTGATCATCCATGCGCAACGGTTGGCACACCTCACGTGCCTGGCGACCACGTATCCATCTCGGGTACTATTTTTGAAAAACACAGTCCAATTAATACAAAACTTAGTTTACATGTTCATTAATGGTTTTCAAAACATATATCTGAAATTCAATTCAAACGGACGAACGAAAATAGATGAAAACCATGTATTTCGGTCTTCGGCCAAAAGCGATAAAAGAGGCGTGGAAATCTCATCAATTCGACATCCAAACAATGTCAAAGTTGAAATCAAACCTAATCGGATATTGAATTGCATGTCAGAAACATCATATCTAAGAATCGGATCTAATTGATGTCTAATTTCCACTTAATTAACTAATTAATTCTACAATTCCTGTTTCGCAACAGTTCTGAAGAACATTCACAAACATTCGTATATAAATCCAAACATTATGAAACCAGTGGCAATGGAAAGTAAATTCGAGGATCTACAACTCTCATGTTGATGATTAGACGAGATCATGCACGTACGAGTCAGGATCTGAGCTTGAACATCTTAGTCCGGTTAAAAACAGGATTTCGATAGAAAACCAGGAAAAACTTGCACAAATCCGGATAAAATGAAAATAAAATCGCATGAGAGCTAGATCAAATATTAAGCAATCTTAGAGTCATCATATAACACAAAGAAATCAAAGAACAATAAAACAAAATCCTAAATTTAGCTTAACACAAGGTTAAGGTAGAAGCCCTACCTTAAACGCTAAATCCATCGTTAATCCTTGTTGATCCACGCTAATCCACCTTCCTCCCTCGCCGTTGCCGTCTCCAGCTCTCTGGAAAGCCGTCGGGAATCGTCCAACGCCCCCATTCACGTGCGACGGAAAGAAGAGAAGAAGAATGAAGGAGAAGCTGAAGGGGATCGGGGAAAAGGAGAGGAGGGGAGAGCTCGGGAGGGGTGGTGGCCGGAGAATGTCCGGAGAAGG